>VSWD01000006.1:11581624-12215275 GCA_033119305.1 Pinctada imbricata
ATGTACACATATCTGTGATATTTATTTAGAATATTATCTGAATCCTGATATTTCAGAAAGCGTAAGAGATATGATTTTCGATAAAATAATTATGAAAATTGATATATTATGTGGTTCTATATGTATTGATTTAACCTATTTCTTGCAAATATTTTGGATTGTTTACAGCAACTACTCTATTGAAGGGTATTAAAGAATTTCCATTAACTCTAAAAGAGTTTATATCTCAAAAAAATTGAGTCTTTGAATAAACATACTTTGAATGTTTCAATAAAATGATCAGATGACACTACAATTCAGCAATTTAGTCTTATTTAATGAAGTGATATAGAGAAACAAACATCAGAATTGGAAAGAGAAGAAAATTTCCATTAAGATTGGAAAATTTGGTGTGGTTATCTTGAAAAACAAAAAAAATATGGCAGTTTTTGTGTAAAATCTTGTTTCGACGGTGCCGCGAACAGCATCTCGAAGACTGCGTTTTAGTGCAGGAAAAATTCCCCGAAAGCATGGAAATTTGGGGACTTCAAATTGTCATAACTTTGGTTCTGGTAAAGATATCTGAACAAAGTAAAGTGTTTTGTGTAGGTTTTTCAAAGCTCTATCCAATTAAACTGGTTGTAGAACACTTTGAGAACTTTGAAAATTTCACCTGGGGTTGCTATTATTAGTTTAGAACTCAATGATTTTTTAGGTTACATAAGGCCTACATCTAGGTTTTTAGAAGGTCCTTCTGCTCACACTTAGGCATGCATACTGTGCTCTGTGATCAGACATTGCGCCAATAGAGTCTTGCAAGTTACGGAACACACTTAGAGGTTGTCAATGATTCCAACCATAGCTTTCCTTGGGTCCCTGTAAAATGCAAAAGGAAACAGTTAATTATTAACTATTAAGACAACAAACATGAGCCGGGCTCTATTCTCCAATATAGGCCCTATATAGCGATAAGCCACGCCTACCCATTTTCTGAAAGCAGATAAACCGGCAGAAACTGGTTTTTACCAAGAATCAATGGTCATCATTAGAATAGAAATAAAAAATGACAAGCCGGGCTCTATTGTCTCATAATGTTGTCGCGTCCTCAGCCAATCACATTTATCACCTCGCCGCTGACGCGGCTCGGTAATAAATATATTTGGCTGAGGACGCTTGGGCATTATGAGACAATAGAGCCCGGCTTGTCATTTTTTATTTCTTGAATATTTCCTCCGTCCTTGAATGGTACGGTACGTATGTCCAAAACTTTCTTTATTTTTCCTTGATTGGGGTTCAAATTTTGGCCCTTTCCCAATAGCTGATTTTCAAGTAGATTCATTGAGCGGATAGATGCACAGACATTGCAACATTTGGTGATATTTTCATTGTGACTGCAATATTTGGTAATATTTTCATTGTGACTGCAATATTTGGTGATATTTTCATTGTGGTGTCAAAATATAAAACATGAACATGATGACAACATATACATGTAAAGTCAGTGCATTCAAACATGTCAAATATGACGTCACAATTCAAAATTTTGCTAGTGATTTGATGTCTAGTGTCTGCATATAGGTTAAAAACGGTCATAAATATTTTCTAGAGAATGGACTATAATAATGCCAATACATTGTATATCTCTATTTTTCCAGAAAAAAATCATTCTACAGTCTTTCCAAAAACTTCCTTCATTCACGTGCCGAAGATGAATTTTACTAGTTTTTTTGTGTAGTTTCTTAAACAATTTCTACTACATGTAGCCCAGCAAAAACTTGGTAGCCTCCGGCTTAGGGCTAGTTAGTTTTGGGAAAGACTGATTCTAAATTCCCACAAACAAACTTGAAAAATCACTTGTAAAAGTATGACTGAAAATTACCGTATTTCTGAAGGTGCAGGCCCATTATACATGTATATGTCTTTATTTCCACTATATATCTTTATAACATGTTTAAAGTTGTTCTTCATCACTTTTTTAGCTCACCTCGACGAAGTTGAGTGAGCTTATGCTATACCCCCGCGCGTCCGCATCCGTGTCCGCGTCCGCATCCGTGTCCGCGTCCGTGTCCGCGTCCGTGTCTGCGTCCGGTTAAGAAGTTTGGGGTAGCTCAGTATTTGGCAAAGTACTGATGCTACATTAACCAAACTTGCACAAGTGATTCATCTTTGGATGCTGAGGTGAACCCATGCATCAGATGCTGCATCTGACCTACATTTTCCGCTTGAGTGACTTGGTTAAGAAGTTTGGGGTAGCTCAGTATCTGACAAAGTACTGATGCTACATTAACCAAACTTGCACAAGTGATTCATCTTTGGATGCTGAGGTGAATCCATGCATCAGATGCAGCATCTGACCTACATTTTCCGCTTGATTGACTCGGTTAAGAAGTTTGGGGTAGCACAGTATCTGACAAAGTACTAATGCTACAGTAACCAAACTTGCACAAGTGATTCATCTTTGGATGCCGAGATGGACCCATGCATCGGATGCAGCATCTGACCTACTTTTCCACTTGAGTGATTTTGCTTTCAAAAGCCAATATTGAGCAAAGTATAAGTGCTACATGTTCCACATATTGGATGTATCTTTGATCAAACTTTCATAAAATGACCTTGACCTACTTTTTCCGCTTGAGCAATTTTGCCTTTAAAAGCCAATATTGAGCAAAGTATAAGTGCTGCATGTTCCAAACTTGCATATTGGATGTATCTTTGATCAAACTTTCATAAAATGACCTTGACCTACTTTTTCTGCATGAGTGATTTTGCCTTTAAAAGCCAATATTGAGCAAAGTATAAGTGCTACATGTACAAGACTTGCTTATTGGATGTATCATTGATGAAACTTTCATATGATGACCTTGACCTACTTTTTCTGCTTGAGTGAATTTGACTTTAAAAGCCAATATTGAGCAAAGTATAAGTGCTACATGTACCAAACTTGCTTATTGGATGTATCATTGATCTTATTGGATGTATCATTGATCAAACTTTCATATAATGACCTTGACCTACTTTTTCCACTTGAGTGATTTTGCATTTAAAAGCCAATGTTGAGCAAAGTATAAGTGCTACACGTACCAAACTTGCATATTGGATATATTTTTGGTCATATTTCATAAAATGACCTTGACCTTCTTTTTCCGCTTGAGTTATTTTTCCTTTAAAAGCCAATATTGAGCAAAGTATAAGTGCTTCATGTTCTTAACTTGCATATTGGATGTATCTTTGATCAAACTTTCATAAAATGAAATTGACCTACTTTTTCCGCATGAATGATTTTGCCTTTAAAAGCCAATATACATGAACTTAGAAATATGTTTGAATTGAATTTTGCTGCCACGAGGTGAGCTTCGTAATCTGTGATTATCTATGTTTGTTTGAAGCTATTATCTTATAATGATACATTAGGATTGTACTTTGGAAAAAAAGTTGTTTCTAGATTTTCCCAAAAACAGCTAGTTCAAAATATTGCCAATTTTCCAGATTGGAAAAGCATTTAAGCACCTTCCTGAAAATATAAAAATCTTAAAATATTAAAAAAATATTTAAAAAAAACCCCACTTGTTATTGAGTCTTTGCAGAATACAGAGTTTTTTCCCCTTACAGACGGTATCTGACGTAAAACCATTGTGACGTCATGAAAATGGTATGGAATAACGTGGATTTTATACTGTCATTTCCCCATGTTCCCAGACTTTTAGGACTGTTTCCATAGAATTTAATGATGTCATAATCAGTCTACGTCAGATACCGTCTCAAATGGGAAGTAACTCTGGTTTTCGAAAATAGCGAAGAACTGTAGTTGAAGATTGATATAATGTAATTTTTTCTTTTCAGGGTAAAGGTAATGAAGCATGGCTTCTAAGTTTACCAAGTTCAAAAAATTCTTCAAACATGACAAGCATGATAAAGGTAGGTGTCTGGTGATATTTTATTGCGGTGTCTGGTGATATTTTATTTCGGCGTCTGGTGATATTTTATTGCGGTGTCTGGTGATATTTTATTACGGTGTCTGGTGATATTTTATTACGGTGTCTGGTGATATTTTATTACGGTGTCTGGTGATGCTTAATTGCGGTGTCTGGTGATGTTTTATTGCAGTGTCTGGTGATATTTTATTACGGTGTCTGGTGATATTTTATTGCGGTGTCTGGTGATGTTTTATTGCGGTGTCTGGTGATATTTTATTGCGGTGTCTGGTGATATTTTATTGCGGTGTCTGGTGATATTTTATTACGGTGTCTGGTGATGTTTTATTGCAGTGTCTGGTGATATTTTATTACGGTGTCTGGTGATGTTTTATTGCAGTGTCTGGTGATGTTTTATTGCGGTGTCTGGTGATATTTTATTGCAGTGTCTGGTGATATTTTATTACGGTGTCTGGTGATATTTTATTGCGGTGTCTGGTGATGTTTTATTGCGGTGTCTGGTGATATTTTATTGCGGTGTCTGGTGATATTTTATTGCGGTGTCTGGTGATATTTTATTACGGTGTCTGGTGATGTTTTATTGCAGTGTCTGGTGATATTTTATTACGGTGTCTGGTGATATTTTATTACGGTGTCTGGTGATATTTTATTGCGGTGTCTGGTGATATTTTATTACGGTGTCTGGTGATGTTTTATTGCGGTGTCTGGTGATATTTTATTACGGTGTCTGGTGATATTTTATTGCGGTGTCTGGTGATATTTTATTACGGTGTCTGGTGATATTTTATTGCGGTGTCTGGTGATATTTTATTGCGGTGTCTGGTGATATTTTATTACGGTGTCTGGTGATGTTTTATTGCGGTGTCTGGTGATATTTTATTACGGTGTCTGGTGATGTTTTATTGCAGTGTCTTGTGATGTTTTATTGCGGTGTCTGGTGATATTTTATTGCGGTGTCTGGTGATATTTTATTGCGGTGTCTGGTGATATTTTATTGCGGTGTCTGGTGATATTTTATTGTGATATTATTGTGATATTATTTTATTGTGATATTTTATTGCGGTGTCTGGTGATATTTTATTGCGGTGTCTGGTGATATTTTATTGCGGTGTCTGGTGATGTTTTATTTCAAAGTGAATATAAATGTCAGGATATCATTTACATCAGTTTGATAATGACCATGATGATCAGCATATTATGCACAGATATAGAATGAGATGGTTTTTAGCTGGATCATTGGCTACATAGACTTGCCTCAGTAGAGATCCAGCCTACAAGATTGAGAATATCTCATGCTAAATTATAAAAATAAATAGGAATGTTCAGCTTTAAGCAGTGGTCACAACCTGCCGCATGTTCACGTACGTGCTGTCTATGTGCAAAAACGTAAGCAAACCTTGGGTATCCGTACAGTGTCCATGCATTTTCGGTACATGTCATATACGACCTCCTTTCGGATTTGGGAACACGCAGACAGGATGTAGCAGTTTGAGTGCATACAGAACTTTTTCTGCATCCTGTCTGCGTGCTGTCTACGAATTCAACAAGAAGAATACGAAACGCATGTTGTAAGTACATTTTTAGCTCACCTCGACGAAGTTGAGTGAGCTTATGCTATACCCCCGCGCGTCTGCATCCGCGTCCGTGTCCGCGTCCGTGTCTGGTTAAGAAGTTTGGGGTAGCTCAGTATTTGGCAAAGTACTGATGCTACAATAACCAAACATGCACAAGTGATTCATATTTGGATGCTGAGGTGAACCCATGCATGGGATGCTGCATCTGACCTACATTTTCCGCTTGATTGACTTGGTTAAGAAGTTTGGGGTAGCTCAGAGTGCCTTGGTTAAGAAGTTTGGGGTAGCTCAGTATTTGGCAAAGTACTGATGCTACAGTAACCAAACTTGCACAAGTGATTCATCTTTGGATGCTGAGGTGAACCCATGCATCAGATGCTGCATCTGACCTACATTTTCCGCTTGAGTGACTTGGTTAAGAAGTTTGGGGTAGCTCAGAGTGGCTGGGTTAAAAAGTTTGGGGTAGCTCAGTATCTGACAAAGTACTGATGCTACAGTAATCAAACTTGCACAAGTAATTCATCATGGGATGCCGAGATGGACACATGCATTGGATGCAGCATCTGACCTACTTTTTCCACTTAAGTGATTTTGCTTTTAAAAGCCAATATTGAGCAAAGCATAAGTGCTACATGTACCAAACTTGCATATTGGATGTATCTTTGATCAAACTTTCATAAAATGACCCTGACCTATTTTCCGCTTGAGTGATTTTGCCTTTAAAAGCCAATATTGAGCATACTATAAGTGCTACATGTACCAAACTTGCATATTGGATGTATCATTGATCAAAGTATGTATCATGTATCATTGACCAAACTTGCATATTGGATGTATCATTGATCAAGGTCATAAAATGACCTTGACCTACTTTTTCCGCTTGAGTGATTTTGCCTTTAATAGCCAATATTGAGCAAAGTATAAGTGCTACATATACGAAACTTGCATATTGGATGTATCTTTGATCAAACTTTCATGAAATGACCTTGACCTACTTTTTCCGCTTGAATGATTTTGCCTTTAAAAGCCAATATACATTTACTTAGAAATATGTTTGAATTGAATTTTGCTGCCACGAGGTGAGCTTCGTAATCTGTGATTACCTATGTTTGTATGTTGCAAGTACGTGCAACGCACCTTCGATGCAAGGAAGTGAGGACTCTGTGCATTAGCAGTATGTGTAAATTGACATCCTTACAATAACGTAGAAGAGGTACGGAGAAAGTGCGTTGTAAGCAAGTTGCATGCATGTCGGAAGTATGTGCAACACACTTACTTTTTTGCACTACATATGATGCATGTAAGTTACCATCCATGTAACCGTGCGTGCAACGTGCGTTGATGCACTCCTTCCCTACTCCTGCCAACTCCTTCCTTACATCTTCAGAAAAACGCAGCACACGTAGCCTCCATGAACGCACAAGTCTTAAAAGTATGCACGATGGTAAAAAACGGACGTAACCATCCCATTTTCATGATGTCATAATAGTTATAAGTCAGATACTGTCTCAAATGGGAAGTAACTCTGTATTCTGCAAAGACTGAATACAGTAGCTAAACATTGTTTTATTTTGTAGATAAACACTGCACAAAATGTGGGCTGAGGAAGAAACATGGAGCATGCAAATGTAAACTCACAGATCAAAATGTAGAAGACACTGAGGAGGGACCCTCTCAAAGTTCTACAATGAAAGGAGAAAATAAAGAACAGGGAAATTCTCATGATAGTAGTAGCAATTTCAATGCAAGCGTGAAATCCATGGATGGTTTAAGCACAATTTTGGAATCTAGGCATAAATCTGATGATAAATCGCCAATGAAATTTGATAAAAATTTTGGTGATACTAAAATTGAGACATTGAAAACTCCTAAAATTGAGAGAAAAGATATTGAAAAAGACGGTAGTACCCCTGATGCTCCACGAGTGTCGTTTATGCAGCCTGAGATATTTCATTGTAAAGTATGTGGAGAGAAATATACCGAGAAAGTTTCGGAGTGCGGTCAATGTGGAAGTAGAATGAAAGATAACTCTTTCAATCAAAGTTTGGATGGTAATTTAAGTTTTAACGAAAGAAAAAGATTGACCACGAAAAAACGGAAAGACACGATACTGAAACGAACAAGACTTAAAGGAGGCGGAAAAAGTGTGAAAGTTAAGAAACAAAGACAAGATGACATAGAAAATGCTAGGAAGCTATTGGAGAATATTGGAAAAAACTGTATAAAGGTTAGTAGCACATTGTTGAAGCACTATTAGGCCAAATAGTTCAGCATTGTTGCTTCTCCCTGAGAATGTAGGCAGGTTTGATTTTGAGTTGCATTTGATTTTATAAAAAATGGATCCCATTTTGATTTTTACCCTTTTACAATTTGAAAAGAGCATACCGGTACTGGGCTCTCGCATTCATTTTATGGACTTGGTCCGGGGCCTTCAAAGTTTGGAAAAACAGCGGCATTTTCGCAAAATTGGGAAATTGGAAATTTGAATTTTAATGCATTTTTTAAAAATTTTCCATGAGGTGTCAAATAGGGAAAAATTGTTAATAAATTGGGAAATAAAATACTATATCATGCTAAATTGCATTGGGACTGGGGCGGAACATCAACCTCAAAATTAGGCTGATCGAGAGCCCCGGCATATTTTGCATTTTTCGCAAAATGTCTGTTTGAAATGATCTGATATTCTTCGATCAGTACATGTGTACTACTCCAACCTACTGGTAACTTGTGAATATGAAGTTGAATATGAAGTTGAATATGAAGTTGAATATGAAGTTGAATATGAAGTTGAATATGAGCAGTGAATTAGGAATATTTTACAAAAAAAGTATAGTGGTCTTCATGAAGACAGACAAGTGAAACACATCTCGGTGGGTTACAAGAAAGTTTGCCAGGCTAGTAAACTTGAAAATGAACAAATACAAGGTGTTATTGTACAAAAGGCCGGTAGAATTTGACAAATGGCTAGTTCCTCAAAAAAGTTTTGTGAAGACCAGATACGTAGTTGGGAGACTGGGTTTGAAATTTATAGTCTTGTTGCTATGGACATGATGGACATCTTTGGTTTTCAACACCTTCGATTTTCCTTCTGAATCCTCAAAATGAATGAACATGTACAATGTAAAACAGATAATTCAAATCTAAATTTTTCTAATTTTGCAAAATGTTTAATTAATGATTTCATTTGCAAAGTAAAATGTATAACAACTTGCCATGCATGCGTACATGAATGCATGAAAATATATATATTTAATATGAAGCAATCTAAAATTTGTCTAATTTCGCAAAATGTTTAATGATTTCATTTGCAGAGTAAAATGTATAATAACTTGCCATGCATACGTACATGAATGCATGAAAATATATATATTTAATATCAAGCAATCTAAAATTTCAGAAAAATATCCATTATTCTGACTATAGTTTCCCATCAGAGGAATCTAAGTCAAAGTCAAAAGAAAAATGGTTGGCTTTGAAAGACATCAAGGTGCCAGGAGACGACGGATCTGATTGGTTGTTATATGGAGATAGGACATCTGCAGCTGATGTCTGCCAAGGAATGATGTTAGAAGACTGCTGGTTGGTCAATTTTTTTTTAGTCTTTTGAAATGATAAAATTGCAATAAATTGTAGTTCAGAACATGCAAAGGTCTAAATAATGTCTTGTATACGTGTACAAGTGCACATGTTGATGATGTTTGAAATTATTATACATTTATTTGTATTAAAAAAAAAACACGACAGACTTGTAAACAACACAGACAAGGACATTTTTGAGTATATACCATGATATGCAGGGCTCTCTCACCTATTTTTGGGACTTAGGTCGGGACCTTCAAATTGGAATAAATAGCAACTTTTTCTCAAGAATTGGGAAAAATATGAGTAGATTTGGATGCTTTTTCCATCAAAATTTTAAATTTTTAACTTGTTATTTTCGAATTCGAATTTTCCTTGAAGAGTCAAATTGGGAAAAATTGGTCAATAAATTGGGAAAAAAATGTTTTGCCTTTGTAATTTGGCCTAATATTGGTCCCTAATCAGGCCAATCGAGAGCCCTGATATAACACTGAACATAAAAGAGTATATGTCAGGTTGCCCGTGGACCTAGTGAGGCTCGAACCAGCAACCTTTGAATCACTAGCCTGATGCCCTAACCACTAGATCACAGTGCCTTCATGCTTGAAATGATTATACAAATGTAATTGTAACAATTGACTCATGTTCAAAGAATCCTCATATGATTAAAGTATCTTGATAGTGAATTTGTCAAAAATTCATAGTGCAGGCTACAAGCATTCAATATCTTAGTTAATGTTCATGTATTACATGTTCCAATTAAATTACTGACTCTCTTTTAATGCTTTAAAATTACATGCCATATAAGCTACTATGAAACTTTTTGTGTTGCTTGCAAAGCATAGCGACACTTATTAAAGATTTTTGATTTACTGACAAGGGCTTTAAAATATAATCGGCATATATGAAGGTACATTTTATCAATCAGTTTGGCAGTCTTTTCAAAAGTTAATATTACAGTTTGAATAAAATTTTTAGTTTGCAATAAAGGGGTAGGCCATGAAGCCCCTAAACATGCTAAATCGGCCCTGTTTCTTAACATTTAAATTAATTAAATCTTCTTTGCGATTTGATACTTTGTAAAGTTCTTTTCTAAATAATGTGTTGAGATTTTGTAAATACAGATGTAATGTATATATCAGTAGCTATACACCCATTGAAAACCCCAATATCAGCAATTTTCCATGAACATGATGAAATTGCTGCAAAAATGACGTTTAAAATTAGCATTGGCCACATGCATTGAGAAACATGGAAAATTTACAAATGAAAGACTGTTATTATATCTTTTTTTCATAAAAGTTTTATGTTTCTCAACGCATGTAGCCACATCAAAATTCTCCACTAAAGACACATTTTCGAGCATTTTTGACCATGTTTTGTCAATAACGTCAAATTGACGTCACTTGATGACGCTATAAGACTTCCTATGGTGCTTCTGTTAGTGATATGTTCCTTTTATTAAAAGCAGGAAACATTCATTATATTTTATGTGATTTATCGAGTATTTCTCATTCAGTTTAATTTTAAGGAAAATTGCAGGGCCGTTTTAGGGGCTACGTGGCCTTACCCCTTTAGAAGAAAAATTGATAAATTTTACCTGATTTGCTTGCAATGGTCGTGTGACTTTTGGATTATCTGGCTTCTTTTGTTACAGGTTCTCGGCAGCAATGGCTTGTCTCGGGGAAAGAAAAGATCTGCTGGAAAAAATAATAATCTCGGAAAAGTTAAACACGCATGGCGTGTACGTATTACGACTCTGTAAAGACGGAGCATGGAAAAATGTGATAGTGGATGACAGATTTCCTTGTAATGACGATGGTGAACTCATGTATAATGAAGTTTCTGTAAGTAATTTCTTTTAAAACTTTAAGCAGTATAACCAAGAGAATACAATAAGAATAACTTGAGGCCGTGATTAAGAAATTTGAGGTTGGTCTGACAACCGCTTACAGGGCTCTTGATCGGCCTGATTTGGGTCTGATTTTCGGCCCCATTCCCATGCAAAATAGTATCTTTTATCCCAATCTACATATATCTGTATTATTTATTGACAATTTTGCCCAGTTTGACATCTCATAGAAAATTTGAGAAAAAAAAGTTAGAAATGTTAAATTTCAAGTGGAAAGACATCCGAAACTACATGTATTCATATTTTTCCCATTTTGTTTTAGAAAATACTGCTATTTTTCCCAATATCAAAGGTTCCGGACCCAAGCCCAAAAGTGGGTGCGAGAGCCCTGACTTTATCATGTTTATAGGATGCATAAAAAATGCAAGATCAGAAGTAATTTAAACTAAGTCTTGTGATTTCTGTCATTTGACGTACATGTACAATGGATATTAACATTTTGCCGGAATTTGCTGCCTCATATTGAAATCCCTGACAACCAATGTTAAAAAACTTGTAATTTACAGCTTTTTTTTGTAAATTTACTATTTCATCATTTTTGACTCAATGGAATTCAAGATATTTACTCGAAAATTGGTATGATGTTAAGTGTGGCTTTCACAAAATTTCTGCTCTAATGATCGGTACTGCTTGTTCCAAATAGAATGTACATGTAGTCTACTATAAATTTTTCATTATCGGATGTTCTAGGGGGGCCACAAGATCTTATGGCCGATGTTAATCCAGAAAGCAGCAGCAAAGCTAGTTGGAGGCTACCAACACCTTAATAAGGGGCTTATTGTGGAAGCTCTAGCCATGCTGACTGGAGAACCATGTGATCATATGAGACTACAGAGTAAGTGAATGTGTTTGTGAATGTTAAAAGAATGTTATGTGAATGTTTAACATCTTCAAATTCATTAGCATCATTTTAGAGCAATTTACAGCATGGACCAGACATGCACGTTTCGGGTATTTAACCCTCGTAAGTGATCCTCAATCTAAACAATGTAGTAAGGCCAAAATCTGTGAAAATTATGTCCTAAAAAATACCGAAAGACGTAGCAAGATGGCAAGATAGCAAGAATGCTACATATAAGAATGTTAACAGAATGTTGAGAATGTAAAATGTAAGTGAATGTTTAGTGAATGTTAAGAGAATGTTAAGTCAATGTTAAGTGAATGTTAAGTGAATGTTGACAGAATGTTAAGTTAAATTTTTATTAAATATTAAGAAAATATCAAGTAAGTTTAAATGAATGTGAAGTGAATGTACACTGAATATTTAGTGAATGTTAAGTGAATATTCAGAGAGAGGTTCTCCTAAGATTGTACATGTCCTTATGTATAACATGTACTTGCCTCATTACTTGCTTATAAAAAAGAAAGCAAAAAGGAAAAAAAAAATTCACTAACTTTATCTTCAACAATTTAAAAGTAAATACAATGTACAATTCTTTGTAGAGAGTGTATCCAAATCAGATGAGGAAATTTTACCTGACAAGGATACCGTTTGGACGCAGCTTTTGTCGTCAAAAAATAATAGGTAAATCTTTATCGTAGTTTACACACGTCAGAACTTTTTCATGTTGAATTGTTTTAAGGTCAAGTTCACAACGTTATTTCATAGTTATGGTGTTGTTGTTTTCATTGCAGTGTCAGATTCAAGGGGTGCAAGGGGGCTTCCCCCCTGGCAATGACCCAAAATTTTCCAAAAACAAGTATATTTTGGCCCATTTTCAGTAAACATTGACAAAATTTGCCCCTTGACCCCTGGCAAAGGGGATTCAGGATTCAAAACTGCATTGTGAATTCATACCTAAAGTTAAAGTCAGAACTTATTGCAATGATGTTTTCAAAATTGCAGTTGACATGTTGTAATTGTAAAAATATCACTGTACAGTGTGTAGTCAGGCTGCAGTCTATTCTTTGAAGAAATGTAATACTTAAATTATACATTAAAGATTTCTGTCAATATTAGCATGCAGTGTTTCACAACCACATGGGGTGAAATGAACAATTTCTAATAGATACGCTAACAGTAATTGGAGGACTTTTTCTCTCACCCTGGACAGAGATATCCATATATTTGCCTTTTCTGAGACTTATAGAATATATCCCCTGAATCATATATGATCATGGACAAGGAAATCCAACCTGAGTGTAAAGGATTTGCTTGTACCACGACGAGGCTTGCCGAGTCATGGACAAAAGCAAACCTCGACATGAAGGTTGGATTTCATGTCCCTGATCACATCTGGAAATTGATTATTTGTCTCTCACTGTGTAAATGAATGTGGCAATCATGCATTACATCTCAATGACGTTACAGTTAAAAGCACTAATCCGGGAATGAGCTTTTCTCCCATTTGCCCCCATGTGGGATATAGTTTGCCCATAGCGACGCATCATGTAGGGTCACTGTATCCCACATGTACCTCGCGTGACTTTTGACGTCGGCCGTATAGGCCGTATCCATATTGTGACGTTGTTATCCATTGTGACGTCATGATTTTTGCACCTAAAGCAGTGACCTCTCAACAAAAACGTCGTTTTAAAACTCATTTTTATACATTCTAATTCTTACTAAACCTATTAAAGCTAAGGACTACGATTTATTCTTTTAGAATAAACCATTTTTGAGGGCGCTGAAAACGAATATTCCTTTATTTTTCGAATTCGATTAAGTTGACGATATCATGATTTCATGGAATTTCAAGAAAGGCCCCTAAAAATGGGAGAAAAAAGATCAACCATATGTTTGTCATGTGGGATGAGGAAAGCCCACCCTCGGGGTCTGGTTTCTGGTCAGGGAACTCGGCAAGCCTCATTCCCTGACCAGAAACCAGACCCCTCAGGTGGGCTATTCTCATCCCACATGACAGCATATGGTTGATAGTTATAATCTCACCCTGCAGGGTGAGACTAATAGAATCTAGCACCACTTTGAGTTCTGGATAGAAAAATATCAGTCGAGGGTGGGATTGATCAAGTCCCACCCGAGACTGATACATGTATTTTTCTCTCCAGCACTCAAATGTGGTGCTTGATAATTTTTCTCGCACATTGGAACCTTCAAAGTCCTCCCGTTTACGCATCAGAATGACTGAATGTCATGCAAAATATATGTGCATGTGAAATATCATACATCAGTTTGTCTGTGAAGTCATAAAGGAACTACAAGTATTAGCTTTTTAAAAAAAGCTTCTCCGGCATTAGCAATTATTTTAATGTGGCAAGGAACCAATCTTTTTCACAGAAGAGGGGGAGGAGGGTAGTCTGCGCATCTTCAGTTATTTCAGTAACTAAGTATACATTTATTTGAACCATAACAGTCCAAGCACGGATGCAGAGAGGGGGGGGTCAGGACCCCCCTTCAATTCTCAAAGTATAGTTTTTTTTATATAAATATACATATTTTCCATGTACATAACACCTTGGTCAATAAACAAAGGCACTACGAGTAAAGAAAATGAAAAAGACATGAATAGAGGATCTTATTCCAATTATTGTAATAGAAATTCGTAGGCTCGCTTCAACTCGCCAAATGTTGTATTTACATATTAGAACTTGTCAAGATTTTAACCCTTTTCTCCCAGTCATCTGTTCTATTTACATTTAGAAACAGAACTGACAATCATTAATCAAGGATTGTATTTTCTGGTGTGCGGTGTTTTTTGTTTTTGTTTTTATTTGTATGTTTGTTTGTTTTTGTTTTTGCTCTTCAAAAAATTTGGACTTTAAGACCCCCTCCCCCCCCCCCCCCCCGCCCCTGAAAAAAATCTCGGATCCGCCCCTGAAAAAAATTGGCGAATTGGCATCGCCTGTCGCGTAGAAGTTACACTACCTGTTCTATATATAGCGCTGTATGCGTGAACTAGCTTTAATACATGAACATATGAATGGAACATTCCTGCATATTAATTAGCGTGCCAAAGGAAGTTTGCACAATCGTCTGAGCTTGTATGCTACCTCTTCTGAGCATGATCGGAACTGAAACCATCCCTAGAATCAACAGTGCCGGATCAGGGGTGCCGGATCGAATTCTCTAGCACTACTGAAAAGGGGAATCAGCCTATCCAATGTGCGAGTAAACATTTTTCCTGACACCTTATTTTGCGGACAAATCAGTCTCAAGTGAGAGAAAACACTGTCTCGCAATCCCGGATGTTTGTCTCGAAACCCCTGTAATGACATCATATAGACATTTAAATTACATTGTACCTAGGTTTAGCAGTGTTTGACATCAGATAAAGCAACAGATAACGCAAAACAAGCAATGTTTATAATGAATTATGTAAAAAAATTATGGGTGAGAGAAAAATAATCAATTACCCATTTGTACAGGGGTATTCACTATTGAAATCCTACCCTTGTATCAAAGATTTGCAATGTCGTCGTTGACTGCAAATCTTTGATACTTGAATGGGATTTCCCTGTTGCTGTACAAAGAGGTCATATATTCTCTCATGGATGATGGATCGATAATTATATCTGTTTCTAGGTATCTATGTGGAGTAGCAACCATTCCGAGAGATTTGCATAACGACAACTTCAAGGACACAGGTCTCGTAGCAGAGCACGCTTTTGCGGTTTTGGATGTCAAAGAGGAAGACGATTACAGGTATTCATACATGTACATACATGTATACTGACGTATACGTAAATTTCCGTATGGTGTACGTCTGCTTTTTTCATTGTTACCTTATCAATATGAATCACTTTGAAAATGAATATAAACACAGGAACACTTAAATACAGATTTTGAAAATTTCTGAAATTGAATAAAATATACACAAACATTCAAAGAAGTTGTAAACATGGAAATTTTAGTGTGGGGGTACATTTTTACGCTTTTCACGATTGTATAATAATTGCAAAAATAACCTGCATGAAATTTACGACTAGTATTAAAGACTTAAAGGAATACTCACAATTTTGCCAAAATTGCCCCTATGCGTATTGCTGCAAGCGTCATTTCATGAAAATTTCCCCCGGCGAAAATAACCACGTTTACAGTACTTTTTTAGCTCTACTGGTCTCTGACCAGTCGAGCTTATGCGATACCCCGTTGTCCGGCGTCCGTCCGTCTGTCCGTCTGTCCGTCTGTCCGTCCGTCCGTCCGTAAACAATTCTTGTGCTCGCAACTCCTCTGAAACCATAGGAGATAGAAAGCTAATTCTTTTTGCATCTTACTTGGTATGTGGTCTAGTTGTGCACCTGACATTTGGTTTCAGCCCCTGACCCCCAGGGTCTTAGAAAATGGGCGTGGTCATGAAATCTTGTGCTCGCAACTTCTCTGACACTATAAATGATAGAGACTTGATTCTTTTTGCAATATGATGGGACTGTGGTCTAGTTGTGCACCTGATATTTGGTTTCAGCCCCTGACCCCCAGGGTCTTAGAAAATGGGTGTGGTCATGAAAATCTATGAAATCTTGTGCTCGCAACTCCTCTGACACTATAAATGATAGAGACTTGATACTTTTTGCAATATGATGGAACTGTGGTCTAGTTGTGCACCTGACATTTTGTTTGAGCCCCTGACCCCCAGGGTATTGGAAAATGGGTGTGGTCATTTTCTCCTATATAACTCTATGTAATCTTGTGCTCGCAACTCCTCTGACACTATAAATGATAGAGACTTCATTCTTTTTGCAATACGCTGGGTCTGTAGTCTAGATGTGCACCTGACATTTTGTTTGAGCCCCTGACCCCCAGGGTCCTAGAAAATGGGTGTGGTCATTTTCTCCTATATAACTATGTAATCTTGTGCTCGCAACTCCTCTGACACTATAAATGATAGAGACTTCATTCTTTTTGCAATATGCTGGGTCTGTAGTCTAGATGTGCACCTGACATTTTGTTTGAGCCCCTGACCCCCAGGGTCTTAGAAAATGGGTGTGGTTATTTTCTCCTATATAACTCTATGTAATCTTGTGCTCGCAACTCCTTTTACACTATAAATGATAGAGACTTCATTCTTTTTGCAATATGCTGGGTCTGTAGTCTAGGTGTGCACCTAATATTTTGTTTGAACCCCTGACCCCCAGGGTCTTAGAAAATGGGTGTGGTCATTTTCTCCTATATAACTCTATGTAAATCTAGTGTTCCAATTCCTCTGACACTATAAATGATAGATACTTCATTCTTTTTGCAATATAATGGGTCCATGGTGTAGTTGTGCACCTGATATTTTGTTTGAGCCCCTGACCCCCAGGGTCTAAGAAAATGGGTGTGGTCATTTTCCTATATAACTCTATGTAATCTTGAGCTCGCAACTTCTCTGACACTATGAATGATAGAGACTTCATTCTTTTTGCAATATGATGGGTCTGTGGTCTAGTTTTGCACCTGATATTTTGTTTGAGCCCCTGACCCCCAGGGTCTTAAAAAATGGGTGTGGTCATTTTCTCCTATTTAAGTCTATGTAATCCTGTGCTCGCAACTCCTCTGACACTATAAATAATAGAAACGTAATTCTTTTTGCAATATGATTGGTCTGTCACTGGTCTTGTTGTGCACTAATATTTTGTTTGAGCCCCAGGGTCGTAGGAAATGGGTGTGGTCATTTTCTCCTAGTATATAACTCTATGTAATCTTGCGCTCGCAACTCCTCTGACACTATAAATGATTGAGGCTTCATTCTTTTTGCAATATGATTGGTTTGTGTTTTTGTTGTGCATCTAATATTTTGTTTGAGCCCCTGACTCCCAGGGTCTTAGAAAATAGGTGTGGCCATTTTTCCTATATAATTGTGCTCGCAACCTTTCAAAGCTATTAATGAATGAGAGTTGTTGTTATTCTTAATGCAGTAAGATGGATCTGTCAGTTTTGTTATGTCATTGATAGTTCATGTGAGCTAGCAGTCCCTGGCCCCCCTCCGCCCCCTTGGGATCTTGGAAAATGGGTGTGGCATTCTTTTTTTAAATACTTTATCTTGGATATTATGAATTATATGAGTGATATATTCTAGTTGCAGTGTTTTGTTGTGCTACTTTTAATTTGTTAGAATGATTGCTCCCTATGGTCTTAAAAAATGGAAATTGATATTTATGTGTATGTATCTTATTCACTTGTCAATGAGTAAATAAAAAACAAAACAACCAGGAGAGCTACAGTCTCGTCAGAGACTTCTGGTTAAGACAATAATGCTATTTGTATTTTTAATTTGTATCATTCCTTGACTTTGGAAGAAGGGACACTTAGGGAGGGGATCCTGCCGCAGCACCAACAGTAAAAAGAAAGAAGAAACAGTAGATTTTACTTTGAAAATTGACTATTTTACAATAAACACAGTATATTAATCAAAAATCAAAAACAAGATTTTCAAAAAGACTGTACAGTACTTCTTTATGGTATTCCAATAAAAACTTTTTAATTCTTTATGGAAAAAACCTTTTAAGATTGTAAATTATTTTGAGATACGGTTGAAAATGTAGAACTAAAGCTCTTCTTGTAGATAATGCGCAACCCAAGTACTGTAAACTAGTTATTTTTGCTGGGGGAAATTTTCATGAAATGAACATTAATTGCAACAATAGGCGATGTTCGAGTTACACGGATTGACCGTTATCGTTTTGAAATAACGCACTGCCTATCACGTGACTTTGCAGAAATGTCATCCAAGCCCACTTCCGGTTTTTCATAGCAACTATGTAAACAGAGGGAAATACAACGTTCCATTGCGTTCGCGTACTTTCTAATCGTAGCATGTTTGTTTATAGAAATAAAAACAATGCCTCCGCATAAGGATTGTCTCTTTTCTGTAAATTTCTTCAAAGAAAAACTGAAAATACCAGCCTAACATGACTTTGAAACTTAGAATCAAGTCACCTGATTTTGTGATACGTGTACGACACGTGGCAGTTTCATTTTTTATTTTACATAGCGTTCGAATAAGGTCGAGCATTGTGGAATAGTTCTGTCATCATAGATAAATTTGATATCTTTTTTCATATAAAGTCAGAATCTGATAATGAAAAATATATTTCAAAGTGCTGGGATTGTCGGGAAAGTGGGGGGGGGGGGGGGTGAATTTGGAATATAATTGTAATTCGTCTCCAGTATGTTCAGAGAGATGGTTTTTAGGACTTTTGGTACTGAAAGAATCAAATCTTTTCACGAACTTTTTGGGGTACATAACTATCTATATCTGGAAAACTTCTTGGGGTACATAACTATCTATATCTGGTTTCTTCTTTAAAGACAAGACATCAAATTTTATATATGCAACTGTCAAGGAGATTAGTGAAGGAAAATGAAAGATATTAGAGTTTCAAATGGAAAATTTGCAATAATGGTTTTGTTTCTTATGGGAAATAAGTTTTTTTTTTAATATTATCCTTCTGCAATTAAAAAAACCATGAGGATTTTTAAAAAGTACAAGTACACAATTTGACAGTGGCAGATTTAGGGGATGCAGAGTGCCCCCAGTATTTCAATAATTTCCCTATACCCTATACAAATACACTGTTTGACAGTCGCCTATTTACACCCCCCCCCCCCCCCCCCCCTTCTCGTTCATTGATTCAATTCAAGGAAGAGGAAGGCAAAATACCATAATCACTGTGTATGATAGATAGAGAAAAAATTAGGTAAAAAGGGGGGCATTGTTTGAATATTTGAAATTTGCACTGTTTTATAATACATGTAAATAACTGCAAATTAAATATCTGAATTTGCCATTGTTGATTATGAAACAGTGCAATTAAGATGACATATGGATATTTGTATCCCTCTCTTATCATTGATTGGCTACAATTCCTTTGTTATTGTTGTTATGGTCAGAATTTAGACTCCTGTTTTCATTTTATTTTGTATGAAGTAGTCCATGGTTGTCCAACATAACAGCTTTACATACAGCTCTACACGTATTAAATTAAGTAGTATTAATACTGTCTATAATATCATGAAATAGGAAAGAGAGATCTTCTTCAATTTTCTTTAAAGATCAGAATTTCATGTAAGCTAAAGGCTATGGAACCATATGACACATCCTGATTTGACAAAATGTTTTCTAAAGTCATCATACATGTATTATTTATTAACTGAATATCCTCTTCAATTTTAAGTTCATATCTGCATAACTTTAGACCTACTAGTATTACTGTTTGTTTGAAATGTTGTTAACTGCAACTTTAGTTACATCTTGGAGTAAGAACTCAATTTCTATTGAAGAAGAAATCTTATGTGGTACATGTATATGTAATTGTCCATAGATATTACAAAAATGTATTAGGAATTCAGAGTTATGAAATATGATATGATTTTAAACCTCATACATGTTAGTGATCTGGCAACAATAAGTCTCTCTGGAGGTAAATATATAATAAAGATTTATTGTATATACCTTGTATTATTATATACTGAGTACTTTGAATGGTTGAAAATTATTTGCATCTATAGGCTCATTTATATTTTTTCTCTCATTTCTGAGTAAATTTAATTTCAAGAAGAAAAAAGGTCATCTGACTAAAAGGCAACATTTGAACCTTTCTATGTAACACACAAGTTGTCTTCCTCCTTCCATAAAATACCACATGTTTAACTATTTCTACAGCTTCTTCATTTATCACTACAATTCTATTTATCACTGCATAGTAAACACATAAAAATAAAACAGTTCATTGTTCACCATTATGCAACAAATCCCATCCACGCATATATAGTTCAACATGATGGTGAAACAACAGCAATTAAAAAGAACCCAAATGCTAAAACTAAACTGAGCACTTATTGACACTTTGACTTCAACTCAAAATCAGTGACTTTAACACCCTCTCCCCACCTTCAACGTTGTTTCATTAAAATTCTGTGCACATTAGTCATCTGGCATATATATTGCTTCTAGATTCCTAGTGACTATCTTTTTTTTCCTACTCAGGCTACTGTAATAAACCTAACTGAAATATGTGATTTTGTTCAGTATCATATGAGGGGTGGACAGGGTGAAAGGGAGGTGGGAGGAGGGAGAATGGGGGAGGGAGGAAGGAGGGAAGGGAGAGGAAGGGGGTGGGAGGAAAGAGGAAAGGGGGCAAGAGGGGGTAGGTAAGGGAAGGGTAAAAAGGAGGGGGAGGGAGGAAGGAGCCGGAGGGGAGAGGTAAGTGATGGGAGGGGGAGAGAGGTACCCCCTGCCCCCCCCCCCCCTATCAGTAAGTTTAATCGTGTTATTGCCTCGCCTGATGTGAAGTAATCAAGCATACTACCTGTATAGACATATCCTTGACCAGTATTCTTGAGTAAAAATCAATGAAGACGACGCAGAGAAATATGACTAATGGTGAAAGTAAGCGGATGACCTGCTTCATACTCCAGATCCTCCAAATACTTGGCCCAGTTGCCACATTAAACTTAGATAAATAATCACTTTCCTTTTGTGTCAGCGCGATAAAATAATCCAGCTAAATCACAAATCCAATATGAATGATAAATTTACTCTAGTAAAGCGAAATATATCATTTATTCACTGAAAATCGTTCAAATCTACCGCTTCTAGTAACATTATAATGACGCACGGCGTAAACCGGAAGTAACCTTGGATGACAAAGGCATATTCTAAATGACGAACCTGTCCGAAACCAGGGTAACTCGAAAATCGCCTATTTGCATGGGGGTAATAATGGTGAAATCTGAAGTATACCTTAAGTCTTTCATACATGTACTTGTTGTAATTTTCACGGGGAGGGGGGGGGGGGGGGGGGGGGGGGGTATTTTTGCAATAATAATACAATCGTGAAAAACGTGAAAATTACCCCCACGCTAAAACATGTTAAATTTCCATGTTTACAGTAATTCCTCATGAATATCATAAATATCTCTACCTGTATTTAATCACATGTATATGCATTTTTTTTGCATACTTGAAGCACAAAAATTATGAATAATTTGATCCACTTGTAATAACTGTCAGGGCTTTCTATCTGCCTGATTTGGGGTTGATATTCGGCCCCATTCCCAATGCAAAGTAGTATTTGTCGACCAATTTTTCCCAATTTGAGACTTCATTGAAAATTCGTAAAAATAAAAGTTAAAAAAGCTAGTCAGAGTAAATTTCAATTGAAAAGGCATCAAATAATTTGCCTAATTTTCAAGCATATGCCACTATTTTTCTCAATAGACCATTTTCTGATCATTTCAGAAAGCACAAAATGTCCGAGTCAACATCTTTTGACGTCAATTTACATTATGTGTTAAAAGTAATTTTGTCAGCCATTATTGATTTCAACAAGTCCTAGTCCCCAAAAAAAGGGGGTGAAAGCCCTGACTGTTATGCTTCTGTACTGTACTATATTTTGTTATCTAACTTTCTACTTTTATTCATCCAGGTTGATTAAGCTGACGAATCCTTGGGCTAAAAGTTCAGTTACGGGCTGTCTGAAGAATTCTGTATTGAACAATTCAGAGGTAGACATCAGTGTTGATTCGGAGAAGGAAATCTGGATCACTCAGGAGGAACTGAAAAAGTATGTAAGAATGAAGTAGTGTCCTCCGTAGGGAAGTTTAATGTAATAAATAACAATGAACACTCTATATCCACAAATTTTCAGCCACTCGGCCTTTATCAAGTGGAAAAGCACGAATAAAAAAGAATTCTACGTAATATCCATAACTGCTGGTAAACTTTACCAGCAGTTACATGTATGGATATTACGTAGAATTCTTTTGTATTAGTGCTTTTCCAATTGATAAAGGCCGAGTGGCCGAAAATTTATTATTATTTATTATCAACATTGTATTTTGGTTACATTGTGAAACATATTGACAAAGTTAATATTGCGTTTTCATTTCAAGTTGTTGCATATATCATACAATGTAGAAGCAGATGTATTCAAGTTTCAAACATGATTTTGATTTATTATACATGTATTTGACTATTTACCAGGTATTTCATCAGTATTAGCTTTTGTGAAGTTCATCAAGATGACACTCTGTTTGAGATTCGAATGAAAGGAACGTTCCCTCCATCGTTTAAAGATAAATGGAAGTATTACCTCTTCACAGTCCCTAATGATAATACAGAGATGCATTTTGGATTGTTTCAGAAAAATTTACGGTATGTTTTAATTATGTTATATGATTTAAGTTAATAGATTTTCAAATTCCCTCTTGTCAAGCTCCCACTCATGACAATTATTCTATTTAGGCATCCAAGAAACTGAGCATTAAATATCCTTAAAGGCATCTGAATTTTTCATTTGATGACCTGATTTTTTTGCAAGTTTGGACCACTGCTATTCTATCATAGTATTGGATGTAATTTTTTTTTTCCGTTTTAAGGAGGAATTCTATTTCCAGATTACAAAAAGCTTTGAATTTACCTGATCAGATTACAGTTCTTTTAGACTACAATTCGCTATTTTTCCAAAACCAGAGTTACTTCCCATTTGAGACGGTATCTGATGTAGACTCATTATGACGTCATCAAATTCTATGGAAACAGTCCTAAAAGTCTGGGAAATGACGGTGTAAAATCCACGTTACCATACCATTTTCATGACGTCACAATGGTTTTAAGTCAGATACCGTCTGTAAGGGGAAATAACTCTGTACTCCGCAAAGACTCAATAGAGGAACCTTTATTCAATAGTTACTTTTGAGTAAGAAATACGAAATCATCGTTACCATACCATTTTCATGACGTCACAATGGTTTCACGTCAGATACCGTCTGTGAGGGGAAATAACTCTGTATTCAGCAAAGACTCAATAAACGTGGTTATTTTCACTGGAAGAAAATTTCACAAAATGGCTATTGCAACAGTACACGTGAGGGAAATTTTTGCAAAATCGGGAGTATTCCAATTAGTCTTTTAAACTGGTTGTAATTTTCATGCAGGGTTTATTTTGGTGATAATGATAGAATTGCAAATGGCGCAAAAATAATTCCTGTGTGAAAAATGTCCACTTTTACAGTATTTATGGTCTCTTCTTATAAATGTTTGACATCCTGCCGACTTTTTAGCTCGTCAGGACGAAAAAGTCCGGAGAACTAATGCCATACCCTCGGCGTTGTTGTCGTCGTTGTCCGTAGACAAAACTTTAACCTGGGCTATATCTCTTGAACTATAAGGGGTAGGGCTTTGATATTTCACATGTAGATACGTTGTGACAAGACCTTTCATTTGAGACCATGACCTTTGACCTTGTTACCTTGACTTTGGACTTCGACCTTCTTTTCAAAAACTTTAACCTGGTTTCTGACAAAAATCTGTATAGGCAAGCTATGTAATCTTTGATTACCCTATGTTTAGTTGTTCTGTAGAGTCATGTCAGAAGTTCACTTCGCCACAATGAAAGTTAGCGTTGTGCTAATACAAGTACATTATACATGTAGATTGATATGGAATATTTTTTTCCAGAGACAAAGGCACCACGCCCAAAGAAAACTTCAACGACATGATGGTGATCGTTTTACGTAACTCGCCTTATTCTCCCGACCAGGAGCCGTTATTTAGCGAAGTAGTATCCTATAGCGACAGAAAAGCTCGGAGTTTGGTCACATGTAAAGCTACGCTACAACATGGAAGTTACACAGTGGCATGCTTTGCCTATCACCAACTCCACTCATGTAAGTTGTTGTCCAAATATGTATGTTGACTTCTTTCTTTGCAGCATTTTTGGCTGAAACATAAAGCAATTTTGGTCTATATATTGACAGTGTCTGTTTGTCTGTCTGTCTGTCTGTCTGTCTGTTCATACGCTACCTACCTTTAATAAGTACCCATCCAATACATATCTCTTGTTTTAAAAAAAGTGAAGGTTTTTGTTCCATTGTGTTGAAAATCTAAAGATGAAGAATTCTGCTATCATTCAAGTAAATTTTTCGGCTAAATCTTTAAAATTTAATTTTTTTTTGCGATTTTTCCCCAAAAATGTCAATTTTTCACATGAAGAAATTCTAAAACTTTTGTATAAAGATAAAGGATGCAAATAATATATTGAAAATTTTCATACATTTTTTAAAAAACTCAGAAGAGGAAATAATAGGATGAGCTTTTCATTAAATTTCTAATGTTAAAACTACCTGGATACTTATTTATGGTGGGTAATGTACATGTATATGATCAACATTTCAGTGATAGTTTCTGGTTGAAGCAAAATCTCAGAATTTCAAATTATTTTTTAGCTCTACTGGTCTCAGACCAGTCGAGCTTATGCGATACCCCGTCGTCCGGCGTCCGTCCGTCTGTCCGTCCGTCCGTCCGTAAACAATTCTTGTGCTCGCAACTCCTCTCAAACCATAGGTGATAGAAAGTTAATTCTTTTTGCATCCTACTTGGTATGTGGTCTAGTTGTGCACCTGACATTTAGTTTCAGCCCTTGACCCCCAGGGTCTTAGAAAATGGGCGTGGTTATGAAAATCTATGTAATCTTGTGCTCGCAACTCCTCTGACACTATAAATGATGGAGACTTAATTCTTTTTGCAATATGATAAGTCTGTGGTCTAGTTGTGCACCTGATATTTTGTTTGAGCCCCTGACCCCAGGGTCTTAGAAAATGGGTGTGGTCATTTTCTCCTATATAACTCTATGTAATCTTGTGCTCGCAACTCCTCTGACACTATAAATGATGGAGACTTAATTCTTTTTGCAATATGATGGGTCTGTGGACTAGTTGTGCACCTGATATTTTGTTTGAGCCCCTGACACCCAGGGTCTTAGAAAATGGGTGTGGTCATTTTCTCCTATATAACTCTATGTAATCTCGTGCTCGCAACTCCTCTGACACTATAAATGATAGAGACTTAATTCTTTTTGCAATATGATGGGTCTGTGGTCTAGTTGTGCACCTGATATTTTGTTTGAGCCCCTGACCCCCAGGGTCTTAGAAATGGGTGTGGTCATTTTCTCCTATATAACTCTATGTAATCTTGTGCTTGCAACTCCTCTGACACTATAAATGATATAGACTTAATTCTTTTTGCAATATGATGGGTCTGTGGTCTTTTTGTGCACCTGATATTTTGTTTGAGCCCCTGACCCCCAGGGTCTTAGAAAATGGGTGTGGTCATTTTCTCCTATATAACTCATTGTAATCTTGTGCTCGCAACTCCTCTGACACTATAAATGATAGAGACTTAATTCTTTTTGCAATATGATGGGTCTGTGGTCTAGTTGTGCACCTGATATTTTGTTTGAGTCCCTGACCCCCAGGGTCTTAGAAATGGGTGTGGTCATTTTCTCCTATATAACTCTATGTAATATTGTGCTCGCAACTCCTCTGACACTATAAATGATGGAGACTTAATTCTTTTTGCAATATGATGGGTCTGTGGTCTAGTTGTGCACCTTATATTTTGTTTGAGCCCCTGATCCCCAGGTTCTTAGAAAATGGGTGTGGTCATTTTCTCCTATATAACTCTATGTAATCTTGTGCTCGCAACTCCTCTGACACTATAAATGATAGAGACTTAATTCTTTTTGCAATATGATGGGTCTGTGGTCTAGTTGTGCAACTGATATTTTGTTTGAGCCCCTGACCCCCAGGGTCTTAGAAATGGGTGTGGTTATTTTCTCCTATATAACTCTATGTAATATTGTGCTCGCAACTCCTCTGACACTATAAATGATAGAGACTTAATTCTTTTTGCAATATGATGGGTCTGTGGTCTAATTGTGCACCTGATATTTTGTTTGAGTCCCTGACCCCCAGGCTCTTAGAAATGGGTGTGGTCATTTTCTCCTATATAACTCTATGTAATCTTGTGCTCGCAACTCCTCTGACACTATAAATGATGGAGACTTAATTCTTTTTGCAATATGATGGGTCTGTGGTCTAGTTGTGCACCTGATATTTTGTTTGAGCCCCTGACCCCCAGGGTCTTAGAAATGGGTGTGGTTATTTTCTCCTATATAACTCTGTGTAATCTTGTGCTCGCAACTCCTCTGACACTATAAATGATAGAGACTTAATTCTTTTTGCAATATGATGGGTCTGTGGTCTAGTTGTGCACCTGATATTTTGTTTGAGCCCCTGACCCCCAGGGTCTTAGAAATGGGTGTGGTCATTTTCTCTTATATAACTCTATGTAATCTTGTGCTCGCAACTCCTCTGACACTATAAATGATAGAGACTTAATTCTTTTTGCAATTTGATGGGTCTGTGGTTTAGTTGTGCACCTGATATTTTGTTTGAGTCCCTGACCCCCAGCGTCTTAGAAATGGGTGTGGTCATTTTCTTCTATATAACTCTATGTAATCTTGTGCTCGCAACTCCTCTGACACTAAAAATGATGGAGACTTAATTCTTTTTGCAATATGATGGGTCTGTGGTCTAGTTGTGCACCTGATATTTTGTTTGAGTCCCTGACCCCCAGGGTCTTAGAAATGGGTGTGGTCATTTTCTCCTATATAACTCTATGTAATCTTGTGCTCGCAACTCCTCTGACACTATAAATGATGGAGACTTAATTCTTTTTGCAATATGATGGGTCTGTGGTCTAGTTGTGCACCTGATATTTTGTTTGAACCCCTGACCCCCAGGGTCTTAGAAATGGGTGTGGTTATTTTCTCCTATATAACTCTATGTAATCTTGTGCTCGCAACTCCTCTGACACTATAAATGATGGAGACTTAATTCTTTTTGCAATATGATGGGTCTGTGGTCTAGCTGTGCACATGATATTTTGTTTGAGCCCCTGACCCCCAGGGTCTTAGAAAATGGGTGTGGTCATTTTCACCTATATAACTCTATGTAATATTGTGCTCGCAACTCCTCCGACACTATAAATGAAAGAGACTTAATTCTTTTTGCAATATGATGGGTCTGTGGTCTAGTTGTGCACCTGATATTTTGTTTGAGTCCCTGACCCCCAGGGTCTTAGAAATGGGTGTGGTCATTTTCTCCTATATAACTCTATGTAACATAATCTTGTGCTTGCAACTCCTCTGATACTATGATTGATGGAGACTTAATTCTTTTTGCAATATGATGGGTCTGTGGTCTTTTTGTGCACCTGATATTTTGTTTGAGCTCCTGACCCCCAGGGTCTTAGAAAATGGGTGTGGTCATTTTCTTCTATATAACTCTATTTAATCTTGTGCTCGCAACTCCTCTGACACTATAAATGATGGAGACTTAATTCTTTTTGCAATATGATGGGTCTGTGGTCTAGTGTTGCACCTGAAATTTTGTTTGAGCCCCTTACCCCCAGGGTCTTAGAAATGGGTGTGGTCATTTTCTCCTATATAACTCTATGTAATCTTGTGCTCGCAACTCCTCTGACACTATAAATGATGGAGACTTAATTCTTTTTTGCAATATGATGGGTCTGTGTCTTAGTTGTGCACCTGATATTTTGTTTGAGTCCCTGACCCCCAGGGTCTTAGAAATAGGTGTGGTCATTTTCTTCTATATAACTCTATGTAATCTTGTGCTCGCAACTCCTCTGGCACTATAAATGATGGAGACTTAATTCTTTTTGCAATATGATGGGTCTGTGGTCTTATTGTGCACCTTATATTTTGTTTGAGCCCCTGTCCCCCAGGGTCTTAGAAAATGGGTGTGGTCATTTTTTCCTTTATCATTCTATGTAATCTTGTGCTTGCAACTCCTCTGACACTATAAATGATGGAGACTTAATTCTTTTTGCAATATGATGGATCTGTGGTTTAGTGTTGCACCTGATATTTTGTTTGAGCCCCTGACCCCCAGGGTCTTAGAAAATGGGTGTGGTCATTTTCTCCTAAATAACTCCATGTGATGGAGACTTAATTCTTTTTGCAATATGATGGATCTGTGGTCTAGTTGTGTCATTGATAGTTCATTTGAGCTAGAAGCCTCTGGCCCCTAGCATCTTTTAAAATTGATGTGGCTTTCTTTTTTGAAATACTATATCTCGGATATTTTAAATTATATGAGTGATTTTATAGTTGCAGTCTAATGGATATGTTGTTTTTTCATGCTACTTATAATTTGTTTGAGCACCTGCTCCCTATGGTCTTTAAGAAAGGAAATTGATGTTTTCAAGAAAAAACAACCAGGAGAGCTACAGTCTCGTCAGAGACTTCTGGTTATAGAAACATATTATTAAATAGGTAGGTTGCCCATGACAAAACTGACTGTGCAGTCCAGCAATTAACTGTCTGTAGTCACTGTGGTGTTTTATCAGTTTCTGTGTCAATGTTATGTCCTATTAAGCATTTTCATTGTGAATAATATGCTGGTTTCTAAAGCTACAACTATTATTCACAGCGATGCATCGAGAATCGCGAGTCACAAAGTCAGTGATTTGAATCAAATATTCTTACAATGCATGTTAATGTGTCCAGTAATGAGAAAATTGAACATTACAAGTACTTTAACCCATGTACAACTTTAAGCACTGTCACATGATGCATAATACACACAGTGGCATTCACTACCGAGTATTTAGTTCGTTGCAATTTTCTCCTGAGTAGCTAAACTTAAGATCAAGATAAGATAAACATATTCGGTCACTAATTCAAGGAAATATCACGTAGTCTTGGAAAATTCTACCGTATATAACTGAAATCGAAAAAATTGAATCCAGACTTTAAAATTGAACCGAATCTAAAAGTTCCTGACTCGTTGCAGCTAGTACTGGTATCCATAGAATATGTCATGTTATTTCGGATACCATTCCAAATAGAGAACAAGAAAACTATTGATTCAAGTCATCAATATACCATTTTCCGATCTTGTTAGAAAGCAAAAAATGTCCGAGTCAACATCTTTTTGCGTTGTTTTACATTATGACTTCACTGTTAAAAGATGCAATTCCATTGTGACGTAACAGTGAAAAAAGTGTGCCAAAATTGCTTACCTTGGACATTTTCGTCATTTCGTCAGCCATTATGAATTTTGGCAAGTGATCTATTCGCAGGAAGAATTCAGGTACAAAAAATACCTGTTATTACTTTTGATTATAAATGTGAATATTTTGCCGGATACATAAATGTATGCCCCCCCCCCCCCAAAAGCAGGTGGTCGACATCTCCCAGCATTGTTCATCAAGATTACCTCTTATTTCCATATATGACATGATAAAGGAAAAAATATTCTGCGAGACCATGGGCAATAGTGCAAAACTACCAATATAAATTTCCGTCTTCTGCGGCAATAAACAACACTGTATATACATTTGTAGTTAAGATCAAATAAAGAGTTGCTCATGAGGAAATCAGTGGATAGCCTTTGCCAAAAACGAAAAATCAATAGGAGGAAAGGAAAAAGAAACTTAAAAAAAGAGAAAAAAAAAAAGAAGGGAAAGTTCCGAAATAGGATTCTTACCCCAATTGGTAGCTATCTAATATGTCTACAATACATTAGTATGAAGACATGTCTCAGGTATTGTACATTAATAAGCATGTATTATACAGTATTAATGATACAAATGTTAACAATGAGCAACGACTGTGATTTAATTGCAATCATAGATCGATAGTTCTAGCACGAAAGTTTTAACTCCAAACAGGAAATCCAAATCAGAATTCTGGCCAATCCAAATCAGAGTACAGGCCAATCCAATTGATGATTCAGATCAGTCCAAATCAGGAATCACGTCAATCCAAATCAGGATTCAAGCCTATTGAAATCAGAAATAAGGTAAATCCAATTTTCAGGCCAATCCAAATCAGGATTCAGAACAATTCTCATCAGGATTAAGGCATATCCAAATCAGGATTCAGGCCAATCCAAATTTAGAATTCAGGCCAATCCAAATCAGGATTCAAGGCAAACTAAATAAGGATAAAGGCAAATTCAAATTAGGATTCAAGTCAATCCAAGTAAGATTCAGGTCAATCCAAATAAGGATTTAGGCCAATCCAAATAAGGTTTCATGTCAATTCAATTCAGGCTTCATGCCAATCCAAATCAGGATTCAGGCCAATCCAAATCAGGGTTCAGGCCAATGAAATAAGGATTTAGGCCAGTCCAAATTAGGTTTCATGTCAAATCAAATCAGGATTCAGGCCAATCAAAATAAGGAATTAGGCCAATCTTGGCCAGGATTCAGGCCAATCCAGTCAGGATTCTGTACAATTCTTACCGGGATTCAGGCCTATTCACATCAGAATTCAGGAAAATTGTAATTAGGATTCAGGCCAATCCAAATCAGGATTCAGGCAAATCGAAATCAGGATTCAGCCATCTATATCAGAATTCATGCAAATTCAAATAAGGATTCAGGTCAATTCAAACAAGTATTCAGGGCAATCCAAATCAGGCTTCATGCCAAGCCAAATCAGGATTCAGGTAAATCCAAATCAGGGTTCAGGCCAATGAAATTAGGATTTAGGCCAATCCAAATAGGGGTTCATGTCAAATCAAATCAGGATTCAGGCCAATCCAATCAGGATTCTGTACAATTCTTATTGGGATTCAGGCCTATCCACATCAGTATTCAGCCATCTTAATCAGGATTCATGCAAAATCAAATATGGTTTCAGGTTTATCCAAATCAGGTTTCATGCCAATCTAAATCAGGACTCAGTCCAATCCAAATCAGGATTCAGGCCAATCAAATCAGGATTCAGGCCAATCCAAACCAGGTTTCATGTCAATCCTTTATAGGATTCAGGCTAATCTTAACCAGGATAGAGGTCAATCTTAATGAGGATTCAGGCTATTTTAAACATTGTAAGATTTTATTTTGGTACCATGCGCATGCGTTAGAAGTGAGCAGGTGTGAAATTTACCTGAGAGAGAAAAAAAAACGAAAAAATAGGTAAAACAGTCGATTTCAAAGTTAAAACTGTATTCATAAGTAATGTAAGAGATGCAGAGTGCATTGTGTCAAGAAACTAAGCTATATAGTATTTTCATCGTAGTTGGTATATATATATAGTGCCACGTATCATGAACGTATAATACAGAGGGGTCAAGGCATCGCTTGAATGAACTTATAAACAAACATGTCCACAAACTCGGACACTGTGAATTTTTTAAGCGAAAGCAGAAACGTACTCTATGATGAAGAGGATGAAGACGAAATTACGCTACAGAAGGTGTTTTCTATTGTAAAACAAATAGAGTGGTCGATCAAGACACGATTCAATGACACAAATGAAAAAATAGATTACAGAATTAAAAACTTAGAAACAATTCTACAAAAAGTTGATAGTATGTGCGAAGAAGTGGTGAAACTTACGTCAAGAGTCAATAACATAGAAACTGAAATTCACAAAATGAACACCACATGCAGTGAGTTTGACAAAAACCTACAAGGAATGAGCAATATCTTTGACGATGTAAAAAAAGATGTCAATAAAACGAACAAAGAAATTCGAGAAATGAAAACAAAAATGAAAGAAATGGAAAATTCTCTTGCAAATCATAAAATGGAGAAACAAATTGAGGTTCAAACGCTTGCGGAAAAAAATGATGAACTATCCGAACAAAGGAGCTGTTAAGATAAGGCGTAAAATCTGCCCTGAAAAGTCGAAATTTCAAAATGCAAAAAATGAAAAAAAAAAAATCGGTAAAAATACGAAGTAACTTAGCCCAGATATGAATCTTCTGTCATGTTGGATAAATTATTCAAAATATTACTGATTTTTGGGTCAAAACAAGCGTTTTCCAATAGAAATCAATGGAAAACGGAAAGTTTTTCTACAACATTGTTCCCCCCTCGGTTCAGAATGCCATTTTCACTAAAGGTGTATATCAGTAAAAGACATTTTCTGACCAAGTGGGGTTCTGAACCGAGGGGGGGGGGAACAATGTCCCACAGGCGAAAAACGAAAAAAAGGGGGGATGGGTGGATATTTTAGAATCAGTATTTGGACCGGTAAAATCAATTAAAATTGCCATTTTTTCCTTTAGTATCATGTAAAAATCTATTCAGAGTGTGTTCCGATCAAATATTTAACCGTTAGGTAGAAAATAAACGATAAAGTTGTCTATTTCTACACTGTGCGTATTTCGCGCCAGAAAGCTACATTTGTGACTGATAAATACGAAATATAACCGTTTTTCAGTTTCCGGATTGCGGATTTTGCCGATTATATTGATATAATAACCTCAAGGTTAATTCCAGTTATCCAGTTTTGATATTAAAAGGTACAGAAGTATAATTTAAATCAAATTTGTGAAAAATAATGCATTTTTTGTGAATTTTCGCTCGATATTTGACGCTTTCTCTCATCAGTACCCCCTACCTCTTCAACCCGTAATTATAACATCTTTCACCCAATCTATTTAAATAAAATTCCTACTTGAAATCTTCTAATACTTTATTGTTTAAACCCGACCACTTATTTTCCTGAAATAGAAGGACTGCGCACGAGAAATAATCGAGTGATTTCAGGGCTAAATCAAGCCCTTATCTTAACAGCTCCTTACAGATCTGCGCGTTAGATCAATGAAATATAACCTCATATTTTCGGGCATCCAGGAAGGTGAAAGAGAGAATAGTGAACAAGTTTTACAAGATTTTCTGGCTAACGAGTTAGATATCCAGCAGTACATTGATTTCGCCAACGTACACCGCTTCGGAAGGCAGCACCGCGGGAAACCGAGACCACTGATAGCAAAGTTTTTGTATCAGCGTGATCTGGATATGGTCCTGAGAAATGCGCGGAAACTCCGAGGAAAATCGTACTACATTAACAGGCAATTTCCAGATGAAATTGAACAGGCTCGGCGGAGCCTGTATCCGATCATGAAGGAATTCCGCAGCAAAGGAGACCATGTGAAATTGGTGCGCGATACGTTATACGTGAATGGTGAGCCGTATGAATTATCTCGTATTGGAGTAAATTGATGAGCGGTAAAAGTATTAAATTAGCAAATCTTCTTTATAAAGCAAGTTATCAAATAAATGAAAATAGTGTTACAAAAATTAGTTGGATTGAAAATCTGAAACAAATTCTGAATAATTGTGGTCTTTCAAACATCTGGCTAAATCAAAGTTTCCCTAATAAAAATTGGTTAAAATCTAAAGTAAAATTAACATTAATAGATCAATTCAAACAAAGTTGGATATCAACAGTCGAACATTCTTCAAAATCTCTTAATTATAGAATTTTTAAAGAAGAGTTGAAGTTTGAAAATTATCTAAACATCCTTCCAAAAAAAGATGCAATAACTTTCCTAAAATTTAGAATCTGTAATCATCATCTCCCCATAGAAAAAGGTCAGTTGGCATAACATAACCCGAGAAAACAGAATTTGTGAAAAATGCAATCTAAATGAAATAGGGGATGAATTTCACTATATTTTGAATTGTACATCATTAGGACAGGAAAGAAGATTAGCTTTATCGCCTATGCATATCAGACATAGAAATGTTATTACTTTTAAAAATATAATGTCCTCCCAAAAACAATCTTTTCTTAAAAAAAATTGTACATTCATACGCAAAATTAACGAATTATGCTCCTCTATCTAAATAAATTTATCATCTTAATACAACAAGCCTTGCATCTCATATCTATTTCATACTTTAATATGTTTTTGTTATGTAACTCGATCATTTTTATTTTCAGAATTATCTTTCAGGAATATTGAGAATTGAATTAATCCCATACACTGATTTGAACGCATGCCTATTTCACATCTATTATATTGTAATTCAACTTTATATCTCTGTATACCTATGTTTTAACTATGGTGAAGAGAAATAAATCAGTTCAGTTCAGGTAAAATTAATTTCCTTAAGGACAAGCGAGATATCTTTTCTGTACAGTTACTTGTATTTTTTGCCTCTTGTACCTACCACTGTTCTTTGAAGATTCGGCTTCAACGAAACTTATCTATATCGTTCAACGAACCTTATCTAATTATCGTTCGATTTGCTATTGTTTCCCTTTTCTCCTTTCTCACCTCAACTACACCACTGAATGGGTCACTATCATTCCATCTAAATACGAGGGCTGATTGATATGTTGTGAGCCTCGTATTGAAGAATTTGAATTTTTATCAGAAATTTTGCATTATTTTTCTACATAATCCCCTTCAGTATCTGTCCACCTTTGCCACTGGTGTTTAAGGGCATCAATATCACTTTTAAGAATTAAGTTCCTTATCTTGACTGGTCAGAAAGCCATCTACTGCAAGTTTGACATCATCATCGGACTGAAAATAGGTGCAAGAAATAGCTGCTTTTAGTTTTGGATCAGATGAATAAGGTAGATGCTCAATCAAATTAAAGCTACAATTATGAATGGCAGCCATGGCAGTGACATACTTGTGAACAAGTGCATTGTCCTGATGGAACAACACACCTTTAACTAGTGAGTTTTCGGCGTCACTTAAGTTTAATATTGTCCTTTAACTGTGTCAGAAGTGAAGCATAGCTGTGCCATTGATTGTTTGTCCTTTTTGAAGATATTAATCTATCAGCAGAATACCTTCTGCATCCCAGAAAACCGAGGCTCACAACAAATCAATTAGCCCTCATACATTATGCTGTGATCCAAAAGCGAGAAAAGGAGATCATGACCACAGACCCGTTAATGTCTGTACAGTAATTGAACACTGTTGTACTTTCGTACAAATCATGACAAATATACGGGAAGATACTATTAAATAAATTACTTACTTACTTATAGCCCTAGTGATTGAGTTGTCGGCAGTGTCAGTGACATGTTACATGGTTATTGTGAGGAATAAAGCTTTCAAGTGTTGAAATCTCATGGCCAGACTGTTTTTGGCCTTGACTTTTTACCTACTGACCATGACCATGGAGTTTAAACTGTGGTATACTTTCCAAAAAATGTTCACCTGGGCCTTTTTTTTTAACTTTAAACGACAGAACTTGGATATTTCACATGTGGATACCTCATGAACAGAACAGACTTTTCATTTGTGACCTTGACTTTTGATATTTTACATCTAGATTCCCCGGCCATGACCTTGGCTTTTATTTTGAACCATGACCATTGACCTATGGGCTAGATTCCCCGGCCATGACCTTGGCTTTTATTTTGAACCATGACCATTGACCTATGGGCTATAGACCTTGACCTTTGAATTACTTTTGAAAATGCCTGATATTTCACATGTAGATTCCCCATGACCTTGGCTTTTATTTTAAACCATGACCATTGACCTAATTGGGCTATATACCTTGACCTTTGAATTTCTTTAAAAAATGCCTTTCATCAAAGTCATATCTCTTGAAGGTAATAGGGCTTTTATATTCACATGCAGGTACTTTTCACCCCCCCCCCCCCCCCCCCCCAAGGACAAATGGCTGTTCTCTGAGGTTGTGACAGTAAACACATTCATTAAAGAGAATTTAAAGTGTGAATGCATCATGCAGATATGTAGATATAGGAGGGTTGAGGTGAGGAAGGGGTTGCTCAAGACCCCTACTGTAGATGCGCACATCGCATTTTACCTCCGTTTATACCTTTGACTAAACTAAATAATCCAGTCTCTCCGCTGCCGCTAAAAGATTATATCAGCAGCGGAGAGACTGGATTATTTAGTCTAACATTTAACCTACAAAGCAATCTTTCCTGTTCAAACTATTTAATATGGATCCTAAGTAAAAACCTAAAAAATCAGACATGTTTGGCCACAACATGTCTCAGATTTTGGATATTTTTTGTGTATAAGGTAAATATGATGTCCTCAGAATGAATTGACCTTCCATTTTTTTCTCCGACATTCTGTTGCCATGGTAACCAAGGTTTTGTATAAAAACACCTTTAAACAAGGCATTTTTATGCATCTTGTTACCATGGAAACAAATGTTGAATGACTATTTGTAATTTTCCGAAAAGATTATTTGAATCCTCTTAAGTTGATACAATTTGATTTTTCGATGCTCCTTCTTTCTGTGTGTAATGTAAATTTGCTTCAATTTCAAGAAAAATTGCTTATTTTCAGCCAATTAAGGCCTTATTTTACCTGTATTTTACTTACTTTTGACAAGAGTAATAATGCAATTGCACAAGATTTGAAATACAGTTGACTATTTCCTGAAGAGTATTATCCTAGGACTTCATGGGAATCGAAGGAAATTTATCTAGAAGTGAGATTTTACTGTTTACATGCCTTTGAAATAGGTTACCATGGCAACATTTGGTACGAAGGTGTAAATACCTGTCATAAGTAAAAAGCTAATTTCTACAGATGGATGCCTGCTATCGTTACAAAACTTTGTATGTAGATATATTACAGACCATTTGATGCTATCATGACCTTGAGAAAATGTCAAGGTCATTTGCTCAATTTTCAAGGTCATTGAAAGATATTTGCTATTTTCAGGCCAAATTTTGTGGTTTAACACTTAAAAGAGACATGATTAACAGTAAACAGCATGAAACCTTGGCAAAACAATCAATTATCGGTAAAAGTATGATAAATGTATCATTTGTTGGGATGAGTATCACATTTATCAAAGTCCAATGAAGACCCCAAAAAATGTCACATATTTTACGAGAAAATTTTAGAAAATCTCGATTTTATGCTCTTTTGAAAGTATGTCTTACATAAAAGTGAAATACAATTAACAGAATTGTGATGAATTCTACTTCTTTTGATCGGCTGTTCAACTGTAAATATTTAAAATCAAAACATCTAATGAAATAAGTTATAGAAATCAATTTAAATTAATTGGAAATCATGATTTTTGTCTTAATTCTAGTCTAAAGTTAGAAATGACCTTGAGATTTGGACAGATGACCTTGAAATGATTTGAAGGTCAATTGATAATGATAAATATAATTTGTATACAGGTATGCTATTTCATAATCATAGGACTCAAACATGAGGAAAAACAATGTTTTTTAAGATGCGGTATATGGTAATATGGATTCCAAATTGCTATAGCAACGGATTTTGATTGGCATTCATGACAAAATGGTGAGTTTCACCATAAATTTTATTTCTTGATTTTTTCCAGCTATAGACATTTATTTTTGCAATTTGATGTTAAATACCCACAACATTCACCAAATAGTGGTTTTCAACCTTCAAAATAATCAAAAACAGGCCAAAAATGACCCTGAAATTAGACCTTATTTTTGCTAAATTTTCACATAATTTGACTGAATATCAACATCTACCATATGGGGGTGTCAAATAGATTGAACCCATTACCATGGCAACGGTTGAACCGTTGTTCAAATATAACAATATGGTTTGTTTTCTTTGTTTTATTAACTGTTCACATGCATAGGTGCTCCTCTAATAAAGGAGGAAATTCCTTCCGTCACTGACCTGAACTGAACTGTAAGTAACACGATTTGTCCTTTCGCTAATCAAAAGTGAAAGTAAAGATGGCGATGTGCACGCACTGCGGTTTGGTGTATAGAAAGAAAAAGAAAGGCAAAGGTTTTTATAGGATGTCTGTGGAAAATACTCTATCAAATGGCACAACGGGGAGAGAAATTTTAGGGGAACTATGTGGAGTTGCTATCTCCAAACCAGAATATATCGATACCGATGGTTCCAATAACAATTTCGTGTGCGATGGCTGTTGGTCCACGCTTAATCGCATCGTCAAATATCGAAAAGCTCTCGAACAATTTTGGGAAAAGGCGTCATCGTCTTCTTTATATGTTAAACTCAAGAGAAAGCACGAACAGTCAAAAAATCATGAACAGTCAAAAGAACATGAACAGTCAAAAGATAACGAACATTCAAAAGATAACATGAGTCAGAAGGGAGTGAAGAGAAACTTCAATCATTTGACTGATCATCTTTACCACGAACAGTCAAATGATGTCACTGATGAAATGAGTGAAGAAGAGGAGCAACAAGAGCATGTAGCAAAGAAAGGAAGATTTTACGCTGAACATCCAGAGAAGAGAGTAGAAGTTCCTAAAAAGAAAAAATCTCCTAATGCTTTGTCGCAAAAGTTTGAAACTGTTTGGAATGGATTAAAGACTCACAAGTATCGGAAGGTAATTAGAAACTTATGGTTCATATCAAAAAGATTTCGATATTATTTTCGAGAAGAAGTGACGAAATTGATCAGACAAGAAGTTTCAGGTCTTATTAAAATGGACACCAAATTCCCATTGTGCCAAGAAGTGACTTTGCAAAACATACAAGAATTTTCATGGGAAACTACAATGTCTATTGTTGAAGAACAGGCTCCCACTTTATTTTCTGCCCTTAAAGGGGTAGCTACGAAAAAGGGACATTCCTTAAAGTCTTCTAAAGGTCAGAATCTAGAGCAAGTGGTAGGTACTGCGTTGTCGTGTTTGCTCAAGGGCAGGGAACCCAAGAGGACATGCTTTATTCCTACGATGAACGCAGTACAGCTTTGGAAAGGAGGATTAAAGCTGGAGACATTAACAGAAGTTTCTCAAACTAGATTTTGTACGGGTTATCATACAGCTGTTCGGGCAATTAAAAAGTTAGGGGATGAATTTGACAATGTAGCCGTAGCCCTTAGTAACCATGGTAACAGTGAATCAGTGTCAGACTCTGAGTCTGTCAAATCAACACAGGACCAAGAAGTCAACTCTGAAGATGATGAAACCGATCCATATGAACGGAGCATTGACTCACCCGATGCTGCAAGTTTAACTGACGAGCATGAGGAATCGGATTGAATTCATGAACACTTTACATGTAGTCAAAGGACATTCTTCAGAGGTGTGAAGAACCCTGTTTTGTTTCTGTTTCAGAATTTTTTAATTAACTTCAAAAGGTACATTTGTACATAATTAAACATTTTTCTGTTTGAGAAAATTCAATTTGATAATTAATCACCACTTTTCATTGCAATTTTGATTGAGTATTTGATGAGGACAACATATATATGTTAGTTTAAAAGTTATGTATATCTTTCTCTCATAGTACAATGTAGCAAGAGGTACATGTAATAATAATGAAAAAAGAAATAAACTTGTTCCCTTGGTACTGCATGATTTCAGTATATATTTTTCAGAGACTGGTCTGTAAAACTATACATGTATGTCAAAGGTCATGGTCAAAGGCCAATATTCACATTACTAGTGGATTCCTCATGTTCAACGCCCATTAGGCAACTAGAATTATATTCCAATAACTTTGGTTGCTATTGTGACGTCACGTTCATGTTTTGCATGTAGGGAGAATTTACTAACGTTAAAATACATTTGCCGCTGTTGCAGGCAAAATGTGCAAAGTGCATGCAAATAAAAATGACTGATAAGTGGAATAAATGTAAATATAAGTTATGACTGTCTTACTTTTGGTGTTTATGGATGTATAATTCTGGTTGGAAACGTGCAAATTTTCCGCGAAGTGATTCACAGAATTTGCACATGACCAACCAGAATTATACACCCATGAACACCAAAAGTAAGACGGTCATTTCTTAAATTTAGAGTCTACTTGATGCGTTATATGAATTGCGTTTGCTGTCTGTCACAGGACAAATTGGTCCACAGGATTTTCATCCCCGGTTCCCCAGGCTATTTGCGTTTTTGCTGAATACCCTGGGTCAGATCGTACTATTTCGGGGATTTCCATTTATATGTAAATGTTGCTGAATGGCTCCCTCACAAACTTTTTTATCCAATCACATTATAATTTACAAACGTCTTTTGTCTAGTGATGATAAATAATGTATGTTCGACTAGGTAAGATACTTCTTGATGCCTTCAGATACCGTAATAATCAAATTGTGAATTAAATGTTTTCAATACAAATATTCGGTTAACTGACAAAAATTCCCTCTATTGTACAATTCACATACCGTCCTCACTGGTCTGTGCACAGCCATTATCTTCAGTTTTTCAACTTCACCAAGAAGAGTTATTTCTTATATAATCCCCGAAATAGTACTATCTGACCCAGGGTATTCAGTCAAGGCGCAAATAGCCTGGGGAACCGAGGATGCAGGATTGTATGATGTATGAATATATCGGTAAAACTAATATTCCCTGGAATTATCATAATGGTGTTAGACCCCAGGGTGTGTCATGACCATTAATCAGCATTGTCAGAGGTCAAGGTCACAGGGCTTTTGAAGGATGAAATCTTGTCCTGGCCATAACATACCGTAATTGAATGATATTCCACCTATGTATTAAATTACAAAGGACTCTAGGATTTATAAACCACAAACCGGAATCGGATGCATAATTCAAACTGCAATACACAAGATCGCAACTACAGTGCGTGCAGTATGTATCATAGTAACAGTATGTTCTGATTTTTGCATTTAGTCACCTACATAAACCATTGTTCAAAATTTGGGCAACTTTTATGCATAAATAAATTGATGACGTCAAAACAATGGAGAACAATTATCGAAGAGTGTGCGAAAATATTCGTATAATATTTGTAAGAAGTATTTGCGATCTTCCGTATGGTATGGTACATGAAAAGATAAAGAAGAGATAACATTATACAACTATAAGTGATGTTGCAGTGATCACAGACAATCCGAAAGTCATCTGACAAATCTGATGAGATTTGCTTTGGTCTGGTGAAGTATTTCAACACTTTCTAAATAAACAAGTTTATATGTTATGTTAACATAAAATTCTACTATAGATCGAGGTACAAACATTTCAGGTAGGTTATAAAATCTTTAAATGTGTGGTTTAGCAGTTAGAGGGTCGGACCATGAACCGAAAGGTTGCTGGTTCGAGCCTCACTAGGACCAAAGGTCGGCCGACATATACTTATTTATGTTCTGTGTTATATACCTTGTCTGTGTATTGTATACATGTCTGTAGTAAAAAAAATCTTTTGGGATATCTGTGAACACTGGGGAATATACATTTACACAAATGAAATGAGAAAAAGGGGAAAACAGTATATACATATATATGAATACCGTATAACCAGAAATTTTCGTGAGAAACTTATTTTCGCTATATTTGCAACTGATCTGGAATCTCGAAAAATTGTGTTTGACAAGGTATACCATAAAGTGGTATATCAGGTAAATTTTTGTGTCGCCTGTGAAGCATAGCGACACTTAGGGATCACTTTGTCCGTCTGTCTGTCACACTTGGATGTCACACCCTATAAAAGTGATTCCTGAGTGTCGCTATGTTTGGCAGGCGACACATGCATTCCTTGGAATGATGTTACTGTACATTGTAAAGAGAAGGAAATTGAGTGTATTCTTTTGAAATAACGAGCTAAAGCTTAAATAATGAAAGGTACAAAACAGCAACATCATATGTAGGTCATTTAGGAATCATGAAATTTTGTACTCACAAAAATAAAGTCACCCTATTCTACATTTGAAATAGCGAAATTTGATACATGTGAAAATTTCTGGTTATATGGAAATCTCCACAAGTTTTTGTGGACCCACACGCATATACTTAAAAAAAAAAACCCACATATACACAAGTTGTTGCGGGTGGACACTTCAGAAGCCACAGTTTACTTCTTATAAGTGTTGGGAATGCTGACCGCATTAAAAGATATATTAGTTTACCAATTATTAGTACGATGTATGAGCTGTCTCACTAGCAAAACTTCGGTTTAATGATGCAAATATTTCATTTTTATAATACTTTAAATTTCCCGATTTTAATCAATTATCAAAATCATAATCGATTATCGTAATCAAAAGGGCCTGGTGATGCTGTCGCTAAGACGTCTGCCATAATCGGCACCACTACTTCTTCTTATCTTGATCAAACTTTGGCATGCACATTGTTAATGGCTGAGAAGATCACACATATTGATTTTAAAGGTCAAAGGTTAAGGTCACAATGGGCAATAATAGAAAAACCTTGCGGTCCACTCCAGAGATCACAGTTTACTTCCATTATCTTCATCAAACTTTGCATGTGAGTTGTCCATGGTGAGAAGATGACACCTACTGATTTTCACAATACATGTAAGAAGTCTAAGGTCAAAGACACTTGATAATCATATGAAAACCTTTTGGGCCCTCTAGACTCAGTCACAGTGTACTTGCAATCTTCATCAAACTTTGCATTTAAGTTGTCTGCATTGAGAAAATGCTTATTGATTTTCAAGGTCAAAGGTACATGAAAGAGTCGCAATGAGCAAAAATATTAAAACCTTGTGGACACTCTAGCCAGGTCTCAGTTTACTTCCCAGCTTCATTAAACTTTGAATAGAGGTTCTCCATGGTGAAAAGGCGACACCTTTGATTTTCAAGGTCAGACGTAAAATGCTTAGGTGACATTGGGCGATATAAGAAAAACAGAAGGACATTCAAGAAGTTGCACCAATTTTCATCAAACTTTGCATGTAAGTTGTCAAAGGTGAGAGGACTAATTACAACACCGACATGAATTGATTTTCAGGGTCAAAGGTCACCATATCGGAAAAAAAGCTTTCATATCACTTGTGAGCCGATTGAATAAAATAGATCTTAATACCGTATGTATTAATTTTGTTGCCCTGCTAGAATGATGCTATGCGTTGCGTGACTTGTGTTTTTAGTCCCTTACCGGCAACGCCGAAGGGGACTCTTAGTTTCCTCTCGGTCTGTCTGTCTGTCCGTCTGTCTGTCCGTCTGTCCCATTTTCAGTTTTCCGGACTTTTTTTCGCTGTTGTTGCATATATTGAACTCATTTTTGGTATGTGGATATATCTCAATGTGATACAGATCAAGTTTGAGTTTGCTTTCGATTGACCTAATTTTACAAGAGTTATGGCCCTTGGACTTCGCAAATTTTATGAAAGTTTCAGTTTTCCGGACTTTTTTCCATTGTTGTTGCATATATTGAACTCATTTTTAGTCCCCTACCGGCAACGCCGAAGGGGACTCTTAGTTTCCTCTCGGTCTGTCTGTCTGTCCGTCCGTCTGTCCCATTTTCAGTTTTCCGGACTTTTTTTCACTGTTGTTGCATATATTGAACTCATTTTTGGTATGTGGATATATCTCAATGTGATACGGATCCAGTTTGAGTTTGCTTTTGATTGACCTAATTTTACAAGAGTTATGGCCCTTGGACTTAACAAATTTTATGAAAATTTCAGTTTCCCGGACTTTTTTCCGCTATTGTTGCATATATTGAACTCATTTTTGGTATGTGGATATATCTCAATGTGATACAGATCAAGTTTGAGTTTGCTTTCGATTGACCTAATTTTACAAGAGTTATGGCCCTTGGACTTAGCAAATTTTATGAAAATTTCAGTTTTCCGGACTTTTTTCCGCTGTTGTTGGATAAATTGAACTCATTTTTGGTATGTGTATATATCTCGATGGGATACAGGTCAAGTTTGAGTTTGCTTTAGATTCATTTATTTTAACAAGAGTTATGGCCCTTGGACTTGGCAAATTTTATGAAAATTTCAGTTTCCGGACTTTTCTTTGGTTCTATTGCAAATAATGCACTGATTTTTGGTAAATGAAGACATCTCAGTGTGATACAGACCAAGTTTGAGTTTGGTTTCCATTGGCCTATTTTTACAAGAGTTATGGCCCTTGGACTTAGCAAATTTCATGAAATTTTTAGTTTCCCGGACTTTTTCATGCCTGTTATTGCAGATAATGAGCTGATTTTTTGTATGTGAATACATTATAGTGTGATGCAGATTTGAGTTTAATTTAGACTGACTAATTTTCACAAGAGTTATGGCCCTTGGACTTAGCAAATTTCGTGAATTCAGTTTCCCAGACTTTTCTTGGCTGTTGTTGCAGAAGATGAACTGATGAACAGAGATGCAAGTCATAAATTTATGCCGCCGGTAGGGGACTTATATCGCACAGGGATCATTGCATTTTTGGTATGTGGATATATCTCAATGTGATACAGATCAAGTTTGAGTTTGCTTTCGATTGACCTAATTTTACAAGAGTTATGGCCCTTGGACTTAGCAAATTTTATGAAAGTTTCAGTTTTCCGGACTTTTTTCCATTGTTGTTGCATATATTAAACTCATTTTTGGTATGTGGATATATCTCAATGTGATACAGATCAAGTTTGAGTTTGCTTTCGATTGACGTAATTTTACAAGAATTATGGCCCTTGGACTTAGCAAATTTTATAAAAGTTTCAGTTTTCCGGACTTTTTTCCGCTGTTGTTGGATATATTGAACTCATTTCTGGTATGTGGATATATCTCAATGTGATACAGATCAAGTTTGAGTTTGCTTTTGATTGACGTAATTTTACAAGAGTTATGGCCCTTGTACTTAGCAAATTTTATGAAAATTTCGGTTTTCCAGACTTTTTTCCCCTGTTGTTTGATAAATTGAACTCATTTTTGGTATGTGGATATATCTCAATGGGATACAGATCAAGTTTGAGTTTGCTTTAGATTCACCTTTTTCTACAAGAGTTATGGCCCTTGGACTTAGCAAATTTTATGAAAATTTCAGTTTTCCGGACTTTTCTTTGGTTCTATTGCAAATAATGCACTGCACTGATTTTTGGTAAATGAATACATCTCAGTGTGTGATACAGACCAAGTTTCAGTTTGGTTTCCATTGGCCTATTTTTACAAGAGTTATGGCCCTTGGACTTAGCAAATTTCATGAAATTTTCAGTTTTCCGGACTTTTTCATGCCTGTTATTGCAGATAATGAGCTGATTTTTGTATGTGAATACATTATAGTGTGATGCAGATTTGAGTTTAATTTAGATTGACTAATTTTCACAAGAGTTATGGCCCTTGGACTTAGCAAATTTCGTGAATTCAGTTTCCCAGACCTTTCTTGGCTGTTGTTGAAGAAGATGAACTGATGAACAGAGATGCAAGTCATAAATTTATGCCGCCGGTAGGGGACTTATATCGCACAGCGATCATTGCATTTTTATTTTTAATATTGATAGAAAAACTTAATGGAATTGTTACATGTTAAGATAAATAATTATAATTGCACAAGTAGTTAACTTTTTGATTTTTTCTCATTTCAAACAGCTGAAGAACAGCAGAGTGAAGATTACATGGTAGATCTTAACACAGATTTTACACTAGTCATCCATAGTTCGTCCGTCATTTACGGTGAGGAGGTGGATCATGGACGATTTCCGTTGTTAAAACATGCCCCGGCAGATGCACTGACTCTACTGGCTAAACAGCTTTGCATTGCAGCAAAGGATTCCGGGAATGAAGACTTGAAGAAGAAAAGAACAATGGCTCAGGTATTTATTTGTATGACGACGCCTTTTTGAAGATTGAATTTAACGACGCCTTCTACAATTAGAAAAAAATGATGACGGTGAACTTTCAATTTCTTTTACTTAAAATGATATTTAAAGTTCAACTAAAAATTGACATGAATTTAATTAAAATCTGTTATGCAGACAGATGAAAAATTTGAGAAAAAATCATTATTTTGCAGTAAAACCCCTTAAATTATACTTACTTGCATGTATTTTCAGCCTAACAATGACATTGATGATGTATTTACGTATACGTTGAATTGGTGGGGTCAAATCCATGTGATAGAAAACAATAGTGACAGGAGTGTCATATACATACGAGATTACTCTGACAGTGAACTACTCTTGAACAGTCGGGGCAAACATCGAACAGAAGACGTGATTCCAACTGGCAAATGGTAATACAGAATGATACATTTTTATCTTATTTTATAAGGTATAAGTTCAGTACATGTACAAGAAGGACGTCTTCTTAGAATTTAAAAAGAAAAATTTAATTTAGGTGTTTATTTAGCAATAATGATGAACATTAGATGTAATATGCATGCCATCTTGGATAAAGGGGAAGGGCCACGAAGCCCGATATTGCATGGCCCTAATTTTGATAAATTTTGAACATTGTACTTCATAGAATTTTTAACTGTTATTTGACATTTTGAAACGTTCTCTACTGAATCACAAATCCACTTTTTGTAAACATTGCTTTTATCAACACCTTTTCGCCCTTTGAAAACACCAAAATAGGTCATATTCGGCGAAATTGATTCAAAAACTCAATATTTCTATGAAATTAGCAATGGCCGCATGCATTAACTATGATGGAAAATCTATATGTGAAAGATTATTATTATATCCTTTTGTCATAAACGCATAACGCATGCAGCCACATTGAATTCTACGACAAAAGACAAAGTTACCAGCAATTTTTCGTCATATTTTATCAATAACGTCAGAATGAGGTCACTTCATGACGTCATTACAGTTAAATGGCACATTGTTATGCCCCCCTTCGAAGAAGAGGGGACATATAGGTTTGCCGCTGTCGGTCGGTCGGTCGGTCGGTCGGTCGGTCGGTCGGTCGGTCTGTCGGTCGGTCCCCAACATCAGTTTCCGTTCAATATCTCTGGAATGGATTCACATATTGAAATGAAAATTTGTATACAGACACATCAAACAAAAATCAAGGTCAAGTTCATATTTGGGTCTGATCAAAAAATTGTTGACAGAGTTATGCCCCTTGCATTTCGAAAAATACCAAAATTTCAGGGTTTCCATTCAATAACTCTTGAGTGGAGTTACATATTGAAATGAAATTTTGTATACAGACACATCAAATGAAAATTTAGGTCAAGTTCATATTTGGGTCTGATCAAAAAATTGTTGACAGAGTTATGCCCCTTGCATTTTGAAAAATACCAAAATTTCAGGGTTTCCATTCAATATCTCTTGAGTGGAGTTACATATTGAAATGAAACTTTGTATACAGACACATCAAATGAAAATCTATGTCAAGTGTATATTTGGGTCCGATCAACAAAATTTTGACAGAGTTATGCCCCTTGCACTTCGAAAAAAAACCAAAATTTCAGGGTTTCCGTTCAATATCTCTTGAGTGGAGTTACATATTGAAATGAAATTTTGTATACGGATACATCAAATGACAATCTAGGTCAAGTTTTTATTTGGGTCCAATCAACAAAATTTTGACAGAGTAATGCCCCTTGCACTTCGAAAAATACTAAAATTTCAGGGTTTCCGTTCAATATCTCTTGAGTGGAGTTACATATAGAAATGAAATTTTGTATACAGACACATCAAATAAAAATCTAGGTCAAGCTCATATTTAGGTCCGATCAAAAAAATTTTGACAGAGTTATGCCCCTTGCACTTTGAAAAATACCAAAACTTCAGGGTTTCTGTTCAATATCTCTTGAGTGGAGTTACATATTGAAATGAAACTTTGTATACAGACACATCAAATGAAAATCTACTAGGTCAAGTTCATATTTAGGTCTGAAGAACAAAATTTTGACAGAGTTATGCCCCTTGCACTTCGAAAAATACCAAAATTTCAGGGTTTCTGTTCAATATCTCTTGAGTGGAGTTACATATTGAAATGAAATTTTGTTTTCAGACACATCAAATAAAAATCTAGGTCAAGTTCATATTTGGGTTCAATCAAAAATTTTTATGCTCCCCTTTGAAGAAGAGGGGACATATTGATTTGCCGCTGTCTGACTTTCTGTCTGTCTGTCGGTCGGTCGGTCCACGACATCAGTTTCCGTTCAATACCTCTGGAGTGGATTCACATATTGAAATGAAATTTTGTGTACAGACACATCAAATGAAAATCTAGGTCAAGTTCATATTTGGGTCCAATGAAAAAAAAATTGACAAAGTTTAGCCCCTTGCTTTTCGAAAAGTACCAAAATTTCAGGATTTTCGTTCAATATCTCTGGAGTGTATTCACATACTGAAATGAATCTTGTGTACAGACACATCAAATGAAAATCTAGGTCAAGTTTATATTTGGGTCCGATCAAAAAAAAATTGACAGAGTTATGCCCCTTGCACTTCGAATCCAATCAAAAAAAATTTGACAGAGTTATGCCTCTTGAATTTTGGTTGGAAAATTTACCAACATTCTGTTCAGTATCAGGTTTGTTGAATATGATTATTTAATAGAATACTATTAATTGCCTTGTAGAAGTTTATTAGAAGAAGAGCTTTAACAAAGCATAAATGCTGTACATACAGGTCCTCCTGACAGTTATACTTCTTTGACTTTTTTCATTACACTTACTTTATACCCCCATAGGTTGTATCAATGCAAGTATAAAGTTGTGACGGACTTTAATCACAGAAGGGGTAGGGGGGCATTAATGTTTTACAAACATGACTTTTAACTTGTTTGGTGATATTATTCTTTTCATGAAAAGCAGTAAACATTCGTGTATTTTCATGAGAGATATCAAGTATTCCTCATGAAATTTATTTGAAGAGAAAAATCAAGGGCCGATTTAGGCGTTTCGTGGCCCTAACCCTTTAAGAAATATGACTCCCTACTTCTAAAAGTGTCGTGTAAAAAAATGACCAAAGTCAATTGTATTTTCAAAACTGTACTAATTCAAGATTGTGCCAATAAATTTATCTGAAGCTGATATAGAAATTTTGCACAAATGCAATAGTGTTTTAATGTATCTATAATCATTATGTAAAATTTCCCCTTTCTTGATGATCTCTGCTCAAAATAAGACTTCGCCAGATTGACTATATTATTTTTAAAAGAACACTTTATGACCACTAAATATTTGTTATATTTTCAGTCAAGTTGTGAATGTAATGACGGCCCAGATGCCTGATGCAGACTGGCAAGTGATACCCAAAAAACACTTAAGAATTGCAACTACTGAGAGTCAGAAATTACACGAACCAGAAGTAACGGAGAATTTCGAAGGCCTGCATGGGACAAGGCCGATTCTAATTCTACAACCTCCACAAACTTAACTACAACATGGAAAATTTTCAAAGTTTTCAATAGATCTTATAAAGAATAGAAATTGCATTGCACATGTTTGGAATAAAAGTAATTTATGTTAGAAAAATAAGTTGCGTTTTACAAGTTTTTGCCTAAAAGGCATGCATTATAATCAAAATTAAGTTTGTCTTCCTTAATATGCTTAAGCATAATTATTTTGAAGAGGTTAAGTAAGCCTACGTGTTTAAATGCATAATATTAATATGTTTAACTTAGCCGATGTTGTTGCAATATTTTGATGATTTGGAAGTAGATTTTATAGGCATAATTTTATATGGTTTTGCATTTAGAGTTATAAATCTTTACACACTTATTTTATTGTTTACAGGAAACAATTTTTGTATAACTTTTTAGGAACATTTTCAGAATTATATAAACTTGATGTCAATACAAAAAATGGAGAAGATCTGACAAATGATATGTAAATTTTAGTAAAATTTAATGAAAATAATATCATAATACATTTTATAAACTTAATTTTTACAAGCATGGATTTAATGAATATTTAATGAACTTATTATGAGTTTTCCCTGTGATAGTTTGGATTTTGTGCATGTAAATACAAATGTATGTTTTATGATGTACATGTAAATAAAGTTAACATGAAAAAATGAAAAAGAGGTAGAAGTGACAAGGTCACTTTAAGTACAGAAATTAAGCGGTTGGGCTTACTGTCCTCCAAGCTGAACCCTTACAATTCCAGACTTGCCCACTTTTACAATTTTGGAGTTTTTTATTTCATGAATTTCGACCTTTAATTATGCCATACGCTTTTGCTATTCAGTTTTACGCCTAAAACTTACTTATGAGCAAATTGACGTTTTTCGATTTTTTTTTAGCGCTTGATTGAACAACTGCCTTCCATCTGGTATAGTTAAGCGTACAAATTTCTTAAAATTTATAACAATTGTTGAAGTCGAAAAAAGACGACGTTTTCACAAAATTGCGTTAGTGGTTTATAATACGCTTCAGTCCCCAATATTACACTTATGGTGACAATTTCAGGAATTTTCGTAACTTTTGATCGTTTAGTTCTTCTTTTAGAATAAAAAATTGACATTTTGTTTCTGAATTTAGATGGAGTATGTAGAAATTATATCAGAAAACAAAGTACAATCTAAATGGAATATCTTTGGAACGTTTTATTAAATGACAAAAGTTACGAAAATTCCAGATATTTTTCGTAAGAACTTTTATGCAACTGGGCACAGGTAGGCAGGTCTGCAATTGTAAGATGCAGTGTATATGGTATGATGATTGGACACTGTGATTTTATAAACATTTTGATTAATTGACCCTTCCGATTGCGGGAAAAAAATGCAAAATTTCGTGACGTCACAATGCTTTTACCATGTGTTTACTTCGGACAAACAAGCTTCGTACCTCGGTCAAACATTGAAATTGCATTGTGACGTCATGGAATTTCTCAAATTTTTCAAGGGTTCGGAAGGGTCAATTACGTGATATTTTAAAGAGTGGTATTGAGCATGTGATATTAATTATTCATTCCTTTTCTACGTTCCCAAGCTGTAGCATACTGTGAACATGTGACGAAGAAAAGATGTCTACCAAATTTAGTGTCAAAAGTTCAAAGTTCAAGGTCATATATTTTTCAATGATGACCATTTACTGTATTGAGGACATTTATTTTACAAGCATTTTCTAGATGTACAATTTTTACTTCATTCATCATTAATTTGAGAAATGACTGTAACGATTTTTCTATCTATCGATGTATTGACAAAAACCAATGCACAAACCAAATAATCCGCGAAGCGCATAATATTTTGTTTGTGCATCGGTTTTTGTCTACACATCGATAGACAGAAAATTTATTACAGTAATTTCTTATAACCGAATTAAATTACTATTCAATTGTCTGGTTTATTTTGCAATTGCTGGCATTTTAGCATCGTTTATTTTCAAGTTCAAAACTGGCGACATAATATTTGAACGGGCCTAACATAGCGACACGCGACGTTAGTGACGTCATAATAGGCAAAATTGTCAAGTATACAGATAAAGATGAATTTTGTTCCATATGTTTGTAAAGGCGTTATACAGACACAACGGAAATAATTAAATTCTTTGACATTGGAGTGGCCTTATTTATATTTATTACCTCTTTCCTGGAATGAACAAGTTTTGTTACTAATACCTCTTACATGTGTGGAGTTATTTGTTTTCCTACGAAATATATTTTGTTAGAAACCTCAAATTCCTATTAGATTGAATATAAAATGTACAATATGTGGCTACATCAGGCTTTGTATAGGTACAATGTTTGCCTTGATAGTGTAAGTCTTGGGTTAGAATCTTTGATCAGCCACAATTTTTTGTTATCTGTACATGCACCTGTTATGTTTGAAGGATCTAGTAAGATCTCTAGGTTTTTTTATGTTAAACACTGACATATTAAATGATATTTGTCGCCATTTTACAATGAATGTACCATGATGTCCTATATCATAACCTTGTTTTACATGTATTCAGAAACCTTAAGTTTAGTTTTTTATCCATTGGGAAGAAGAGCTTGCTATAATCTCAATATATTCCAGTGAAACAATTATACAGAATTTTCAAAACTTTTTTGGGAAACAATTATATTTTTTGTTTCATTAAAGCTCAATGCCTTTCGATTGCTCAGCTTTCTTTTGGATTTTTAAATATGTTTTTTTGTTTTGTTTATAGATGTAATGAAGTTTAAGGTGAAATTATTTTTCACTGTATTTTATTTCAGAAGGGATTCAACATATTTTCGTTTCAATTACATGTATTTTTATTTCCGTTTCAATATTATTTCTGTTTCAAAAATACCAAATTTTGATATTGATTTTGATTTCCATGTACGTGTACATGTATTTATAGATAAGTCAAACAGTTGAAAGCATTTATAATTTTATTCTATAATACTGTGACAGTTTTGCCACAGATTTTTTCGATGAAAATATATACATGTATGTAAGTTTTTACTGTTTTGGAAAACATTTTTATGAATTCCTTTGCCTTTATGAAATATGGCATGTGGGATCTTTAAGAAATGTGGAATGTGCGTCACGCAACTGCTCGGCAAATTTTTTAAATTGCATATACAAAAATAAAATGCAGTAAAGTTGGTGATTCCTTGCCATGTTTTCTTGACGTACATGTACACTGTATATACATGTATTGTAGGGTGTAACAATCTATCAATATATCGATATACATGTACAAGTATTGCGATATTTAAAGTATCCGATGTACAATAGGGCATTTTTCATGCCTGGTAAGGTACTATAAACTACTCCTAAACTATGCCCACTGCTCAAAAATAATAATTTTTGGGGTCAGAAAAATAAAGTGGAATAACTAGTGAAGCATTTGAATTGTCTATTTTCTCTATATAACCCATGCAAAATGACAAAGTTGTACAAGAGTTTTTCCCTTTTGATTTTTAAGACCTAGGAGTCTTATATCTGTACTCAGGACATCATTACCTTTCAGAAAATATATGGTTTATAGTACCTTACCAGCCATAAAATTTACCATACTTTACAATGGAGATGATTAAATGCTATGTAAAATGACTCTATTGTACAACGGATACCTTAATAAATTTGTATCATATCGCGATACAAAATATGTATCGCAATATATCGCGCTCTTATAAATATACGAATAAATAATTGAATCACTTCAATTTTTATTGTGTCCCCTGCGAAGCATAGCGACACTTAGGGATCACTTTGTCCGTCTGTCTGTCTGTCTGTTTGTCCGTCTGTCTGTCACACTTGGATGTCACACCCTATAAAAGTGATTCCTTAGTGTAGCTATGTTTCGCAGGTGACACATGCTTTCCTTCGAATGATTTTCTATTTAACCACAATCAAAATGGATAATGACATAAACAATCAAAAGATTCATTAACTTATGTGTGTTACTTGCAAGAAGATGACATTGGCAATGTAAACTTCAATCAGAAAATACGAATAGTACATGTATGTAAAAACACACAAAGAGGAACCTGGTTTTACATAAAAAAAAAAAAACGATAAAAAGGAAAAGAAACGATATATCGCAATACAGCGAATGAATTATCGAAATACATTGTGATACACTTTTGGAGTATCGTTTCACCCCTAATATTCGCTATTTTCGAAAACCACAGTTACTTCCCATTTGAGACAGTATCTGACGTAGACTGATTATGACGTCATCAAATTCTATGGAAACAGTCCTAAAAGTCTGGGAAATGACGGTATAAAATCGACATTACCAGACCATTTTCATGATGTCACAATGGTTTTACAGTCAGATACCGAATGTAAGGGGGAAAAACTCTATATTCCGCAAAGACTCAATATTGTATGGTTTAGGTGGAGATTTCACCTTCCTTCCATTCCATTTATAATGTCTTTCATACTTTATTATTATCATGTACCTTTTTCATACTTTTATACTTTTGTATGATCTAGATCTACTACTTTATTTTACAAAAGATTATTCTGCACATTTTACTGAAGTTTTGCAACCTGATGGATACATGTACCTACATTCCTGATACATCTTAATGTCAATTATATAACGTTTGATTTTTATGTACATGTATATATGTTTGCATGTTACCTATGCATTCCTTAATATTCAGCCCTTTGCTATCATGGTTGATTAAATTTCCAGTATATTTTGTACAATTGTGTTTAAGAGCATTTACATTTTTGTACATGCACGTTGTTGCATTTAGTTGCAAGTGTTTTGAAATAACTCATTATACTTTAATTTTGCAGATGGAAATAATGGAAAAAATCAATTGACAAAGATGGCGCTCAAAGAATAAAATAACCGAATTTATAATTGTTACATGTACCGGTATGGTAAACAATTCTGTATACATGTAATATATCCTTTAAGTGCACATCAGAAATTGAAGACACTTAATCTTTAAAAATCACAATAGAAGGTTTTTAAAAATCACAATAGAAGGTTTTTAAAATCACTTTAGAAGGTTTTTAAAAATCACAATATAAGGTTTTTAAAAGTGTTGGCCAAAATCGAGATACTAATAATTAATATATGCAAGAGATGAATAAAAAGTCCAAAAATTTACTAATTTAAACAAGCTTCGTAAACTAATGCAATGAATACTAATTATTTCAAGGCTATTCTACAAGAATAGATTATTGATTTTTCAAGATCTGCTTTTAGACTAGGAGATACTCAGTAAACTTGTTTATCGTCAGGGTACTAATCGTTGTAAATAAATTTATGAATTTGAACTTGCAATAATTGTGTTGTGTCAAGTTTTAACAGATTTTCCTGTCAGTTTATTTAGATGCGTCAAATACACTGCCATCCATAAATAACTATACAAACAAGGAAATAATTCTAAATTCTTTATAAGTGTATCCTATAAATTTTTCAATCCTGAACTTGAAAGAATCATAATAATTGGCTTCAAATAATTCAAAATTATGAATTGTGGTAACGAAAATGTAAAAAGAATCTTTTCTCATCTGCACAATTTTTTTTCCAAAAATTGTCATTTTTATGTAAAAAAGTTTATAATTCAAAAACTTCAAATATTTGGGTCAAGTTTGTTACAAATGATTTCTACAAGGTTCATTATTAGAATCATACAGCAATGGATTTGAAACTGTCCATTTTATAATAGCAGAATGAGTAGAAATAGTGTATACTAATTTATGGATGGCAGTGTACTTCTGACCTTGAATTAAAGTATATTTGGGAAGACACTAACCTAGTAGGTAGTTTGTTCAAACTCGTTTTAAAGTCTTTTATTTTATTAGCTTTCAATTGTTGATTTTTTAAAGCTTAATGTAGTTGCAACCATATGTCTTTATCTCAGAAATTGGCCTTAACTTAAGGCATTAGATGGGGGAATCATTGGTTCACCCATTTATTGATTTTGGAATTCTTAACTTATGACATAATATAAAATTAATTAAAAATTTTCCACCATTGCATTTTTGACAAAAGTTAGTTCCTACAAGAGTTATTGGCTCCTAGATTTTGCATTGAACTTTATGGAAAAATTAATAATATTTCAGCCATATTTTCCAAGAAACTGATTGGGGCTCAAGTATATGGATGGATGAAATATTTCTAAAAATTGACATTTATCAAAATTCACAGAAAAATCTTTAATTCACCGTTTAGATCTTTTGCAATTGATTTTAAAGTTTTCACCATCAAGAGGAGATAACTCTTAAAAATGACCCTATTAAAAAAATCCTTTTTTCCGAAACCTACAATCATAGTATAAAAGTTTGTGCAACACCAAAAGCAATCCAGAAATATTGAAGTATTCATTCATACACATAATTTCATTATTTCGGACATGATTCCCTTTATTAATACATCTAATACCTTAATAGTCCTTTTTCCAGATAAAAGATATAACTGTTACTAACCTTCCTTTTATACACACAGACAACTGATTCACCTCATTTGGCAAAATTTCCATTTTGACGTCATCTGATCGCACCGTCTTGAAGCACCTTGATGTGTTGTCATGCTTTTTATTTTGACGTCACAATGAAAATGTCGCGAAATTTTGTGATGTCTGGTGTTAGACTGTCTCAGTGAGTTTACTAGAAAATCAGCTATTCATAAATGAAATATTCAGAGTCCCTGTGGTTAGTGCACATACTGTTAGCGTACATTAATTTGAGATAATCTCAAATGAATGGCATAATACTTGAAGTATTTTCCCTTCTTATATATTCATTAGAACTTATATACAGGCGCTAGTATACAAATGTATGTATCTATATACACTACGCAAATTTTATAGACAATTTTGATATGACTCATAAATTCATAATGTATATTAACAAAAGATGATTTGATATCAATTATTATTTTGAGAAGTGTTTTATTAAAATATTACATTGTTGTTTTCTCATTGTTTTCGTTATGTTTGTAATTAATAAAATTTCTTTGTTAAAATTTTGAAATATTGAATATTTATGTTTTAGAAAAGGTTACTTGATACTTAGAATTTATTTACCATGTTATATATATGTAGAAAACTCAATAATTTATAATGTTAATTAATTTGTAGAAAAATCATTGAATTATGTTGATAAAGTAGTGTTACATATTATTAATTTTTTTTAGTAGATTGCAATTGAATAATTATAACAAGTGCTTGAAGTTATTAAAAAAATTAACATAATTATTATATTGAATTTTCTTGTTTATTGAAGCTGTTTTTACTCATATTTTTCAGTTTTGGACAGTTATCACTGTGGCATATCACGTGATACGCAAGTGATATGTTTAACGGAAATCCCCTTTGATTAAACCAAGTACATGTATATACTGTCTAAATCTACTTTATGTGATTTTACTTTAGGCCTATCATATGACCATTATCATCAATGATATGATGGTTATCTATTCTGGTCAAGAATAGACGTGTATTCGGAGAACACTTAAACAGAAATTTTTCAATGCTCACCACATGTTATGATATGGTGCATGGACAGATACAAAATTTTCTGTTTAAGTGTTCTCCAAATATACGTCTATTCTTGACCAGAATAAATTACCATCATATAATTAATAATTATGACCATATGATAGGCCTGAAATATATTCATATAAAGTAGATTTAGACACAGTGGTTAAGGCTCTTGCACTTCTGAATTTCGGATTTTTTTTTCATTTTTAGCAAGCTGCAACAATGTCTGACCAGGTTAAGTAAAATGTGACAGGTCAGTTTCCAGCATAAGTCCTAGATCAACAAAACTGTGTGGATGATGCATTTGAGGATGCTCACTGCAATGCTTGGTAAGGATGCTGCATCTGCCTATGTTACACACTTGAATGACCATTTTAAGTGAAATGGGACATCTTCATTCCCAGCTTACTAAAAGCCCCAGGTTAAACAAACTTGTGTGGATGATGCATCTTGGATTTTTTTTTATTGCAGTGCATGGTATGGATGTTTCACCTGGCCTGTATTTTAGATTTGAGTGACCAGTCATGGTAAAATGTTACATCTTCATTTTAAGCTTTAAGTCCTTTATTGATCAAACTTGTGTTTGATGATGCATATGGAGAAAAAAATTGTGGAATCTGGATGATGCAAAATTAATGCTAACTCCTTCCGGGCACCTGGTTCCACCTCTAGCTTGCCAGGGGTACGTCGATGCTCTGTTGTGCGTTATATTGAGGATATTCTTTTCAGTTAAGTTTCTCGTGTCCGGAGGTAATATTGCCATTGGGGGTAAGCTATGCCATCTTTAATGACGCTATGTTTGTGTTATGCGTACATTTTGAACTTCTCTTGTGTGATTCGCTGATCAAGTGTAGGAAGACTTGACACAACGACTTATAGACAGTTTATTTATATGTCCTTGCTTGGGCTAGCTAAGCGGACTTGGCGATGAAAAATTTGGTTTGATGAAGTTAATTTGGCCAAAATGGGAAATATCTGACACTTTTACTTAAAATTGTGTGCGCATGTGTATTGGGGCCAGAGGGGATGGGGATTTTGTCCAGTCAATTATTTTGAACCCTCCCACTCTTCTTCCCCTCGACTGAGGACCTTTGAATTCTAAGTTATGTAAACATTATAGAAATATGACTAGATATATAATAACATAATTAAGCCATTACATTTAATTTTTTGAAACAAAGAATGACAAGTAAAAAGAAACTTTTTTTTTTACTTTTCCCCGAATATACGAACTTTAATTTATATGACAAACTTAATTTGTTGGAAATGATGCAAAGTTTTCCTATTATTATTATTTTTTGTTTACAGTTTCCAGTATAATCGATGAAAAGAAAGGAAAATTTCTCAATTAAAAAGCAATATAGTGAGTCAATAGTTAGAGGGTGTGGGGAATCCATACGTTTTATTTTGTCTACTTCTAGTCTTCTTTTTATTGATCGCCACCAACTTGCTGAATCTTACATCACTTTTTTGGTTGCGCAGGCCAGATTAAAAAAAAATTCAAATTATACATTGAAACTGAAACATCCAATTCTAGCGCGTGCGCAACCCGTACACTTCTAATGTAATGTTCAGGCTATTCCTATTCAGTTAAAAATACCCCAAAGTTGAAACCCATTTTTTCCGATTATTTTCTGTTGCTGCAAGCAGGAGATGCTTACTCTTCCTGGGCACCTGGTCTCACTCTCATATCGGGAGTCCGCTTCTTTTCATGTGGTGGAGTTTTTGTTTGTTGGCTTTGGTTTCTGTTTTATCCTGATTTTGTATGCCTTCGGTTTCTGATTTTCTGAATTATCGATTTTGTGCTGTATACAGGATATGGTCATTATCCATATTTGTGCTGTATACAGGGATATGGTCATTATCCATATTTGTGCTGTATGCAGGGATATGGTCATTATCCATATTTGTCATTATCTAGATATGCGCATGGAATCCAAATCCGAAAACGCTAGATAACAGTTTTGATCGCCACGTCCATACACTCAAAAAGTTGTTGTCACAAGGACCTGAAGTTGTTTGATATTTTATCAGAATATTGAATAATTAAAAAAATCAAGTGACAACGAGTTTTTGTATTTTTTTCTGTGTGTTTCATTCACCTTCACTCAAAAAAGTAACCTTTGGGTAAGCAAAAAATATTTATATTGAGTGAGTCCGACCGAACGAATTCATCCAAGGACTGGTTTAATTTCCATTTTTGACGCATAACTTTCATGGACTATTAAATTGTATCAGGGACGTATATAAATATATAAATATATATATTTTATATAGTTACGTCCCTGATTGTATTCACAGAAAACAACAACAACAACTATATTTTGTGTACAACTGTTGTACATATAAACGTATTTATCATCAAACTTGCATGCATGTTTTAAAAGTGCCGCATTTTACCGGGTCAAAGAATGCGGAAGAAGAATTCCGGAAAATCGAACATCTTTAGATTTTAGAATATTGCTGTATCCTATTTTTAGAAAGCGGGGATTTTCAAAATCCATCTCTCTACGCCGCGCTGTTTGAGTTAATTTCCTTAACAACTACCTAAAGGTAATGCTTTTAACATGTATATAATATGATTCAAGGCAAAGGCTTATGTGCGAGCGGAGGAAAAAGAAACCAAAAATTTTGTAAAACTTTGTGATAGTCGGTTTAAGAGCTCTACTTGTTATGTATGCTGGACCTCCCCTTCCCAATGCCAAAAAAAAAAAAAAAAAAAAAATCTGGATCCGTCCCATGTACTTTACACGGACGTATATTATCATTAGCGAGGGAGTCTGAAATCCCTCCCCTTTCCTCTCTAATGATCTTGAAATCAATTGAAAAAAATAAAATCTTTCTTCTTTACCAAATAATTATTTCGATCATATTTATCTTAATTGTATGATACACTGAAAAGCGTTAGAAAATCGCGGCTGTTTTGTGTTACTGTGCCTTCTTGCGCCACTACTACAATCGTGTACCATTCTTGCACGTGAAAATGGGCGCACTGCTACAATGACGTCACATACAGAGGAATAATGACGTCAAATATACTGCAGAGTTACGTACCGTTGTGTCGTCATTAGTGATAAAGATGGCGGATTAGTTGCTGCTGAATTTCTGATTTTCAGACGAACAGTTCGGCGAGTTTCACTTAGTTTTATTGCGCCATAAAATAGAAGAACTCTATCCATTGCGAATTTGTCAAGGTATGTTCTCCTGCTCTGTCGTTTAAGGGAATCGAGTCACTTTTACCCGTATCCGCGGTACTGTTACCATACTTTTTCAGCTCTAAGTATGTATATCTTTTGCTCGTGCATTTTCCCATACTTACGTATACGTGTTACCATAAATGCGAGCTTTGCTCGCAAAGGCCCTTCGGGCCTTTGCATCGAGCTCCGCTCGCTATTAATTGGAATTATTTTGTTGCATATTTTTCATTATCAGACACAGCAATTAGGTATATGTAAAATTCTTTAAATATTTCGAGGAATCAAAAAGTTATTTTCTACTTTCGGTTTGATGTAGTTTATATTGCTTGATTTCAAGATGCCTGAGTGAGGCTGTGCCAAAGTTGCCATGATGTTTTAGCCCAAGTAAGAATCTCAGAGGGTAATAAAAATTTTACTTATTGGTGAATTTTTATTTACAGTGGGCCGACTTGTTTCCCAAAATGCGGCGTGATCCTATGTAAGCCGGTTCAAACTAAATTAAGAACTTGACCTGGCATGACCCAGCAAAGCCACTTGATTGAGTTTTCCAGGGAAGGCTGAAATGTGCCAATTCTCGCCTATGCATTTCAACCGGTGAGGGATGGCTCATTTTGGCGACTACGCTGTTTGCCAGAAAAACTCAATCAAGAAGCTTTAATTTGCCTGCAGGTCATGCTTGGTCAAGTTCCAAATTTAGTTTGAACCGGCGTACATTAAGGCACACGCCGCTTTTTTGGGAAACAAGTCAGCCCAGTGGGAGTTACAGTTATTATGCCGACTGTATCTCTACTTTGTTACGCGCAAAGATATATAGGTGGCAAATACATAAGATCGCAAATGCAGCGAGACTCACCGCTGCAGCGTGTCTCAGTTCTGATTTTTCATTTGGTCACCTTCCTAAACCATTGTTCAAAACTTTGGCACCTTTTCTGCCCAAGTCAATTGATGACGTCATAACAATGGAAAACGATCGAATAGTGCGCGAGAACATTCGATTGTCTTGCTTAGAAGTATGAAATTGCGATCTTCCGTATTGACGAAGCGTTAATTATGTTAATCAATATATTACATGTATATACCAGTAGTCATGGTAGTTACGAGATACCTAATACATGTATACATATTTATGTGATTTTTGTGTCGCCTGCGAAGCATAGCGACACTTAGGGATCACTTTGTCCGTCGTCCGTCTGTCCGTCCGTCAGTCAGTCCGTCTGTCTGTCTGTCTGTCACTTTTTGGGTGTCACAGCCCATAACTTTTGATTGGTAAGTGATAGGGCTTTGATATTTCACATGTGTATTCCTTGTGATAAGACCTTTCTACACATGCCATAATTTTTGACCTAGTGACCTTGACCTACATATTTGACCTACTTTTCAAAAAAATTAAGAATGGATATATCTTTTGATTGGTAAGGGTTAGGACTTTGATATTTCACATGTGCAATCCTTGTGGCAAGACCTTTTTACACATACCATAATTTTTGACCTTGTGACCTTGACCTAAGGCTAGATATTTGACCTACTTTTGACAAAAAGATAAGATTCACTATATATTTTGATTGGTAAGTGATAGGGCTTTGATATTTTACATGTGTATTCCTTGTAACAACGCCTTTCTACACATACCGTAATTTTTTACCTATTGACCTTGACCTACATATTTGACCTACTTTTCAAAAATATTAAGATTGACACGTATATATCTTTTGATTGGTAAGTGATAGGGCTTTGATATTTCACATGTGTATTCCTTGTGACAAGACCTTTCTACACAGACCATAATATTTGACCTTGTGACCTTGACCTAGATATTTGACCTACTTTTCAAGAAAAGTCAAATTGGCTATATCTTTTTATTGGTAGGTGATAGGGCTTTGCTATTTCACATGTATTTTCCTTGTAACAATGCATTTTTACACATACCATAATTATTTACCTTTTGACCTTGACCTAACTATTTGACCTTCTTTTCTTAGAAATTAAGGTTGTATATATCTTTTAATTGGTAAGTGATAGGTCTTTAATATTTCTTATAATGATACCTTTTCGTTACCAATTTTTACATAGTGATCTTGGCTAAGGGTGAAACGGTTACACGTGTAAACGGAGCCGTTTCGTTTAAATAATTTCTAAACGTGTACACGGACTTCTATTAATATACTTGAAAGATCGTCTTTAATATCTTTATTATTCTTTAAAAAGTTAACCAAACACGTTAATTCCTTAGCGTAATCAGGCAACAGTGTTGATCATTTCTGAGATAACGTATTTAAACCGGAAGAAAAGCTGTGTAGCAGAGTCGATATCTCTGACAAAATTGTCACCCCTGCTACCGTCTCCTTCACCGTCATTATTGCCTAAATATAGATAATCACGTCAAACACGGCGATTCCATAGCGTAGTCAGACAGCACGTCTTTTCTCATTCTTATAAGTATATTTTCACCGTCACTGCTGCCCCTTTCTCCACGTGTACAATGTACATTGTATATGCTTTAAGATCCTGAATCCGACGTTTTGTAACATGTACTTTTAAAATGTGGAACCTTTTCAAACACGTTTAAAATATTACAAAAGTTTGATTAATTACTGATGTAAAGTTTCCAGCTTTGTTTGAATCTTACAAAGTTGTTTTATTGTCTAGCAAAGCATCAGCAATGCATAGGTTATGAATTAAATCTAGTCAGGCATTACTTAGTCTTATCTATATGAGTTAAAGAAGATATGTCAACTTTGACGACGTCCACAAATAAACACTACAGGAAATCACTTTTCACAATAGAATAAAAAGAAGCGTTTAAATGTTTACGTTTCGTTTACAGCCTTCCATGTACACGTTTAGGAAATTTAGTAAACGTTTCACCCTTAATCTTGGCCTAGATGATTGACACTATTTTCTGAAAATTTGAGAATGACCATATCTTTTAATTTGTAATTAAGAGGTCTGATATTTAAAATGAATTTCATTTGACAAAACTTTTCTACTGTTACCAATAATTTTGATCCACTTTCTAGAATAATAATCAAGCCGCTTCGCAGGCGACACAAGCAGTCCTTGGATTGCTATTTTTAAAATCTTTAAAATCTGCACTGTTGGTGTACTGAGTATCATTGTATACATTTATATTATTCCTAAATAATAACATTTTACTTTTGCCTCTGCATGTACATAATATTATTAGCTTTTTCACGTAACTGGGGTCCAGTGGTTTGGATGGCAAAATAAGAACAACTCCCGCAATATGATGTCAAGGACAATCACTTTTTAAATGTGACATCATAAAAGTCTAAGAGTCGGTACTTGCCGTCCACAAAATGCTAGTCACGCAGTTATGTGAAAAGCTGTTTATTGTCAAATATTTGTCATGAAATATATTATCTATGCTCATTCAACAGATGTGAAATATGGCGAGAAAGGGACTGTTCAAAGGAAATCCAGACTTCTTGCGTAGTCGATCTTCGAATGACCTTCATCTTCTTCCTATGGATAAAGATGACAATGAGGGTGATGATGATGAAGACGAAAATACAGGAAAGAGACTTTTGGATGGATTGATTGGACAAAGGCATTATAGGCCAAGAGGGATACAGTAATGTCTAGTTAATTTTTAAAATTCATATTTTATCATGTTAACAATATTAATATGAAGTACATGTGTATACATAATTAGTTTTTCCAGTCCTGAATAATATAAGGTACACTGTACAGAGATGTATGAATTTATATCAGATCTACTATTGATCATGTTGAAGTAATTTTGTCTTACTGCTTTAATTTAAGTCAATTAAATTAAAGTCATATTGCTGTGATTATTGAATTTAATTCTATTAAGGGATGGAAAAATGAATACCACATTGTTTTTCTCCTGATCGAGTCTGCTTGTGCTTCTAATTTCCTGCATATAAATAAAGGAATCTGGCATTCAGTTGTTTGAATTTGCAAAATTATCTGCTTATCAAATGAACCATTGTAAGGGAAATTTATAGCTGATATAATGCAATTGATTAACTTTCCTTGTTACCAAAATTAATAGAATCTTGGTCAGTGATGACCGAACTTCAAACTTAGTGGGATTGCATGCTTCACTAATGTTCTTGATTGTTTAAGTAATAGCATTGAAAGTTTGACCGCATAATGTCAATCTAATTAATAAAATTCAGCTATCTTTATTCACATGTATAGTAATTCGGCCCCATTCCCAACGTCAAAAAGAGGTACCTTTTCCCAATTTTAGACCTAAAAATTCCCAATTCAATCTTTCCTCAGAAAGAAGAAATTCATTTCTAATTTACGTATCATTCACTGAAAGGAAAGCGAAAGTGGAACAAACATGTTGTGTTAGTTAACTCTAGGAGGGATTCAAAATATAGACAATTGATATGATAAGAGATATTAAATTTGCATGAATATATCTGTTTGTTGTTTGAATTCATTTCCCAATTTAGGTTAAAATGTTGCAAAATTCCCAATTTCATTGGCCGGCCCAGGCCCCTGACATCAGAGGCTAGAATTTAGAAAAAACCCTGTATACTTATGGAAATCAAAGCCAAAAAAAGTACCTGCATAGTGTTCTGTGTTTCTTATGGTTCACAAACTCATATTGATTTTCATATTTCAATGTGATAAATTTATACATGATGGTAATCTTTCAGGAAGGGAAGAGGTCACCATGGCAAAGGGAGACAAATGAAGCCCTTGACGGTAAAATTCGGTTCCGTAAAGATTACACTGAAGGAAGGCACATACTTTGGAGAACAGGTATACACAACAAACATGGATTTGGGCATGTGTGTGTGTGTGTGTGTGTGGGGGGGGGGGGGGTTTAAGAGTTGTCAAGTGTCAAGGAGAGGAGGTGAAGGGTTCAGTCTGTTAAATATCAGTTTATCATCTTTTATTTAATGTACAGGAATTATTGCCGATTTAAATTATTGCTTGTTTCTGATTGGTGGAGACACCGTTTGATAGAGTGTACCTCAGAGTGAGTTAACTGCTAATTCGCTCGAAAGCAGTCTATTTGGGATTCAGTGACATAATAATAACCAGCACATGTGTTGATTTGTGTAGACTGTTAGATCTTGACTTCGCGTATCATTACAATGAAAATGTTAAAAAATCCTGATAAGTTAATAAAGCAGTTATTGACTTTTGATTTGGGTCTTCTCGTGACTTTACAGACCTGGTCAGGCATTGGTTAACTAGGCCTTTGGCCTCGGTCAACCAATACCTGACCAGGTCAGACTCTGTATAGTCATGAGTAGACCTCATCAAAAGTCAATAATTGTATAATGTTAAATATAACTTAAGAAGACTTGTAAATTAAACAGTTTGTATTGTGGTTGTATATTGATATAGTCTTTTCGGAATGCATAGTTACATGTATTTTCCCAATTGAGATGGTATCTGATATGCAAAAACATTATGACATGGTGAAATTGATATGGTAATCTTAATTTTGAACATGTTCATCATTTTCTGGAGTTTATAGAAGATTTTCATAGAAGTTGATGACATCACAATATAGCTAGACTGCGTCAGATACCCTCTACAATGGGAATTATTTAAACTTTGGCAATACCAAATACCGTAAATCATCTTTTATTCGCGAGCATTTTATTTTCGCTATATTCGCAAAGTCCTTCAAATGGCGAATGAGAAACGCTGCTAATACATCCTAACACATGTGTAGGTACGTGTAGTTACATGCGACGTCATGAAAATAAAATGTCACAGTCCTGAGTCACTTCACTCTTGTTTGTGAAATTAACATGATTAAGACGCTGCGAATAAAAGAAGGTTTACAGTACTCAGTAGATGTCCCATGAAGCCTGAGACAATGTCATTATACTGTCCGTAGACATCTTTCTTAATTTAATTGATTTTACATAAATCTGATACGTAATACCTACTATAAATGAATGTATATCACTTCAGGTGGACGCTATAGCTAACAGTACTTCGAGAAGTTTGGAGCTTTCATCGGGTGGTGGGTCTCGAGCCATGTTAAGTAAGGCGGGAAAAGCCATGCAGGACGAGTGCAAGGAAAAATATCCGAATGGGGTCAATCCAGGGTCGTTTGCGGAAACTAAGGGCTACAACTTAGACTGTAAATGTGTTTTCCACGTAGTGCTGACAGGATGGTCACAAGACAAGGCATCACAGGCGGAACAGGTATAAAGTTAATTTTACCTGTGAATGAAGTTTTTTCATATTTATCAAAAATGATCAAGAGAGGTTCTGAGATGCACCTTGAACAAGCATTGATCTAGCTTCATGAATATTGCCCTGACCACACTTGATTTTATTAGGTGTGGTGAGGGCTATATCGTAGCCCTGTTTCTCTCAATGATGGAGTCTGCTTGCAGGTCCCCCTGACGTCTGCTAGCAGGTTCCTTTGACGTCTGCTTGGAGGTCCCCCTGCATGCAAGTACCCCTGATGTCTGTTTACAGTTCCCCATGACATCTGCGTGCAAGTACCTCTGACGTTTGCGTGCAAGTACCCCTGATGTCTGCTTACAGGTCCCCCTGATGTCTGCTAGCAGGTCCCCCTGACATCTGCGTGCAAGTACCCCTGATGTCTGCTTACAGGTCCCCCTGATGTCTGCTAGCAGGTGCCCCTGACATCTGCGTGCAAGTACCCCTGATGTCTGCTTACAGTTCTCCCTCTATGATGAAAATTTAACAAATAAATGTGGGAATGTACAGTTGTACAATTACCCTTATAGAAGACATTATACACTGAGTAATACAAGAATGAAGTATAGATACACAGGGTTTTCTCAGTGCTTGACAGATGTTACTAGAATTGTATAATGGAAATTAGAAGTAACTTATTTGATGAAGAAAATCAATATGCACAATATGGTATTGTTTTTTTTCTGTCAATGTTCACATACATGATATATGATATTTAATGTTCAAACCTATGGAATACAAAAACACCAACAACACATCAGTTAATGTCAATCCCCTTTTGTTTTACAGATGTTACTTGACTTGATAACGGAGATTTTGAAGAAATGTGAAGAAAATAATTTACGTTCTCTATCCCTACCTCCGATTGGGACAGGGTTTATGGGATATCAGGCAAAAACAGTTGCAAGAATATTCATACAAGCCGTTCAGGATTTCGGAAAGACGAAAAAGACGTCTTCCTTGACTGATGTAAATTTTGTAATAAGGAAGGAGGACATCAAACATTTTGAGGTATGAACTAAAGTTAAAAGATTATCAGATAATGTGTTATTCACATGTGATTAATGCGATGGCCATAAAGGGCGGTTTGAAAAAATAAAATTATTTTGTGGCAACGAAATGATATTTCGTTGAAACAGAATAATATTTCGAGTGAACAAAATAATATTTCGTTGGAACGAAATAATATTTTGAGGAAACAAAATAATATTTAGCATCTTTAGAAGAAACATAATAATTTTCCTTTTTGCTCATGTGCAGACCTCTGTATATGTGCCATTCCTATGTGTATATGGAATTTTTCAATTACACTTATGAATTATACATATGATAATAAAAGATTCATGTCAAGGCCCAAAATCAAAGTCAAGGTCACTACTGGTAGATCAAAATTCAGGATTCAAAAACATAGTTCTTTGTGAATAAAATACGAAGAGTATAGGAAAAATGTGTTCTCATTTATTTCATCTAAATGCTATATACATGTATAAGGTCAAGGTAGAGAGGTCACTTGGTCAAAAGTCTTGGTAACAAAATGTAGTACACCTTTTGGTGAACAAATGACAGGCCAATCTTTGATAGTATGAAAGATTTTTTTTTTTTTTAAATTCTCAACTCGACAGACAGACAGGGTGATTCAAAACTTTGATTTCAGATCTTTGAAAGCAACCCCTTGCTATTTCAAATAATTCCTTTGTAGCAGAATTTCTAAATTTGATGTCTTCCATTTTGATATATTCAAATTTGACAGGCATTCGTATGCGTAGAGACATATATTATTTTGTTCCCTGAAATATTATTTTGTTCCCACAAAACATTATTTCGTTCCCACAAAATATTATTTTGTTCCCACAAAATATTATTTCGTTTCTACAAAATATTATTTTGTTCCCTCAAAATATTATTTCGTTCCCAGGAAATATTATTAGTTATACAGTGTTTTACAGGGGGGATACAGAAATATATTGGGTCGATGAAAAAAGTTGTATTGGGCGAGGCGAAGCCGAGCCCAATACAACTTTTTTCATCGACCCAATATATTTTTGTATCTCCCCTGTAAAACACTGTATAACGAATTTATCCCGCCGATGGCTTTTGGTTTGTGTATGTTACGTCAACATGTTTAAAGCATCTCAGTGACGTCAACAACGTAAAGCGTCTTAGCAGAGGCAGGATATCAAAATGATATCCTGTCAGTAAGAAAATACAGCATAATATTCGGTTCTTCTCAACCAATCAGATTGCAAGAAATTTGCCAGAGGCGGGATAAAATTTATTTCGTTCCCTCACAGTATTATTTTGTTCCCTCAAAGTATTATTTTGTTTCCTCAAATTATTAATTTGTTCCCTCAAAATAATACATGTATTTCATTCCCTCAAAATATTATTTCGTTCCCACAAAATCTTATCTATTTCTCTCAAATACTATTTTGTTCCCATGAAATATTATTTCTTTCCCTCAAAGTATTATTTTGTTCCCATGAAATATTAATTTGTTCCCTCAAAATATTATTTCGTTCCCTCGAAATATTATTTTGTTTCCTCAAAATATTATTTCTTTCCCTCAACATTGTTTCTCCTCGAAACTTATTTCCTTCCCTCAAAGTATTATTTTGTTCCCACGAAGTATTATTTCGTTTCCAAGAAATACATGTATTTTTTCGTTCCCACGAAATAATTTCATTTTTAACACGGCATTTTATGGCCACCGTAGATAAATCATACGATTCATGTAACTTATTCTTGCAGGATTCATATTTCAGTTGTGTTTAGCGCTGTCAGGACTTTGTTAATTTATGACTATGCTTAATTAAACTCTAATGTAGAATATAATGCTATACAAATCATGTGTGCTAATTCTTGGTTACATTAATGATTGTCAGTTTGACTATTTTTGCCCTGTTTCTACTAAAATTCGGTTGCGCTTAAATAATTACACTTACATGCTCACAGTAATATATGCCTATGGTATAGACTTTAAAATTCATTTAAAACAGGAGGCTCATTTCATACATTTTAATGCCATTTGTGAAACACACTTCTTGTTTTATATATGAACTCATTTTCATACCTCAGAATGTACTCTGTCTGCAAGGTACACATGCATTCTGATTGGTTGAGTGATAAAAAAAAACAGCTGCCAGTAGTTTCACATTACCCTGTTACTTTTAACTGACAGAGTATCAAATAATTATCCGTTTTATGGCTCAGCATCACTTTTTCACCATCTTGATTGGATTTATCATGTTTTAAAATATGTAACCAATTGTACAAATATATTAAATCTGTTATAAATATATCGTTACATTTATGTGGAAATTTTGCTGTGTATATACAATATTTGTAGGTTGTGCTAAAATATAAATTTAATTTCTAGGAATTTGAGACGGAGATGAGAAAGTTCTCCTACACAAACATGCAGCTTCCCGATATGAGAAAAGGTAATTGTTTATCATCACAGTAAAATACACCATAAATTAATGTCATTATTATTTCTCATGTTAAAGTTTTATGCCCTGCCATTTCATTATTTTTGGAGGAGCTAATTATTACCCTCAAACATTTTACATTTTAACATTTTCAGTCCAGGAGAATACTAGAAAGACATGTAGTAATATTACTGTTATCAATAATCCCTTATATTATTGAAAACAGTAATGTTGCCACCTTATATTACATCTCTCTGTAATATAAACAAAGCAACGTTTTAAAGCTACAAGCTCAGCTTTTATCACACAATTTTTTCATTTAACAACAAATTCATTAAATTTGAACATTTTTTTTTACAGAAAAGTGAAGATAATGTCCATTTGGAACCTATTTTTCACTTTTTTCTTCTTTCTGGTATCACATTTTCTTCAAATATATTGAGGAAAAAAATTTTCCTGATGTTTTAAACAATTTTTTTTTCCTAATCACCCTCCTGTCTCCCTGAATCCACTTGTATAAGAGCGAAATGACAATCTAAATAGTACTATTACTGCTTACAGTAATATAAAGAGATGTAAATTTCCAAGAAAGATAACTCCATTTTAAGTTATATTATTATTTTCAGTAATATTACTGTTTTCAGTATTATCTTGGACTTTTAAGCCCGGGACTTTAAGCTCATGAAATGACATGCATTTTGCACCAACACATCTCTTACATCAGACTGTAGTACGTTCAGATATGAAAAAGAAAAAAAATCTGAAGGCTTTTCGCTCTCATTATTATCCACTAAACATGCTAAAACTGATCTATTAGGCGACAGAAATTTAATTTTTAGTTTTACAGATTTAATTTTTTAAAATAGGGTAGGAGGAGGGAATAAAAAAAAAAAAATTGAAATCAGTAAGTTTCAACATTTGATGAGTTGTGCCACGAACACTATCTAAATTCAGCTTTTTTATCATATTTTCAAAGCCGCATTTTCTAAAACACTTACACAATAAAGATTAAGTGAGAATGAAAAGTAATAACCAGTGATTCGGATGAGCGGAAGAAAAACAAGTACAATCAGTTCATTTTATTTTTTTTCCAATTGTTGTAAAATTAGGGTTGGCGGATCCGTAAAACTAAGATTTCAAAAAATTTCTGTCGCCTTATGTATTAAAATTCATTTTAACGTATCCAATTTACAAATGGCGATCTCGCTGACGTCTCGTCAATTTAAACAGTGTTAAAATGATCTTGGTAATATTCGGCAGTGTCTCTATGGTTTCAATGGCTTATTTATGGGTTGGCATGTTGACCTTTGGTGTTGGAACCCAACTTTTATGTTGAATTACGGTATATTTCGTATTTAAGATATGCCGTAATTCTAACTTATATAATATACTTGATATTTATTTGTACAACAGATACCTTAAAGCACAAGCTTTCTTGTGAAATGTTATGCTGAATACACGATTCAAAATTGAAATATTTATAAAAATGATCTCAATCAGATAGTTCCGTGTATTTATCATGTAATTTTTTTTCACCTTCTATTTATAGCGCATCAAGATAGAAAGCATGTCAGAAACATGATCGGCCACGTCGAAGTAGATGTGATCCGGGGATCTCTAGTTGATAGAAAAGTGAGTTTTTCTTCATACTTTGTATGTTACCTCATTAGCATAGACAACTTTTACTTTCATTAGTCTATCTGATTGTCATTTGCTGTATTACTGATCCTTAAACTATGATTTGACAAGTTCAACTTTGTGTAGCATTCTTGTGCATCGCATTGTTAAACTAGTCCATTTCAGGGTGGCCATGGACTCTGGAAAATAGGGAAAATTCCAGATAAAAATTCCCTGCAGGGAAAAATCAGGGATTTTGAGAATTAAAAGAAAATTAGGGAAAAATCAGGGGAATTTATAGTTTATAACATTGAAAAATATAACATGTACCCGATGAAATTGACAAATATTCATTTGAACAAAGGCAGAAGATATTTTATCGTTGATGTATTGTCTTAATAATTTCTGGCTCCCTTCGCTCGCCAATGAACACTATAAATGCAAAGATAAATACAATTTTTAGCTCACCTCGACGAAGTTGAGTGAGCTTATGCTATACCCCCGCGCGTCCTTGTCCGTGTCCGCGTCCGGTTAAGAAGTTTGGGGTAGCTCAGTATCTGACAAAGTCCTGATGCTACAGTAACCAAACATGCACAAGTGATTCATCTTTGGATGCTGAGGTGAACCCATGCATCGGATGCTGCATCTGACCTACATTTTCCGCTTGAGTGACTTGGTTAAGAAGTTTGGGGTAGCTCAGAGTGGCTTGGTTAAGAAGTTTGGGGTAGCTCAGTATCTGACAAAGTACTGATGCTACAATAACCAAACTTGCACAAGTGATTCATCTTTGGATGCTGAGGTGAACCCATGCAGCATCTGACCTATATTTTCTGCTTGAGTGACTTGGTTAAGAAGTTTGGGGTAGCTCAGTATCTGACAAAGTACTAATGCTACAGTAACCAAACAAGCACAAGTGATTCTTCTTTGGATGCCAAGATGGACCCATGCATCAGATGCAGCATCTGACCTACTTTTTCCACTTGAGTGATTTTGCTTTTAAAAGCCAATATTGAGCAAAGTATAAGTGCTACATGTACCAAACTTGCATACTGGATGTATCTTTGATCAAACTTTCATAAAATGACCTTGACCTACTTCTTCTGCTTGAATGATTTTGCCTTTAAAGGCCAATATTGAGCAAAGTATAAGTGCTACATGTACCATACTTGCATATTGGATGTATCTTTGATCAGACTTTCATAAAATGACCTTGACCTACTTTTTCCACTTGAGTGATTTTGCCTTTAAAAACTAATATTAAGCTTGAGCTTCATAATCTATGATTACATATATGTACCTATGTTTCTTTTTAAATGAGCAAGTACCGTAAGTAAAAAAACTTTTTAAAATTACATATTTGAACATAAAAGACTGTGTAAAAGTAAACTAGTATAGGTGCATGCTTTTCAGGGAAAATCTTGTACAAGTCAGGGAAAATCATGGAAATTTCAGGGAATTTGATTTATCAAAATATGTGGCCACCCTGCATTTGTCTGTGTAATAGTTACACTTACTGAGTGTTTGTGGAGAACACTAAATAAGAGTTATATTTCCCATTTGAGACATCATCTGACATAAAACTTTTATGACGTCATGAAAATAGTATGGTAACGTCAATTTTGTACTGTTGTTTCCCAGACCTTTAGGACTGTTTCCATAGAATTTGTTGACGACACAGTTAGTCTACATCAGGCACCGTCCAAAGGGGAAGTAACTCTGGTTATCGAAAATAGCGAATAAGTAAACATTGATTTTAACATTGTTACAATGATAAAACTTGAAGATAATTTAATGAGGAAAAATTATCAAGCAATTCAAGTTTATCTTGAGCTAAGCTAGGTCATGCATCCAGAGTCAAATATACAAATTATCACTAATCATGCTAATTGTTCTTATACTCTTTAAGTCAAGTTGCAAATAAATTTAAGTACATGTTTCTGTAAATATTACTTTTTATGGTACATGTATCTGTCTATATATATGTATTCATCCACCTGTATGCATGGTAGACTTTACGTACAGTTGTGTATGTAGCAGTATGTCATACTATACTTCTCTTTTTCAGGTTGACGTACTTGTTAACGTCACCAACTCCAGCCTGAACTTAGACAGCGGAGCACTATCAAAAGTGATTCTGGGAGCTGCCGGCACAAATTTACAGTTGGAGTGTAAAAATCTATATCCAGATGGTTTAGAGTTGGGAGACGTTGGGAGTACAGGGGCTTTTAACATAGAAGATGTCAAGGCCATATATCATACTATGTTGCCTTCGTATAACAGTGACGGAAAGGGATCGTCAGAAGAGGTTATGCAAATTAAAGCACTTAAGGTCTCATATATATCCCTATTGTCTGTCTGTGTCTCTTTGTTTGTTAAAATATTTGTGTACCAATATAATGTTTGTTAAAATTTCCCTTCTCTAACGGAAGCAGATCTGGAAAAAATCGCCAAATTGGCGATGAAGTTGAAATGTCAGTCGAAATTGACCCTTCCGATTATGGGAAACAAACGCAAAATTTCGTGACGTCACAATGCTTTTACCTCGGACAAACAAGCTTCGAACCTCGGTCAAACATCGAAATTGCATTGTGACGTCATGGAATTTGTCAAATTTTTCCCGATTTCGGAAGGGTCAGTTATATGCAGTATGTATGAAAATCAGTGTTTCTGAGTCATACATGTTCTTGAATAAATTTATAATTCTTGCCGAACAGTGATGAAACCTGTTGCAGTTACTGTATGTGTACTTATTTAGCGGGATTCATATACTAGCGGAGTAAGCGCGGCTAAGACTGCGCTAATTCAAGAATATGCTAAATCATGAATTTCTTATAGATTAATGTGGAAAATAAGTAAAAGCGCTAATTCATCATTACGCTGATATGTCAATTAACCAAATTCTGCTCTGTTTCTGCCAAAATTTGGTTGCGCTAAAAATAAGTACACATGCAGTATTCTCTTTGAGTTTGAGAGGGCATCTATTGATTTTGAGTTAGAAGTTCAAGGTCAGTCCTTGCTGTTTTGGAAAACGAATGTTTCTAAACCACAACATAATTTTAAAATCCTTGATCTATACTTATGAAATATCACAAATAGATTGTGTGAGATGATTGGTGCATCACTTTCTAGGTTTGGGTCAAACAACAAAGGTCAAGGTCACACTTGCCAAATGGACAATAGGGATTTCTTGAAAAAAAAATGCAAGTTTACTTATTCTTTACCTAATACAGAAATAGATTTCTCATAATCAAAGATGTCCCCAATCAGAGAGGGATTCCCATTGTACTTTTTTGGCCAAAAGGTCTAAGTTCAAGGTCAAAATTAGTTTCTCTATGCCAGGGGACCAGAACTTGCAGTACATTTGTATTGGCCACACTACATGTGCTTGGGCAGGGAATTTGATCGGCCAAATATGGGGCCCTAATTCGGCCCCAGTCCTAATGTAAAATAGTACATGTCTTTTTTCCCCCATTTATTGACCATTTTTCCCAACATGACACCTCATGGAAAATTTAAACAAAACAAGTTAAAAATTCTAATTTTCTAGTGAAAAGGCATCCAAAGCTATTTATATATTTTTGCAATTTTTAAGAAAATTCTGCTATTTTTCCCAATTTAAAAGGCCCCGGCCCCAGTCCCAAAAACGGGTGCACGATTCCTGTTAGAGAGGCGGGTTGTTCTATAATACAGTACAATTCTACCTTTTACAATCTCCACTGAATAGGGCCTCTTTCTCAACACGACACCTCTCCAGATCTGCAAGTGCTCTATATCTATAATATACAGTCATATATATCAGCCTTAATTTCAGTGACAACTCTCTAAATCATAAATAATGGTGTTTTTCTGTCTTGCTTAATTTTCATCATTTAGCTTATCTGTATGACGTTACATGTACTGTTAGTATGGAAATATTTGCTTGGGAGTTATTTTCGCGTAGTTCATAAATCAACGGACATCAGGTAAATTTTCCCCATGCAAAAATAACCCTCTCGTTTACTTACTAAGGCAGAGGCATCTATGTTGCAAAAATTTCCCCCAAGTGCAACGTATTGATGTAATGATAGCTAGCCCCCCACGCCATTCCCACCTCTCACTCCCCACACCCACCCCAGAATGACCACACTAACAGTATATTGTCTCTGTATTTTGTTGGAAATTTCGATTGTCTACCAGATTTTCTGTTGTACCGATTCATGTAACCTAACCGGACTAAACTAATTCCGGTCTATAGATTGACGATGTCCGTCTGTCCGTCCGTCCGTCCGTCTGCCGTCAACATTTTGGTTAAAGTTTCTGGTTGAGGCAAAATCTAAGGAACTATATGCAGTAGAAACTTTATATTATACGTGAAGGTTGCCCATGATAAGACCTTTCAATTTATGCCGTAACATTTGACCTAGTGACCTTGACCTTGGACTTTGACCTAGTTAAAGATTTTGGTTAAAGTTCCTGGTTTAAGCAAAATCTATGGAACTGTATGCAGTAGAAACTTTATATTATACATGTATGTTGCCCATGACGAGATCTTTCAATTTATGCCGTAACATTTGACCTAGTGACCTTGACCTTGGACTTTAACCTAGTTTAAGATTTTGGTTAAAGTTTGTGGTTTAAGCAAAATCTAAGGAACTGTATGCAGTAGAAATCTTATATTATACATTTAGGTTGCCCATGATAAGACCTTTCAATTTATGCCGTAACATTGGACCTAGTGACCTTGACCTTGGACTTTGACCTAGTTAAAGATTTTGGTTAAAGTTTCTGGTTTAAGCAAAATTTAAGGAACTGTATGCAGTAGAAACTTTATATTATACATGTAGGTTGCCCATGATGAGACCTTTCAATTTATGCCGTAACATTGGACCCAGTGACCATGACCTTGGACTTTGACCTAGTTAAAGACTTCGGTTAAAGTTCCTGGTTTAAGCAAAATCTAAGGAACTGTATACAGTAGAAACTTTATATTATACATGAAGGTTGCCTCTGACAAGACCTCTCAATGTATGCTGTAATATTTGACTTAGTGACCTTGACCCAGTTGGTGACAAAAACTTACTTTGCAATCTGGCCATACCGTCTTTAGCGGTGTTTTATTTCTAATTGTCTGATAAATTTTAAAGTTTGATAAAAAGTTCATTAACTTTTTTTTCCTGCATAATACAAGTAGGGTATCTACTCTACTGTCATGTTCACTAAGTCCAGGGCACCCTGTTTTCCCGGTTTTCTTTAAAATATTATACTGTCATCTTCCAAAAAAATATCAGTTTTATAGTACTCCTTTAGTCGTAACAGAAAATACCATTGTTTTGGCTGTGCATCAATTAAGTTAGAAATAGGACGGAAAATAAAAAGTCTGTGGGGATTTTCTATAGTAAAATCACTGAAAATGTGTGACGTCGGGAGCTTTGACGTCACTGTTTACTATCATTGTTGACACGGAGAACAATATGGCGGCGGCTTGAAATTTACATGAAAATTTCCCGTAGACATTTTATTTTTCATATTGCGGTTTGAAGGCAGCTGAAAGGGTAAGTTGAAGTTAATTTCCAGTTACGACTAAAGGAGGTCAATTCTCGGAAACTATAATTTATACGAAGATTCTTCAGACGACAGAATAAATCACCAAAACAGGGTGCTCTGGATTTAGTGAACAGGACAGCTAGTAGTGTGTACTCTAGCAGTCATCTTTCTTGAGCTGGTTAACACCAAGGTTCTGTATTGTAAGAACTTAAGTTACAGATTTTTTCACGATTAATAATTTCCCTGTCCTTTTGAATTGATGACAAATTTTAATTATATAAGAATTTTATACTACTTGTTAATATCGATAATTTTCAATCTCATTAATTTTGTTAACACTGATGCGATGAAATTCTCCTTGGAAAAAAATTATTCAGAGTATTTCGAAAAAAAAGCACTAAAGTCTTTTACATCATAACCATCGAATAAGAATCTATGATCATGCATTTCAATACGTAAACTGATATTAATAATTAACCTTTAGATTTTGACATTTGTATTTGTCATGTTTGTAGATTCTCCGTTTTGTAGTCCAGGGATGCCTTGGAAAAGCTTCCGACCATAATTACAGTTCCATAGCTTTTCCGTGCTTAGGAACTGGTTACCAAGGTTACCCGTCAAAAATTGCAGCTAAAACTGTGATGTCGGCAATTAAAGATTTTTTCCATGCTCATCCTGCGAGCGCCCTGCGTAAAGTAGAAATTGTAGTGTTCGAAGGTGGTAAAGACTGGAGGGAAGTGTGCAAGGTATTTGAATTAAATTAAAGATTATTGAAAGAAAAAATACTGAGGTATTGAAAGAATTATCAAAGATGCTGAATTTGTATTTATGTTGATGGGGATATTTAAACACTAGTTTAAGTCTTAAATCAAGGCTATCATGCTGAAATATATGTAATTTGATAAAAAGTAAAACAAAAACTTTAAAGCATTATTGTTGTAAAAAAACTGATAAATCTTTAATTATTAAAAGAAATCTATCAAGCTGTACAAATACTATTTCAAGTTTTTTTGAGAAAATCAAATTGTAAGTGTGAGAATTTTTTCAATTTGAAAATCAAGTGAAAAAGCGTGAATTTTTTTTTTTCATTTTGAAAATGAGGCAAAATTATTTGCAATGTCATGAATATAATAGTTAGAAATATGTTTTACTGAAATTATTATACACTGCCATCCATAAAAAACTATACAAACAAGGAAATCATTCTAAATTCTTTATTCGTTTATCCTTACTTTTCAATCCTGAACTTGAATTTCGAATCATAATAATTGGCTTAACATTATTCTTAATCATGAATTGTGATAAGGAGAATGTAAAAAGAATTTATTTTCATCTGCACAATTTTTTTTTCAAAATTTATCATTTTTTTTATGAAAAAGAACGAAAATTCAAAATTTGCAATTATTTGGGTTAAGTTTCTTACAAATGATTTTTATAAGCCTTTGGTTAATTTTGTGAGTCGTACAGCAATTGGTTCAAAACTTTTCATTTTCTAATAGCAACACCAACAGAAATGGTGTATTCGCTATTTTCGAAAACCGGAGTTACTTCCCATTTGAGACAATATCTGACGTATACTGATTATGACGTCATCAAATTCTATGAAAACAGTCCTAAAAGTCTGGAAATGACGGTATAAAATCGACATTACCATACCATTTTCATGATGTCACGATGGATTTATGTCAAATACTGTCTGTAAGGGGGAAAAACTTTGTATTCTGCAAAGACTCAATCTAATGTTTGGATGGCAGTGTATTTGTTTCAATTCCTCTTCAGAGCTTTCAGCAAGAGTTAGAGAATATTGCACCAAGTAAAGTGGAAGTAAGAAAACAAGCACCTCAACTTCAATTAGTGAAACCTGTCCCTGTAGTTGTTCTGAAACCCCCGTCTCCACCTAAACGAGGCGCAAAGGAATGGTTCAAGATGAAATACGAACAAGACGTGTGTATTCCAATGTATTGGACGTCGGTAAAAGCCGGTGAGAACGTCAGAAAGTGTCAAAGGACAGGTGCTAAAGATTACGTACTAGTTGATATAGATGGCGCCACTGAACAAATGATCAAAGATCTCGTTATGCAAACTTGGGCAAGAGATAAAGTGGGAGATGGACGGGACGCCAAAAATTTGAGAGAACTCAACTACAGTTCCATAAAAGTGACGAAAATTCAACGTGTTGAGAATATTCATTTGTATAAAGGATATGCGGAAGAAAGGCAGAGGTTGTTTGACAAGGCAAGCAAAAAAGGCCGACCGTTAGTGTCGGTAGGGAACACGAAAAATTCGTCTGGTGAGGCTAAAACAGAAGAAATTTTGAAATCTCAGGGAAAGAACAAAGACTTTTTATCTGATACTTTTCCGGAAATCAACGAACATTTTCTATTTCATGGAACAGCAAGTGAGAACGTTGAAAAGGTTTTGTCTCAAGGAATTGACAATAGGTTAGCGGGTGATAGAGCAATGTTTGGTGGTGGAATTTATGCTGCAGAAAGTTCTACAAAGGCTGATCAATATTCAGGTATGTAGAGATTCCTTATATCATGAGATTTATTTCAATCATTTAAACTAAATATTGTTTTTATGCCCCCGGAATCAAAGATTCGGGGGCATATAGTTTTTGGCCTGTCCGTCTGTTTGTCTGTTTATCTGTTTGTCTGTTTGTCTGTTTGTCTGTTTGTCTGTTTGTCCGAAAAACTTTAACATTGGACATAACTTTTGAATGGGAAGTGATAGGGCTTTCATATTTCACATGTGTATTCCTTGTGACAAGACCTTTCAATTGATACCAAAATTTTTGACCTCGTGACCTTGACCTTGACCTTTGACCTACTTTTCAAAAACTTTAACATTGGGCATAACTTTTGAATGGTAAATGATAGGGCTTTCATATTTCACATGTGTATTCCTTGTGACAAGACCTTTCCATTGATACCAAAATTTTTGACCTCGTGACCTTGACCTTGACCTTTGACTTACTTTTCAAAAAACTTTAACATTGGGCATAACTTTTGAATGGGAAGTGATAGGGCTTTCATATTTCACATGTGTATTCCTTGTGACAAGACCTTTCCATTGATACCAAAATTTTTGACCTTGTGACCTTGACCTTTGACCTACTTTTCAAAAAACTTTAACATTGGGCATAACTTTTGAATGGGAAGTGATAGGGCTTTCATATTTCACATGTGTATTCCTTGTGACAAGACCTTTCCATTGATACCAAAATTTTTGACCTCGTGACCTTGACCTTGACCTTTGACCTACTTTTCAAAAACTTTAACATTGGGCATACCTTTTGAATGGTAAGTGATAGGGCTTTCATATTTCACATGTGTATTCCTTGTGACAAGACCTTTTTATTGATACCAAAATTTTTGACCTCGTGACCTTGACCTTGACCTTTGACCTACTTTTCAAAAACTTTAACATTGGGCATACCTTTTGAATGGTAAGTGATAGGGCTTTCATATTTCACATGTGTATTCCTTGTGGCAAGACCTTTCCATTGATACCAAAAAATTTGACCTCGTGACCTTGACCTTTGACCTACTTTTCAAAAACTTTAACATTGGGCATAACTTTTGAATGGTAAGTGATAGGGCTTTCATATTTCGCATGCGTATTCCTTGTGACAAGACCTTTCCATTGATACCAAAATTTTTGACCTCGTGACCTTGACCTTTGAACTTTTAACCCAGCGACCTCCCATACATGTACTTAACAGAAAATAGTGTTCATACTAACAAAGATGCCACCGGGGGCATTCGTGTTTCACAAACACAGGCTTTATTTTCTCAATTTTAGAAAAAAAAAGATTTGGTACATACTTGTAATTGTTAAATTAATTATCATTGACAATACGCAAGATCGCAAATACAGTGCGTGCAGCATGTCCGTTCTGATTTTTCATTTAGTCACCTACATGTACCTAGACCATTGTTCAAAACTTGGGCACCTTTTCTGCACAAGTAAACTGATGACGTCATAACAATGGAGAACAATGGAAGAGTGTGTGAGAACATTCGTATAGTCTTGGTTAGAAGTATTTGCGATCTTCTGTATTATAGTACAAAATTAATTCAATTTGCTTCCCTTACCGATTCAAGATCATGTATTTTCCAGACCAAAAAAAAAAAAAAAAAAAAAAAAAAAACCATGAATAACTTCAAATCATATATTCTTGATCTATATCTTTTTAGAATTTTTTAAGTTCATGTATGTATTTAGATTTAAAATTTTGATCATTTTTTAAATGCTCTTTGGTGTTATTATTTGATTTATTAAAAAAGAAATTGCCAAACGTTTCAAGAGACATGGCATTACCTTCAAGTGTTGCAGTTAGTGATCTTAAATCTTGGGTGTAAATATTGGAAAGTTATAAAACTTTCATTCAATTTATGCATCTATATCTATAGACGAATATGTATGCTAAACGTTTAAAAATTCCATTATTTTTCAGATAAAGCGACAGAAATTTAATTCTTAGTTTTACGGATCTGCCGACCCTAAAGGGGTAGGGCCACGAGACCCCTAAATCGGCCCTTGATTTTTCTCTTAAAATAAATTTCATGAGGAATACTTGATATCTCTCATGAAAATACACGAATGTTTACCGCTTTTCATGAAAAGAATAATATCACCAAACAATGTGCATGCCATTTAACTGTAATGACGTCATGAAGTGACGTCATTTGGAAGTTATTGACAAAATGTGGCGAAAATTGCTGGGAATTTGTCTTTTGTCGTAGAATTCAATGTGGCCGCATGCGTTAACTGAGACAAAACGTTTATGACAAAAGGATATAATGATAATCTTTCACATATAAATTTTCCATCATAGTTAATGCATGTGGCCATTGCTAATTTAATAGAAATATTGAGTTTTTGCATCAATTTCGCCGAATATGACCTATTCTGGTGTTTTCAAAGGGCTAAAAGGTGTTGATAAAAGCAATGTTTACAAAAAGTAGATTCGTGATTTAGTAGAGAACGTTTCAAAATGTCAAATAACAGTTAAAAATTCTATGAAGTACAATGTTAAAAAATTATCAAAATTAGGGCCAATATCGGGCTTCATGGCCCTTATACCCCTTTACCACAATTAGAAAAAAAATAAAATGAACTGATTGTAATTTTTTTTCTTCCACTCTTCCAAATCACTGGTTATTACTTTTCATTCTCACTTAATCTTTATCGTGCAAGTGTTTTAGAGAAAGCGGCTTTGAAAACATGATAAACAAGCTGAATTAAGATCATGATCCTGGCACAAAACATGAAATGTTGAAATTTACTGATTTTTATTTTATTTTTATTCCCTCCTCCTACCCTATTTTGAAAAAATAAAATCTGTAAAACTAAAAATAAAATTTCTGTCGCCTAACATAAATTTATACATTACGTTTAAGTAAAAGACAGTTGAACTTTGAATGCTAATTATTTGTAGATTATTCAAATAAAAGATGTTAATTGAACTTGGAATGCTAACTATTTATAGATTTTTCTTTATCGCAGATCACAGAGACAGTCGTACGAAGACGGGGCTGAAAATGCTGTTAGTGAGAATGTCCCTCGGCGACATTTGTTTATGTAACCAGGGGCAACAATTCAGGAGAGCTCCATGTAAAATGTGCAGAAAAGACAAATGCACATGCAAAGGGGGACAATTGTGGGATTTTTACGATTCCGTCCTAGGAGATGGGCAGTGGATTTTTAGGGAATTTGTAGTGTACGAAAAAAGACAAGTTTATCCAGAGTATCTTATATCTTATGACAGAGTTTAAGGTTGTGTAGATTAGAGTCTTAGAAAAGGAAATGTTATAGCCATGCACACATAATGTCACCTTTGATGTATTCTATAATGTTGATTGCTAAATGATTTAATTTCCATTGTTATCATTAAGATATGAAGATTCTGATTGTCTGAGGAATTGTGTTCAGATACCTGCATCCACCCAAACCGGAAGTACGTGCTTAGCAACGTCATAAGCAATGTTGTTGGCAACACAATTTCAGAGCTGCAAATAGACGTTGAAACGCGACTAAATGAAACGATAAGTAATCATTGTATTAATATATTTTTGGTTGATCAAGGTATGCACACGATGCAGTTTTCCCTCAATTTTTGTTATTGATGTATTACCTCTATCAATTAACCTAAAAAATATTACAGTGATTCCTTGAAATATGAGTTAAACTTTTTGAATTTTTAATAATTTTTCTGTTGAAAAAAGAGGAGGTATTTTCTTAAATTTTCACCACTTTATCAAAACCACTGGACATATTTTGATGAAACTTTGCAAGTATGAAGTAGTATTAGATGGCACCACCACAGGTAATGGTAGATCATAATAAATTGCTAACAAACTTGCAGAGACGGTCAATACCCAATGAGGATCAAGGTCTGGTTCAAGGGAGGGTGAGGAATGGGACGGTAGGAGGTAGAGAGGGGGAAGGGAGGGGGAGGAATGGGACAGTAGGAGGTAGAGAGGGGGAGGAAGAGAACGATGCGAGGTAGAGAGGGGGAAGGGAGGGGGAGGAATGGGATGGTAGGAGGTAGAGAGGGGAAGGGAGGGGGAGGAATGGGACGGTAGGAGGTAGAGAGGGGGAAGGGAGGGGGGGAATGGGATGGTAGGAGGTAGAGAGGGGGAAGGGAGGGAGAGGAATGGGACAGAAAGAGGTAGAGAGGGGAAGGGAGGGGGAGGAATGGGACGGTAGGAGGTAGAGAGGGGAAGGGAGGGGGATCGAGGATTCGGGGTGCAGGAGGGAAGAGGATGGGTGGGGCAGGAGGGGGATTGAAGGTTGAAAGGGAGAGGGAGGAAGGGGATGGGAGGGGGAGATAAGGGGGCAGGATTGGGATTAACCTGAATGTTGTTCTCCCTTAATTGGCTGGTTGGAAACATTAGAGTGCTTCAATCTACTTGGATATTTAATGAGACTCAGTGAAAATGGTTCTGAGGCAAGCATTGGTGACCAATTTGGTCTCTTGTTATTATTTTTTACTTATGAGTTTGTTAATTCTACACACATGATTGGTCCATCAATCACACTCATGGGCAATGCAATGCATTCATAACTTAAATTCTTATATATTTGAAGTGAACCAGTACATGTACTTGACAGTTGTAAAGGGATTCTTAGAAATCTGATAGCTAGTTGTTTTACCAGATAAGAAAAGTTGCAATATAATCACTAGTTTACATCACAAATGCCTTAACAGACTTGTTTCCTTTAGAAAGAGTTTTGTAGATTTTCCAAATTGATAGTAAATCATTGTGATTTAATGAAAGTCTCTTCTGATTTCATTACTTTTCTGTCTCAGAACTTATATAGGCCATTAATCACTAATTTTTATATGTAATTAAGGTATCCGATGTACAATAGGGCACTTTTCCATGCCTGGTAAGGCACTATAAACTATATATTTTCTGAATGGTTATCATGCGCATTGCTCAGAAATAATAATTTTGGGGCCAGAAAAACAAAAGGGAATAACTATTGAAGCATTCAAATTGTCTATTTTTCTCTATATAAGATATGCAAAATAACAAAATTATACAAGAGTTTTTCCCTTTTGATTTTTATGAACTGGGAGTCTTACTTATATCTGTACTTAGGGCATCGTTACCTTTCAGAAAATATATTTATAGTACCTTACCAGGCATAAAATTTACCATACTTTACAAGATGATTAAAACGCTATGTAAAATGACTCTATTGTACAATGGATACCTTAAAAAAAAGTATGTGTTTCAATTGACGTGCAATCATGTTAACAAAAGATGTACTAGTTTGACTTTTGTGAAGTGCTTTTAAAATACATACAACATGTACATGAATACTGTGACAATTTTATAATTACGTCCAGAATGTAATGTGGATTTTCCATTGTATTTTCAAGAAATTAATCAATGATTATTGTGATATTAATGTTTAATATAAATATTTATTTTTTATGTCTATTCTTTAAATTTAGATTTAGTTAAACTTTATTTATTTTACAACGTTTAACAAACAAGTTACACCACTTATATCAATGTCTCACATTGGCTCGGATGTTTTCTTTGTAACTATATTAATTTTCATGCACAACCAATGTAATTCCCTGAGAAGAAACTATTGAAACGTGAAAGGAAGGTGCTTGTATTTCGTATGAAAATGCTCGTGACTTGACAGTGCAATTAAGATATCAAGAAACATGCTGCGACGGCTGTTCCAACCTGCAAACTAAACCCACGGTGACCTGAATATTAACGTCACCTTGTTACCGAGAAAAAATGTTATTTCAGAAAAAAAGAACAAAACAGACAAATGTGGTACATATATATAGAAAAATGTCATAATTTGTGTTTTGTTACGGGTACACAACACACAGCAAGTGATTTTATCGCATGAAATGCGCTAACACACATTACATGTACGGTAAATGTACTTGCTGTGTGTTGCATACCCGTAACAAAACACAAATTAAGACACATATTCATTAATATGAGTTTCTTCAATGAAAAAGAAATTAAACATTTTTATACTGTAACAGTTCTTTTTGAAAAATACATGATTTGTATGAAATATGTATGATTTTTAATACCTAAGTGCCTTCAAAACTTTAGCAGTTAATTTAAGCAGGATGTTGTATAGTGCTCAAGTTCTTAGAAACAATGCATGAACATTTATTCTTTGACAACTTACACTTTTGTTTTCATTAGTTTTTGTGTCTCCTGGATAACTTTGTCTGTCCATCAGTCTGTCTGTCTATCTGTCTTTCTATCTGTCACACTTTAGATGTCACACCCCATAATTGTTTATAAGATAGTGATACAGCTTTTCACATATGTATTTTTCTTCAGGTATATAAAAAAAATTTACCTCATGAAGACGACCAAGATGTGTGACGAGTATATATCTGAAAATATAAATTTTAATATAAAAGTAATTCTTGATTTGCTAGTGATAAGGCTTTGAAATTTCTCGCTATATTACTTGTTTCAAAATCTTTAGATATCCAACTTTAGAACTTTTGACCTTGACCTACATATTTGACCTACAGTTTTTGAAGTTTTTTTTGGCAATATTAAGTCTTGCTTGTTAAGTGATAGAGTTTCGATATTTTACACGAGTATACCTTTGGAGAAGCAATTCTACACATTCTAAATTTGTTGACCTTATGACCTTGACCTATATGTTGGACCTTCTTTTGGAAAATAAAAAAAAAACGAACAGTACTCTTGAATGGTGAGTGATAGAGAATTGGTTTTTAACATGTACTGCATTTCTTTGTGCAGGAAGTATTTATTGGTACCATGATTTATTTTACCTATGAACCTTAACCTTCGTGTTTGACCTACTTTCTATTAATCTAAGGTTGGATACATGATACTGTGATTGGTTAGTGACATCGCATTGGTATTTCATGTTCTATTTCTTTTGAGGTACTCCTGTATAAACAAGTACCATCCTTTTGACCTTGACTTAAGTGATTTACCTACATCTTTAAAATGTAATATTAAGCACAAATGATATGATATTGAAATTCCACACCTTTATTTCTTGGGCTTAATTGCTTTCGGCACATGTGCTCTTTCAAAACTATTTTTTTCTTGATTCAAAGCAGTGTGTTTGATTAAACCATATGAAAACAGTAATTTATTTAGAATACTACGATTTGTTTTATCTTTAAAAAGTAATGATGATTTAATTTAGCGCTGTTTTTAAGTAGAAGAATTAGTTATTTCACATGTAAATTCACAAGGTTAGTTATTTCACATGTAAAGGAGCTGTTAAGATAAGGGCCGTATTTAGCCCTGAATCTGGTGACTTATTTCTTCCGCATGGCGAATTGTACACAGAAAAACATGAATCATTATTGAAATATAATGCATTTGCAGACCTTTCCCATGTTTTACGTTATGTTAAGGAACTTTTAAAAGGTTGTAAAATTAAGGTCGAAAGAGGTAGGGGTGCTCGGATAGAAAATCCGATAATATCAACAAAAAACGTATAAATTTTTGAATATTTTATCTACAATGGATGAATATAAGCTAAAAGACATCAAATATGTCTACATTGTGTATCAGAAATAGATTTCGAACGTTCTACCTCCTTTAATCGGTGAAAAATGAAATCCGGAACTTAAAACATGGTCTTATTCTTCATTCAATTAAGCGTTTTAGCGCGAAATACTCATTGACGGAGAAATGAACATCACTCTTGCTTATTTCATTCCTAATTCTTGTATCTTTCATTCAATCATATTGAGTACACAATGTTTGATTGATTAAAGAGGAAAAATAGTCAAATGTGCTATATTTAATGGTCAAAAAGATCGATTCTTAAAGAATGCACCCCCCTTTCCATTTTTAGTTTTTCGTCTCTGGGGTAGTGTTCCCCCCGGAGATACAAAGCGCCACTTTGCCAAAAATTTGTATTATGGATACACATCTCCAGTAAAAGTGGCTTTCTGTATATCCGGGGGAACAATGTTCAATGAAACTTTTCCGTTTTCTATTGATTTCTATGAGAAAAAGATAAGTTTTGACCCAAAAATTAGCAATATTATGCAAAACAGATAAAAAATAACTTCATATTCTGATGGGATGCCGTATAGGTATACATTTTACCAAGAAAGGTTCTCAAATTTCAATTTTTAAAATTCCACTTTTCAGGGCTGATTTTACGGCTTATCTTAACAGCTCCTTCACAAGGTTAGTTTTTTCACAAGTTAAATTCACAACATCTCCTTTATAAATTTAGTTTTAGCTAGTCCCTCTAATCTGTACTATATTGTGATCATGTATGAATAATAAATTAAACAACATTCCATAAATATGATTATAACCATAAAATTGCTGTGATATATTTTTAATTTCATAAAAATATTCAGGATTACAAGGCTTGTGTGTTTTCATATACATGTATATCCGTTATATATATAGCTTTTTTAGATACTGTTAATGTGATACATGGAGTATTATTTCTACAAAAATATCATTGTTATTTTACATGACAGTAAAAAACATTGGAACGCTCCTTATATTTCAAAGTTGTTTATATTTTGTTGTTTCTGTAAAATGAGAATAAGGAACTATAGAACACATACTCTGGTTACTTAACAATTTGTTCAGTCACAAGCATCTTACTCAGTCCACTCCTCGGGTGAAAACATACATGAGCTCGCGGCGGCAGAGCATGGATTATATTACATACACCTTTTTTTATATCCATTTACATATTCATATGTGTTGCTTGGGCCCCTGCGTTTTGTGATGTTGTTTGTGTGTGGTCATCTGACAGTGAGGAGGTTGTTTTACACCACAATTGTACGTTCTTTGAGAACTCTGGGTAATTGGAAAAGTGGGAGCCTCAGGGTTGTGCGCACGTAATCCAGGATAACCACACCTTCTGCTATTTCCGTGGCAGATGGCCGTCCTAAGTCGGCATCGGTTGCCCATTGGTCTCGTTGTTTTATGTGTAGTCCTTTGTGTTTGATGTTTCTGTGTTGTGCGTTGACGTTCCTTGTCCATTTTGCGTCTCTTTCTGTGCTTGTATGCTCTGTGTTTTTGCATTGGGTGTTTTGGGGTTTTGCTATGGGTGCTGCGACCTGGTGTTGTTTGAGATCCCCTCCTTTGTTTACTATCATGTATTTTTATGCCCCCGGAATCACAGATTCGGGGGCATATAGTTTTTGGCCTGTCCGTCTGTTTGTCTGTCTGTTTGTCTGTTTGTCCGAACTAAAAACTTTAACATTGGGCATAACTTTTGAATGGTAAGTGATAGGGCTTTCATATTTCACATGTGTATTCCTTGTGACAAGACCTTTCCATTGATACCAAAAGTTTTGTCCTCGTGACCTTGACCTTTGACCTACTTTTCAAAAACTTTAACATTTGGCATAACTTTTGAATAGTAAGTGATAGGGCTTTCATATTTCACATGTGTATTCCTTGTGGGAAGACCATTTCATTGATAGCAAAAAGTTTTGACTTCGTCACCTTGACTTTGACCTTTCACGTACTCAACAGAAAATGGCGTTTATACTAACAAAGATGCCACCGGGGGCATTCGTGTTTCACAAACACAGGCTTTATTACCACTAGCTTTTATGTTAACATGGAACTTCACAAAGACGATTGGAGCTTATAATTTGCCACTTCTTGGATTAGTTTAAAAATCCTTGAGTATGACTTTTCCAATAGACCATTTTCCGATCTTGTTAGAAGGCACAAAATGTCCGAGTCAACATCTTTTGGCGTTGTTGTGTTGCCTGCGAAGCAAAGCGACACTTTGGGATCACTTTGTCCGTTGTCCGTCTGTCTGTCTGTCCGTCTGTCTGTCTGTCCGTCTGTCTGTCACAGTTTGATGTCATTAAACCCTATTAAAGTGATTCCCGAGTGTCGCTATGTTTTGCAGGCGACACATGTATGCATTCCTTTGAATGATTTTTTTCATTATGACGTCATTGTTAAAAGGCGCATTATTCCATAGGGACGTAACAATTAAAAAGTGCGCTTAAATTGATTGCCTACCTCGGACATTTTTCGTCAGTTTGTCAGTCATGATGAATTTCAGCAGGTGGCCTATTGGTCGACTTTGGCCTATTTGGACATTACCGGATTTGTCAAGTGTATTAATTACTTCATTCCAGCTCTGTCATCTGAAAGAAGCTTTGTTTTTGGCCTTTTGTCAATATGACATCATATATATCTTTTTTTGCTGTTTCGGAAACTAGCCATTTCACCGTTAAATATCATCGAAGTTAAAGGAGTTTAACATCTTAGCACAATCCCTCCAATGCTATTTTGAACATAGATTTTATTTGGATATGCTACTGAATCGACCCTACAGGAAATCTGGAGCCGCGCACTCTCTGTAACGTAAATGTACAAATCTAAATTCAAAAAATTAAAGAGGGCGCCGCTAGAGGCATCACTGATGAGAATTTAATTAAATATTCGAAACACGTGTCTGGTGCATGGAAATTGGTTTGGAATTTTCTTCAAGAAGGTATAGAGTTGGAACCCGTCGACATTATGTTTCTATTTAGCATTCGTGACGGGTGTTGCATGCAGTCAGAGGACGCTCACTCCTCCCGAGCATCTGGTACTGCCTTCGTTCGGGGGTTTGCGATTGCCTTGTTAGAGAAGACACAATTATACCTTATCCCCCTGGATCTGCGACTTATGAACTAAGATTTGTACTACTTCTCTGGTATACCTTCCATAGCCCCAGCAATGACATTGGCATTCACATTATGTAATGCAGTACAGGAAAACAGAACACTTCATCATAAGCTCCATGTTTCCAGCTCGTAAAGAAGTTAAAGAAATCTCAACAGCACTCACAGTAGAGCAAAAAATTGAGCATGGACGGACCCCTAGCAAGCTAGAGGTGGGACCGGGTGCCCGGGAGGAGTAAGCATTACCTGTTTGGCTAGCAGCACCAGCCGTCGATAATCATGAACGAAAATGAAACATTATCTAAAATACATGAACTGTGATATATTGCGATCATGTCAGGGGAAAATACTCAAAACACTGTCAAACTCCTCGCGGGGAACCTTTTTACGAACTCCACATAGCACAGGGCATAAGTGTGACACAGATGAGTTAAAGAAGATCCTGACGATAATCTCGACAGCACTCACGATAGAGCACAAAATTGAGCATCGACAGACCCCTAGCAAGCTAGAGGTGGGACCAGATGCCCGGGAGGAGTAAGCATCCCCTGTTTGGATAGACGCACCAGCCGTCGATGAGTTCCATGGAAATCACACACACGTTTGTGTTGCTTATTTGAAGATGCTTGTGCAGTTTTGCACGCTTCAGCTAAATGTACCAGATTAGGTAGAATTGAACATATCCGGTTGTTGTCAGACGTACACATGGCTTGTACTTGACCAATCGACAGCCTTGTAGAAGCGCATTTTTAAGAATTGCTCGCTGACTGACTGACATCATGACGGTCCATGTCCAAACCTCTTTAGAGGGCCCCGACCACCTTTCCTCTCTGAATGTCGATGAGACTCCTCGCGTGAAAATATGCATGAGCTCGCTACAGCCGGCAGAGCACGGACTGTATTTCGTACGCCCTTTTTCATATCCATCTGTGTGATGCTTTGGGTCCCTGCGTTATGCTGTCTGTTTGTATGGTCATCTCACTGTGAGGAAATTATATTACACATTTATTGTGCTCTCTTCGAGACCTGGGTAATCGGAAAAGTGGGTGGGATGTGCACAAGACAGGCATGGCAGAGTGTTGTTTAAGTTGGCACCGATTGTCCATTGGTCTCGTTGGTTTAAATGTAGTCTATTGTGTTTCATACTTCTATATGATTGTCTGTTCCTTGTTCCTTTTGAATCTCTTTCTGTGTGTGTCTCCTCTATGATTTTGCATGATGTGTTTTTGTGTTTTGCTTTAGGTGATGCAACCGAGTGTTGTTAGAGATCCCCTCCTTTCTTCCATTTAGATACTTTGTTCCCTTCGATTGAATGTTTCAAGTGTATTAATTACTTTTCCAAGTTTTGTTACCTGAAAGTGAGATCATATACTGTGAAATCATTAATTTTCGTGGGGCTCGATTTTCATGGATTCGTAAGATTAAGTAAGTGGATGCCGCACATGCCAACTAGCTTATTGCCCCTCACGCCAAGATCTCGCTTAAATATGACCTTATTAAAAGCGGGTTTCGCAAGGGTGGTCTGTAACAAACAGTTTTAAAAACAGTTTTGACAAATATTGCAATTAAAAAGAATTTATGTATGTGTCCTTGATATTGGAAGGTGTTAATTAATCATAAGTCAATCGCCTGTAAAATATGCATCTTGTTCTGTCGTAAAAAGTTGTTCCAGTTTCTTTGCTTTATGTTCAATTATTCGTTAGGGATGTAAATTCGTGGATGAGGCCATCCTCGAAAACCACGGAAATAGAAACCCCCCACGAAATGTAATGATTTTACAGTATTACTTTGCTAGTTTGGACACTTGTTATATCATAATAGAATATCACCAAAATTAAAGGAGGTTAACATGCCAGCATAAAACCTTCAATGTTCTTTTAGTTATATATAGTTTTTATTGAACTATTCTACAGGAAATTCGGTTCTGATACATTAAAATTGGTTTGAAATTTTGTATGAGAAGGTATCGGGTTTGAACACTTCAATTTTCTTCTGTTCCTAACTTATTACATGTATAATGACAAATATGGACAATGACCATATTCCATGTTGCATGCAAGCAGAAGATGATAAATATTGATAATGACCATATCCCTGTATACAGCACAAAATCGATAATTCAGAAAATCAGAAACCGAATGCATACAAAATCAGGATAAACCAGGAACCAAAGCAAACAAACAAAACACCTCCACCATATGAAAAGAAGCGAACTCCCGATATGGGAGTGAGACCAGGTGTAGGCAGAGTAGGCATCTCCTGTTTGCATGTAACACCCGCCTCTTCAATTCGGTAGAACTGCCACATCCGGTTACTTCCATTTCGGAAGACATAGAGTACAATCTTTGGTTGGATGGTTCAAATGGTCTATGACAGAATATCATCCACCATTCTGGAGAGTGGAACATCATAGTGTATGACGAGTTCCCATATCGACCGTAGAACTTCCTCAGTGACGTTGTTAGTCGATCACAAACATATCCCTGACTGAGAAACTTATCAGAAAGCCGCCTAACTCTCAGAACAAAATCCGTATATTTGGTACTTGCTCTGGCATAGCGTATCAACTGAGATATGAACACGCCATAAGCAGGCGAAGAAGGGATGCTGCTACCAAGAAAAGGAAAGTTTGTAATGCTGAAATGGAAGTTGTCACGGACTTTTCTTCTGATGATGACTCTTCCTGGGCACCTGGTCTCACTCCCATATCGGGAGCTCGCTTCTTTTCATGTGGCGGAGGTTTTTGTTTGTTTGGTTTGGTTCCTGTTTTATCCTGATTTTCTGAAATATCGATTTTGTTCTGTATACAGGGATATGGTTATTATCCATATTTGTCATCCAATACACAGTACAAAATCGATAATTCAGAAAAATCATAGACCGTAGACATTCAAAATCAGGATGAAATAGGAACCAAAGCAAACAAACAAAAACACCACACGAAAAAAAGCGAGCTCCCAATATGGAAGTGAGACCTGGTGCACAGGAAGAGTCAGCATCTCCTACTTGTATGCATCACTGGTCGCTTCAACTTGACAGAAGTACCACATTCGGATACTTCCATGTCGGAAGATACAAGCATATTCTGTTGTTGGATTGTTCATTTGGTCTAAGACAGAACCTGTCAATAGAACATGGTAGTGTATGACGATAGTGTATTCCCCGTATCGACCGAACAACTTCCTTAGTCGATCACAAACGTTTCCCTGATTGAGAATTATCTGAAAGACGTCTAGCTCTCAGAACAAAATAATTCTATTTCTACATACGTTGAACATGTGTTGATTAAACATTTTATGAGGATGTTTAGCGTAAAAGCACATGGTTCGGATTCTTGATCTTGTGTATATTTTAAGTTACACATCTTCACTGCGAACTTTCTATAGGTCCGATATTATCCAAAATAACCTATGTGGAAGGCACATAGAAGCATAATGCAATGCATTGTACAGATGCTGCATCTGACCGATGGTCACGCCTGAGTGATCAGTTTGATAGATAAAGTTGAACACCTCCTCTTAGAGCTTATCATAAGTCCTACATGGTATAATTATCAACAAAATTTGTATTTAGTGAACAGGACATTATATATATAGTTATGCCACTGAAAAGACCCTGCACAAATTTGGACCCGCCCACTCTTTGTAATGAGTGCTTGCTTGTTTATTTCGTATCTCAGTTAAGTCCATTATATGTGTGACTAACAAGGAAGTATTGTCTCAATTTTTTTAATTGTAAGCGTAGGTAATTTCTTCTCTTTTTTTATGCCCCCGTAATCGAATATTCGGGGGCGTATATTAGTAGTTTTTGTAATGACAAAATCGGGGGCAGATAGTTTTTGTCCCGTCCGTTTGTCTGTCTGTTTTTCTGTTTGTCCGCAAAAACTTTCACCTTGGCCATAACTTTTGAATAGTTAGGGATAGGGCTTGTGATAAGACCTTTCCATGGATACCAAAAGCTTTGACATTGTGACCTTGACCTTGTAGTTTTTCCTACTTTTGAAAAAAAACTTTAACCCTGGCCATAACTTTTGAATGGTAACGGATAGGGCTTTGATATTTCACATGTGTATTCCTTGTGACAAGACCTTTCCATGGATACTTTTTTTTATCTTGTGACCTTGACCTTGAAGTTTGACCATTATACAATTTTTACTGACAAAGATACCGATGGAGGCATTCATGTTTCACAAACACATGTTTTTATCTGGATTTATAAGCAAGTATAGACTTTTCCTGAAGTGAGCACAAAATATGTGATCATATGACAATATGCTCTACCTCTCTTATACATATCTTTAAGTGCAAGTGGAATTTCTATAGTAACTTTAATAAGATACGAAATTTCATGTAAGAAGTAATACACATTGCATCGAATTTTTCGATCAAAAAGGGACCTGAAGGTCTTGGATCCTTGTACTGAAGTCTATTGAATTGAAGCTATATTATTGTAGTCTGTTGACATTCACAACTTGCAATATGATCATGATGACAGTGTTACAGTTTATAATGAAATAGAAATTTTGTGGACTGCGATACTCTATGATTATCATTTGTTCGTTATTATGGTTTCGGGTTCAAAACCTATCGTTAAGAGGACTAAAACAGTAAATAATTATGAATGGACCTTATATGCACAAGCAAAGTGAATATTGAAAATAATGCAAAGTGAGCAATTTGCGTCACAGACACATTACAATGAAAACTTGATGGTTTTGAGTGAAACAGCTCGCAGCATTTTTTGTCGAACTTTATAATAAGATTCATGTCGCACATTCTGAATCCTTTTAGAATACCAAAGGGTCTAAATTCAATTGGTATCTAATCGATGAATAAAAGTCAAACCCAAATCCCTGACTAAAACTCCAAACAGTTTTGGAAAATATATTCAGAACAAAGATTAGGGAGCGAAACCTAAGTGAAAACATTGGAACGTTTTTCTCTCATGAGAAACGAAGTAGCGATCATACTAAATTTATTTTTATCAATGTAGTACCGATTCCGTGCCAATGACTCAAGACATATAAAGGACATCTAAAGTATCCTATATAATGCTGGGAAAGAAAACTGATAAAAAATGTGGAAGTCACGAGATATGTTTCATATCAAGATTTCCTTGGCTCCACTAGATGAATATCAACAAAAATTTTAAGAGCTAAATTTACAACAGAAATTGGAATTTTCCTTTTAAGGAGTGCCTGTTTGTATATTTCTCTTCTCAGCCACGTTCGATATGTGTGACTAACAAGGAAGGAAAACTTTTTTATCTACTTGAATTTTACTTGCTAAGAGATGAGGAACTTCAAGGAAATGAAATTTGTTGTGAACAACTTTCTTATTTTTTGATTTATGCAACTAGGCTTTCGCTCGTCTCTATTACAAAATCCTTTCTTGAGCCATCCCCCTCTGTCAAGAACTTTATTAGCATAAGCTTAAACCGGCCTTTGGTTAAAATTACACACAGGACTGCGAGATGATCTTGATAAAGTCATGTATATATATATAAAAAACAATGTTTGTTATTCCTGTTATCATTTAATTCCCATTGTCATTGTTACGAAACGACGATGCTGATTGGCCGAGAAATTGTGTTGATACTTGCATAAACCCAAACCGGAAGTACGCGCTAGGCAACGTCATAAGCAACGTCATTGGCAACAAAATTTTAAAGCTGCGAATAAACGCTGAAACGCGACAAATGAAATGATAAGGAATCATTGTAATATTTTTTTGGTTGATCGAGGTATCAACACCAAAAATTGAGGGAAAACTTGTGCTTCTTGCGCTAAGCACACGATGCAGTTTTCCCCTCAATTTTGGGTGTTTTTACCTCGATCAACCAAAAAAATATTACAATGATGCCTTACTTCTGTGCTCCGCTGTGGTTATGATAACGTCGCGATGGCTTTCTCCTTATTATATATGCTGACTGCAAAGGAGAAGGGGATCTCCGACAAGACTCGGTTACGGTACTCAAAGGAAAACACCAGTATATAAAAATTCAGCACAAAAAAAGAGGCACAAAAGGGACAAGGAAAGACAAATTTTTCATCAAAACACTAAACACAAAAGACTCAAAATAAACTAACGAGACATATGGACAATAGTTACCGACTTAGACCGGAAATTTGCTACGCTAGTAAAAAATTGTGTAGCTATATAAGGGTTATTTACACACAACTCTTTATAGGTGGTTGAAGGGCAAAATTTTGAGTATCTCTTGGAATAAAATTGTTACACGTCTTCAAATTCAAAGGATCATTTTTAAAAGAACAGATACATTTGCAGCATGAACAAGGCATGCACGTTTCCGGTATCTAATCTATTTCTTGTATCTCATTAACTTGAAAAGCAATAGCAAACGAAGAATTTCTTTCTGATCGCTTATTCATAAATCTAACAAATGAATTATAAAACAAGGATGAAATAATTCAAATCTCAGATCTCAGAAAATATGTAGTCTTCATATTAAACACTTGTATGTCTTTCACAGATTTCTAAATATATCAATGGCTGTTCTCCAACTTCCGGAAATGATGGATATTGAATTCATAAAAAAGAAATTATATACAAGGAAGAATATTTCAAAACCAAATGGCTGTGCGTTATGATCATTAGAATATTCATAGCGAAGGTAAATAATTCTTTAATTCGTTCATGTACTAATTGTTACTTGTGAAAACTTACAGATGAAACATCAATTATTCACATTTTACATTGCTTTTGTTTTATCAATAATATATTTGTACAAGTATGCTTGAAATACATAAATCCTGACCATTTCGCATCTTAGATATAGCTCATCTTCAGATATCTCAACAGCATTTTTGAGGTAATCACCGAATAAGTCATTTTTTCGAGGAGCTGTTGGGTGTTGCATGCAGACAGGAGACGCTCCCCCTCACTTCAGAATATTGTTTATTCCAGAGTTCACAACTGTCCGAATGGTAATTCTTATTATGTTTCCTTACCTCCTCCACTTTGAGACTTGAATAAATGATAGATGAAAATACAGAAAATGTACAAAAAGAAAGACGTCAGCATTGGCTTTTAGTTTACTTGTAAATGTATTCTTAGTGTAATGAAAAATAAATATTTTGCAGTCGAACAAAACAAAACAACACCAAAAAATGTATATTTTCTCAAAAATTGGTGCCCTACTTCTACGTTACTTACATCTATCTATGTCTGTCCGGTTCCATTCGTCAAATCTGTGATCAAACATGTGTACGGGTTTTAACGTCATTTTTAACATCGGACATGACGTCTTAGGAAGGTATGTCATATATGTACTTCTATTGGGGATGAGAGCGGAGTTGAATACGTTTGGTCCTTTTGTTAATGGTTATTGATGTTTTACAACCTTTTTCAGGAAAATGAGTGATAGCTGCAAGGTACATTTGATACCAGGGTCTTAAGTTGAAAGAAGGGTGAGTACAGGTGTCATGAATTATTTTCACTGCCACGCGTCTTGTAGATTTAATGATAATATTTGAATTATATATTATATATGTTTCTATATCTTTTATCAAATTGTGATAAAAATGAAAAACAAAGTGTCTTATTCTGCAGACATAGAACAGCCTGGACAAAAAATTTGGTTGTAGCGGATAATATGTCCCCAACAAGCCAAAATGATTCAAAATTAAAAGCAATTACTAAGTGTTACACCCTTATTTGATTTCTAAATTTTCTTGTATCTTTATTCCAGATTGAGCGGACCCGAATTTCCCGTAAAATTATTCTAAAACTATACAATGAAAATGAGACAAAAACATTCGAGGGAAAATACAATAATGTTCTTAAATCTTATATTTAGATGACGATTTAGAACTATATGGCAGATTTAGATAGATGTATTTTCGAATATAACATTTAAACCCTTACACTAGCTTTGAATACTTAATAATTAAAAAAAAAAACTTTAAACACTTAGTCGCGGGTAACTCTTTCCTAGGTCCAGAGTAAAGAATCTTCTAGGACAAGGTTTTGATGGTACTCTTTCATGTAATTTCCGAGCTCGTATATTCGAAAAAAGGGAATAAACCAATGCAAATAAATAGATATTTAGATTTTTCTTCACAAACTACTAAATTTGTACTAACTAACGTGAATGATGTTGATTTAGGTTGATGTACTTGTTAACGTCACAAATGCCAATCTGGATTTAGACAAAGGAGCCCTCTCAAAGACGATTCTTAAATCAGCAGGAAGAGCGGTGCAACAAGAATGCAAGACGCCCTACCATAGAAAGCTAGAACCTGGCGATGTTGTAGTCACAGGGGCAGGTGACCTACGGGATGCCCATGCTATATTTCACGCCATGGTACCTTACTACGACAGACGTCATAATACGGAAAATGTAAGTTGTAATAGTAGAAAATTACTCAAGTCTAAAATGAATGATCATCGCTTCGTATTGGTGGTACATACTGCCTTAGTCTTCTTAATCTATTATGGCTATGTTATGATCATCATGATCGTTCTAAGATAAAAAAGAAATGAATAATGTTGCATTTAGACAGGAGACGCTGACTCTCCCAGGGCACCTTGTCTTTCTTCGAAATGTTGTTTATTCCGGGGTTCGCAAAGGAAATTCTAATGATAATGGCTTACCTGCATGACTTTCAGACTGAAAACCTGATGCGTACTCATTTGATGTTTATAGAAAACTGAATCATATATCATGATCAATGATATTCTGGATTGCCATAAAATGGCAAAATCACAAAAGAAGAAATATTTGCCTGATTTGTACATCACTATGAACATCGAGACAATCGCCAAATTTTACAAGTTTTCTTGGAGCAACGGGTGTTGCATGCAATTAGGAGATGCTGACTCTCCTCGGGCACCTGGTCACCCTCGGGTTCTTATTCATTACGAGGTTCGCAACCGTTCCTATGGAAATTCTAATGATTTTGTATTGCCATCTGAACTTGAATGACTGATAGGTACTTCTTTGATGTTTATTTGAATTGTTACAGGTTCTGTATGACATTGTCATGCAATGCTTAACGAAAGCATCTGCAGATCGTTTCCATTCGATTGCTTTTCCAGCCTTGGGAACAGGTTGTCATCGTTTTCCCGCAAAAGTGGTTGCTGAGACTATGATGTCGGCAATAAAATCGTTTGATGAAAGTCATCCAAAAAGTACTCTGACCAGAATTGAAATCGTTGTTTTTAGAGCAGACAGCTCTAGAAGCGGGGAAGAAATTTGGATGGTAATTCGACCATGTTAATTCAAATACAATATGTTTTGATAAACGTAGTTTGTGATAAGTATATCAAGAAGGTATCTTATTCTGAAACTATCGAAATTTCCAATCGATTATCCCTCAGGTATCTTAGTGAAGGTCTTTCAACAAACCTTCGACTTTCTAATAACACTGCCTAGGCTATACATTAATCAAATGCGCATTCGTGTAAAATCATAAAGTATATTTCGATTCTGATGCCTATAGTTTTGTTATCTTTTCATTGCGGTATGACGAATTTTTGTGTAGCCTGCGAAGCAAAGCGAAACTCAGGGATCACTTTGTCAGTTCTGTGTCTGTCCGTCCGTCTATCACACTTTGGGTGTCACAGTCCATAACTTTTAATTGATAATTGATAGGGCTTTGATGTTTCTCATGTGTATTCCTTGTGACTAGACCCTTCTAAACAAACCATAATATTTGACCTTGTGAACTTGATCTAGATATTTGACCTAATTTCCAAAAAAAAAAAAAAAAAAGAAAAGATAGGCTTATCTTTTAATTTGTAAGTAATGGGGCTTTGGTATTTCACACGTGTATTCCTTGTTACAGGACCTTGCTTGATTACTAAGTGACCTTGACCTGGATATTTTACCTACTTTTAAAAGAAATTTACACTGGCTTAATCTTTTGATTAGTAAGTAATACGGCTTTAATATTTCACACATGTACTTTTTATAATGAGACCTTTGTGTTGTTAATAAAGTTTTGTACGTAGTGAGCTTGAACTAGATGAATGACCTCTTTTCTGATTATTTGAGATTGACCATATCTTTTAATCGGTAAGTAAGAAGTGTGATATTTCACATGAGAATTTCATTTGACAAGAATTCCTACTGATACCATTAACATTAAACCAAGTGACCTTTACCTACATGTTTGATCAACTTTTAAAAAAAGATTAGCCACTACATTCCTTTGATTTCTATATTATGACTTCGTGTAAATGTTATATAGTTATTACTTCCATAAGATTTCACAAAATTATCTATAATTTCTTATTATATTCAACAGGAATTTACAAAACAGTTAGAGAATTTAAATCCAGAGAAACATGGGAAACAAATTGTACGCAGCTCAGACAAAGGTGAACCTCCAATGCATTTACACCTTGGCAGACGTCATCAACCATCTTGTTTAGCAGCTGATACAAAAGCCATGTTTAAAAAGATGTACAAGCAAGATATTCGCGTACCAAAATATTGGACGTCAGTTGAAGGGGAAAACTAGTCAGAGAATGCAGACCTGCAGGGCATAAAGACTTTATGTTAAAGGATGTTGACCCTGTGACCGAAAAATCAATAGAACATCTAGTTAAAATGACATGGGAAAGGGAAACGAAATTCTTCTTTGGACTAGGACGTCGTGCCAAAAAATTAAGATTGACGAAAATTCAACGGATAGAAAATTTACAATTATATAAAGAATATGCACAAGAAAGGCAGAAATTCTTCGATAAAGCTTTGAAAAATGATGTACCTTTTCATACAGTAGGACAGACTAGGTATTCATCAGGGGAAGTGAAAACGCAGGAAATTCTATTTGGGAACCCTCTGTTATCAGATACAGTCCCTGAGATTAATGAACATTATCTGTTTCATGGTACATCACATAAAAACATTGAAAGTGTTTTATCACAGGGATTAGACAATCGTTTGGCTGGACCTTTGGCCAAGTTTGGTGCTGGTGTGTATGCTGCAGAGAGTTCAACGAAAGCAGATGAATATACAGGTATGTCAAAGTCTAAGGGTTGAAATAATAGTCGAAAAGGCAGTAAGGCCAAGTTGATTTAATATTTGTTTTAAGTCCCGGCCTTTTTCTTGAACGATACCCTAACGCCAAGCATGGAAACATACAAACACAACAGCAATATGACTAATTTTTAAAAGTAAGACTGAAATACATAAAAAGTAAAGTATCCTTCTCAAGTAAAGTATATAATTCTGACTTTATTTAAAAAAACCCCTGCAATTATCTTTTAATGTTAATCATGGTATAGGTATTTTATGGTATTCAATATCATGAAGTGATATTTTTATTATCTGAAAAATGCATGTTTGTGTAACTTTTTTTGGGGAATTCTCATAAAATGAATATGACCGCGGGTGTACAACAAAATGGTTCATTAACATGGCCTAATTATGTACTGCCAGTCCTAATACATTTTTAGATACTTACTTTGTTTGCTCATTCTACTCATCATAGAAATATAATATATAGTCCCGCATATTGCCGAAGTTGTGTGAAATCAGTTGTTGACAATCATCATTTGGAACAACAGATGAGAAGTAAACAAAATAAGTCCATCAAGATTGGTAAGAAATGAAAAATTCTTTTATCATTCCAGATGACAGTGACGTTGGCTTGAAAATGCTTCTGGTAAGAATTTGCCTTGGTGACGTCTTTGTTTGTAACAGGAGAACTAATTTCAGCAGAGCACCATGTAAATCCTGTAGTAAAGATAGATGCACATGTAACCATGGTTTCTATGACTCTGTGATGGCAGACGGGGAATCAAGATTCAGATAATTTATTGTTTATGATAAGAGACAAGTATACCCTGAGTATCTTATTACTTACAATAAAGTTTGATGTGAAAAAAGCTTTTGATATATGAAAATTTTGTAACACAGTGAGAACAAATTAAGGTATCTTTGAAAAAAAAAACACCAGAAAATGTAACTTAAGAAAGTGCAAAACTTTGATCAATTTTATAAATAAGGAAACATCATTCGTTTTTCTTTTTACGATTCTTTTTCCAAAACATGCCAGTAATGTGGGGTTGTGGTCAATTTGTACCATTACCAACTAGTACCTGCCACTTCGTACATACCTTGCTACCAACTCGTACCAAAACCATTTCGTACCATGATCAACTCGTACCATAAATTTTACCAACTCGTACCAAACATTAACTGGGACCATCACCAACTCGTACCGTGGTACCAATACTCGGACCATAAACGCGTACCATGCATAAACTCGTAATATGATACCATGCTGTGTTTGTACCATAGACTCGTTCCATGAATAAACATGTACCATTGTAAACTCGTACTAAATGGAAACAGTATATTGCAAACAATCCGTAAATCAAATCAACTTATCGAAATATTTTAGAGAATTGAGTGTACAAAATATTTAATTACTAAAAGAAAGAACAAGTTTTAAACCTTGAGCAAAAATTGTCTGTGTAACCTGTTCGAGTTGTTCTCATGGATTAACAATGGGTGAGAATTGGTCATGGAACGAATGAATGTTAATGTCTATGAGATACTGTTTAGAGTTCGTTAAGGTACGAGCTGGTTATGGTACGAGTTCTCATGAATTCACAATGGGCACATTTTGATAACTGATAATGGTACGACTGAATGTCAATGGGAGATTCTGTGCGGTACAAGTTGGGTATGGTACGAGTTGGCATCCATGGGTAAGACTCGACTTTTTATTTTGGTACGTGTTGGTCATGGTATGAAATAGTTATGCTTCATTTGTAAATTCGAAATGTTGCTCTCTAATATAACAGCAGAGTTGGACAGGGGTTTTATTTCATGGTTGACTAAAATGCAAAGTTTGTGGCTCTTAAATTTTTCTTGTTTATTTGTGCCATTTTTTATGTTGGAATTGAATCATTCTTGACTTGAGTGTGCGTTGATCCAATGAGGTGCTTTGGGCACATGCATCTTATGTGAATAGAAGTCCCCGATCTCCATTTTGGTTTGATTTGTCTTTGAATCTCTAGTTTTTTTTCAAAGTGTGAGCGGCTCCTAAGTTTGTACAGTGTGTATACAGGAGCATAAATAAATTACAAAGTTGGTCAATAAGGATAGAAGGTATAGTGAAAAGATGTTAACATTGTCCATTTCCATGATAATTCGAAAGGAAATAAATTCAGATTTAATCACACAAATTATCAAATATAACGTTGAATTATTTTGAAGAAGAAGTCAACTAGGACTCTTTTTCACTTTGGGTTGAAGGTGTTTGATGGGGATGCATTATCAGGTATACGTATGTCTGTTGCATGATATTTGGAAAGTTTTGGTCAAGAAGGCAGCTCCAATCTAGCAGAAGTGTGCTGGCACTTCTGTTTATTATTCTTACGGGAACATTATTGGTTTGGTGACAAGGAAGAAAAATGTGAATGTGTTCCAACCCATATGATAAATCACAAGAGTGTCACCTTCTTCACAAAACCAAACTATGCTGCCAGAGAGTAGTCTTTTTAAACAAAAGGCAGTTTTAGTGGCTAACACAAAGTTAAAACACACAACCAGATAAACAAAATGACGAATATGGATAATGACCATATCTCCATACACAGTACAGAATCAATAATTCAGAATATCATAAACCGAATACATACATAATCAGGATTAAAACAGGAACCAAAGCAAACAACAAAAACCTCTACCACCTAAAAAGTATCAATCCTTCAATATGGGACACAAGACCAGGTGACCGAGGAAGAGTCATCATCTCCTGCTTGCATGCAACACCTGTCGCTTCAATTCAGTAGAATTGTCATATCCGGTTACTTCTATGAAATTTGTCAAATACTCCAAATTAACTTATTATAAGTATTGCTGACAAAGGCAGTTTTACAAGTTTGAATAACGAAGTACGCAGCTGATATTGTTGGTATATGTATCCAGTACCTGGATAATTTTTAATGATTTATTGTGGTATATTCTAAATAAATCTCTTCGTATAATGAAAAAGGACAAATCAACGACTGATACATGCATGTGCCAAGTCGCAAATCCATATGAATATGTACGTATCAGCATGTGATATTTCATATAACAGTACTCTGATTTTCTACTCAAAACAATATTTTGCTGCACGACGAAGTATTGGACAAATTGCTCAGCGCTAATCTTAATATGTATATCTAAATGGGGAAGAAAGAACATAAATGCTAAAATGAAACCCAAACAATATCAGGTTCGAAGTGTGAATCAACACACGTTTGATAGAAGAGATTACCCCCCCCCCTGTCAAAAAAAAAAAATGCATACAAAAACACATAGGATGACAAATCAATATCCCTATTAAGAAAAACAAAAGCGTTAATCGAAAAATCATCTAACGAAGGACATAGCCATACACATCCAGGATAAAAGGGGAGAAAATCTACAATATGAAGAAAAGTGAACTCCCTGTGAATAGGTGAAATCAGGTGCCCAGGAAGAGTAAGCAACTCCTGCTTGCATGCAACACCCGCCACTTCAATTTGGAAGTAGGTCACAATCGGTAACTCCCACAAAGAAAGACAAATGTATAAATTGGTATGTCATGGCAAAAAAAGTCTACGTCATAATAGCATTTATGAATCTGGACGTCATATTGTGCTACCATTTCCCCATATCGACCATAGAACTCCCTCAGTGACGATGTAAGTCGGTCACTAATGTACCCTTGACTAAGAAGCTGAAATAAAAGCCGCCTAGCTCTTAGAACAAAATCTGAGTTCATGGAGCTTGCCCGAGCATAACGTATTAATTGAGAAATGAAAACGCCATATGCCAAGGTAATTTGAAATTTTGGATAATTGATAGACAGTGGATCATCAATGTATCTGTACGGGAAGTTGAAGTTTAAGAGCTAACTGCTTTTTGTCCTCAGAGATCATGGATTGAATAAATTCTGCTTCGTATATGAGTATTACGTATATAAGCAAGGAGCGGGGTACAATTGGTTCCCATTGGATTGTCAACAACTTGTTGGAAGACCTTACCTCCAAAGACCACAAAAATGTTGTCGATCAGGAAGTTCAACATCTTAATCAGACCATCTTAACAGACAATCAGGAAACAGTAATCGGTGGTGGCATATGGTGTACATATTTTTTATGTAAAAAATTTCGTTAGAAAAATTAAATATATTTGACATCATTTTGTTTAATTGATTCTTAGTTCTCTAAAGATGTGTACTCTTAATTGTAACATATTATATAACATCATATAATATTGATGTACATGTCAAGCGATCCTGACATCTTACAAGGAGGTAAAGAGATAAGAAAATATATCTGTTGTGTAATTCTCATTGTTGTGCCTGTAGTAGACAAAAACATTGATTTATCATGGATTATTATACCTCTACTTGTTTTGTCCGTTATAAAAAGATACTCATTAAAACTAGCTGTAACTCTCCTGATGAGACTATTTCCCTGCAAAGGATGCGTTAGTTGAGAAGACTATTTCCCTGGGGAAATAGCTTCGAAATGGAGCGGAGCTACAGAGCGTGACGTCGAAATGGGGCGGAGCTACAGCGCGTGACGGTATAATGAATCGTCTCGGGAAATAGGTCTAGTCTCGGGAAACTGGAATCATGCTAACTCCCTCAATGGTATACTTTAACTGCATATTATTTAGTACATGTACATTGAATTAAATCAAGATAATTACTTGTCGTCAAAACAACGAAAAAAGAAGTCCTCAAGATCCTGTTTAGTTTCGTCATATCTACAGTACGCATCACATAAGCTTTAATTCCTGTATCATTTTATTGAAAAGAAAATTGATTTGTATCAGTCCATATAAGGAAATGCTATTAAGATAAAGTATATACGAGCTTTGTACGTTCTTATGATTTAACTGGAACGTGGTGATGAGGAAAACTTACATCTGATAAATTCTGCTTCGACACAGACTTCCGTCATCCGACGTTGATTTCTATATGTTCATTATCTTCCTTGAATCAAACTCTATGTTCATATTATAACTCAATGTTTTGATAGTTGATGTGCTCTAGGGTACACTAAAAATATTACCCATTTTGTTATTTTAAAGGGTAAATGGGATCTCCAATAAGACTCAGTTGCTGTACTAACAGCACATTATAGAAACAGTGATTCTAGTGCAAAACACAGAGTAGACAAGAACACAAAAATACTCAAAGGGAAAATGAACACCAAAGACAACCAAAAAAAACCAACCCCTGATAAACATCAATTGTTATACATTATCCATAGAGTCGAATAGGCAAGGTGTGCCGACTTAGGACAGCCATCTTCCAAGATAGAATAATCCGGATAACATGCGCACAAACATCGCATTTTACCGGTTACACCATGGTCTCAAAGAACGCAAACTCTTAAATCTCCTCACAAAAGGAGAAGAACATTCCTTTAAAACATTGAGCTAATTGATAATCTTCTTCTCGTGTGCAGAGTCTTGTAATCAGTGAATGAAAGTCAAACTCAAAAGCTGAAACCTGATCTCAAATAAAACAAAGGGATTCGAAGTATAGAAAACAATACAAAGCAAAAGTTTCTCACAGCGAAAAGAAAGATTAAACGAGGAGACGGAAACATCGAAGCAGCTCCGCAGAAACAGGAAGGACAACTGATCTAATAAACAATCTGCAGTGCAAATGGGAAAGCAATTATTGATCGCTGACGCTACAAGAATGCGCCGTACGAATTATTTTCAGTTATCACATGTCTAAACGAGTATAGTATTCAAGTAGGTAGGACCATAAAGGAAGCCAAAACACATCCCAACGTCTGTCGTAGTGTTTACCGTTTCCGACCCCCCCCCCCTCCGCCCCCCCCCCAAAAAAAACCCCAAGGCTTTATGGAAATACCAAATAAGAAATTATAAGTAGCTCTATTGATACATCTCACTATCTCACTTTGATAATCACATACACAGAATATATATGTATGAAGAGAAAAGGGGATGGTCTCCAACATGACAACCCTGCACTCACCCATCGAAAAAAGAACCACAAGAAAGCGATACGTAAATGACATCAGATAAAAACAACTACAAACCACAAAAATACATGATGATAATCACTAGAACATTATAAAAAAACCCCCTCGAAACAGACGTACATGTACAAAAACATCAAACATTGATGACAACACATTAAAGGAAAGAGACCAATGTGCACCCGGCGCCGACTTTGGACGGTCATCTGCTATAAGAGTAAACAGGAATTTTAGAAGTGACATTCAGACACATTATCAATATAGCATGAGACTTAAATCGTTTTCGTCATAAAAACATCAATTACACTTTATCATCGTTGATTAATATTTTCATAACTTTAGAACTTATTATACACGAGTAAGAAAAAGGCTGCGCATCATAAAAATGGATGAAGATTTCATCGTATCTTTAAAACCAGGGTATTACGAGAACACGCAGTTTATTTTTCCTGCAGAAAATTCATTTAGCAACCGGAAAATCTAAAACTGCACAGGAAATTATTAAGTAGAATTTTCCAGGTACTAGATAAGTACATTGTGCCAAATTAGTTCCTTGTAAAATTATGCTTATTTGTCAATGTGACCTCGAACGCTTTTTGGACGGTCATTTGCTACTTAAAAACAAACGGCATGTTCATCTAGATTACGTGCGTACAACACATCCATTTAGTCAGATACACAGTTCAATGTCTACCAAGACAAGACACAATGTCAACCCTGAATTATAATAACTTTCATTCGATAGTTCCTATCACACTCGGTCGTACGATATTAAATATTCTGGATAAACCTGTCTTTTTTCATAAACAACGAATTCTCTAAACAGCCACTGGCCATCCCCTAAGACAGAGTCGTAGAAGTCTGATTGGTTTCCTCCTCTACAGATACATTTGTCTTTCCGGCAAGACTTACATGGTGCCTTCTTGAATCGTCCAGGTTCCTGGCAGACGTAAGCTTCACCAAGGCACATCCTTAATAGAAGCATTTGTAATCCTCTTTTGGTGCGGTTTGCCTTGGCATCTGAGAAAGAAATATATTTTATGATTATTCTTGTATCTAATGAACAAATCTTCTGGCATTTGTCATTCGTCCCCATAATATATGCCCTAGATCACATTTATAGATTTATAACGTTGATAGCTCCTTGATATGTATATGATTCATTCAAAAGCAAGAAAAAAGACATTTAATTAATAGAAATTGGGCATATCGTATATATCATGCCCTCTTACTATTTTAATGATAACATATCTTACATCCTCTCGAGAATATGAGAATAATAGCTTATATAGATCAAACCTAAACACGTTTACATTGAACATGATAGATTCAAATTTTTACCATAAAAATAATTGATAACACAAAATTTAATTCAACACATGATATATTTTCCGACATCGGTTGGTAAGTAACATTCGATAATATTTCCCTAAGATGAAATTATTAACATGAACGTGTTGCATTCCGGAATGTAAACATTCGTGACGTCATAATGTCTTCTCAACTGTACAGAAATACGACAAGACGGCTTGTCTAACCTACAAAAAGACACTTGACGTTTCTAGGGGATATTCGCTATTTTCGAAACCAGTGTTACTTCTCATTAGAGACGGTATCTGACGTAGACTAATTATGATGTTATCAAATTGTATGGAAACAGTCCTAAAAGTCTGGGAACTAACGGTATAAAATTGACGCGAAAATACCATTTTAATGACGCCATAATGCTTTTAAGTCGGATACCGTCTGAAATGGGAAATAACTCTGTTATCAATGTACTCGACACCTTGAAAAGAAATAAGTTTTTAATACCTGAATACTGATCCGCCTCTGTTGAACTTTCAGCAGCATAAATACCAGGTCCAAACATGGCATTGTCTCCAGCCAACCGATTATCTATTCCTTGGGATAAAAGCTTTCGGACATTATCTTTTGTCGTTCCATGAAACAAGAAATGTTCATTTATTTCTGGAAAAAGGTCTGATGTTAAAGTCCACACTTCTGGATGGTTTTGCAAGATTTCATCTGTTTTTACTTCTCCTGATGAAAATTTCGTCAGTCCAATTGCCTTCAGAGATGAACCAATACTACTTGCTTTATGGAACAATCTTTGTCTTTCCTCTGCATATCCTTTGTACAAGTGAACATTCTCCACTCTCTGGATTCTAGTTACTTGGAGTGAGGTAAATCCAATACCAGCCAGATTTTTTGCATCCTTTCCCTGACCGACTTTTTCCATTTCCCATGACCTCTGAACAAGGTCTTTAATGGCTTTTTCCGTAGTACTATCTACATCCTCTAATGTGTAATCATTCTGTCCTGATGTTTGACATTGCCTTGCAATCTGGCCTGCCGGAACAGAAGTCCAATGAACTGGAATACAAACATCTTGTCCTTTCATCATCGTGAACCATTCTGCAGAACCTCGTTCTGGATTTATGTGAGATTCAACCACGTGATCAGATGACGTATCTTGAGTGTGTAACGTCCTATTTGCCGCGCGCATGACTATGTTATCAAGTTCCTGTTGAAAGTCCTGAAAAAATCGCATTTCACATAATGATGTTTCTTTATGTGACACGAGAAGATTCTTTATGTCTCTTTCTGTGGGTATTTGTTCTGTGTTTTTTGCATGGGTGTTTTTGGATTTTGCTGTGGGTGCTGCAACCTAGTGTTGTTGGAGATCCCCTCCTTTCTTTTATTTCAAAACAACAAGAAGAAACATCAAAATATAATATCATCTTTTCAGAAAATTCCTAGTTATATAGACTTAAGTATAAACATTATAGCTCTTGTACATGTCCCGCTGGGTCAGTGTAGGATAGTCATACTGGAGGTCCTTTCGTTTTCTCAATTCTAAAACGATAGATCATGTTAATGAAGATCAACCGTTGTTCCATAGGATATATGATGAACTTAAAGACTATAATTTTGGTAGGAAATACATAGCATACTCACCTTCATTGTTTCTTCGAAATTTTTATCGGCTTCAAACACAACAATTTCAATCTTGCGTATCGAAGTATTTGGATTTACATGTAAAAAATCAGAAACTGCCGACATCACATTGAATGCTGACACTTTTGATGGATAATCATTACTTCCTGTCCCTAAGGCGGGAAAAGCGATTGATCGAAACCTCTCTTCTGTCGCTTTTCCTAGGCAGCACTGAACCAAAAGACGGAGAATCTATAAAGAAAATGGTTTTTGTCAAATTTTATGAAATATATCTATGAACGCGCGTAGAAATCAAGTGTTTTACGCTATTTTTTATCTTTATGCTTTTTGGTTGATTTGTATACCGAAGACGGTTACAAATCATAAAATCGTTTTCAATACTTTTAAAATATGATGTGATATCGCAAATGAAAAATAAACCACTTCAAATAAGGATAATTCATCGGTTTATTGTTCTGTGATTTAGGGATGTTGATATATGAACCTCATCTGGCGCCGTTTGTTTAGTTCCATACGTCGGTAGTGTTGTATGGTAAATTGCTTTCACACCACGAATATTAAAAGCCCTAGTTCTACCAATGTCTCCCATTTCTAATCCATTTGGGTAGAGTTTGTTACACTCTGATTGCAGTTTTTCCCCTGCAGCTTTTGATATTGCCCCTGAGAGTCCACCATTTCGAAGTGAAAGTCTTGTGTTAGTTTCGTTGACTATAACATCGACCTTTCAATGATATCATATGTTCTATAAATCAGAGAGTCTTACACAAAAATCAGATTTTTTAATATAAGTTAATTTTTTTTCTAATTCATTTAATAATTCTAAAATAAACGACGAGAAAGAATTACATATATATGTCTCATATGAAAGAAATATTATCATTCTAAACAAATACATGTATTTATCCCCATAAATCATAGACAAATTAACTAATTAGACCACTGTTCATATTATAACATTGTTAATACATTTTGAGCAAACATGTTTCCAAAAGCAGACGTTAGTTTATCTCCTTCAATAGGTGACCCACAATTAGAACTACACGAAAGATGACTTACTTTTCTATGGACTAGAGAACCTCGTTTTAGATTTATACTGACGTTGCCGATATTTCTACTGTGACTGACATGTTGCTTTTCTCTTCCCTTGTCTTGACTGTCTTGTTTCCGAACTGATTTCCTTAAATGTTTTTGATCTTGATTTTCGTGTCTACTTTCCTGGTCTACTTTGTCTTGTTCCTCTATAAATATAGAGAGACATTCGCAGGACAATCGAACATTAGCTAAGAACTATAGAATTTGCACACTTTTGTTGAATAAAAGTACCAAATAAGGATATTTCTATAGCAACACTTCATAAATATGATAGCCATATACTGAAGGACAATCAAATCAAATTTCTTTTTTTTCTTTATAATAGCAGAAGCAAAGAAGCGTGGAAATGTACAATGCTGGAATGTTATCCTATTTAGCCTTTGCGGAATACAGATTATTTTCCCTTTACAGACGGTCTCTGACGTAAAACAATTGTGACGTCATAATAGTGATATGATACTGCCAATTTTATACCGTCATTTCCCAGACTTTTAGGACTATTTTAATAGAATTTGATGGCACCATAATCAGTCTACGTCAGATACCGTCTCAAATGGGAAAATGGCGAATAACAATCATAACTGGAGTTAGATAACAGATGTCGATATTCTAGTCAACAAAAATATTATCAACCAGAGCCTAAGTTAGATTATGTTTACGCAGTAATAGCAAGCTGGCTTCTGACATCATCGCCCCTGGATCACATTGCAATAATCAAAGTATGCATATATGTCGTAGATGTCATTCTTTATACAGTTTCAATATGAAATTTCTATGTGAGTGTTCGAATGTTTGTTGGTCACTGATGCAGGAATGATGGGTTGTCCTCTGTTTTTTTTTTATGTTTGTTTGTTTTTTTTTGGTTAGATTCCAATGCGGTCAGATCTGGATGGTATTACAGGACATGTTTGCAACATCCTTCAAACAAATGATTCAGAACCGATATCTTACCAACGGAAATGGTGTCTGGTTGATACCTCGTCAGTGACCGGAGGGTTGCTGGTTTGAACCTCACTACGACCACGGGTCGGCCGACATATACTCTCCTATGTCATGTCTTAAATATATCAAAATGTCCTTGCCTGTGTATTGGTAACATGTCTGTGGTGTTTTAAAGAAGAATACATACCAACATGTACCAAACTCATCAAATCTGACACGCCTTTTACTACTTTTCCAATGCTGATTGCACCTTCAACAAACTTATCTAGGTCGGTTCTACTTTTTCTCTCCGAAGCTTTTCTCATCTCTTTTTCAAAATCCTGGATAAAAAATGTTATTTAGTGTGTTGAAAGATAATTGAATTATGATTCATCCACATAAAGTAGAAAGAACCTCAGTTAAGTAATTTACCTTTGATATTCATGCCCTGAGAAACTAAAATCTCTGTTCAGAGCATTACTGAATATCATACAGCGGAGGTAATGTTAAAAGCTCCTAATTCCAAAAGGAATTTATTTCAGAGTAAAATCAAAGACTACAAAAATATATCAATGGCATTCCATATATTGATTACAAATGGCTCAAAATTAATTAAAATCAAATTCTGTCACCTGAAATACAACAGATTCTGCTTTTCCAATTACAAATGTTATCTCCTGCAGACTTGGCACTCTGTTTCCCTTTACGAAGTCTTGGATAGCTCGTAGAAATATTTTGGCAACTGTTTTAGCTTTAAATCCTAAATATCCTGTCCCGAATGGTGGAAGGGAGAGTGTTCTAACATCATGTTTTTGGCATTTCCATAAAATCTCTGTTAAGGCATTGAGTAGTCTCTGTCATAAATCAAAAGATTATTGACGATTAAATCAGGACCTTACTCTGTAACTTCTATATCGAGATTTTCTCGAAAGTGTTGTTAAAATATAATGGTAGGATTTTTCTACGGAGTTACCTCATGCTGTAGAATCTTTCTCTGAAATAAATACATCTCGTCCGTTATTTTTCTAAAATATGCACAGATAAAACTTAAATGAAGTTCTTCACATCGTACCTGTTCCACACGTGTTGCTATTTCCTCTGACCAGTCCATTACTACTACATGGAAGACAAATCTACATCTTAGGCCATATCCTCTGGTCATCATGACTGACCAAGGTTTTACTCTGTCTGGATTGTCTTCCCACAATTTTTCTTGCATGGCTTCGCCGGCCATTTTTAACATGGCATTTGACCCGAGGTCATATGACAGGTCCAAATTTGTCGGCACAATGTTTGCTATGGCGTCAACCTGCATAAACGACAGATACATTCATTTAAAATAGACTTTTTTCACCGTGACGGACTTGGCACTTCAAACTTGGTACTTCGCACTTCGAACATTGAAGAATTAGTGGCGTAGCTGACGTTCGCGTATAGACTCATAAGCGGAGTCATCTACACTTTGATTAATATACTAAATGGAATTGGTATATTGGACTTCTGTTCTTCTGGCAACCAACTTATAAAGCTTTCTATCATAATTAATAATTAGTAAAGTGCGAACTACGAATTGTAAAGTTCGTCATTGTGAAAAATGTCTAATTAGAGCTTTTAAAATCATTTTATAACATTTGATAAATAAGTTATAAGATTTTTTGATTTTTAATCACATTGGCTCACATGATGGACAAAGCACTTGAAAAACGTGGAAACGAAAACTTCGAAGAGGAATGTCTTTAAATCGAAGCGATTACCACTTTAAACCTTAAGGCCAATAATCAGATTGAATATATTTTTATTAGATTACGAGTGTTCGAATGCTACAATCACAACATATGTCTTAAGTCTGCACACGTGACATTCCATTTATTTCTTCAAGTTTGTACTCATGTATGTTGAATGTGATTACTATCGCGTGGTTTATTACAGCTCAATTATTACCTATTGGGAAACTTTTACTTCCATTACTTTTAGATGATTGATTTTGTCGTCATAAAGAGCTACTTTCCCTTTTTTTCGTTTTCTGATGTAAATAGTTATGATCTCATAAACGTTTATGAAAATATACGTAGTATTGAAGATCAACTACAACTTTCCGTAGGAATTAAAATACTTCATTGTGAATTTACATGGATAATCGTCCCAGATAGGAAATAATTCTGGATATGCAAAAACTTTTATATATTTCTGAGGTGTTTGTACTTTTATTTATAGCTAAGTTAACACATATATAATAATAAACATCAACGAAGTACATAACAGTTATTTTGTCTCAAAGTCAAGAAGGCAAGGCCAAATCGTAAGAATTCCCATCGGAACGGCTGCAGATCCCGGAATGAACAACACTCCGATGTGAGACCAGGTGCCCGGGGAGCGTCAGCGTCTCCCGTATTGCATGCACCACCAGTCGCAACAGCTCCATTGAAACCTGCCAAACGTGGTGATTGTCTCGATGTACAGATGGATATTGTTAAAAGGTTTTCATTATTTATTTTAAATATTCAAATATGGTAATATTATCATTGTCCATTGTCGTAGATATTCATAAATTGTAAAATAAACCCCAAAAAACAAATGCTATGGAAAGAGATGGTCTTGCGTCACTTGACGCGCGTGTCAACTCTGTGTTTTTGTATGAGTTGTTTTGGTGTTTTGCTGTAGGTGCTGCAAACGAGTGTTGTTGGCGATCCCCTCATTTCTTGCATACCAACGCACTCATGTCCCATAGCTTGGTATTCCAAGAAAAAATGATTAATGATTAACGAAAACCTTGAAATACATGAACATCGACTTTATAAATAGAAATCTTAAAAATTACCTTCTCTGTGAAGTAAGATCCTGTTTTAAGAGTGACTTTTACTGAACCGACTGTGATCGTTAGTGGCATCATCTTTCTGTGCTTATCTGTCCTTGAATAAAAAACAAAATAAACGAAATCTCTAAAATTATACACAATTCACTTCCTTGTGCAATAAGTCTAACTGTCGTTGTGTAATGAAATGAATTTTATGCAAATTTGAGAAAAACATTTTATTGAAGCTTATTATGAGAAAATGAATAAAAATGTGAAATATATTTAGAGAAAACTTCATTGGAAACAACAGATACATAAGTTGTAGAAGAAGATCCATCCGATGCATTTGAAGAAACTTACTTTTCACTATGACGCGTTTCGATGCTTCCAAAGTCATCGTCGACTTTAAGATCGAAACCAAACAAGTCCTCTAAAGTCGGGTTTCGCACGTTTGCTGCAGAGTATCCCCCTCTAGCCATACCAATAGTCTCTATGTTGTGCTTGATCCAACCTGGTTAGGTAACTTAAGATTGTTAAGGATGTTTTACACCTCCATTGAACGTTCTTTGAGACCTCATGGTAACTGGAGAAGTGAGAGGGTTGTGCGCATGTTATCCAGGATATCCACACCATTTGCTAATTGCGTGGCAAATGGCCGTCCAAAGTCGGCACCGGTTACGCATTGGTCTCGTTGGTTTATGTGTAGTCTTTTGTGTTTCATGCTTATATGTCGTGTGTCTCTTTTTCGTCTCTTGGTATGCTCGTCTTTAGTGTTTTCGCATCGGGTGTTTTCGTGCTTTGCTGTTGGTGCTACAACAGGGTCTTCTTGGAGATCCCATCCCTTCTTATAAGAATATGAAAACTAATTACAAAACTCACCCTAAATATGTAAATTGATATAAATTACAAAGTATGAATAGCTCCTAGCACATTCTTTCAAAATATAATGCTTTTGGAAGATCTGGATGGTTTTTGCCATTTATTTTCTTTTAATAAATATTCTGGATAGACCGTAATAGAAATGTCGAGGAGGTAATTCCTGACAATAAGGGTACATGGAATTTGGAATTTAAAAAGGGACTCTCATTTATAATTTTGACTTTTTTGAAATATTTGGATTTAACAAAACGATTATGAGGGTTCATTATCCAAAACATCCAATCATATGATTTTTTTTTACTTTTAATACATCAAATCCACATTCATAATGAAACAAGTCCACCTTTGTAATGGGACAAGTCCATATTCATAATGAAACAAGTCCATATTCATAATGAAACAAGTCCATATTCATAGTAAAACAAGTCCATATTCATTATGAAACAAGTCCACATTCATAATGAAACAAGTCCACATTTATATATGAAGTCAAATTGATAAAGAGCCAAAACAAAGTCTTATTCAGGCGACAGAGTTTGAAAGAAGTAATTAATACACTAAACAAACATCTAGTCACGGGGATCGATTTGAAGTGCTTCACACTGCAACAAGAAATAAGTGTTGACATTGATAGTAAGGGAGTTGTCCAACTCTCTACCTTCATGATTAAAATTTTAAACAGATTTTCATGCACCAGAAGCAACTGGACGAAACATGTCTGACGAATTAAGGCGATGTTTGATGCATGCGAGCAGCAGATGCTGACTCTTCCTGGGCACCTGGCAAACTCCCTTATTGGGAGTTCGCTTCTGCTCATATGGTGACATTTTTTGGTTGTTTGCGTTTGATCCTGTTTAACATGATATTGTATGCACTTTGGTTAATGATGGTAGAGTTTTCCATTTTGTTCTCTATATTTGGATATGGCTTTTTTCAATTTTTCCATTTTAGTCTCTACATTTGGATATTGTTCTTGCAGAATTTTCCATTTTGTTCTCTATTTTGGGATATGGTTGTCGTCAGAACAGAAAAGAAGGCAATTCATTAAAGTTTAAGTAACATGTGCACCTGAAACCGAAAATAAACAATCAACCAAAAACCAAGAAATTCGACAATTCCACCGAACTATGACCCTCGCATCGAAGACAATGTCATCTGACTGAAAGACAACATTTCAAAAGTGAAATAATCATTATTTTTTTTCCATTTAGACATAATTCATCGAAAGTATTCTTTGTTGTGTATTGATGTCGCCGCCTAGAATGTATTCCAATTTTATACATAGAAAACATCGTTGTACTCTATTTAGTTATTGGATATAACTTTCAGTCTTTCGCCAAATTTCATTGTTTAGATTGAAGATCACTGACGAGGGTTAAGTACCCGAAACGTGCCTGGTCCATGTTGCAAAGGAGTATGCCTAAAATTACACGTACTTCATAAACCGTACATCCTTAGATCTCCAATCAAGAATATAACACCATAATACACGAAGAAACTTCAAAGTACCTTCTATCCGACTTAGATGACAACTACCCCGGTAACGTAGTGGATAAAGCATCCGGTTAGCATGCCGGTGATTACGCTGAAGGCCTCGAGTTCGCACCCCACTCACGCCATATATTTTTCAAGTATATACTGTTCATGTTGCAAATTATTTGTTCTTTAAATGAAGTAGCTATGGATAAGAAGACATAACTTTTGTGTGTTGTCCCTCATATTTAAATGAAGTCTTGCCATGTTTGATGGTAATTTTGATAGGATTGTTCTTGCAGTCTTGAAATTTTGTACCCCCTTCCCTCACCTTTTCGACATTTATATGTGTTTGTGTTCCGATGTGCTTATTTTAATGCGTCATAGAGAAGATTTTCTCTTTATTATAATACCCCATCAATATGAACATTGCGTTATTCATACAACATCTTTGTAAGAAGTATAACAGGATGTTCTGGACGAGGATAACATCTTATCTTCATGAGAAAGAGGGTATCTCCAACAAGACCCGGTTGCAACACTAACAGCAAAACGTCAAATCACCCTAAGTGAAAACAAATAGATGACAAACACAACATCAATATTCAAGTATATTGTTCAGTGATATTACATAATATATTATATTCGGCTTTGGTCGATATTGATTTTATCACTCTATAAACGATCATATTGACCTTTTCACAGTGCAATAATTCTATATTGTTATACCCTTATCGGTATCTCTATGATAAATATATCCGGCCTCGGGCGATATTTTATCTTCAAGTCCTACAAATCATATATTGCCCTCATTCCCAGTCCATAATTGTATAATATTGTTGAACGATATTACACAATCTGAGAACAGAAAATCGCCGTCCGTCTGAAACATGTAACGTTAACTTTAATTTGAGTGAGAATTATATCTTATGATGTTATATTTAATGCATTATTCAAGTGTCATTTAGATTATGATATCTTTTTCCGTTAGTTAATGACTATTCGATACAAACAAAAATATTTTCAAATACATGCTCGGGAAGTTGGTGTGAAAAAGATAAAGTAAAATCGGCAATAAAAATAGATTTAAGATTATGTCTCCTCTGCAACAGGACATGAATTATGGATAATTTAAAAAAAAACATACCTTGTCTAACGCAATGGAACTGTGTAATTGAAGAAATGATTCATCAAAACTCAAACATATTCTTTTTTAAGAGCTTTTTCTAATAAGTTAAAGTTTTCAATATATTATGACCTTTTAAAGGAAGTAAAAAAATCGTATTAAGTTAAAATCCTGATGCGGAAACATACTTGATGGCATACTTCTTGATCGCATGTTAGATAATGTTATACGACACTTACATCACTTTCTATGCTGTAAACGAATACGGCTGATTTTTTCAAACCACTCTAAATGGGCATATGTAAAAGGGAAGTGTATTATCTATCTTGTGATTTGTTTTTCTAGACGGCGGGTGCGGCTAACCAAACAGGGGATGCTTACTCCTCCCTGGCACCTGGTCCCACCTGTAGCTTGCTAGGGGTCCGTCGATGTTCCATTTGGTGTTCTGTTGCGAGTGCTGTTGAGATTATGGTCAGAATCTTCTTTGTCTCATCTGTAGTGCTTTATCATTGTCGCCGTCTGTTTGTATGCATTTTTATCTCGGGAGAAAGTTGTGTAATAATTTTCGTCACTTTACTCGTCGTCTTATGCAATCATCATAGTGTGAGGGTGATATTTTACACTTTAAAAGTGCGTTCTTCTAGACCTTTGGGTATTCGGAAAAGAAGATGGGTTGTGCGCACATACTCTGGGTAACCACACCGTCTGCTACTGACGTCGCAGATAGCCGTACTTAGTGGGCATCGATTGCCCATTTGTCTCGTTGATTTATGTGTAGTTTTTTGTGTTTTTCATCCTTCTATGCAGTGTGTCTCTTTCGCGTCTCTTGCGGTATTTGTTTACTCAGTGTTCACATCAGGTGTTTAATTGATTTCCTGTGGGTGCTGCAACCGCGTGCGGTTGGAGTGACAAATATGGATAATGACCATATCCCTGTATACAGCACAAAATCGATACTTCAGAAAATCAGAAATCGAAGGCATTCAAAATCAGGATAAAACAGGAACCAAATTAAACAAACAAAAACCTCCACAACATGAAAAGAAGCGAACTCCCGATATGGGAGTGAGACCAGGTGCCCAGGAAGAGTAAGCACCTTCTTTACTCTTTTAGCATACATCAGTTTCCTTTTGACTGCCAATTTCCTCCTATTTCCATTGACAGCGAGTCTTCATACTTGTCGTTATACAAATCCTACGAAAACGTGTAATAACACCTTTCAACAATTTCTTATAAATAACGTTAGGCAGAATAGTGTTGAGCATTTTTTTAAATTATGGATTAATTTTTAACCTTTTAATTCTTTTAACAGAGAAAAAGCTTTTCTTTGCTTATACTATAATAATATGATCCTCTCGGCCCGAGCATTTCTCCATCGTTATCGTTGTCTTTCATGTAGTAGAGTGGTCTCCCTTTTCACTTGGATGTGTCTTGTTGTGCTTGTCAACAGGCGTGAGCTCGCTACAGCCAGGGGAGCACGAACTGTATTTCGTATGCCGTATGTTTTTATATCCATTTACATATCCGTCTACCCTGCATCATGTTGTCTATCTATAAAGTCATCTTACAGTGAGGAGGTAATTTTACACCACAATTGTACTTTCTTCGAGATCTCTTAGTAATCGGAAAAGTGGGAGGGTTGTTTACTCGTAATCCAGATAAACACACCGTCTGCTAGGCCGTCCTAAGTCAGCATCGATTGTCCATTTGTCTAGTTGTTTTATGTGTCGTCATTTGTGTTTGATGTTTCTATGTGAATTGGCGTTCCTTGTACCATTTGCGTTCTTTGTTGTTTTTTTTTTGCAGTGGGTGTTTTGGGGTTTTGCTGATGGTACTGCAACCTGGTGTATTTGGAGATCCCCTCCTTTCTTGTCCACTCTGTATTACCGGGTGAAGGTGTAACGGCTTCTTTGCTGTTACAAATTCCTGTCTGAGGTCTTCTCTTTCCTAGCTTCTTCATTTCTATAGAAAGATGAAGGGAATATACACTTTTGAACTATACCACCAATGGTTTTGAACTCATTTTCATTTACAAACTGACAGAACATTGCTCACCTTTTCACATAAAGCTTTGAATATTAAACGTCTTCATATTCAATAGCATCATTTATAAACATGTAAATTTGCAGCATGGATCAGACATGCACGTTTCGGTTAATTAGCCCTTGTCAGTGATCCTTTACTCGTACGAAGCTGAATTCATTCAATCTTTGGTCTCTGATTGGAAAAGATACTTAGCTTCTGACTTCAACTTCACTTACAGATACATAGACGATGTGTTGTCTATCAATAATCCAAAATTCACGAATTACCTGAGCAGTATTTATCCTTCAGAGCGTGAAGTCAAAGAAACTACAGAGACAAATAATTCAGCATCCTATTTGGACATAATGTTGTCCTACGACACTGATGGTCACATGATAACCTCACTCTATAACAAACGTGACGACTTCAATTTCAGCATTACAAACTTTCCTTTTCTGAGTAGCAACATCCCTTCATCGCCAGCTTATGGCGTGTTCATATCTCAGTTGATACGCTGGCCAGAGCAAGTACCAAATATACGGATTTTGTTCTGAAAGCTAGGCGTCTTTCAGATAAGCTTCTCAGTCAGGGATGTTTGTGACCGACTAACATCGTCACTGAGAAAGTTCTACGGTCGATATGGGGAACTCGTCATACACTATGATGTCCCACTCTCCAGAATGGTGGATGATATTCTGTCATAGACCATTTGAACCATCCAACCAAAGATTGTACTCTATGTCTTCCGAAATGGAAGTAACCGGATGTGACAGTTTTACCGAATTGAAGCGGTGGGTGTTGCATGCAAGCAGGAGATGCTTACTCTTCCTGGGCACCTGGTCTCACTCCCATATCGGGAATTCACTTCTTTTCATATGGTGGAGGTTTTTGTTTGTTTGCTTTGGTTCTTGTTTTATCCTGATTTTGTATGCCTTCGGTTTCTGATTTTCTGAATTATCGATTTTGTGCTATATACAGGGATATGGTCATTATCCATATTTGTCATCTAAACAATTTAATATGATCAAAGAGTGTGAAAATTATTTTGTCCAAAAATGTACCAAAAGACGTAGCAGAATGGTTGGGATATGATGCTACAGGACCCACGTTTTAGAAATTTCACGAATTTCGGTAACGGAAATTGTTGAATGCGTTGAAGAGGCAAAAATAAAGGGTATCTTCCTCGCTTTTGCTAGCAGTACAAATGATATATTTCATTTTCAACCGTTGCAAAGACATTTCTAAAATGTCGTGTACACATTATTTTGTCGGTTTCTTGTTTTAAGAAGTGTTCACTCTTGCAATCGTTTTTATTTCATTCAAAAAATTGTGTTATCAAAACTTCTTGAACGTTCTAAAACGTCGGTCCTGTAGCATCATATTCCACTCCACTCATCGTGCTACGTCGTTATGTATATTATCTTTCACACTCTTTGGCCATATTACATTGTTTAGATTGAGGATCAGTGTTAAGTACTCGAAACGTGCAGGTCTGGTCCCTGCTGCAAATTTATCTGTTCTAAAATGATGGTCTTGGATTTGAAGATGTTCAAGATTTCACCAGAATCAGATCATCCTTTTCGAATGGTGAATTCGAATTTATACAGACCAAACTCATTCTATGCTATCGCTAACCAAAAGTTCATGATAGGCGTAGCGATTGGAGGTATGTTTTACGAATTTGTGTGGTACCCAATGGGAACGAGTTGTGCTTCACATCTAATTGATATCTATCTATACAATATAATATTCAGTTTACTCAGGTCTTGGCCTCTCGGGGATAGACGTATTCATTTATGTACGGATTCACGGATAATGAACTCTTAATTTTGAAGATCCTCATTGTCAGATCTCGTGTTTTTTTTTTGACGAGAATGTTATTAACTATTTGACATATGTAACTTTTTAAACTTCAGAACTACTCATTCCGAAAGAATAAGCGGTTACATTCCGGTAAATTTTCGGTATTGGTTTTGAGGTTTATACTCCATTCTAGAGAGAGATAATACCGTTTTCGTATTTTGGACAAGGGGCTTACCAAGAAATGCGGTAAGAAGCGGTATTTTTTGATCGACTGACTGAATATCTGGCTGACTGAATGACTGACTGACTGACTGACTGACTGACTGACTGACTGACTGAATGACTGACTGACTGACTGACTGACTGACTGAATGACTGACTGACTGACTGACTAACTGACTGACTGACTGATTAGGACTTAGATAAAGCACAACAATAAATAAGAACGTTTACGTTAACTTTACTTGCTAATATCATTAATTGAAATAGATAAAAATGACAATCTAGGACGATTATCTGCTTACTAAGATGCTAACGGTGTTGTTATCCGGGTGACATTTGCACAAGCCTTAAACTTGTCAAATTATTTGTCTGGAGGAGTAAAAATAGTTTTCTATTCAGAAATAATTGTAATAGCTTGCAGCACCAATTGCAAAGCACCAAAACACCCCAAGCGAAAACAAAGAGAATGCATGCACAGTAAGAGACACATAAGGGACAAGGCTTAGACTACATAAAACACAAAAAAAGACCATACACACACCAATGGGCAATCGGTAAGTAGCTAATAGCGTTGTCTTCCAGATTATGTGCGCACAACCCTTCCAATTTTTCGATTACCAAAAGGTCTCGAAGAAGGTGAAATTGCAGTGTAAAATGACCTCCTCACAGAGGAAGACCACTTAAACAAGACAGCAATACGCCGGGATCCAAGCATCATGCAGATGAATAAGTAAATGGACTCAAAAAGAGTGTATAGTATACAATCCGTGCACTGCGAGCTGTAGAGAGTTCATACATATTATCACTGAGGAGTCCGACAGACATTCAGAGAAGACAGGTACTCGGAAGATGTTATGTACAATATCAGATGTGGAACCTTTCTCGAAAATGTAGTCCTCTAAGGATATAATAGAATCACAGTAAAACTTAACTTTAAATGTTAAACGTCTTTAAATTCAATAGCATCATTTAAAACCTGATAAATTTACAGCATGGAACAGACATGCACGTTTCGGGTACTAAACCCTCGTCAGTGATCCTCAGTCTAAACAATGTAATATGGCCAAAAAGTATGAAAATTATTATGTCCAAAAATGTACCAAAACACATAGCAGAATGGGTGGGATATGATGCTACAGTACCCACGTTTTAGAAATTTCAAGAAAGTTTGTAACATAAAATGTCAAATGCGTTGAAGAAACGATCAACCGAAATTGATCGAACTTGGCTACATGTGCCCTCGGGGACTCCTGGTCCAGATGTCAGAAACTTTCTCGAACATGTAGTCCTCTAAGGACATAATAGAATCACAGTAAAACTTTTAAAAAAAGTTAAAATTAATGATATTCATTATCATTAATGCCCTCTTAACGGTTATCTAAATATCCAATGATATAATAGACTTTACATTTGGATCAATCCCTCTAAAGCTGCAGGTCATTGTCTACAAAGAAACATATTTGATAAACAACGTATATGAGGTATATTGAGAAAGTATTAATTTCTTTAAATAGTTGAGTCAGAATTAGTGTAAAACTGAATTAGTCCATAAAACAAATAGGTTGGACAGTTGAAAATTAGATGATTGCATTTCAGTTACATAAAATACAATGGTGAATCAAACCCTATCATAAGATATCAGATACTCGGGATAAACTTGTCTTTTATCATAAACAACGAATTCCCTGAAAATCCACTTTCTATCTCCCATCACAGAGTCGTAGTGTTGTGTATTTTTACAGTTACACCTATCTTTTACACAAAACTTGCAAGGTCCTCTTCTGAACTGCTGTGCATTGCAACATACGAGAACGTCACCCAGACACATCCTTAACAAGAACATTTTCAATCCTTTTCTGGTACGATTGTCCGGATGATCTGGAAGAAATTATTGATTCAAGATTAAATTAAGGAATTGGACACCTTACAGATGTTTACGAAAATATAATTTTTTTTCGCAGTATGTAGATTTCAAAGAACATAACAAATATGCCATTTATTTCTGAAAACATAACTTTGGACATTTGACGGGATTTGCCGAAGTTTGCCGAAGTTTACCGATGTTTGTCGACTTATTTATCTAATTCCTTTTTTCTATCTTAATCCTAATCTTGAGGTGCGTAAAGGATATGAAAACTTCCAATATTGTCTAATCTTCCATTCAATACTGTCTAATCTTCCATTTATTATCGATGTCAATATACTAGGTACGTGCATTTTGAAATCATTTCAAGTTTTAAACCACTTTAACCTTATTAGAATATACTATTTCCTGATTGTACCTGCATATTGGTCTGCCTTGGTTGAACTTTCTGCAGCATAGATACCAGCACCGAACATTGATTCACCAGTTGCTATCCGATTGTCTAACCCCTGTGACAAAACATTTTCAATATACCTACTTGGTGTTCCATGGAAGAGGAAATGTTCATTAATATCAGGCAAAATATCTGAGGAAAAGTTATTTCCATTCGGATGGTATTTTAAGACTGCATCTGTTTTTACTTCCCCTGAGGAATATTTCGTCTTTCCGACAGTAATAAAAGGTCGACCGCTCTTTCTGCCTTTGTCAGCCAGACTCTGTCTGCCTTCCGCATACCCTTTATATAATTGCAAATTCTCTATTCGTTGAATTCTTGTTATCCTGATTGACCTATATCCAAGATCTCTCAGTCCCCTTGCATCGCGTCCATTACCAACTTCTTTCTTTTCCCATGTTCCCATAACCAGATCAACTATTACTTGCCCGGTAAGTTGATCTACATCAACAAGTTCGAAATCTTTCGAGATTTGCAACATACATCTTCTTACTAACTCTCCCCCTGTAACTGATGACCAGTATCGTGGTACACGTATATCTTCCCTATACATAATCTCGAATTTCCTCTTAACTTCGAGTTCTAAAGGAGCAAAACATTTTTTGGAAACTGATTGAGAAGGAATCACAACTTCAGGATTAGACTTGCAGAGGACCTCGTCCTCCGTTGAGGTAATGTTTCTTAGTTCTTCTTGAAAATGCTGAAAGTAAAAAAAAAATGGATTCAATGAAATAAACATAAAAAAGTAACAATCTGCCTCAAAGTCGGGTAGGTAAGGCTAAATCATTTAAATGGATCAGTTGTGAACTCTGGAATAAACAAGATTTCGAAGTGAGTCTACGTGCCCAGGGTTCTCCATTTTTTGCATTTTTATGCTACATTTGCTCAATTGATTTAATTGTATACAACACCCGCTGCAACAATTTAAAGAAGTTTTTTTTTTTCAAATTCGTTGATTGCCTGTTCATATAAATGTACATATTAGAAAGGATGATGGGGCACGATCGTAATAAGGATTCATGTCATTTTGTTCTACGGATTTTCAAAGATTTTCTGCGGTCATAAATGCAGCTACCTAAAGTATATTGATTTTCTTTACATTTTCATGCATGTCTCTTCCGCATCTTTGTCAATAGATGTAATTATGGTATTGATAAAGTAGAATACAGTACTGAAGAAATATATTTAAAGGGAATTCGGGGCTATTTAGAATTAACATGCTATTTTTCAAGGTGTTCCATCGAAATTCTGACGCAGAAAATGAAACTTAGTATTTTTCTAATACAATAACTTTTTCGTTGATTTCAAAATCACTTATTCATTTAGTTACATTGCACGTTGAAGTACCTTCCAAATGTCTATTCCGCTTTCACCACCTTCAAAGACAACGATTTCTACTTTGGTCAGTGAACTCTGGGGATAGATCTTTAAAAACGATCGAATGGCGGTCATCATAGATTTTGCGCTCACACTTGCTGGAAAACCATGGTAACCGACTCCTAAGGTTGGGAAAGCGATTGAACGAAATTTATCATTCATAGCTTTTTCCAGGCATCTTGTCACCAAGCAACGTAGAATCTGTAATTATATCGTACTTCATAGTATGACAAGATACACTAAGAACCTGTCCGAAATGTCATATGGGTAGAAAATGAAACAAGAATTAATCAGATTTTTTTCTATATGATACAATAACTTAAATTCAATTACGTCATCAGCAGAGACATGTTCCTCCCTCCCACCGTCGTACTTCTGTAACAGGGTGTGATATATAACCCGTACATGTCGAAGGTTATATGCGCCTGTTTTGACAACGTCCCCAGGTTCTAATTTCATTGGGTAACGTTTGTTGCATTCCGACTGTAATTGTTTCCCGGCAGCATTTAGAATTGCTTTTGATACAGCCCCTTTGCTTAAATCAAGATCAGCATTGGTGCTATTGATTAGCACATCAACCTGCAATGAAATTTGGAATAAGGAAAATTACACAGCCATTTATGCCTTATATGAAATTCATGTGAAATCTACATAAACTTTACATAAAAGTTAACATGAAAGTTATGTGAAACGAGCATGAACATGAAATTTACATGATTTTTTTTGCATGAAATTCATGTGAAGATTCTGACAAAGATTCTATGTGAATTTAATTTCGCATGGAGGTCACAAGGAAAAAATTCATGTAAAATTCATGTGAAGTAAATTTATGTGAAATTCATGTGAAATATATTTAACATAAATCATTTGTGAAATTCATATGAATTTTACATGAACTTTCATGTGAAATTTACATGATGCTCATTTCATATGAATTTCATGTGAGGCACAATTGGCTGTGTAATGTAAACATAAACAATACATGTACATATTATAGATAATGAATGCATTGTTTTAATAACACTTAATCGTGACAAATAAGGAGAAATTGCGTCAGAAAACACTTAACGAGGCTGTGTCTAATTAGAAAATGATGAACTTCTACCCAAGGTATTTTGACTAAATTCGGATCATATAATTGCAGTATTATAAAATTCATTTTATGGGAAAGAAAACAGAAGTTGACCGTTCAGTATCATGTAGGGATCATCTCAAAGATAATGACATCTTACAATGAGGCCTTATGGGGTTTTACTGCAAAATAATGATTTTTCTCAATTTTTGCATATTTCTGCGCAAATTAAATACATGTTATTTATTTGTTGTACTTCAAATATCATTTTAAGAAAAAGAAATTGAAATTTCGACGTCATAAAATATTTCTAATTGTACTCGGCCTCGTTAAATCTTAGCTCATATAGAACTGCTAGACAATTTCCTGTAATTCATATAAATTTCCCGTTCGTATCAACCAAGTCAGTGACACATGTTTGATAATTTCCAATTTCAGGAAAAAGCACAGCCCCGTTCAAATTGTATTTATCAAAATAAGATGTATGAGATAGCAATGATATATATTAAAGCTTCACAATTCATGACAACGAGGGCAGAGCTTCAAGTCTGTCGATACGAACTGATTGTAAAAGGTTAGAATGATCATCTGTCAAAAGTCATTTTAAATATTTACAAAAAGAAGCAATGGTGAACATTAAGTGATAACGTTTCTTGAATTAAACATTACCATCGAAACAGTTGCGAACCCCGGAATGAACAACATTCCGAAGTGAGACCAGGTGCCCGGGAAGAGTAAACGTCTCCTGATTGCATGCAACACCCGTCGCAAGTCATTATCTAATATTTACAAAAAGAAGCAATGATGAACATTAGGTGATAACGTTTCTTGAAGTAAACATGCCAAGTGTTAAATGTACTTATTGGAGATCCTCTCCTTTCTTATGTACGTGTGAATAGTGAATCAATAGGGACCTTTCATGAAAGCTTTCTCTATTAGCGGAACTCACTCGCAGCAATTTAACAAAAATCAGACAAGACAAGTTAAGAAAAAAGAGGACGACGAAAAAGTGTACTTACCTTTCTGTCAACTAAAGACCCTGGTATTATAGATATGATGATATCTTGATCCATTTTGACGATACGTTGTCTCTTTTTTGCTCTTGCATAAAACGTACTAAGGTTATGGAAAGAATGTTAATCGATGATAAATAAGACTTGATATATTCATGATGAAAACAAGCAAGTTTCATATTATTTTGATGATGTGTTCAAACGCCATTTCAAGTGTTTTCTTCTTTAAACATAAAGTCATATGTGCTTATCAATGATAGATTAAGTATACGCTTTATTTTCCCTTCGAAACGTTGGCATTTTTGATAAGCTATTCCTCTTCTATCATCACTGAATGAGTAAGATCTCATTTTATGAGGGGGTTGTTGTACACAATAATTGTTCGGTCTTCAAGAAACTTGTGAAACTTGACAAATAGGGAGGTAACGCATACATAAATCAGATGGTCACACCACTTGTACTATCGTGGAATCTGGTTGTTCTAAGAATAATCTTTGGTTGATGTATAATTTTTGATTTTAGTGTTTTTATTTTGTAATTGGTGAAACTTGTCTTTTGTGTATGTATACTTAGGAAATAACTAGCTTTTGACGTTATGCTTGTTGACGTTAAATGATGATTTTACGGTCGTAAACTGAGTCTTTCTGGCGACGCGTTAGCGGAGCCAGAAGAACGGATGTTTGCACCGTAAAATCAGCATTTACCGTCTGCAAAAATAATGTCAGTATCTAGTTATTCCTATTCTAATGCAATCTATATTTTTGTGAATATAAGGAGAAATGTGACGTTAGGAACGTCAAAGCATAGAGTAATCTATCGTTACTGTCGTTACCAAGAAGCAAACAACCAATGAAATTTGACATTATAGCGACATTGCATTAGAAACTGTGTTTTCGTATTAGAGTGTTTTGATGATTTGCTGTTGGCACATGTGCTGGAACTGAGTCTTGTTAGAGATCCCCTCTTTTTGTATAAAAGATATAGCCAATACTTTACCTTTTAAAATATCCTCCAGTCTAGAACATATCAACTTTCAACACATTGAGTCATATCATGACCTTTGTGTTTGTTTCAGGGAAGAAAACCTACATGTACTTATCCACTTCAGAATCTGATGACGGAAGTCTGCGTCGGAGCAATATTTATCAGATTTAAATTTTCCTTATTGCCAAGTTCCTGTGAAATCACAAAACATACAATTCTCGTATACATTCTATTTTTGCAGTATTGCCTTATATGGACTGTTACTTTGTTTTCAAGGACAATAACTGGTTTTCCAATAGATTCATTAGGTGGACAGACACCAGACATCACAAAATTTGGCGATATTTTCATTGCGTCATCATAGAAGACATGACAACGCATAAAGTCAGTGCGATCAAATATGACGTCACAGTTAAAAACGTTGCCAAATGATGTGATGTCTGGTGTCTGTTCATATAAAATCAAGGTTTAAAACGGTACATAAATTTTCTATTTCTGGAAAATGGACTATTCACACTGCTTTTCAAGGCAATGTTAAAGGAAGCAAACTAATTTACCGTATACTGTGACTATATAGTGTTGTTCGAAATCAAACAGGCGATTAATGGTTGTTCTTCATCTTTTCATTTTAGCTGTGGGTGTTGCAATCTAGTGTTGTTGGAGATCCCTTCCTTTGTTTTTTGATGATCTTGAAATAATTATCAATGATAAAAGTATTATTTTCTCCATTATATGAATGCCAAAGGAAAATCATACAATCAGAAGATTTACCTAAATCTCTATCTTTCCGTTCATTAATAAACATATCTAGTACATGTTATACATTTTAACAAAGTTTTCAATGATTTTTGCATTTCTGTTTGCCTTGCCTATAAATGTTTGAGCAATTATTCGTTACTGTCTTAGTGTGTTTGCATACGTTATTAGAGTATCCCTTCTGTCTTCCGGTGATCAAATTCTGATACAAAACAATGCGGGTTTTTTTCTATTACGTGAAAGATATTCGCTATTTTCGAACACCAGAGTTACTTCCCATTTGACGGTTTCTGACCTAGGCTGATTTTGACGTCATCTTATTCTTTGGAAACAGTCCTAAAACTATAAAATCGACGTTACCATACCTTTTTCATGAGGTCACAATGGTTTTACGTCAGACATCGTCTGTAAGGGGAAATACTCTGTATTCCGCAAAGACTCAATACATTCACCCATTTTCTTATGAAAGTTATTATAGGTGCTAAGCAGAACTGCCTGAGACTGAGTTATTGGATATGAGCGTCTAGTATAATATATCAGACAAACCTACCGAGGACATGATCCTAAAGTCATTAAAAGAACAACATTGATACTTTACCCATCTACAGTTTTGTGCCAGTCTCTTTTCCAATGCTGTACACGAGCCAACAGTGACAACGGGACTCCATAACGGGCCCTATCCACATAGTACAGAGGATACTGGGTCCTGAAGAGAAATTGTGGGAGTTCTTGCCTATATGTTTTTTCGTTTGAGAACATGTGTACAAGTGAAAAAAAAGGATAATTCAGCATTCTCACCTCGTCAGCTTATCTGTATTTTTACTCGTTCTTTGTCTTTGACACCAGTATTGTACATATGTTTTACTATATTTGTTATATATCTTCGCATCACATTAATTTGTGAGAAAAACAAATTAATTAGGATCTCGAACAGTAATAAAGTAGGAATATGAAAGGAACCGATTCGGAAACAAGGAAAATCGGCCCTTATTTTAAAATGTATTTGATTTCGATTGTATTTCGTATCAAGGAAGTTAAATGTATAGTTGTTTGAAATATTAAATAAATGTTTTGATTTACGTGCTGTACATCGAAACAAATGGCTTCAAAATCGGCTTAAAGTCGGAAAATGCTGAGATATCGTAAGAAATTGGCGTAGTTCTGGTCATAATTTATGAAAATGAGTAGGGCGCCAGCCCTCACCCAAAATAATTTTCAAATAACAAATTTGCAATCTATCTTTCGATCTACATAAAGTTTATGTTGGGTGAGGGTTGGCGTCTACACTAATTTTAAAGATTTATGCCAAAAATATGGCGACTTTCCTGAATTTTCCGTCATGCAGAGCAAATGACGCCAAAGTGTGAATTCATAACTAACGCACGTGACGTTTTGACAATCAAAAATATTTACTTTATAATTCGGCAGGTATTTGAGATACATATAAGAGATGCTGAATCATAATTTTCATAAGATTATTTTTCGCAAAAAATTAGGGCCAATTTGGGAGTTAGTGAACCTACCCCTTTGATCTTCAAAAAGTACAACTCATTCTCATGAAAAAAATCTAGATCTGCATACTTGATTATCATTTCACATAGACACTTTCTAGTCATTTCTCTTTTAGTAGGTCCTTCATTTTAAGGAGAGGGGTTGTTCAGCCTTTCGTTTTATTTTGCGTGGCATAAAATCTGTTGTTCCCACTTTTTCACACAAACTAAGACTTTGATTTAAATGATAACATTACAAAATAAGCAACAAAAAAAGGCAAGACACATCCAAGAGGTACATGTATCCCCCTAAAGAAACATTCCTCTTGAGTTCAAGCTTCTATAAAGTGATGATGCGAGAAAGGGTCGTTTACTACGACGTCCGAGTGAACTAAATGTTTGTCAACGTGACTGTTGTAGTCAAAGGGTATTGGTAAATTGTTTCTCCCGAAACACCTCTGGTGCTGACATGAATAAAAATGAATAAAAGTCATATATTTGAGGAAAACAACACACATTTATTATTCGGCATTTTTCTTTTCTATCGAGTCAACAACATTACATATCTTTGTCACAGAAAAACTTATTACAAAAATGGAACAATGGCTGAGGAACGAATAAGTTTTCCAATTACATGTAAAGTCGATAAATTTCGCTGGCTTAAGATACACTCTCCGTCATAGGAAGCAATACAAAATATGATTGATTTAACGAAACCTTCGTTATACGAACAACTGTCATATCTTTAATACCAAAGCAAATTATTTTTATTAAACTTAACATTAATTCAACGAACAGAAATTCGTCAGTGACGGCGAATGTTCGGATAAAGGCTTTGTATAATTTATATGATTAAGTAATTGACTATCTACCTTTTCATTGATCATCAAAACATACATTTGAGAAAACAACGGTTTCTACTTTGTTGAGGTATCCTATGTACAATAGGGCATTTTTCCATACCTGGTAAGGTACTATAAACTATATATTTTCTGAAAGTTTTTAATGCCCACCGCTCAAAAATGATAATTTTGGGATCAGGAAGATAAAGGTAAATAACTGGTGAAGCATCTAAATTGTCTATTTTCTCTATATAACCTATGAAAAATGACAAAGTTGTACAAGAGTTTTTCCCCTTTGATTTTTAAGACCTGGGAGTCTTATATCTGTACTCAGGGCATCATTACCTTTCAAAAAATATATAGTTTATAGTACCTTACCTGGCATAAAATTGACCATACTTTACAATGGAGATGATTAAAACGCAATGTAAAATGACTCTATTGTACAACGGATACCTTAAAGAAAGGAGAGGATTCCAACAACACTAGGTTGCAGTACCCACAACAAAACTCTAAAACACCCAATAAAAAGACACAAAGCAGACATCAATCTAGACCATAGAAACATGAAACACAAAAGACCAAACGTAAACAAATGAGACCAATGGGCAACCGGTGCCGACTTAGGACGGACATCTGCCACGCAAGTAGCAGACAAAATTTCCAGCAAGACTTTAATACTTTGTTAAAACGAAAAACTTAAAATTTCTTCGTAGTTTATAAAGTTCTTCTATGAAAATTCAAAACATCAGTACATGCTCCAGCATACCGGATTTTCATTGCTATTATTAAGAACGGACGATTTTGAGTGGCCAAGAAATGTTGTTGATACCTGCATCAAAACAAATCTGAAGGACGCGTTTAGCATCGTCATGAGCAACGACGCTAGTAAACCCCCCGTTCCAGTGCAATCCCGCTGAACATACGTTCATTCCCGACCTAAAAATTGCCAGGTCGGGAGAGAACGGCTCTTAGTCGTTTCTTTGCCTGGTATAGTGTATTTTAGTCTTAAATCGATCGGTACTAGAGCGGGCACGCTTTAGAGGTCGGGAAAAGTTTTCCGTATTCTTTGAACCGGTTGAAAAAATACGGGAAACTTTTACGCCCTCTTTCTGGTCGTGAAATAGTCGGCGCTTGGTCGGGATAGTCGGGGTTACAGCCTTGGTTAATCGTTTCCTGGTCGGGAAAGAACGTGGCTTGAGCGTAGTCTGATCGGCATTTAACTAAACCCCGCTCTCTTCACGCATATGATATGCTTTAATTACGCCCTGTTCCCGATCTTTACCCGTCTATTCTACGCTCTTACCACGATCTATCCACTACAGATTCAATGTTTGCTGATCTTACAAAGACCTTTTCATTACAATCTTGCGATCTTTTCGCGCCCTATATGACAAAGTTACGACCACCTGACGCTTCAAATAAGATCTGTGCATATTTCATTCCTTTTCTCGCACTGATATTGATTTGTTCAAAATACTTATTATCAAAATGTCGCGGCGACCATCCTTGGCTATCCAATGCCACTTTTGAAGAAAATATTTGTTAAATTTATTATCGCGACACGTTTGGGTTAGACTTGGTCAAAACGAGAAATATAAGCTTCTTGGCCGATGCGATCATTGGATGAGAAATGGGATCAGTTTAAGTTAGAAATTATGTTTTGAGCGGGAATGCGTCGGGAACAGTCGGTAATAGATCGGGATTGCATGGGGAATAGATTTGGTTTTGGTCGGAAATAGATCGAAGTTTGATGGGATAAAACGGGACTTGGTGGGCAATATGATCGTGAGTAGAGCGGATAAAGCGTGAGCGAGTCCGAGATGAAACATGAATTGGTCATAAATAGATCGGGAATCGGTCGGGAAAAGAGCATGATGTCAAGAAAAATATGAAAAGGTCAGGAAAGTTTTACCCACTCTTGTGAAAAGTGCGACCGGGAATGTTCGTAGAAAAGCGACGAGAAGAAATGAAAGGGAAATTTTTCATGTAAATTACGAAATTTGGATTTGAAATATCTTTCAAATTCGAACTTGGATTTTCAAAAAAAGAGGAGAATTTTTGTGGAAGTTATCTATTCGAATGTCAGTAATATCCAAAATGAGGTTTTTTCCAGTCATTCAGAGAATGCAATTCGACACCTTCCGATTTACACCATTGTTTGGTATAGTTATCTAAGGCTACCCTAAGTACTTCGAGATATTCAATAAAATCTTTCTTGGATGGGATTCTATTCTTCGGTCCTTTTTAAAGACGACCACGGAAGAAATTTTCCTAGTTTTTTTTGTGACGTGAATTTCTTATCTGATACGAATGACTTCGAAAACGAGATTTTAAGGCCTGATCTTCTTCTCCGACATATTTGGAGTCACATCCCCTAGCGTTTCACATGATAATATGAGTAACATCTTGATACGATTAATCAATGTCGTTATCAATCTCTATTTTAAAGTCTGCCCTTTAACACTAGATTTAATTGTGTAATTTGAATTGATGAGCTGAGATATTCCACTCCTTTCCCATTGCACTCGAAATGGTTGAGAACCCTCTATGCTTGTTGTTTAATGTTTAGCCTGCAGATGGAGGATTAGGCATAATACGTCTACGGGGTTTAAATCTAAGAGATAATAGAAGTAGTACCCCGGGTGAGGAAAAAAAGTTTTTACTGCTAAATGTCGATGATAGGAAAGTGACTGTAGTGATACAGGACTCAAAGGAGTTTATTTGATACTATGCGACCTTGACATTACCATAATGAAATGATCCAAGAAGGGTGAGTTGAGATCCTGCATGGAAGACACTACAACATAGTCAAGTTAGAGAACGAAATGAAATTAAAACATTTCAAACATCGGGTCATGGGGAATTTTTGAACTACCAACTCCACACTGCAACGCAATATAAGTTTACATTTAGGTATGAAAGCAAGGAGGGGATTCTATTTTGCTAAGATACGGTTCATTCGAAGAACACTTTATTGTTAAAATCGATAGTGTACTTGAATAAATGATTTACATTTATAAATCCCATGTTTAAAAACAGAAAGCGAGTCGAAAAACAAGTCAGAAAATAAATTTATGCAATTATTTTATGTCCAACATTTTGATTTGGGGAAACGACATGTTCACTTACATGATGACATCGTTATTTACTCGTGTGTTTAAAAGTCTTGAAGTCTTGTGAGGAGATTATTATAATCAGACAATGGACAGTTGTGTGTCTTGTGAGGAGGTTATTATACACAGACAATGAACAGTTGTGTGTCTTGTGAGGAGGTTATTATACACAATGGACAGTTGTATGTCTTGTGAGGAGGTTATTATACACAGACAATGGACAATTGTGTTTCTTATGAGGAGGTTATTATACACAGACAATGGACAATTGTGTGTCTTGTTAGGAGGTTATTATACACAGACAATGGACAGTTGTGTGTCTTGTGAGGAGGTTATTATACACAGACAATGGACAGTTGTATGTATTTTGAGGAGGTTATTATACACAGACAATGGACAGTTGTATGTCTTATGAGGAGGTTATAACACATCAACAATGGACAGTTGTGTGTCTTGTGAGGAAGTTAATATACACAGACAATGTACAGTTGTGTGTCTTGTGAAGAGGTTAATATACACAGACAATGGACAGTTGTATGTATTTTGAGGAGGTTATTATACACAGACAATGGACAGTTGTATGTCTTGTGAGGAGGTGATTACACACCGACAATGGACAGTTGTGTGTCTTCTGAGGAGGTTAATATACACAAAGGACAGTTGTATGTCTTGTGAGGAGGTTATTTTACACAGACAATGGACAGTTGTATGTTTTTTGAGAAGGTTATTATACACAGACAATGATGGACAGTTGTATGTCTTGTGAGAAGGTGATTACACACCGACAATGGACAGTTGTGTGTCTTGTGAGGAAGTTAATATACACAGAAAATGGACAGTTGTGTGTCTTGTGAGGAGGTTATTATGTACAGACAATGGACAGTTGTATGTCTTGTGAGGAGGTGATTACACACCGACAATGGACAGTTGTGTGACAATGGACAGTTGTTTGACAGTAAGTGTTTTGAATATATTTCCCTGACATTGTCGCCATAGCACTTTCTATATAGACACGACGTATGACAGTGCATGGATTTTATATATTGTTTTCAGTTTCGTGCTTAAACATCGACGGCGGGTGCGGCTAGCCAACAGGGGATGCTTACTCCTCCCGGGCACCTGGTCCCACCTCTGGCTTGCTAGGGGTCCGTCGATGCTAAATTTGTGCTCTATTGTGAGTGCTGTTGAGATTATCGTCAGGATCTTCTTTAACTCATTTGTGTCACACTTATGCCCTTTGCCGTGTGAAGCTCGTAAAAAAGTTCCCCGCGAAGGGTTTGACAGTAAGTGTTTTGAATATATTTCCCTGACATTGTCGCCATAGCACTTTCTATATAGACACGACGTATGACAGTGCATGGATTTTATATATTGTTTTCAGTTTCGTGCTTAAACATCGACGGCGGGTGCGGCTAGCCAACAGGGGATGCTTACTCCTCCCGGGCACCTGGTCCCACCTCTGGCTTGCTAGGGGTCCGTCGATGCTAAATTTGTGCTCTATTGTGAGTGCTGTTGAGATTATCGTCAGGATCTTCTTTAACTCATTTGTGAGGAGGTGATTACACACCGACAATGGACAGTTGTGTGTCTTGTGAGGAGGTTAACATACACAGACAAATTAAAGGACAGTTGTATGTCTTGTGAGGAGGTTATTATACACAGACAATGGACAGTTGTGTGCCTTGAAAAGACATAGAAATGAGTTCAAGTATTTTTTCATGAAAAGTTGGCTATATAATGTGAAAAGTGGATTGTTTTTACTTCAATAATTTAATTTTTCATTTCTACTAACACCATGAGATTCTCAATTCCAAATGTGGATATTGAAACAGTTATTTGACATTTGATTAGAATCCAACGAGAGATCATTCCATTCTTCCTGAGAATAAACCTTTGAAGTAATCATCGTTGTCACCGCATTCAATGAAAATATTTCTTACAATCATTTCTCTTATGCATTTTGATAAATAGTTCTTTCCCAAACAATTCAGATGTCAACAAAGAATATCATTATGTTTCATGCCATTTTGATGGACGAAGCTCGCTATCACATGCCTTTAAAAAGTGCACGGTATACTCAGAACACTTACATAACCTTTGATTCGATTCCAACGAGACATCATTCCCGAAGAATCAACCTTTGAAATTTATTGCCGTTCTTATAGCAAATAATGATTATTCTACTAATCGCAGAACCAGTTTTCATTTGACTAATGCAATAAGATGACCTTTTTTCCCAAAACAATTTAAGTGTCAACAAAGAAGAACTTTATGTTTCATGTCATTTCAAAGGAAAAAAGAATATGATATCACATGACTTTATAAACTAAGAGAGAAAAAAAACGTGTACTGTACTGTACATGAGCTTGCTCCAGCAGACAGAGTCTTTACCTTTTAATTTTTGTACGCCCTGATATTTTTGATATCCATATACATTTCCATCTATTAGCTACCATTGTCCCTTCGTTCAACTGTCTTGTTTTATGTCATAATCTAAAGTGTGGGAGCTGTCATAAACAACGATGTGACGATTTATAACCGTACAAGTGGTAGGTTAATGCGCACTTTCCCCGGATTACCAAACCACTTGCAGCTTTTGTTTCAAATGATCTAAATCGGCATCGGTCGCCCATTGGTCAAATTGGTTTATGTATAGTCATTTGTGTTTTGCGTTTAAATGTATATAATGCAAGTATTGTATCGAAGCAAGAAGGACCAGAACGGAAGCATAATACTTATTTCATTTCTCTCTTAGCACTTTTTAAAATTTTTAAAATCAAAGGGGGGGGGGTCGCTTATTGGCCCTAGTATGTCTAAAATACACAAAAACATCACCAAACCTGATTGTAATTAGGGCAATTCTGAGTACATTCGATCAACAAATTAGATGTACACTATGATTGAACAATGAAATTCCATTTATCCCGATTTTGTGCTGAATACTGTATGATGGAAGACATCTCCATATCAATAATTCAAAATATGTACAGATACATTTCTAAACGCAATGCTATCTAGGTACGCAGGACAAATGTATTGGATATAGAGAATTGTGCATGTATATTGTATTCAATATAAGGAACATATATGTACAATGTATTTCATTATTTATTATGATAATTGCTGAATGTACTTTTCTACATACAGCTAAACCTGCTGATGCGGTCACCTCTATATTGAGGTCACCTGCTCATTGCGGTCAGTTTCATGCTCATGATCAATTTTACTATATATTTAACCCCCTTATAACGGTAACTGTTTAACGCGGTCAACGGTCACCATGTTACGTGCATAAGTATTGATCAAAGCTTTAAATTACGGTCACAAGTAGCTATCGTTGGTGGTTACGTAAGACCAATTAAAGCGTATTTCGTTTGCCTATTATGCAACGTGTTTGTTTATAATTGATTGATATCTTTTCAAGAATGTTTTCATACCCTTTACATTATAATTGAATATCAAAGTGGCTTCGGAACGGAAGGAATTATGTTTGAGTGAAAAGATAAATGCTATAAAACTTGTGGATTCTGGACGAAGCTGCAGATCGGTTGCAAATGAACTAAATGTTGGAAGAACACAGATTATGGGTATTGTTAAAAGAAAAAGGGAGCGTTTTGAGGACTTTGAAAATAATGCACCTTCCGATCGGAAACGTCAACGTTGCATGACAGACAACGAGGAAATAAATGATCTATGTTGAAAATTGTTCCAAGACGCTACAACTCGTAACATTAATATCCGTCTTAGATTCAATCTACTGGGTAGCAAGGTCTTTGGAAGACGTTTTAAGAGTTAAAAGAAAACGTTTGAAATAGTAAACTCTGCTTCTTACCTTGATTTCATGTCATCTTTTTTCCTTAATGTGTCAATATATAACGAAAATGAAGACTTCAACTTTAAATTTATAACTCTCCATTTCCAAGGTTATAACATTTATTACTCTGTCCATTTTAAACGTCTTCAAATTTATTAGCATCATTTAAAATCAGATAAATTTACAGCATGGACCAGACATCCTCGTTTAGGTATTTGACCCTTGTCAGTGATCCTCAATCTAAACAATGAAACATGGCAAAACTCTATGAAAATTATGTACAAAATATACCGAAAGACATAGCAAGATGGCTTTGATCGAAGCAAAAAGGGACCAAAACGGAAGTACATGACTTTTTCCATTTCTCTCTTTGAACTATATAAAATCAAGGATGAGGGGGGGGGGGCTCATTGGCCCTAGTAAGAGAGTCGAAAAAAAAATCACCAAACTGGATTGTAAGTAGGACCATTCTGAGTAATTTCGATAAACAAATTAGATATACACTATGATTGAAAATTTGAATTTCATTTTCTCCCCTATTCAACGACGACGTCGTTCCGAGGGTTATTCCTGATCAAAGGATCCACTTGTGAGCGACTGAATTTGTCAATGCAAATATTTTTGAGTATAATGAAAATATGAAATATTATAACAACACCGAAATCGATGAAACTAAATTGCGACGGATGTTGCATGTAAACAGATGACTGAGCTGAGTCTCCCAAAGACACCTATTTTTACTTCAGATGAATCTGGATATTTTTTATTCCGGGGTTCGCAACTGTCCCAAAGGAAATTCTAGTGATTTTTGCCGCACATTCTCGTCTTTGAGACTAAATAACTGATGGTCATTTCTTTGATGTTTACTTTATCTATGTATAAAAAGAGTTTCAGTAAGAACCACACAAAACTAATTAAAAAGAATCACCAGGTGTCAGTTTTACTACATGGACTAAAGCCTCCACTGTCGCTAATGTAGAGGAGAATGAGCTACGATCAGAGGCGATGAACAATCGTTTCATATTTTTGTCTGTTCTCATGAAGTATTTCTTGGCGCGATAGGCACACGATAGCGCTGCGAATGCAACAAGAATATGCAACGCGTCCGCTGCTATAGTGAGGCGATTGTGATAAGAATAGAGAAGAATGCGACACGAATGTGCCACGATAAAAAGACACTGAGGCGAATGAGAGGCGAATGCAGGAGATTGAGACATGACTTAAACCCGATTGCGCTACGATCATGACAAGAACTTGAATGCAAGGCGAATGCGCTGCGCATGTGCCACGAGTGCGAGGCAAATAAGAATTCAGACGCGAATGTTTTAAACAGTTTGAAGCATTCGCGTCGGTGCCGCGAACAGAGGAGAATGCAGGAGAACATGACAAGATAGTGACACAATGAGACGAGAGTGACCGCGATTGAGAGGAGAATGCGCTACGATTAAACAAAATCATCTAATTGTAGCTCTTTCGCCTCTGCATTCACGACAGTGGAAGCCCGGTTTAAGTGATCCGTATTGCTAGCATACAGGAGACGCTTAATCTCCCACTTGCAACTAATCTCATCTTTATTGCGGATTCCCTTTTGCTTCTTTGAAGAACACTGAAGTTAATTTCATTCTTTGCTGGCCAAGTATTTCCTATGCTCTTTACTCCTTGTTTGCCTTAAGTATCATGTAAAGAATTTCCTTGCCCATTTATTGTGATTTCTTTTTATGATTTCACGTGTTATGTTTGACTTTTATTCACTCATGTATTGAATCTTTGATTTGAATAGGATGAAATAAATCCCATCAGAAATTTTAAGCCTTCATTTTTGTTTGTATAAAATGGTACATTATTACAGCAATGTTTTTAAGTCATTATATCAATTCAAGACTTTCTTTAATTAGCAAGTTTTAATTATAGCAAATCATTAACGCAATATATCTAAATTTCTATAAGCTGCATAATACAGAAATGATATGCATTTTATAGGAATTTAAAATACATATATGGATATAATTAATAGGCAATATACATTTACTAAAAAATGAGATGTCAAAAGTAATTATATGAAAAGTGCCAATTATCATTGGTTTACATGAAACCTTGCACAAAATAAAAAGAGCAACCAGAGTGAAGATAGGATAAAAGGCTGAGATTTCACATAAAGATATATAGAGAAATGCGATATCCGCTATCTGTAATAAATACTGGGCAGAAGAACCTCATGTCTTTTTAAGTAAATGACATACTGCTTGTTAATTTATTTTCCGATTTATTCCCGCTCCCAAGAAATCAAAGTCCTGACTGACGTCACCATCATGGTTAAAACAAAAGAGATGAAGCTTCTTCGACTGCTTCTAGTCCCAAAGTTTCTTAATCCAACAGATTAAGTATGGAATAAGTCAATTTACTGTATCGGCATTACGTTTGGTCATCTATGAACTGTCATTGGCATTTAAGCTTCACTTAATAACACTTTTGTAGAATATCAAGCATTTGATTTCAGATGTTTTTCTTGGTTTAATTTGAACTTTATTTTCGATAGCAGTCAACCAGAACAAAATATTACAATATGAAGACTCTACCTGTTCTCTCGCATTCGATTATTTGGCAATACAGTGGAAGGATTCTAGTGTTAATTGAGAACATTTTCTGTATGTGAGGTAGCTGTGATATACAACATGTTCTATTTTTGAGATACTAATTCAACTGATTCACGCATTTTGATATCTGGTCCATGTTGCAAAATTATCTGGCTTTAAATGATGCTTTCGAATTTGAAGACGTTTAACGTTGGTTCACAGGATTCCTTAAGGCATGTATTAATTTTATGACGATATACATTCTCAAACCGACTCAATTGACATCTTTTAAAATTTATTCCTACGTATATTTGCACGTAACAAGCTTTAGCACACTTTTTAAGTAAGATGTCATAATTCCCTGTGCGCTATTTGTTCCAATGACGTCATAATGTGACGTAGAGCTTCACGTTATGACCTGGTAAACGGCGATCTTCACTTAAGTAAGTTTATCATTGATAACATTTTGATTTTTCGCCATTACAATAAACACGGTGAAGTTGTATTTCATATTTTGCAGCGCAATAATTCCTGATGGTTGTTGTTAGTCCTCCGTAGCAACGCCACAAATGCGACACATGATACCCTCTAAGGCGTATAAAGATTTCAAATAGGTCACGTACATGAGAATAGGGAATAGGAAATGAAGTTATTAATTAGAATAGAAAAAGCTCCGACGGTATAGATGCATTTCCAACAGTAAATCCCACACATACTTGTCGAAACAACAAAATACAGTACGTATCCCCTAATTTATTACCTCTGTAAATAATCTAATGTCTGATAATCATTAGAATGTATTGGAGCGAGAGATTGGGACTTTACTTTATTATGAGTCACTTATATCCTGCACATGTAAACAGTTTCAATACAGTTATAGAACTTTGAGTTTATTATTTAATGAGCATTCTTCAATAAGTTAATTAATAGTGGATCCACAAAATACTACATTGGCAATGAAGAATGATTTTAAATGTGCAGAATCTGTGTCAAATTTTTCAGTGAAAGAAGGAAAAGAAAGGAGGGGATCGCCAACAACACTAGATTGCAGCAACCACAGCAAAATCCCAAAACACCCATGCAAAAAACACAGAACAGACACCCACAGAAAGAGACGCAAAAGGGACAAGGAACACCGACTCACAACATAGAAACATGAAACATAAAAGACTACACATAAACCATTGAGACCAATGGGCAACCGGTGCCGACTTAGGACGGCCATCTGCCATATAAATAGCAGACAGTGTGGTTATCCTGGATTACGTGCGCACAACCCTCCCACTATTCCGATTTCCCAGAGGTCTCGAAGAACGCACAATTATGGTGTAAAACAACCTCCTCACTGTTAGATGACCACACACAAACAAGACCGTAAAACACAGGGGTCCAAGCAACATAGATGAATATGTAAATGGATATAAAAAGAGGACGTGCGTAATACAGTCCGTGTTCTGCCGGCTGTAGCGAGCTCATATATATTATCAACCGAGGAGTCCGACTGACATTCAGAGAGGACAGGTGGTCGGGGCTCTGTCTTCTCTAAGGAGGTTTGGACAGGGCCCGTCATGGAGTCCCGTCGTCACAGTCAGTCAGAGTGCAAGTCTTAAGAATGAATCTTGGTACCTGACCAATATGCAAAACTGTATATTGGTCAGGTACCAAGCTTAGTGTCCGTCTGGTGAAATAATCGTTTTTAAACAAGGCTAATGACTCTCAACTTATAATTACCGTCAGTACCACATTTCACAATTATAGCCGGTAAAACTTTCATTTTGCAAAGAGGGGACGATTTGCTGAAAAGGTTGGAGTTACAAATTTATATCGGAGGCAAATTTCAGAACATTTTGGATATACTTTGACGGGCACTTGGGATGATTATGACACTGTAGAAGGGAAGCTCAATGATGATTTCATATCAAAATCCAATGTTGCTACTATTAAGGTACTTATCAAAAACCTGACCAAAACATTTCGTACTCTTGGAATACCGAAACAGCTAATCGAAGACGTTTAACAGTTACGATCTGAAGAGAAGAAAGTGAAGACTTTTATCATTTACAATGGACCACAGTTCATATCAAATAAACATCACAGAAGTAACCATCAGTTATCCAGTCTCAAAGTCGAGAAGGCAAGGCAAAATCATTAGAATTTCCATTAAAACGGTTGCGAACCCCGGAATGAATAACATTCCGAAGTGAGACCAGAGTGCCCGGGAGAGTCAGTGTCTCCTGATTGCATGCAACATCCGTCGCAACAGCTCCATGAAAAGTTTGGTGATTGTCTCGATGTACATATTGATTTACATATCAGGAAATATTTCTTGTTTGATGATGATGACAGTCATTTTATCGCAGTCCAGAATTTCACTGATCATTCTGGAAAGGGGGAACTGATAACCTTTATCATATCCTTGTAGCGACTAAAGAATTTCCTCAAAAATAATTTTTGCTGTTGTGTAATATAACCCTGAACAAGTAGCTTACTTGCAAGCCGTCTGGTTCTAACGTTGAAATCGTCATATTTGGAACATGCCCTGACGTACCGTATCACCTGAGAAACAAAAACAACATACACAGGAGAAAACGGAATGTTGCTACTCATGAAAGGGAAGTTTGTGATGTTGAAGCTGAAATCATCATCTTTGTCATGCAGTCAAGAGTTCAAGTGGACGATTGCGTCAAAATACAGGGGTATATCCGAGGTACGAAGGGGATCTGTCGCTCTTGATTTTTTTCGTGATCTCTAGTCCATGAGGATATATTTCATGTTAATGATCCTTAAAAATTCGGATTATTTATGGGCAACACATCATCAGTCTATGTGTCTGAAGGTAATTGAATTGAGATGCGAGGCACTTTCACCCAGTCGAGAGCAAGGTCTGGATGACGTCAGCTTCGCATAAATATGAAAATAAGTCCGAAAGGAGTGGGCGCGATTATTACCCATGGGGATGCCAACTATTTGCTGGATACGGTTCCTCCAAATCACTACAAACACGTTGTCAATCAAAAACTCAACTATCTGGATGACATCGTCTTCGGTATACATTTTGTTTGAATCAGAGTGTTCCTAAACGAAATAGGTATTCTTCCTGCTCTATGACGAGGTATTTGTATCTCCGTTTCCATTTCTTGAAAGGAAGGTGTTGCAAATAATATTGGACAGTCTGTTTTTGAGCTTTTCGTGTGGAATGGTAGTGTAGAACGGCGAGAAGTCGGAGGAATTTATGCTGATGACATAATTGACATTGGTGGCCTTTAAATTTTCCAAAAATTCTTTAGAATTCTTTTGGGATCCATATCTGATTGATTCTATTTCTGGAATACATGTATGTTGTCTCGCAGTATATTTGAAGACCTTGGTTGATGAAAGTCCATATTTTCGTAAGCAAAATGGATAGAGGTTTTGTCGAGCACCTGGACGAACCGGCGATAAATCGATGTTTATAAACTTTAAGATTTTTGTGCATGTTGGAAATCAAGTAGATATAAAGTATTTCAATATTAGAGTCATCAGTATGAATACCGATGAATCAAGAAGAGATTTATGGTTGTCAAGTATTTCAGGTACAGCTAAACTTGTAATGTGTGTATGACAAATATGGATAATGACCATATCACTGTATACAGCACAAATCGATAATTCATGATAAGAAAATTAGAAACCGAAGGCATACAAAATCAGGATAAAACAGGAACCAAAGCAAACAAACAAAAACCTCCACCATATGAAAAGAATCGAACTCCCGATATTGGAGTGAGACCAGGTGCCCAGGAAGAGTAAGCATCTCCTGCTTGCATGCAACACCCGCCGCTTCAATTCGGTATGTTGAATTTCCAGGTGCTGAATCTTAAACGTCTGTAACGAATGTAATCCCAGTTTATCTCTCAGGCATTTGAAATAACATGACTTGCAAACGAATGTAGAATTGTTTGTCGCTTTGTCAGCAGGAACAGTGATGTATTTTTCATGGAGGTAAGAAAGTTCCTTGGCAACAACAGGTTCGAGCAAAATTGCCTCGTGTCTGTTGTTCACTGAGTGTCGAAGACGCCCTATTCTTTATTAAGTGTATTTATTACTTCTGTCCAGCTCTATCGCCTTAAAGAAGCTTTATCAATCAATCTCATATCATACATTTCATTTGGCTATATATGTCGTAATATTGTCATTATATCCAAAAATATTATCGAAATTAAAGGAGGTTAACATCTTAGCATCATCCCGCGAATGCTATTTTGAACAGAGATTTTATTTGGATATGCTACTGAATGCCTAAATTAGTATAATGTCTACTCTAAAGGTAGTTTTGTTTCTGCATTTTCAATGTAATACTATGTTTAAGATATTGCTGAATCATAACTTTTAATATAGTTAACTTGTCTCTATATGCAATGTAAAATTATATTGAGACTTATGTAGGATCAATGAAATGAATAAACACATTTGGGCATGTCTATATGAACATAAATATGTATAGCCATAAAGGACTCTTAATAGCCCATCTATAGGTTATTTGTTCAGTAGCAGTATACTAAACATCGATGGGTTTGTCATACTGATATTTGAGATATGTACTTGCTATTTCTTATAGCTCTAACATCTGTCTTATAGGAAGCTTACGTTTCTGCAGGTAAGTTGAACAAAATAATTTGATATATAAATATTATCTTTTCGACATTTAAAATCTATTTTTCTTTTGCTTTAAAAAAAGTTGGATCTATGGGCATTGTCTTCTGGCAGATAGGGCGTCGGACCAGTAACCTCAAAGTTGCTGGTTTAATTGTTTATTATCTTCAAATTCACAAGCATCACATATATCACAATTTGAGTACTTATAGTTCATATATATGCAGCATCGAACAAACATGCATGTTTTCGGGTACTAAACCCTCGTCGGTGATCCTCAGTCTAAACAATGTATTGTGGCCATAGAGTGTGAAAGTTATTGTGTTCAAAATTGTACTGAAAGACTCAACAGGATGGGTGGGATATAATGCTACAGGACCCATGTTATAGAAATATCAAGAAATTTTGACAACAGAAAATTTCGAATGCGTTAAAGAGACGATCAACCGAATTTGATAGAACTTGGTTGCTATTGAACGTTTAACACATGTATTTAATTCAATCATAAGAAGTAAAAGATAATGCTGTACACAATACAGTATTTCTATTATATGCGTTTTGTGATTTTACCCATTTTTAATATGATGGAATTTTAATATGAAGTATGGGAATCAAAGAAATCCCACTGGTTATTTTGTTTGTATCACATGGTTATATAGCATTGATATTTCCAACAATTTTCAAAGTTTAAGAGCAAACCATAACCGAGATATTGTAACAATAAAGTTTTTAAAAACTCTTACGCTAAAATGATATCTGTTCAATTAATAAAGTTTGCGGTAGCAAATTATGATAAATCCATGCAAATCATTGTCGATACTTAAAATAGCAAAACTATCATGTAAAAAATGATAAATCCGTTAAAAGAAATATATACATGTAATATTAAACATTGAAAAAAAAAAAGACAACATACGTAAAATTGGAATCTTAAAGGTTACATTTAAAAACAGAAAGACAAGCATAATCCACTATTTCTGATAGGATCAGAAGCAAAGCATAGTAAATTTGTGATAGTCAAACTAGTTCTAGTTGTTAATTAAAATATTCATACTCAAATACGTTTACATAAGGTTGTAAACCCCTAACTACCTACTTCCGCTCAAAATTACGCTTTTTATAATATGCTTATTAAAAAAGGGTCCCAAAAACAGAGAAAGTATGTCCTTTACATGGAATCAAAATGTCAAAATTATCATGGACTCTTGTGAGGAATATGCAAGACGTTGGGCAAAGAAAGAGGATGTACAGTTCGACACCATTTCCGAATGGATAAAATCCATCAGAGGGTTACTGTTATCTAGAATTAACCGATTAAAATCAACTGTGAACACCAGATTCGAGTCTATATTTAAAGACCCTGACGTTATCACAGAGCTTACCTACCTCCAAGAACATTATGTCATCACACCAGCGAACAAAGCCTCAAATAATTACACATTTACTTGCAAAAAGTACTATTTCGACAGTCTCGTAAAAGACTTGGGTTTAAATTCGACACCTGGAAATCCCACTTACACCCCAACAAACCTTTCTGCCTCTGAAATAATAGATAACCACAAATCAGCTCTTGCTTCCTTTGGCTTCAACACCAACAAATTAGATTTAGATTTACCATACTTATACTGCATACCTAAAATGCATAAGAATCCGTACAAAAAACGTTTCATCGCTGGTTCCTCAAAATGTTCTACCAAATTGTATCGATCTTACTCACCAAAGTTTTATCTGAAATCAAATCTGGGCTTCAAAAATATTGTTCGACAGTATATTCTCGCAGTGGAATCAACCAGATGTGGATTTTAAAGAATTCGAAGGAACTTTTAGAACATCTGAAATCCACTCATTTTAGTAAAGTCCATTCGATCAAAGCCTTTGATTTTTCGACACTTTACACTACAATTACACATTCTAAATTGAAAGAAAGACTCGCAAAAATTATAAGTAATGCGTTTACAAGTAAGAACGGTAATCGCAAATACAAATTTATTGTTGTGAACTATGACAAAACCTACTTTGTAAAAGAAAAGTCCGATTCTGAAAATAAGTACACTGAAACAGATATTATTAAGATGTTAAACCTTTTGATCGACAACATTCTTTTGGTGTTTGGAGGAAAGGTATTCCAGAAAATTGTCGGAATTCCAATGGGGACCAACTGTGCCCCACTCCTTGCCGACATTTTCCTTTACTCGTACAAAGCTGAATTCATTCAATCTTTGGTCTCTGAAGGGAAAAGATACTTAGCTTCTGACTTCAACTTCACTTACAGATACATAGACGATGTATTGTCCATCAATAATCCAAAATTCGCGGATTACTTGAGCAGTATCTATCCTTCGGAGCTTGAAGTCAAAGAAACTACAGAGACAAATAATTCAGCGTCCTATTTGGACATAATGTTGTCCTACGACACGGATGGTCACATGAACAAATCACTCTATGACAAACGTGACGACTTCAATTTCAGCATTACAATCTTTCCTTTTCTGAGTAGCAACATCCCTTCATCGCCTGCTTATGGCGTGTTCATATCTCAATTGATACATTATGTCAGAGCAAGTACCAAATATACGGATTTGTTCTGAGAGCTAGGCGTCTTTCAGATAAGCTTCTCAGTCAGGGATATGTTTGTGACCGACTAACATCGTCACTGAGGAAGTTCTTCGGTCGATATGGGGAACTCGTCATACACTATGATGTCCCACTCTCCCGAATGGTGGATGATATTCTGTCATAGACCATTTGAACACTCTATGTCTTCCGAAATGGAAGTAACCGGATGTGACAGTTCTACCGAATTGAAGCGGCGGGTGTTACATGCAAGCAGGAGATGCTTACTCTTCCTGGGCACCTGGTCTCACTCCAATATCGGGAGTTCGATTCTTTTCATATGCATGGAGGTTTTTGTTTGTTTGCTTTGGTTCTTGTTTTATCCTGATTTTGTATGCCTTCGGTTTCTGATTTTCTGAATTATCGATTTTGTGCTGTATACAGGGATATGGTCATTATCCATATTTGTCATGCTTATGGTATACTAAAATTAGGTGTTTTGAAGTGTTGTTGGATAATCCCTCCTTTCTATCATATCCAAATACATAGGTTTTATATGTCTTTGCTTTTACCTTGACGATCATTGAATGATATGAGTGTTTTCTGAGAGGGTTGAAATATTACAAGTCTAAGCCTTCTTGTGCATTATTTCAAACCTATGTTAATGCATAAGACACGACACGTGTTTCGGGTAGTAAATCGTCATCAGTGGTGCATCAAGCCAATGTGAATTCTTACATATACCAAGTCTATATCAGGTACCGTCTCAAATGGGAGGAAACTCTGGTTTTCGCAAATAGTGTGTCTTTAAATCATTTGGAGGATGTAGATGCCAGTTGAATGCCAGTTGAATGCACAATGAAATGATTTCATTACATTTGCCGTTCGTCGATCAAAAAAATCAAAAAAAAAAAAAATAATCCTACAGATATATGAAGTCATGATGGCGGTCAGTTTCAAAATATACAAACGAAAAGTATCGATCATACAGTAGGTGCGCCACGCAAAAATGTGATCCGTATATGGATTAAAGGAAAGTTATTACGCATACATGACGCATAGAGTCCCTCTTGACAACGTCATAAGTTAATGTACAAACAAAGCAAAAGAACACATAATTATTTTTCGAATAATCTGGAAAATGAAAAAGTCTTAGAACTCTTCTCAGCAAATTACTTTCTTCCACTTTGTCTAAGTCTCCGATATGATTTTTCGTTATTAGACCTAATGAAAAAGTGGTACACTAATTTGCGCAAGCACGGATCGATATAAAACTAATATGAGGTTTGTTTTGAAAGGTTTTTTTGACAAATTTATTGAAAAAAAACTAGTTGGCTGTATCTTTTTAAATCGAGCAAATTCCCCTAAAAGGTGTCCCCTTTTTAACGTAGCGCACCGTGTCTAGTGCTATCTACAGACAGAACAAAAGCGAAAGTTGACACCATGATCGCGAACATGAACGTGTTTTGATCGCCATTTCCTAAAAGATGATACTTTTTCGTTCATCATGCCCTTTAATTTAAGGTAAGCAATAGTAGAATTGTCTACAGTTTGCTTCGAAACTTCAGAGGAAATGCAAGTTCTTCAACAGTTCAAATCTTGGCACACTAAATCTACGACCGAACAGTTTCTGTTGTTTTGCCGGTAGAGGATAAAATCTTCTAGATATAAGCCTACAGTCTGGAAATTGTTACCTTTAGTCTTTACCCAAGTTCTTAAAATATGAAGCGGGAACCATAAGTTCCTGTCCTGCTCTGTTCCCCTTTCCTTTCAGGTCAGTGTGACAGAAATGAGACAGCAGAATTCACATAAGATATAAACAGAATACGGATATATGATATAAAACTATTGAAATAAACATGCTGCATCTTGCATGTATTCGCTCGTGGCGTCATAATACCTGAGCTCTGCAGGAACATGCCCCTGCGTCTAGCAGTGTTCTTACGTGCAAGCTGAGACCAGGGTGCGCTAACTTTGAACGCAACCTTTTTATCGGGAGAACGTGATTTCAGAAACCAAGAATGAAACTGAACATTTTGGTGTATACATAGAATAAATGTCAGAAATTGTGTTTTGTCCGTCGATGCTCAATTTTGTGCTCTATTGTGAGTGCTGTTGAGATTATCGTCAGGATCTTCTTTCACTCATTTGTGTCACACTTATGCCCTTTGTCGTGTGGAGCTCGTAAAAAAGTTCCCCGCGAGGGGTTTGACAGAAAGTGTTTTGAATATTTTTCCTGATATGGTCGCCATAACACTTTCTATATAGACATAACCACAGACAGTGCATGCATTTAATATATTGTTTTTCAGTTTCCGTGCATGAGCATCGATGGCGGGTGCGGCTAGCCAACAGGGGATGCTTACTCCTCCAGGGCACCTGGTCCCACCTCTAGCTTGCTAGGGGTCCGTCGATGCTCAATTTTGTGCTCTATTGTGAGTGCTGTTGAGATTATCGTCAGGATCTTCTTTCACTCATTTGTTATGGGTATACATGTCCACACACCATGCAACAAGTGCATATATCGCATGAAATACGCGGACACACATTACAAGTATGATCAATGCACTAGGTGTTGCATACCTGTGAGAAAACACAAGACAATTATTCTATAGATAGAACATGTAGTCCTCAGCAGGCTTATAGTAACTTATAAATTGGTGTTTGCCCTATGACCGTACATGCACCTGAGATAAGGGCATTTGAAAAGCGGTAGAATTTACAAATATACAATTTTTCCATAATCTGCTCATCTTTTGAATGTTTCTATTGGTTGTGTCATTATTTACCTTTGTTCATTTGACTTTGAGATTTTCAAGTCCATTAAGTAACATTCCTCTCAATTTTCTGTGATTCAAAATACTCTCCTTCTTCAACTTTTCGGCATGTTTCGTACTGATATCTTTTCAGTCCAAATCCAAAACCATACATCCACAGAAATACAAGCAATTCGAGTCAATATTTTCATTTATTTGGTAAAATTATGAAAGTATTCAATACTGGTATTGGTATTTTCCTTCCCAATATGAGATTGATATGCATAATTCCGATTTTGTGAGCAAAAACTATGAAAGAATTCAGAGCAAAAAGTCATCAACACGAGACAACAAGTAAAGTTGTACACAGAAAAGTGACTAGAAATCTTACTTAAAGGAATGAAATAATGATAAATGAAATGTAAAAAAGCAACTTATTACATAACTAATCGAAGAATTCAAGGTATGAGCAGATTCTGAAAAAAAAATTATATCATTGTAAATTATACCACTTTTCAAATGCCCTTGTCTCAGGGGCCAAAATACGAACTCAAAAATAATTTTTTGCTTGTTCTCAGTCTTACATGTAGTATTCTGTGATAGAATTAACATCAATTCAAAGTGCCATACCAGTTAATTTAAGAGCAGACTATTAAAAAAAGTTAATGATATAAGTTATTGCTTGATCACACCTAGTTCAAGTTTGGAACCCAAAGACAGTCTCTTCGAGAGTGTAATAAAGTGTGAATTATGTTCGTCATTTGAATCATGCCATACCAAAATAGTTTTGAATGAAAATCTTACTAATGTGAAGATGAAGTCTTATATGAAGATGAGCACTGACAGTTTCACACTGAAAACAATGAATGTACTTTCATGTACTGTATGAAGTTATGAACAGTGGTGTTGCATCATAACGTGCTGACATTTAGAAAAAAAGTAAAATGAATCTTCTGAAGTTTTGGAGGTTACACAATTCAACCACTGTCCTAGGCATCTAGAATTAAAGTAAAATGAATCTTCTAAGGTTTAGAGGTTATACAATTCAACCACTGAGTGTCTGGACAGTAGCCACTCCCCCCCCCCTGAATGGATATGAATAATATTTGACATAATACTTGCAGTAGATCTTAGGTGTACCATGGACATGGTCATATCAAGGTCATAATGAAGTCTAACACATGCTTTGTCTTTCTACCCCTGTTCTTCAAACTTGCAGTTTGAATAAGTTGGATAGTACAATACCAAAAGGTATGACATAACCTACATGTATCAAAAAGGTCAAGGAAACTAAAAGATGGTAAAAGTACGTGTAATACCTTTTTTACTTGTGCAGCATGAATCTGCATTTCAAGGTCATTTCCAAGTAAACACAAATTCAGTATCTGACAAAATCATGTCAAAGACCCTGGTCAGTGATCCTCAATCTAAACAATGTAATATGGCCAAAAAGTGTGAAAATAATTATGTCCGAAAATGTACCGAAAGACGTAGCAGGATGGATGGGATATGATGCAACAGGATCAACGTTTTAGGAATTTTAAGAAATTTTGTAACCGAAATTTTCAAATGCGTTGAAAAGACAGACGATCAACCAAAGTTGATCGAACTTGGCCACATGTGCCAGCTCTTCTCATAATAAAGTCCCAGTGAAACCAGAAGAGACTATTGGTTTCCAAATTATCTGTTTATCTGTGTGACAAATTAGGGTTTTCGAAACTTCTATCGCCCCTGCCGTCATACATGTAGTAAGAACTAAAGGTAAATCTAAATTAGTGTTATAGTGACAGAAAAAAAAAGAAGAACAATGCCTGCTGTAAAAGTAGATAAACGAAGAACCATGCTTAAACTTTATCTCCAACTCACATGACTCATTAACACAAAGTTTCCCTCATAAGTCAAATGTTGGTTAAAAAGTCCGGAAAACAAATGCAGCTATTGGCAATCCCCATCGATATAATAATAAAATTATTTATAAAGTCTGTAAACTCCGTACGGCGGCTTCGCCTAGCATACAAAGCAGGCCGCTCATACCGCTACGGTGACAACCCTAATCAAATTCAAACAACAACGAATAAAATTATTGTTCTCTCAAGAAAATGTATGTGGTACATCGTCACATGTACGTCCCTGATTATAGACGAACCTCAGAAGTGTTCCAAAGTGGAAGGCGTCAATTGGTTCGGAGAGAGGATGGTTCAAACGATGAATGGAAAAATAAAGAACAGCTTGACGTAAAAATAAGGATTTTGATTTCTTGGTGTCGATACCCCTTCCATCAACACCCCTCTAGATCCGCCCTTGTACATCACATAACACTTGTTTTGCCATAGGAGATCTCCCTTGGAAGGAAAGTGAAAAAAAGAGGAGGGGTGCATATAATTGAGGGTTGTTGGCGACGAGCTAGTGTGCGTTTGGCTGATCATTTTTTGTAAGAGTAACCAATAATCTTTTTGAAGCACTGATAGATATAGTATTTTCTGAAATTTTTATTTCAACTTCGCAAAATAATTTTGATTTCTCTTTCTGGCCATCTATTTATAATGATCAAAGTTCAAATGATTGGATCCAGTATCTGTCATTGTTTTTTTTTCTGAAATTTTGGAATACATAAAGTTCTGGGGTTTCATTTTTGTTTCTCCAATTAGTCCCTATCTCCTCTTTGATATTTTTCAACACCAACTTGCTATACATAAACATGTACATTTTTTCTGCGTATTACTTTCGATTGCTCATTTCTCCCAGATAATCAGTTTGTTAAAAAAATATCCTTGCGAAATTACTAACGGTAGTATAAACATTTCAGACTGACCTTTATCACTGAGTAATGAAGAATAATTATATATATTTTCAAAAACAAATTAACAGTAAAGTAATGAAAATATTCATTAAAAGTGTAAACCTTCATGCTTGAATATCCATATATCCGAGAAAAATGCGGCAGTGAGAAAATACTTAAAGGTTAACTTCTTGGAATTAACCTTGAGCTTGAAACAAATTAGGGGGAATCACACCGGTAAATTTTAGAGAAAATATGATAACATTAGGGACCTTTTAAAACAATTATATTAGATTTGTTCATTTAACAGGTTTTTTTTATTTATGAAAAGTGCTGATCCGTACGAGTGAGAAAATAAAAACGTATTTAGCGTATAAAGGACGGACATTTAAAGTAGGTACATATTTTTTCGCAAGCTCAGAATTGTATAATTTTTCATTCGGTAACTCGTAAGATCTATGCAAGTCAAAATTTCTAAGTAACAATTTTATAAGTTACTTGAATATCACGATTGATAAAAATCAATTATCTAATATCTACATTTATCAAAACAGCGAATTGTTTTCAAGTCTAAATGAAAAGATGATCATCCTGCGATGTATATCTTCAAATTTCACAGCATTATATCAAATGATTTAAACAAGATCCTGACAATAATCTCAACAACACTCACAATAAGGCAATTATTTGAACATCGACGTACCCCTAGCAAGCTAGAGGTGGGATCAGGTGCCCGGGAGGAGTAAGCATCCCTTGTTTGACTAGCCGCACCCGCCCTTGATGTTCACGCACGAAAATGAAAAATAATATCTAAACGACATGCACTGTTTCAGAATATGTCTATATAGAAAGTGCTTGATTTTAAAGTAAAGATTGAAATGTGGTATCTCAAATCCAATCATCATTAAAAATGATTTGAGTTCCACAATAACAAAAATCCATATCCGTAGAATGGTATTTAGAAATATCGAGTATATTCCATAGATTGATGTAAAAATCTTTATGGCTGTATCTCTTCATTTCGAGAATATTGAACCTTTTGTGTTCACACGACAAAAAACTGTTGCCTCGTACTGGCAGAAATGAATATAGAATTGTGCAAAATTAGCAAGTTTCCATGAACAAGTGTAAGCCGATGTGGGCTTACAAGCCATACTTCGTACCTCGCGTTGTGTGATTAATAAATGTGCATTTCTTTGTCGTGGAAGGAAACATCGTTGGAATTTTCACAAAGTTTATTTCACGAAACATTGTTTAACAGAATCCATAGCATGCGAGAATGTAATCTAAGACATCGAGAAAGTAAATCTGATAATCGAGAAAGTAATTCTAACAAATGAAAAATGACACATTGTATTTAAACCTGGGAGGGGAATTGCACAATATGATGGACGTATTTCTAGATAATTCCATGTTCATCCCTTAAAGATAAGGTTGTCAACAACTCTTCAAAGTATCTGAAATTATGAGGGATTGTACGTAAATAAACTCAATACGCTGGTACTTCACGTGTAGAATTCTCCAACTCATAGATAAAACCAATTTGTAATTAAGTTCTTATCAATCTCTGGACTTTCAAGTATTGGAAAATCAATATTTACAATTAAACATGTTAAAGTTGAGAAAATATTTCCCTTAAAATTCTTAAGAGAAACTTATTGACTGATATTTATTGAATCTGTTTCTTATCTTCTTTCAAAATTATCTTTATTTGAATTACTAATAACATCATCCCTCTTTTAGTAGAGCGACAAATTTAAAAAAGAAGCTTAGTTTTCGAGTTTAATCAACACACCTAACACGGGCCTGAATTTGGTCTGAACCTTTTGCTGAATACATGTACCCCTGCTTTCAAGTAGAGCTGTCGTAAAGAATATGCCACGGTCAGATTTTGTTTAAATTGGGTAAAAAGCGATAAAATCTTGAAAAATTAAAACGAAATATTTATCGTTTATATCCTCAGTATTCCTATATTTTGTTCTTTTTTGTATAGGAAGTCGTTGCAATCAATGCATCAGATATGTACACATGTTATATAATTGTTTTGGAGGAAGAATATTTTCTTCTCTCTCTAAAAATTACAGTTTTGTGCAAATTTCTGTGAAATATGAAGAATATGTGTTAATATTTTCTTTGAAGCACAGAGTCTAATTTTTTGTCTCGAAACATATCGACAAATATATGTTTATTATTTCCAATGCCTTTTTATTGATCATTTTTCTAAGGGGCCATAAATAAATGTAAAAACCTAAAGCGTATATACTTTTGATTTAAGCGTCATTTCACAAATTAGTTTCCGTAGATGAAGATTCGGTCGACCACTTGTTACAGTTTCTATCAAATCGTACCCATCAACCGGTATACATACATATTTTTTAAAAAGTTAAATGCAGAAAGTGGAATTACATCATACTGTTTAAAAATTAATGAAAAATACTTCTTTTTAATATGTCGTGGTAAGACCGTGTATGGAAACCCATTCGTGACAAGTTGAAATGAAAATACGTGAATTGAAGACAAATGCGTTAAGTGTTTATAAAATTATGAAAAGTATCTTTTGACGTTTATTTTGGTACCACAGAGATGTGAATATACATATAAAGTACATTGGTCAGAGTTTGGGCTCTTCGTTATCTGTGTTTTAAACATTACGATATGCCTTGGGTTAACGTTGTGCAATTTATCCCTTTTAGCATCCGCACTTACTCTTCGTTCAGATTTGTAACTGTTACAAAATCAAGTGGATGCTTTTCAAGATATACTGAGTCAGAGAACCCATTTGATATCTCAGTGAGATCCAATGGAAAATCCTCAAGGGTCACGGGGGGGGGCTTTAATTTATAATGCTGTACATACGCACAAACACCACATTGTCATATGTAATATTGGTAATTTAATTGGGCAGTTCCTACATTAATAAGGACTACATACGTCTACAATACAATGAAAAAATAAAAGGTTATACCACGAAAAGGAACCGTCTGTTGACAACGAACAATTCGCCGCAACAGGAGCCTAGAATTTTGGCGCGTCAATGGCCGTATAAAATTTCCCAAAGAGCTCCGAATAAAGAAATAAAATTGAAAAAGTGTGAAAGTATGACGCAAAGAATAGTCGGTGAAATGTGTCCAAGAAGAAACTATTCCAACAGCAAAGCATCGACCTTCAACGATGGATATTAAAGAGTCCAAGATGCGATACAACATAGTAAAATTTAACGTTTGTATCGACGAGACTGATGTTGACAGCTCAGCGTAAGACCTCAGAGAATAGAACACCCTTTATTTTGTGGTCATTTCTATCTTAATATTGCCTCTCGGCTGGTAGTATTATGTGAGCGTCTTTAATTCTTTTAAATGTGGTTATTTGATGTTCACTATTTGTTTGTATCTTTTCCGTTTCATTTATATAGAAACAATTGCAGAGAAACAGACAGTAAAAAACAAACCCAACAAAAACATACAATATCGTATAATGGCCATCAACGATCAATCAATCAGAAACTAGAGAACCAAAACTAGAAATCAGAGGCTATCTCTTTTTATCATCTATTGTCGTAGCAAAAAAACTTGACCGGGCGGAGCTAATTCAATCAAGCAATTGAGACGAATTGATACAATTTTAGGGTAGATAGATTATGAATTACACATCGTAATTAGAGTAAATACTCATTACCTGTAATTTTATATGGCTTTTATCACCTGGTCAGAAGTAATAAACTCTTCCGATGACCAGGTGAAAATAAGCTCCGCCCGGTCATGTCAGTTTGCTACGACAATACCTGTAGAACGATGCCTTTAAGCTACGTTTTAGCGTCAACTGTTGTCACAAGGTCAAACAGAGAAAGAAAATGCCATTATTGCCTCGAATGTGATGGGGTCGTATAGGCAGCTACGCTTGTGGAACTAAATTGCATTGCATAATTCCATGTTTTGTTGATCATAAAATCTTTGTTATACTTAATTATTTCTAAAATTCGGCTGCGTCCATATCACAATGTTTGAAATTACAAGAACATAGTACAGAAAAAAAAAATTATTTTTCAAAATTATTGATGTAAATATGTCATCTTCTTTGAAATAAAGCGATACTTTTCATTCATTATTATATGTTAAAACTTAATTTAGCCGTAATTATTTAGTTTTACTCCATATTATCGAGAAAACATCTCCTAGTTTATATTGCAGTGAATCGCTTATAACAAAGTTGGGGGTGGCGCACTTTATTTGCCTGGTACTCTTAAGTTTTTCAATCGATCTCTATCAAACTTTCCTAAAAACACATTCACATATCAAAATATCGTTTCTCTATGTTAATTTTTATCTTCGAATTAACATCCTCAATATTGAAGTGAAAGTATTGAGACTTTCAATTTTACCAATTTATCTTAGAATTTGTGCTCATTCATCCATGAAGTTGAAATTAGAAAAATCAATTTGATCAAAAAATTTTCATTTGACTTCAATTAGCATATTGACATTGATTTCGGTCAGTTTGACTTTTCATTTATTAAAGGATGATAATTTTTGTTAAAATATCTATGATTTTGAATTTTACTTATTTTCCGCTTTTCTCTGAATTTACAGTAATTCTGACCATACGAATTTTTTACGACAGGTCAAATCTGATGTCCCATGTTCTATTCTTTCGTTTGATATAAAAATTAGCCCTGTGTTAGGTGGGTTGATTAAAATTTCAAATTTAGCGACTTGGTTGCTCCACTATTTCATGTAAGGGAAATAATTAACTTTCGTGTTCTGATAAATGCATCGAATAAGTTTAGAGTTATCTACGGAGCCCGTAAAGGGTCACATAGAACTTTTTTTTTAATTCGAGCGCTCAATTTTAATTTCGAGAGCTCAATTTAAAATTCGAGCTCTCAGTTTTGAATTCGTGGGCTCAATTTTAAATTCGAGCGCTCAATTTTAAATTCGAGCGCTCAATTTAAAAATTTGAGCGCTCAACATAATATTTGAGCGCTCAATATAATTTTCGAGCGCTCAATTTATGTAAATATGAGCACTCAAAAAATTTTAAATTGAGGACTCAATTTCTTATTTTCGAGCGCTCAATTTAATATCCGTGCGCTCAATTTAAATTCTGAGCGCTCAATTTAAAATTGGAGCGCTCAATTTAAAACTGGAGCGCTCAATTTAAAAATGGAGCGCTCAATTTAATATCCGAGAACTCAATTTAAGTTTCGAGTGCTCAATTTAAAATTTGAGCACTCAATTTTATATCCGAGCGCTCAATTTTATTTCTGAGCGCTCAATATAAAATTCGAGAGCTCATTTTAAAATCTGAGCTCTCAATATAAATTACGAGCACTCAATATGACATTCGAGCGCTCAATGTAAAATCCGAGTGCTTAATTTTAATTTCGATCGCTCAATATAATATTCGAGCGCTCAATAAAATAATTGAGCGCTCAATTTAAAATACCCAGCGCTCAATTTAAAATTCCGAGCGCTCGATTTAAAATTCTGAGTGCTCAATTTAAAATTTGAGCGCTCAATTTAAAATTTGAGCGCTCAATTTAAAATTCGAGCGGTCGATTTTATATCCGAGAACTCAATTTGAACACTGAGCGCTCAATTTAAAATTTGAGCACTCAATTTGATATCCGAGCGCTCAATTTAAATTGTGAGCTCTCAATATAAAATTCGAGCGCTCGATTAAAAATCGGAGCTCTCCATATACATGTAAAATTCGAGCACTCAATATGATATTTGAGCGCTCAATATAAAATCCGAGTGCTCAATTTTAATTTCGATCGTTCAATATAATATTCGAGCGCTCAATAAAAATTTGAGTTCTCAATTTTATATCCGAGAACTCAATTTAAATTCTGAGCGCTCAATTTAAAATTTGAGCACTCAATTTGATATCCGAGCGCTCAATTTAAACTGTGAGCTCTCAATATAAAATTCGAGCGCTCGATTAAAAATCGGAGCTCTCCATATACATGTAAAATTCGAGCACTCAATTTAATATCCGAGAACTTAATTTAAGGTGAAGTAAAAAGACATCACACAGCCAAGCCCGTCCCGAAATTTATCAGGACCCTACACTCTACACCATCTTCGTAATAATTGATCATAATGATAAGTTCTATAAAATGTATGAAGAGGGTTTCGGCGGTTTTAATAACTAAGGTCCGCCTCATCAGGGGTCCACCTTAGCTATCTTTGACTTCAAATGAAAAGACGTCATACAATCAAGGCCGTCCCGAAATTTATCAGCACCAAACGTGAAATGAGAAGACATCATACAGCCAGTCCCGTCCCGACATTTATCAGGACCCAACGTGAAATGAAAAGACATCATACAGCCAAGCCCGTCCAGAAATTTATCAGGACCCAACGTGAAATGAAAAGACATTATACAGTCAAGCCCGTCCCGAAATTTATCAGGACCCATGTCTATGTGACCAGGGTCCTAGTAATTTTTTGGGCGAGTCTGGCTGATTGATGACCATACCTTTCAACACATTATTAGTCCCCTATCGGCAACGCCGAAGGGGACTAGGACTCTTAGTTTTCTCTCAGTCTGTCTGTATTTTTTCTGCAACGAATGGAGATATTCAGATGAAATGTGATACACAGCTTACTCTTGGATAGTTACAGAGCAAATTCGACTTTCCTCACGCTTGACCTTTTTTTCGAGGAGTTATGCCCCTTGATGACTTGGAAAATTCAGTTTCTGTCAGTTTTCCCGACTTTTTTCTGCAACAAATAAAGATGTTCAGGTGAAATTTGATACACAGCTTACTCTTAGATAGTTACAGAGCAAATTCATTTTTCGTCACGCTTGACCTATTTTTCGAGGAGTTATACCCCTTGATGACTTGGAAAATTAAGTTTTTGTCAGTTTTCCAGAATTTTCCCTGCAACAAAGAGAGATATTCAGGTGAAATTTGATACTCAGCTTACTCTTGGATAGTTACAGGGCAAGCTCGACTTTTGTCACGCTTGACCTATTTTCAAGGAGTAATACCCCTTGATAACTTGCACAATTCAGTTTTTGTCAGTTTTTCAGACTTTTTTCTACAACAAATAGAGATGTTCAGGTTAAATTTGATACTCAGCTTTATCTTGGATAGTTACAGGGCAAGTTCGACTTTTGTCACGCTTGACCTATTTTTCGAGGAGTAATGCCCCTTGATGACGTGTACAATTCAGTTTTCGTCAGTTTCCCATACTTTTTTTCTGCAACAAATAGAGATATTCAGGTAAAATTTGATACTCAGCCTCAAATAATTACACATTTACTTGCAAAAGGTACTATTTCGACAGTCTAGTTAAAGAGTTGGGTTTAAATTCGACACCTGGAAATCCCACTTACACCCCAACAAACCTTTCTGCCTCTGAAATAATAGATAACCACAAATCAGCTCTTGCTTCCTTTGGCTTCGACACTACCAATTTAGATTTAAATTTACCATACTTATACTGCATACCTAAAATGCATAAGAATCCGTACAAACAACGTTTCATCGCTGGTTCCTCAAAATGTTCTACCAAATCTGTATCGATCTTACTCACCAAAGTTTTATCTGAAATCAAATCTGGGCTTCAAAAATATTGTTCGATAGTATATTCTCGCAGTGGTATCAACCAGATGTGGATTTTAAAGAATTCGGAGGAACTTTTAGAACATCTGAAATCCACTCATTTTAGTAGAGTCCATTCGATCAAAGCCTTTGAATTTTTCGACACTTTACACTACAATTCCACATTCTAAATTGAAAGAAAGACTCGCAAAAATTATAAGTAATGCGTTTACAAGTAAGAACGGTAATCGCAAATACAAATTTATTGTTGTTAACTATGACAAAACCTACTTTGTAAAAGGAAAGTCCGATTCTGAAAATAAGTACACCGAAACAGATATTATTCAGATGTTAAACTTTCTGATCGACAACATTTTTGTGGTGTTTGGAGGAAAGGTCTTCCAGCGAATTGTCGGAATTCCAATGGGGATCAATTGTGCCCCACTCCTTGCCGACATTTTTCTTTACTCGTACGAAGCTGAATTCATTCAATCTCTGGTCTCTGAAGGGAAAAGATACTTAGCTTCTGACTTCAACTTCACTTACAGATATATAGACGATGTGTTGTCCATCAATAATCCAAAATTCGCGGATTACCTGAGCAGTATCTATCCTTCAGAGCTTGAAGTCAAAGAAACTACAGAGACAAATAATTCAGCATCCTATTTGTTGTCCTACGACAGTGATGGTCACATGAACACCTCACTCTATGACAAACGTGATGACTTCAATTTCAGCATTACATACTTTCCTTTTCTGAATAGCAACATCCCTTCATCGCCTGCTTATGGCGTGTTCATATCTCAGTTGATACGCTATGCCAGAGCAAGTACGAAATATATGGATTTTGTTCTGAGAGCTAGGCGTCTTTCAGATAAGCTTCTCAGTCAGGGATATGTTTGTGACCGACTAACATCGTCAATTAGGAAGTTCTACGGTCGATACTGGGAACTCGTCATACACTATGATGTCCCACTCTCCAGAATGGTGGATGATATTCTGTCATAGACCATTTGAACCATCCAACCCAAGATTGTACTCTATGTCTTCCGAAATGGAAGTTACCGGATGTGACAGTTCTACCGAATTGAAGCGGCAGGTGTTGGATGCAAGCAGGAGATGCTTACTCTTCCTAGGCACCTGGTCTCACTTCCATATCGGGAGTTCGCTTCTTTTCATATGGTGGAGGTTTTTGTTTGTTTGCTTTGGTTCCTGTTTTGTCCTGATTTTGTATGCCTTCGGTTTCTGATTTTCTGAAATATCGATTTTGTGCTGTATACAGGGATATGGTCATTATCCATATTTGTCATTTGTCTTGGATAGTTACAGAGCAAGTTCAACTATCGTCACGCTTGACCTCTTTTTCGAATCTATAAAGCAGATAAAACCTCAGAACTGAGCTGAACAGACAGTAAGTTTAATTAACACTGATGTTTAATTGAAGAGTTATTCATAGGCAGAGTTGCAGGACAATATATGCCGCCGGTAGGGGACTTATATAACATTTTTTAACTACGAATTGACCTTTACCTTGGGTCAAGGTGAAACCATCAGGTCACGAGTGACAACATACTGAAATATGACAGTGATAAATTTTGATGTACGGTTCAAGAGATATTGACCGGACAAGATTACAAAATGTCAAAAGGAAAGTACGAAGTGATCTTGGCCGTAGTCATACGACGTTGGGTCCAGAAACTTTGGGGTCCTGAGCGACAACATATTAAAATATGAAAGTGATTGAATATACGGTTCAAGAGATATTGCCCGGACAGGATAATCATAATACAATTTTATTTCAAAAGTACTTTTAAAGTGATCTTAACATTGGTCACATGACCTTGGGTTAAGGTGATATGAAACCTTTGGGTCATGAGTAACAACATAAAATGGTATGAAAGTATTAAATATGAACGAAATGACCTTAACCTTGATCGCATGACCTTGAGTCAAGGTGAGAAACATAAAAATGAAAGCGATTGAATATAGGGTTCAATCCCTGTCAAAAACTTTTTCATTACTGAATTACTGAGTTACCTTAAACTTAAGTCATTTGATCTTGGGTCAAGCTGATGTGAGATCTTTAGGTCATAAAAATTATGAAAGTAATCAGATATTAGATTTAAGTGATATGGCTTGGACTAGATAAGCATACACATTTTCAATTAAAAATGAATGAGCGGATTTGAATTTGGATGCATGAGCTTTACTTGAGGTGATAAGAACTCTGAATCAAAAACAACAACAGACTAAACTAGAATTGCCATAAACTAAAGGGACGAATTTATACCCTCTCGGCATATATATTTCTCATTAAACACAATTATTATTTGACTTCCAATTGTTCACTCTGAATATTCCCATACAATATTTACATTAAATCTTTTAGTCGAATTTAGTCGAAGAGTCTGGACAAGGTTTCACACATTGTGCATTGTTTTACACCACAATTGTACGTTCTTCGAGACCTCTGGGTAATTGGAGAAGTGAGAGGGTTGTGCGCACGTAATCCAGGATAACCACACCATTTGCTACTTGCGTGACAGATGGCCGTCCAAAGTCGGCACCGGTTATCCATTGGTCTCGTCGGTTTATGTGTAGTCTTTTGTGTTTGATGTTTACATGTCGTGTCTCTTTTCCGTCTCATGCTGTACTCGTCTTTTGTGTTTTTGCATGGGGTGTTTTGGTGTTTTACTGTTGATGCTGCAACGGGGTCTTGTTGGAGATCTCCTCCCTTCTTCTTGTGTCAATGGCCTATGATCTTCGTTCAAGGTCATTACATGCCCTCGGGTTCAAAGAAATTTATGCAGACATTAGGAAGAAGTTATGTCCTGGACAAATTTTTACCAATAAACCCTTGACATTTGACCTATAGCCTTGGTTCAATATCATGACACACCCTTAGGTGTTAAGCAACGACTCCGAGATATATTATTGTAATTCATGCAATGTGGAAGCATGTCCCGGAAAAGGTTTTACCGATTGTCGTTTGTGACCTAGATCTTTGCTGAAGGTGATGCCCCACCCTCGGGTCTAAATTAACAATTGTGTGAAATGTTATAAAAATCCTTCTATGCCCTGGACAATGTTTTACCCAATATTACCTTGGCCTATGAACTTGGTTCAAGTTGATGACGCATTCTTGCGTCCTAAATAACAGTTCTGTGCAATTGCAAAGGTGAAGTTTTGCCCTAGATCACGATTTACCAGTCATGTCTATTGTGACCTTGGCCTATGAACTTGGTTCAACGTCATGGAAACTTTGAAGGTGTTCAGCATCCTTTATGCAAAATATTATTGAACTCCATCCATTGGGGAGAAGTTATACCCCATAAAAGTTTTGTTCGACAGACGAACAGGGCGATCCCTTTATACCTCCAATGTTTGTTGGGGTATAGATATAAAAGTAATTGGGTATATCATTAAGAGATATAGCCAAGACAAGATTAGCATATTGGATTTCATTATATCCCGTGGGGAGCATAAGCCACAATGTATAACAATCCTTAAAGAAAACAAATGAAAATAAATGCCCAAGACAACGAACAGTTAGGAAATTCAATGTAGTGATCTTCACATATTTCTCCAATGGTAATAGGAGGTTCCATTAGGCTAAGGTCAAAAATCCCGTTTGCTTTAAGATGAAATTACAAAGAAAGTCCCTGATCAACACAACAGACTTCAAAAGTGGTTGTCAAGACAAAAAATTCCATCTTCTGCTGGTTGAAGCGATCCAACACTCCATTAACCAAGTATCCAACAAAACTTGTCTATAGGTCTTTTGGTGTGCAATTGACAGAATTCCTCAACTACAGATACTTCTAAGACTGTCAAAGACGTATCCAGCTTAAGATTCTTCAGCTGGATACGTCTTTGGCTGTAACTTCACTAGCTCAAAAAGTTGATGGGCCCCGTGTTCAGAATGAAGGCAAAACTTAACTTTATATATTTTATTAATTAGGGTAATGTATCTGAAATTGATATTGGGCATAATGTACTCAAGGCCAGTAACTCTTGCAATTTTTTTTCCTTTTACAAAATTTTCTTTCCTTCGTTTAAACACATAAAAATCCTTCGTTTAAACACATACTGGAATACCTTAAGGCACTGTACTATTTTTTACTAAGATTCACTAATTTGCAAAGCAGTTGTGATAACAAGGTAAGTATACAAATAAAAAGATTGACATTCATTTAAACTATCCAACCACAGAATATACTTGTATCTGCTGAAATGGAAGTAACCAGATGTGACAATTTTGCCAAATTGAAGCGGCCGCTGTTGCATGCAAGCAGGAGATGCTGACTCTTCATGGACACTTGTCTCACTTCGCTATAGGGAGCTTACTTCTTTTAATGTGGTGGAGGTTTTTATTTGTTTGCTTTGGTTCCTGTTTTATCCTGATTTTGTATACCTTCCGTTTATGATTTTCTGAATTATTGTGTACTGCATATTGGGATATGGTCATTATCCATATTTGTCATCAATAAAGGAAAATTCAATCCCCAACATCCTTGGGTCACAAAGACAAAAGAGTTTAAATCTTTAATTAAATTCTTTATTTTTGATCACAATCTTTCAAAAAATGTCCTTTGAATTTTCAATATCATTAGCAGAGATGTTTGAGCTGCAAAATAGAAAAGCCAACAACAAAAACAAGAGGCCCATGTGGGCCTATATCGCTCACCTGAGTGTAAGCCTTAGTGGCTACATTTGTTGACGGATTGGGACAAAGACACAAACTTGTTAGAGGACCTTGAGTACTTGCATCCTGTAAAGTTTCGTAATTTCTGTGCAGCGGTTACAAAAAAGATGTTGAAAATGTGTCAGCAAATCAGAGCCCTTGGCAACCATATTTGTTGATGGATCGGGACAAAAAACACAAACTTGTTAGAGGACCTTGACTGCTTGCTTCCTGTAAGGTATTGTGAAATTTCCGTTCAGCAGTCGTAAATAAGTCAGCAAATCAGAGGCGGCACAGCCTTACTTTTTTACAGATTGGGACAAAAGATACAAACATGGTAGAAAACCTTCTACTTGCTTGCTTTAAGGTTTCATGAAATTCCATGCAGCAATTGCAGAGGAGAAGTTGAAAATATGTCAGCCAATCAGAGCACTTGGCGGCCATAATTGTTGACGGATTGGGAAAAAAACATAGACCTGGTAGATTACCTTGCGTACTTGCTTCCTGTAAGGTTCTTGAAATTCTGTGCAGGGGTTTCTGAGGAGATGTAAAAATTGTCAAACATTTACGCCGGACGGATGATGGACAGTGCACTTTGACAATAGCTCACTTGAGCTTTGCTCATGTAAGCTAAAAATACATATTATGTAACATTCAATGCATGACAACCTTAAAATATAACACAATTTGACTATCAACCCAAACTGAAAATCAGTTGATTCTAAAGAGACAGTGTTGTTTTAAGTGTTATCCGCCCTGAATTACAATAAATGATAATCATTCTGAAAAAGATTGCAGTCAATATCAAAAATGATATAAAGGTAAGGATCATTACAAAATGAGTACAAAAGTCAAGGCAAGATCATGCATTTGAAAGGTAATGTTAAGACTTGTCAAAAGACAACATTACTTGCCGTGCAGGTTTTTGATAGTAAAATCATCATGGTAATTAAACAAGCATACTGAAAGTATTGCAGAAGCAATACATGTCCCCTACCGGTTGACAGGAAGTCTTTAAAATCAAGCAGTTGAAAGCTAAGTTCTGGACAAGGTTTTTCTAATAAAATGTACGGTGACCTTTAACCTATTACCTTAATTCAAGGAATTAAGGTCTTAACACACCCTTCAATCCAGGGCAACAATACAATGAAATGATACTCAAATCAATGCAGGCAATGAGAAGATTTGGCTAAATGCAGGCAATGAGAAGATTTGGCTAAATGCCCTGTGACCTTGACCTGCAACAAAAGACATTGGTTCAAAGTCATTACACATCCATGGGTCCAGGGCAATCTGTGGAATATTATTCAAATCCATATAGGCAGTTAAAGATTTAGCCCCGACAGTTAAAGATTTAGCCCCGACAAGATTTTTCAACATCCATATAACGTAACCTTCACCTTTGACATTGGCTCAGGGTCAAGACACATCACTGTGTGCTTGGCAGCAATCCTGTGAAATATTATTCAAACCCTTGCAGGCAATAAAAAGTTATGGCCAGGATACGATTTTTCAACACACATATACTTTGCCCTTTGACCTTCAACCTATGACCTTAGTTCATCCTTAGGTTCTAGGCAATAATCCTGTAAAATATTATTCAAATCTATGCACACAATAGCAAAACATTGGGTAATCAAAGATTACACAGCTGGCCAAATCAAATAATATCTAAGATACAAAAACCATTGTCATGAAGAAACTATGTTATCTAATATTAGTCTTATCCCTTGGAGAGCTAAAGATACAGCTAATTAAAAAGTAGGTTAATGGTTAAGGTCAAAGTCATGTTAATGGTCATTGTCATTGTGGGGGACCATTAGTACTTCATGCATACCAAGTTTCATCAAAATCCCTTCCGTGGTTCTGAAGAAGAGGTCGAAAATGTGAAAAGTTTACGACAAACAGACGGACAGCTGCTATTACAATAGCAGACTTGAGCTTCGATCAGGTGCTCTAAAAAGGTATATAGAAATTTGAACATGATCTGTATCACAATAAGATGTATTAATATACCAAAATCAATTTCAGTATCTGCACTAACAGGGAAAATAAGTCAGGAAAATTAATTTTGGAAGACATCAAGCATAACTCCTCCAAACATAGGGTAATCAAAGATTACATAGCTCGCCTATACAGGTTTTTGTCAGAAACCAGGTTAAAGTTTTTGAAAAGTAGGTGAAAGTCCAAGGTCAAGGTCACTAGGTCAAAGGTCATGGTCTGAAATGAAAGGTCTCGTCACAAGGTATCTACATGTGAAATATCAAACCCCTACCCCTTATAGTTCAAGAGATATAGCCCAGGTTAAAGTTTTGTCTACGGACGACGACGCTGAGGGTATGGCATTAGCTCTCCCTACTTTTTCGTCCTGGCGAGCTAAAAATAGGTAAACGATGACAAAAACGAAGTTTGCTCTGTAACTTTTGAAGACCAAGCTGTGTATCAAATTTCATCTCAATACCACTGTCCATTGCAGAAAAAAAAATCCAGAAAGTTTAATTTTGCAAGTCATCAACATGATAAGGGACATAACACCTCCAAAAATAGGTCAACCATGATCAAATCTGTACTTGCTCTTTAACCTTCCAAGACAATCTGTGTATCAAATTTATCACAATATCTCTATCAGTTGTAGGAAAAAAGTCTGGAAAACTGAAGAATGACAGACGGACTGACTTAGAGACAGATGGAGAGGAAACTAAGAGTCCCCTCTTGCTTTGCCGATAGGGGACCAATAACCCTTGTTTCCTACAAGGTTAATTACACACTATTAAAAGTATTTAATTAAGACTCTTATGATCATACAGGGAAAAAATTAAAAAATGTGTAACCCAGAAATAGGTAAAAACTATTTACAGGATAATCTGCCTGGAAAACCTTCACTTTAATTCTCACACTTACATGTACTCTCATGCCTCTAGCTTATAGCATTATGTTTTATCTTCGAACTGATCTTGCACATAAAGTACATCAAACTTGAATAAAAATCACTTGTAAGTACTTTCTTACAAATAAACACACACCAGTGTCAACAAAACTCAATATACTTGTTCAGTTGTGGATGCTTCTCACACATAAACAGCTTAAGAATTTTAAAAAAAAAAAAATTGTCATCAGATATAACAAAGCTCACCTCAATGGCAACATTGTCACATGATCAGCATCTGTATGTACGTTGCACAAATTATTTCCAGATGCATCAAACCACACAAATTTGACTAATAAAGAATTTAAAGAAGGCTGGAAATGAAGATGCTAATTTTACCTAACCATTGTAGTAAACATCCTTAGATGCAAGTTTGGTTGACTTATAGAAAGGTGGGAATGGACCAGTCCTTTTTTACTTAACATGGTCACTCAGGTGTGAATATGGGTCAGACGCAGTATCTGTATCATGCATTGTAGTAAGCATCCTCAAATGCATCATCCACACAACTTTTGATAACCTAGGATTTATAGTAAGGTGGGAATGGACCATGCACTGAATGCATCCTCAGATGCATCATCCATATAAGTTTGGTTGATGTAGGACTCATAGTAAGGTGGGAATGGACCTGTCCCATTTTACCTAACCTGCTCACTCAAGCCTGAAATGCAAGTTAGATGCATCATTCGTACCATTCATTTTAGTAAGCATCCTTAGATGCATCATCCATGCAAGTTTGGTTGATGTATGTCTCATAGTTAATAGGCAGGAATGGACCTGTCCCATTTTGCTTAACCTATAGTGCAGACGCCAACGATGGGGCGATAGCATCAGCCCCCTTTGGTCTCGGTGAGCTAAAAACTCATGCAGATTCTGCTCTAGTTGTTTTTTTCTATGCAAAAACAATTCCACACTTAATTAAAATTCACATATAAATTCTCTCAAAGAAGTACTTAACACTGCTAAATAATAACATCTACAGCAAGGCAACTGAAAACACACCAGAGAAGGAAGTGATGGATAATTTAAGAAATGATTGATGACTTATGACCATGATTTAAGAAAATACCAACCTGAAGTGGTGATTGATGATTTAAGGAATTGAGAAATGATGAAAAATGTGAATAACTTGATTAAGTTCATTGACAAATCAAATACTCTCCAAATTTCATCTAACATTTTATATATCATATATATAATGTAAACCGTCTTTTATTTGCGAGCATTTAATTTTCGTGATATTCACGAGGTCCTCTGATTTGCAAAATACCGCAAAAACGTCCAAACATATGTATAGTAAGATACGTACATACAATTGTTGCGAACCAGTAACCTCACTAACCTCACTCGTGTTTGTGAAATTAAGATGCTGCAAATAGAAGACAGTTTACAGTATATATATTATGTATGTATATCACACATCGGATACTCATATACATGCATAATGAAACATTCGCTAAAGGCTATGTATTCTATCTTAATCCAAGTAATTCTAAACATTAATTTTAGGGAATATATAAACTTCAATAAACCAAGGTTATCTCAGTGTATTAATTGCTGTGGAGAAGGAAGGACTGCATAAAAAAGTACCTCTCCGCTTTTCTAACATAAAATGAAATTTGTTGTTGATCTAAGGATCAATGATACCCCCACCGGGCTTATGTTACATATAACCTACTGAAACCATGACTATACATATGGTAGTTGTAAAGTGCATAGGTCTACACATAATTGAGCAACATAACCAACATTTAAAATTGTCCTGCTTCACATGGTGTAAAATCTATAACAATTATGAATTGATGTTCTGAGGTTCCCGTAGTTTTCCTTTAACATGTATAAATGTCAGGAAACCACAAAACATTAATTCAAGGGACATAACACCTCGCAAAATTGAGCAACATAGCCTATATAGGTTCTTGACCTAAAATTTCGGAGTGTAAAATCTAAATCTCAGAAATCAATGTATTCTCTGTGAGGGTTTTCTTTTGGATGTTTTGAAATCACAAAATACTGGGTTTTTTCTTAGCTTCAAGGGGCAAACCTCTGCACATTATTGAGCGACATGACCCATATTCGATCAAACATTTTATCTTTCACTGTTCTGATACCAAAATTTTTTGAATTTTTCTAAGTTTCAAGGGGCATAACTCTACATGTAATTGAGGGACATGACCCATATTCAAACTTGACCTGTATTTCTTAATGTAAAAGCTAAATCCAAGAAATGAATTGATTATCTGTAACGGTTTTCCTTCAAATGTCCAGAAACCAAAATATTTTGAAGTAGCGTCCTCCGTAGGGAAGTTTGATAATAATAAATAACAATGAACACTCTATATCCGCAATATATTTGTGTGGATATAGAGTGTTCATTGTTATTCACAATATTTAGAATTTTTCTAAGTTTCAAGGGGCATAACTCTACACGCAATTGAGGGACATGACCCATATTCGAACTTGACCTGTATTTCTTGGTGTAAAAGCTATATGCACAAAATTAATTGACTATCTGAAACAGTTTTTCTTTAAATGTCCAGAAACCACAGGTGGGACGGAAGCACACACATACAGACAGACATGTGCATCACTATATACCCCCACCATTTTGTGGCGGGGGTATAATAAAAAACACTGAAAAACTACATGTAATTGTGACAAAAAAGCAGTAACTAATTTCACAATATCATAAATTAATGGAGAGTAATACAAATAAGAGGCCCACCTAAGTACCTTATAGAACCCTTGAAGGGATCTGGATCCATGACAAAATGCAAACTTAGAGCATTTTATCCCTGTCGGTTTTAATAGTGTTAGGTGATCACTTGAACTAAACTCACTATCGTACTTTTGCTTGGATGGGCATATTGATCATTGTTGATCTTACTAAAAGACACATTGTTGATCTTACTAAGAGACACATTGTTGATCTTACTAAGAGACAATCTATGTACAGATATAATGTAAAATCTTTGTAGAAGATGAAATAATTGTGTATAGGTTCTTAAAAAATCACAATGTTTTCCTTATACAAGGCAAAAGAAAAATCTAGATATAGTCCATGTCCCAAACATTGCTTTCAAGAACATTCAGGAATTCTTCCTTGAAATCTGCAAAGCTCTCATAGAGAGAGGGTAGTATTAATGAATTTACACAAGTTCTAGATGTAGGTCTCCTTGCCAAACCGGTACAGGAAGATGTGAATTCAACATTTATGCTTTCTGTAAGGAAGCACGCACCAGTACAAAAACGAAGAAACTTTTCCAAATTCCTGTTATCAAGGCCTTTTACAAATCTTTTCAAGTGACCAGCTACAACACTCTGTTGTGGTGAAATGGTTTCTGGTACTTTGAGTGAAGTTAACACTTTTTTGACAGATGGTCTTCTAACTTCTACTATTTTTCTGAAATCCTCTTTGCTGATGCTAAGAAATTCAGGTTGCATAATCTTTGACCAACAGTCACTCACAAACTTAGGTTCCTGAATAATCTCTTTGTGTGCTATTTCATGAATAATTGCTGTTATGTTGGCCTCAGTTGGAAATATTCTACATTCATGAGTTTCTAAAATATCTATTAAATCAGACAAAGAGTCCTCTGATGCAACAGTTTGAATGTCATCAATGGCCTGTCTCAGAATTCTTCTCTCTGACTCGGGGATGTATTCAAGAAACTCTGTTATTAGGCCTTCAGGACAGAACCCATACACACAATCTTCTAGAAAAAGAGGCGAAATTTGTATTGGAAAAAACTTCAGAATCTTGTAACCTTCTACAAAAATTCTTGCTACTGAAGTCCATTCACACTCTCCCATATCATGCCGTAGAATGGGTATTTTGATATTTGCCCCGTCACAACATTTTACGTAGAATGTTTCCCAAAATTCTGTTAATATGTCTCTTAAAACTCCCGTTCCCTCTGCTGTCTCTTCCTTTCCATTTGGTAAAATCCTCCTCATTTGGGCATCCAGCTTCATATCAGCACACTTAAAAAGACTGAGAAGCTCAGAAAATACATTCCCTTGGTGAAGTCTTATTTCGTCACGTTCTGACACCATACTTTCCCTATGTGGAACATTAAAATCATTAACGCTGATACTTGGTTCTTCTCTTTCTGACGGCAATAGATCTAAACTCTCTGTACCATACGAGAATACCATATCTTCGTCCACTGGAATATGGATGACACGAGTAAAGGCAGAAAAACCAGCCTGAGCAGCAGAATGATCAGCTGTATAGTCTTGTGGGGTGAATGAAACTGACTCTAGTGATGGAGAACGAACAATATGTAATGTGTTGGAGTTTTGAGACTCAGAGGCAGATGAGGATGAAATGGTCTGATCAGTAATGTTTGTATTCTCTGATCCACCTGACTTCTGTGGAGAATTTACTGGGTCAATATTTGTATTTGAACTAGACTGGATTATTATCGATGCAGGTTGTGACAAGCTAAATGTAGACTCTGAACTATCGAGGAAGCTAATCATGCTAGTAGCAGGAGCACTGGATTGAAAGTCTGAGGCACCTAAGGAAGGATCACTTGATGACAAAGATGCAGAGTGCCCTTCCTCCATGCTGTAACATTGTCCTTCCACCTGTTGCTCTTGAGGTACATCGAGATCTGGCAAATCCTGTTCACAAAGGGATTTTTGCTTTGTAAATATATAAAACCTGAGTGTTCTCATTCTTGTATTACTATATATTTCCTCCAATGTCATATCTTTGTCAAATTCGTTTTGACAAAAATCTCTGATGGAGAAAACAAAATCTTCTTCTTTTCCCTTACAGGATTCATTGTTTGGGAAAAAAAGCCGCTTTCCACAGTCTAAAATATCTCCTGATTTCCAATCTTTCCCTGCTCTCACATCTCTTGTCCCTCCACCTTGTTTAGATCTAACTTGAATGTACCTACAAGAGGTAGAACAATAGTCCAACCATCCAATTTCTATTTTTCTTAGTTCTTTTCTGGCATTAAAATTCCCTCTAAGTTTGCCACTTCTTGTTCTTTTTTCATCTTCAAATCCTTGATCCCTTCTTAATGACATCCTGTCCCTCAGTCTCTCCATAAAGGAGTTTCGACTTTTCCTTTCAGCTGTTTTGTTTATGAATTGACTACAAAACCGACGTACTCGACATCTGTCTCCCGCTTTGGATATATATTTCTCTATTTGTTCATCCGAAAGTACTGTTAATGCATAGCAGTCAATCTGAAAATGAAAAAGTTCATTCTTTTAAGAGATAAGTACTAGCGTATAACCAAAGGATATGAATACACCATTTTTGTGTTGCCTGCGAAGCATAGTGACACTTAGGGATCACTTTGTCCATAGTTTGTCTGTCTGTCACGTTTGGATGTCATGCATAAATGTGATTCCTAAGTGTCACTTTGTTTCGCAGGCGACATATGCATTCCTTAGAACGATTTTTAGTATCTTTTATCGCTCAACATTTTGATTGATTTAAATGAAAACTAGAACTGCCCTAAAGTGGACAAATCATACCCCCTGCAGGGCAGAACCATTTATGACGCAACATTTATTCCTCAAAAGTCATCATACCAAAATGTAGTTACTGTAAATGTCCATGAAATTTTAAAGTCCTACCATTTATAGTATGAAAGAAATAAAAATTCAAAAGAAGGTCCAAGACCAAGGTCACTAGGTCAAAATTCATGGTATTAAATGAAAGCTTTTGTCGGGAGGAATACACAGGTATATGTGACATATCAAAGCCCTACCCTTTATTATAGTTTAAAAGTAGGCCAAAGGTCAAGGTCAAGTTCGCAAAGTGAAATGTCTTAAAGTAATACTTGTTATGATGAATGTGTGTATGAAAGTCTTATCACTTATACTTGAAGAAATGTTGACTTCAAGTTCAATAACATTTTAATCAAATTATATCAATAAGGCAAAAGTTCAATGTCAAGGTCAGTAGGTCACTCAAAAGTCTTGGTATCAAAATGTAGCACCTTGTTATGGTGAATGTATGGATAAAATATGGTGGTTCCCTACTCATAAATTTAACTGATAAAATTTGTTTTTAAAGTCAATTTCCTAACCACAGTGGTCCAAAAGACAAATACTAGAAGTCTCTGACGAGACTGAAGCTCTCCTGGTTGTTTAATTAAATTCATCTAAGTGACACTACAGTGATTGGGATAAGCATGCGCCCTGTGCCATAGTCGCATTTAATTCTAAAATGGCACATTTAAATTTAACCTAGTGCGCCAATGTGGCGCATTAAATTTTTAAACAAATAGTGGAAATCTTCCGTTCTTTTATTCAACGTGGTGATGACTCACCATATTGACTTATTTAAAGTTCTGCATACGATTTAATATGTTTACTGTTCGTATCAATCAATACACAAGACAGTAATTTGAGTGTCATTCATTCAAAACACCATTGTTTCCTATTGCAATAATCCCTATTTCAAAACTTTATACAGTTATGTACGTATAAATGGAATTCTCTAGTTCATATGAATCATGGTCATAATTTGTTCACAGAACGCAAATTTCATTCAAAGTTTTGTCATTAGATTTTGCAACAATTAACAGCAGAGTTTATGTGCGTTTTTGGGGAGGAGTGGTTTTCAGGAAATTTTTGAATTATAAATTCAGGTTCAAAATATGCAACGAATCTTTAAGACGATCTTTTGAAACTGTTTGGGTCAAATGTGTCCCCCTTTTTTCATGTTGAAGTACAGAAAAGACCGTCTAGACAACTGTAGCGGCGGGTGATGAAGATTTATATTAGTTCTTTGGTTTTTTTTTTTTTTGCAAATTACTGGCACATTCATATTCAACAATGGCACATTCCTTTTGTAAATGGCACATTGATGTTGCAGGATATGGGGCCATTGTTACATTCGCCTGATTTCCCATCCCGATCACTGGACAGAACCATTTTGTAAGATCCAAGGGTCAGGGGCTAAAAAAAATACATCAGATTTGCAAGCCTATCAAGACACAAGTCTGAATATAATGCAAAAGCAAAACATAGGGTAATCAAAGATTTCATAGCTCGCTGTAGCAGGTTTTTGTCAAAAATCAAATAACTTCTTAATTACAAAAATAGCAATCCAAGGAATGCTTGTGTGACCTGCGAAGCGGCCTATTTTTAAAAAAGTTTATCAAATATGTAGGTCAAGGTCACTTGGTTTAATATTTGTACATGTATCAGTGGGAAAGTCTTGTCAAATGAACTTACATGTGAAATATTAAACCTCCTACCAATTAAAAGATATGGTCAATCTATTACTTTCAGAAAAGGTCAATCATCTTGGTGTAGGTCATTAGGTTCAATTTTTTGGGGAATAAAAGAAAGAACTCATCATAAGAAATACATGTTTGAAATATTAAAGCCGTATCGCCTATGAAACACAGGGGTTTTTCTAGCCCCTGATGCCAGGGGACTGGGCTGATGAAATTGGGAATTTCGCGACATTTAAACCTTAATTGGGAAATAAATTTCAAACAACAAACATAGGTAATCACAGATTACGAAGCTCACCTCGTGGCAGCAAAATACAATTCAAACATTTTTCTAAGAACATGTAACTCATTCTCAAATAGAAACAGAAATTCTTATTTTCTGTTTTTGGATTTTTACATCATGTTTTGACAGAAATCTAGACAAAATGCAATATTTTAGTAAAAATACTTTATTTACTGAACACAGTATCAACAAAACAGCTCTTTTTCGAGTTTATACATAAATACAAGGGATTTCTCAGTAATTGTTTTCTTAGTAACAACTAGACTCAGTTGAATATTTCGGAGTAAATTTACTCAGAAATGTAGAATCTATTACACTGGCCCTTATCCAGGTTAAACAATATTCAGAGTAAATTTACTTTGAAATGTTCAAAATTGTAGTATTTCATTTCAATCTATTGCAACCTGAAAATTACATTGAATGGATCATAGAATGAATCTAGAAATCTTTTTTTTTTCAATTCAAAGTTGTGCAAGAATATGAGTCTTAAATTTCTTTTTCCTGAAAAAAAAATTGGAATTTACTCCGAAGTTTAGAGTTTATAGCATTGGCCTTTATCCAGAATAAATCATTTCAGAGTAAATGTTCTTTGAAATTTTGAAATCATGAAGTATTGAAATCAATGAATTCATATTTACCATACATATTACAGATAAGCTGTTCAGAGTAAATTTACTCCGAAATTTTGAGTTTTTTTTTATACTGGCCTTTATCCAGAAGGAATCATTTCAGAGTAAATTTACTTTGATATTTTGAAATCATTGAATCCATATTTACCATTCATATTATAGATAAGCTGTTCAGAGTAAATTTACTCCGAATTACTGGCCTCTATCCAGAATGAATCTTTTCAGAGTAAAATTACTCTGTAATTTTCAAAATTGTAGTAGTTCATTTGAAAATGATTTGTAAATTACATTGGAACAAATGAAAAAGATGGCACAGCTTTAAAAATGAATTTTTAGGAAAAAATGAATTCAAGAGTAAATTTACTTTGAAGTTTTGAAATAATCGAATTCATTTTAACCATACATATTATGATTGAGTTGTTCAAAGTAAATTTACTCCGAAATTAACAGTCCATAACATTGGCCGTTATCCAGACTGAATCATTTCAGAGTAAATTTACTCTGTAATGTGCAAAATTGTCGTAGTTCATATTAATATCAATTTGTTTCAATTCAAAAATGGTTCAAGACTAAAATTCGAATTGATTTCTACAAAATGAAGTTGGTGTAAATTATTCCAAAATGTATAAAAAATATATTTAGGATTCAAGTATCCAACTTTAAGGTATATATAACAAAACATTTTATGATGGATGGTACTACTACTAGTACCAGTACAATCAGTAGATGCACAACTTTAAAAATATAGGCACCAATTTAAAGATATGAACCAGAGGCAAATGCTATGTACATTACAAATGAACGAAAAGAATATTTTAGCTTGGAAAGTAACACCCTTTTCATCATTGAAGAAATGAGAATATTTTAGATTATTCTTTAGACAATTTTTAAATACAAATTGAAAATATTTAAAAGTCTAAAAATAATTCTGACATCCAATGCCTTTGATCCCTTCCTCTCAAATAAAATACCTAATTTTCCTTCTAATACCCTATTGTTCTGCAAACCTAAAATAAATATTTTTCTCCATTGATACACACACTCGTAAATCTATATGAATTAAACAATATATCATTCTAAGTCATGCTAAATACAAAAATCTTATTTCATAATGAGCAATAGGCCAAAGATACAGTTTATAATCAACAAGATATGCCAAAGATACAGTTTATAATCAACAAGAAGGCAAATTTACAGTTTAACAAGAGTCGAAATCTATAGTTTATAATCAACAAGAGGCGAAGTTGAAAATTAATTATCAACAAGGGGCCAGACTTACAGTTTATCATCAACAAGAGGCCATGTTTGCAGTAGGCCAATTTACAGTCTAGTATCAACAAGAGGCAAGGTTTACGGTTATAATTACAAAAGGCTAAGTTTACAATGTTTGATTTACAGAAGGTTATGTTCAACATGTGCACAGTCTATAATCATCAAGAGACAAAGTTTACAGATATATGAACAACAAGAGGTCAAGTTTATAGCTTATAATCAACAAGAGGCCAAGTTTAAAGCTTATAATCAACAAGAGGCCATGTTTAGTTTTATGATCAACAAGAGGCCAAGTTTATAGCGTATAATCAACAAGAAGCCAAGTTTACAGCTTATCATCAACAAGAGGCCAATTTTACAGCTTATCATTGACAAGTGGCGAAATTTATAGCTCATCAATAAGACGCCATGTTTACAATTTATGATCAACAAGAGGCGATGTTGATAGCTTATAATAAACAAGAGGCCATGTGTACAATTTATGATCGACAAGAGGCCAAGTTTACAGTTAATTATCAACAAGAGGCCATGTTTACAGCTTATAATCAACAAGAAGCCAAATAAATAATATATGATCAACAAGAGGCCAATTTATAGATTAAAATCACCAAGAGGCCATGTTTAAGTTTATGATCAACAAGAGGCCATGTTTACAGTTTATGATCGACAAGAGGTCAAGTTTATAGCATATAATCAACAAGAGGTCAAGTTTATAGCTAATATCAACAAGAGGTCAAGTTTATAGCTTATAATCAACAAGAGGCAATGTAAACAGCTTATCATCAACAAGAGGCCATGTTTACAGTTTATGATCAACAAGAGGTTAAGTTTATAGCTTATAACTAAGAAGAGGTCAAGTTTACAGCATATAATTAACAAGAGGCCAAGTTAACAGCGTATGATAAACAAATGGCCAAGTTTATAGCTTATAATCAACAAGAGGTCATGTTAACAGCTTATGATCAACAAGAGACCAATTTATAGGTTATAATCAAAAAGAGGCCATGTTTACAGTTTATGATCAACAAGAGGTCAAGTTAACAGTACAAAGGTGGCTTAGAGCCAATATTGTATCACTAAGCGAAATGAAATTCATTTATCTTCTATTCCATTGCCATGTGTTTTCTTCTTACTGTGTTCCATTCCTCTGCCATTTATTTTGAAGACAAACGGAAATGTTTTTACTGCTGATCAACAGTTTTATTCCATTTTTCTCCAACACACCATTTTCTTAAGCACTGAAGATATAACAAACACAAATCCAATCAAGTTCTTCAAAACTGCCACTTTGCTTGAACTCCATAACCGCATTTTCTATCTTTTTGAACGGTTTGAGTAAATGCCTAATGATAATCTACTCCCATCCGAGATTCTCTCTCTTGGCATTATGTTTTCTAAAATAAAAACAAATCGGAACATTATATTGGTTGAATGTTTCATATGTTTAAACAAGAGTTATGATCATGATGATAAACCAAAATGCAACATATGTCAATTAATTAAATTTTTCCTTTATCAATTTCACTTGTATATGTATAAATTTTGTGCCAAGGACGAAACACTTGAAACTTCATTATTAAAATAGATATTTGCCATAAATATACCTCGTGCTGCCTCCATTTCATGTCATCAAATCACAGTTTGAAGATCAGTTTTTGAAGAAAAAAACATCTCCACAGTGTTAATTAAAAGGAAGACGGGAAGGGTTTTTGATGCAATCGCTTTCATCTCATCATTTCTCTTATCAGCACATTGTCGTATGTGTTTTAGTGGAATTAGCCTCTGAAGTTAGAAACAAAGGTTCTTTATTAATGCCATATCAATCAATCAGCTGTAAATAAAGCTATCCAGAATCCATTACCTACGTGTATATTGACTTGGCAGGTTATGTAAATTATGTAATAATCCGTCAAAATAAAATTGACCATGAAAAAGTCTTTTTACCTTGTTTACATAAAACAATCCTTATCTGCTTATAAACTATTGTTAAAGCAATATTAGCTGTCAGCAGTTGCATTTATATTTATTTGCTCATTTTCACGTATGTTATTACTCATAGAAAATGATGAGGGTTTGATAAATAGGTTGATAAAAAAAAACGTCGGATTAACGCCTTTCTGTGCAAGAATAGCAGTTTTTTTTAAATTCTAACAGCCCCAACAAAAATTCAACGTAAAGCCCGCCCATATTCATGTGCCCTTACGTTGACCTTTCTCAGCTTGCTTTCTGCCCATGCGCAAGCTAAATTTGGTCAGTGAACATTACCGATTGAATAATTTGTAAAGGAAAGAAAGTATTCTTTTATTGATTAAGAGGTTAAGATGGCAAAATAAGGACGTTCTATAGTCCCATTACACAAGATTTTATATTGCAGATCATATGAGCTCAATTTTCAAAGATAAAAGTCGTTAATAAGCTTTTCATGTCTCCGCAGGATTTGACCTGATTTATCTCAAACATAGCACATGTGGTCACTCGGCGGAGATTATGACGCACTTAGTTGCCGAAGGCATCGAAGTACAGACAGCTCTGTAGACTGGTAGACGTATATGTTTTCATGCTGAGTTTCGTTGCGTAACACGTTTATTTTAACTCGGATGACTTGTGTATCATCTTTTAATAACAATTAGAAGGTATTAAGAGATTTTTTGCAAGAAAATAATTTTTAGCCTCTGACTGCTAATATTGCTTTAAATCATCCCGAACATTCACATCATTGTAGTGCGCATGCCTAATCTTACCGCGCGTAAGTAAACATATCTTTCAAATCTATTCACAATTTCAGTTTTCCGAACCGCTAAATTAGTCACAACATGTACTTTAATATTAAGCTAAGAAAGGTCTTTATTACAAATGAGACACAAGTACGAAAATATAGATATATATATATATACAAAGAAAGAAAAGTCTTACCGGTCCACAATTTGAATAACTATTGATTGTTAAGATCTCCTTTTGATCACCTCTTCGTATAATTCCTTGACGAATTCATACAAGCTCAAATATAAATTCTGAGACACAAAATTTTATTTCTAACATGTTGTAATCTACAAGCGTGTGTTTTCGCATATATCCAAATCACTCTCCTGAGATAAACTTGGTCAGTCTGCATCGCGCCCACATCTGTTTATTATCAAGAAAGCCTGGGAACAATCGGGTTGGGGAACAACGGGGAATCTTTCAAGTTTCTCCCAAAATTAAATGTTACAAAGAAAAACCAAGTGTTTTAATTTATTTATTTTCATAGAAATTTTATCAATCGTGAAATGTTCCCTTCGACTACTCATCCCATCATTTGGGGATTCTTATACTTTTAATTTTGGGAGTAGTACACTTCTACCCCATGAGGTACCTTGTATTCCACGTTAAATCACCAGAGGTTTAGATTCATTCAATAGCTACATCTGATTGTAGAATCCATGTACCCACAAAGTATTGAAATCGTTTCAAGCGCGGATTCAAAGGGAGGGGGGGGGGGGGTTAAGGGAGGGGGGGTAAGGGGGGGGGGGGGGGTCGGACTTCCCTGAATTTTCGAAGCATAGTTACTATTTCATAAATATACATAAGTCATAAGATTAAGTCCCGACTACCTTTTTGTTTTCATGATATTTGAAAAATAAAACATGAATTTGTATTGGAAATCTTTCATTATGAACTTCTCTGGCTCGTTTCCGCTTGCCAGAATTTTATCACATACATGTACGTTATTTTCAAATGATGCTGCGCCTCCCTATATACAACATGTACACCTTGGTCAACGAACAGGTGCACTAAGAGTAATGAAATATTGCTATCGCTCGCCATTTATTTTATTTGCTTATTATAACTGACAATCAAAAATCAAGTACTACGATGTGAAAATTCAAGATTTTAAGCTTTTTGCTCGCTATGCGAGTCATCTGTTTTAATTAGAAACAAAGTTGACAATCATTAATCAAGGACTATATTTCAAGCCATGTTTTTTTTTTTTTTTTTTTTTTGCTCTTCAAATTTTTTTTCATTGAATAACAAATATTGTTTACGGGAGAAAAGGGTCCCCCTTCCTTTTCATAAAGATATGTTTGCACCTAGCTTTCCGTAGAGAATGCATACTTGTCTATTTATTTGCAACATATATAATGTAAAATATGTTCCATGTTTGGAATTCGATCCTGCCACAGAAATCTTGTAGAAGTATAGCCCTGATATTATCATATTCAAATTTAAAGTAAAAGATCAGATATGATAAATAATTGAAGAGAGCATTTCACCATGAATAAAAATTCAATGAAAATAAACATAAACACTTGGTTTTCGTCGTCGCTTTAAAGTTTTGGAGAAATTGGATAGATTACCCGTAGCTCCCCAGGCCGGATGTTCCCCGGTGTGATTGATGATCAACAGATGTGAGCGCTAAGCAGACTGACCAAGTTTATCTTAGCTTTCCTTAGAGCATGCATACTTGTCTATTTATTTGCAACATATAAAATGTAAAATACGTTCCATGTTTTGAATGAAGTATTATCCTGACACAGATATTTTCTAAGCATTTATATCCAGCTACGATTCAGCCTGGAAGCAACACCCCCCATTTTCACTGACTGCAGGACTTTTGAAATTCTTTGATGGTGTGGGAAGGGGGTGCTTCGGTTTTTAGGGGGGGGGGCCAGATTTTTTTATGCCCCGGTCCGGAGGAAAATTGATCTTGCAAAGTTGGAGCACAGGAGTATGGCAAGCAAATGTAGACAAAAATAGGAATTTTCTAAAATTAGAAATTCCTTTTCTAATATTAGAAATTCATTTTCTAACATTAGAAATTCAATTTCTAATATTTGAAATTCATTTTCTTACATTTGAAATTCATTTTCTAATATTAGAAATTCATTTTCTAACATTAGAAATTCGTTTTCTAGCATTAGAAATTCATTTTCTAATATTTGAAATTATTTTCTAATATAAGAAATTAATTTCTAATATAAGCAAAAATTCATTTTCTAATATTAGAAATTCATTTTCTAATATTAGAAATTCATTTTCTAATATTGGTAATTCGTTTTCTAATATTAGAAATTCATTTTCTAATATTTGAAATTATTTTCTAATATAAGAAATTAATTTCTAATATTATCAAAAATTCATTTTCTAATATTAGAAACTCATTTTCTAATATTAGAAATTCATTTTCTAATATTGGAAATTCGTTTTCTAATATTTGAAATTCATTTTCTAATATTTGAAATTCATTTTCTAATATTAGAAATTCATTTTCTAATATTAGAAATTCATTTTCTAATATTAGAAATTCATTTTCTAATATTAGAAATTCATTTTCTAACATAAGAAATTAATTTCTAATATTAGAAATTCATTTTCTAACATTAGAAATTCATTTTCTAATATTAGAAATTCATTTTCTAATATTAGAAATTCATTTTCTAATATAAGAAAATCATTTTCAAATATTAGAAATTCATTTTGTTATATAGGGAAATCATTTTCAAATATTAGAAAATCATTTTCAAATATTAGAAAATATACTGAATTTCTTATATTGGAAAATGAATTTCTTACGTTAGAAAATGAATTTCTTATATAAGAAAATGATTTTCTAATATTAGAAAATGATTTTCTAATATTAGAAAATGTTTTCTAATATTAGAAAATCATTTTCTTATATAATATATTACCTTGATTTTCTAATTTTAGAAATTAATTTTCTAATAGTAGAAAATATACACCTTTTTCTAATATTAGAAATTCATTTTCTAATATTTGAAAATCATTTTCTAATATTAGGAAATAATTTTCTAATATTAGGAAATCAATATCTAATGTTAGAAAATCAGTTTCAAATATTAGAAAATGAATTTCAAATCTTAAAAAATGAATTTCTAGTATCAGAAAATGAATTTCTAATATTAGAAAATGATTTTCTTATATTAGAATTTACCTATGATTTTCTAATATTTGAAATTCATTTTTTGATATTAGAAAATGATTTTCTTATGTAAGAATTTTAATTTCAAATATTAGAATTTAATTTCTAATATTAGATATTCTTTTTCTTTTATTAAAAATTCATTTTCTAATATTTGAAATTCATTTTCTAATATTTGATAATAGAAGGATTTTTTAATATTAGAAAATGAATTTCAAATATTTGAAAATTAATTTCAAATATTAGAAAATGAATTTCAATTAGAAAATGAATTTCTTATAAAAGAATATGAATTTCTAATATTAGAAAATACCTATATATTTGTGTCCACATTGTAGGAGTAATGGGATTTAGAACGTAAAATTAGAGAATATAGCGACAAAGACACAGACAAACAACGCAATGCATTTAGTTTTTTTTAATCCTCGAAATATTGCTTACATATTGTTCCATACAACGTAATTAGTAAAAAGAATTACCTATAAATTATTCATGAGAAATATTTACAATATTGATAGGAACCATCATGTTTTCTTGTTCAACTTTTCTAAGCAGCGGTATGACATTGAACACAATTAAGGCACCTCATGGGATAGAATGTGCTTTCTTCCGAAATTTAAAGTAAAAGAATCCCAACGTGACCAGATATGATAAATAGTTGAAGAGAACATTTCACAATGAATAAAATTCTAAAAAAAAAAAAAAAAAAAAAAAAACACTTGGTTTTCGTGGTCGCTTTTAAGTTTTGGAGAAAATTGATAGATTCCCCGTTGCTCCCCAGGCCGGATGTTCCCCAGTGTGGTTGATGATAAACAGATGTGAGCGCTATGCAGACTGATCAAGTTTATCTTAGAAGAGCTTGTAAATAACAACAGTGTAAAGTGTCTCAGAGATGATGTATACACGGGAATTGTTCAAACAAGATTGAGCTTGTGTCAATCTAAGGAATAACATATAAAGAGGTGAGTAGAAATAGACATAAACAATCAGCATGCAGATTTTTAGAAATTTCGGACCCGCAAGTATTTTGTTTTACATGTTTATCTGTATTTTCGTACATATATATTTGTCATTCGTACTTGTATCTTACTTAAAATGAAGACTTTTTGGCTTCATTATGAGGTACATGTTGTGTAAGTTGACGGATTTAGCCATTTTTGGAACTACGGAAATCAATAAAATAAAACTGGAAATCGTAAAATAATTTGAAATAAATGTACTAGAGTAAAATGACGCATGCGCACGGCAATTTATATGACTGGACGGGATGATGGTAGTAATCCCTCGAGTTCTATGGAGAGGGGTTATCCCGATTTGGCCTCCATAACTCAGTAAACAAAGTTGATTTGAAAAATATGCTAATCTTCATGACAGAGGCTAATAAAGTATCTTACATTTGACCAAAACAAAATTTGGGGTTTATCGTTGCTTTTCTCCCTTCAACTTAATTCTCATTTTAAAAAAAAACAGGAGATGAAGTGAATAGTCAATCTAAAATAAATAACCCCCCCCCCAATTGTGCACCCCTTAATATTTCTACCTAAATTGAATTTCATGAAAATGTTTAGACAAACGGGGGATATAACAAACGACCGAGTAGGAACAATTTGCCCAACATAAGACTAGATGGACTAAAAATGTTGTACATGCAATGAGAGTCTACAAGTAGTACTTTTCTTTCATATCTGTATTATTGAATATTATCCGATCACAGAAGCGCTATCTTTTACTCCTTGTCAAACTTTGATGGCCCCAGAAGGGAAGCGACTCGTTCGAAATAATAACTACCTGTATATGATTTACAATGTCAGGTATTGTTTTGAATGATTATGACATAACCTGCCATGTCAATATACATGTAGCTAATGAAATTTGGATAACTGATTGATTGATTGATTGATTGATTGATTGATTGATTGATTGATATGACATTAATATACAAGGTTACATTTATCTCCTTGCTTCTAACTTCAGAGGCTGATTCCACTAAAACACATCGGACAGTGTGCAGATAAGAGGAATGATGAGATGAAAACGATTGTATAAAAAAGACTTTCCTGTGAAGACAATTTTTCTTCAAAAACTGATCTTCAAACGTGACCTCGATGACATGAAATGGAGGGTAGTACGAGGTATATTTATGACAAATATCTATCTTTAATATTGTAGTTTCAAGTGTTTGTCATTTGTACAAAATTTAAACATACAAAAGTAAAATTAATAAAGCAAAATTATTTTTTTTTTTTACATATATTGCATTATGGTTAATCATAACATTAAACAGGGTTCCTGTAAAGTGCGAAACGAAACAAAAATGAAACGAAACGAAACAGATCGAAACGAAACGAAACTGATCGAAACGAAACAAAACAAAACATAAATCTTAAAGAATGTGAGAAAAAAACACGCATAAAGAGGAAAATCGCCGAGTGTGCTATCACTCTGCTTATGAGTTTATACGCGAACGGCAGCTATGCCACTTATTCTTCAATGTTCGAAGTGCGAAGTACGAAGTTCGAAGCGCGAAGTTCGTCACGATGAAAAATGTCTATTAGAGAACATAAAACTTGGGGCACATTTCAGGAAAAAAATCTAATCCCTTTTCAAACGAAATGTGCCCCCCCTCTCAGTATTTGATCTGATAAAATTTTCAAACACACAGTTCCCTTTCCTCTGTACTAGACTCCTCCCTGTTAAATGATATTAATCCCTCCCACCCTCTTTCAATCCTCTAAAATGCAATTGTGCCATTTACCGTGGTTTAATCGTCAACTTTGACCCTAAAAAGTCCCTCCAGCCACAAGAACTTATGACTGAAGGCAATAATACATAAAACTAGATGGCTACTGTTGCAAGCAACAGACGGATTCCTCCTTTATTAGACCTTCCTCGGAACTGAAGTGTTAAAATCCGAATAAAGAAGATGGAAAAAAGTAGTTGCTTTAGAACCTTATTCACATCAGCAAATGAGTCAAAAGAGCATATGTCTAACTTGGGACTCTTATTTATTTATTGACAAAATAGAAGAAAAAGATGATAAATACCTTTCAAGTTTAGGAAAGCTTTAAACTCCTTGATCTATTCCATCTATTTTGAATCCTTTAAATTACTATGATAATCCCAAAAAGAATTGCACAATGATTTAGCAATGAGAAAATGTCTATAAATAGAAAATGACAACAACATGAAAGTACAGACAAGTAATGCTACTAAGACAAAAAAGGAAAAAGAGAACAAGAATATAGAGTTATCTATCTTACTATGTAAAGTTCAAAATAAGATTTACTACTTGTATGAAGAATAAATAGTTAAGGACAAAATCCTGTGAATTCTACAAGAGTAAATGTTTGTTATGACCTTGAAAAAGTTTATTTGACCTTGAACCAAGGTCATGGATAAAAGATAAGCATTTGAGTTTATTCTCATCAAGATTCCTCTTCATCTAATCAAAGCTCAATATTTTATCAACAAAAGTCTGTTGTGACCTTGAAATCGAACAAATGACCTTGGGTCAACGTCAAGGTGAAAGGACTTGATGCAAGGTATATTTGCGCCAAGTTTGAACTGTCAAGGACAAATGGTCTTTGTTCTATAGGCAAAAATTTGTTGTGACCTTGAGAATCAAAATTTGACCTTGGGTCAAGGTCAAGGTGAAAGGGCTTGGCTCAATGATTGTATTTATGAAGTTTGAACTGTCAAGGTCAAATAGTCTTTGTTCTATGGGCAAAAGTTTGTTGTGACCTTGAGAGTAATAATTTGACCTTGAAAGTAGGTCATCATCAATGACTACCTATAAGTAGTCTACCATCTAAGTTTCAACTCAAAATCTCAAAAACTGTAGGAATTGGCAATGTGCCAATTTAAAGTTCCATTTTCAACTCAAAATAGCGCGAAAACCGTAAATATTTTATCGAGCATGTAAACGTATAAAAGTTTGCAAATTTTCCAAAGAATGATATAAAACAAATTTCGTTCAAATCGTGTGATTAATTTAGAAGTTATAAGAGTTTAAAGATTTGACCTTTGATGATATTTAGCGAGGGCATTGGTGAACTTATCGACAAACAAAAAATAGTTTAAGAAGATCTTTGTATGCTCTTTCTAATGGTACCATCCTTTTTGCTCTGTGTTGAAAGACCTTTGAATAAAGTGTCTGGAAATGGAAAGGGGTAAGAATAATAAGAATAATAATAATAAGAATAAAGAAAAGACATTGCAATAACAGAAAGGATTCCGACGGAATAGTCGGAATCCTTAAATATTGACCTTTCGTGCTATTTCTCTGCATTTACATCATTTCTTAAAGATTTATGTTTTGTTTCGTTTCGTTTCGATCTGTTTCGTTTCTTTTCGATTTGTTTCGTTTTTGTTTCGTTGCGCACTTTTCAGGGACCCCATTAAACATTCAGCCAATCTTATATTCCGATTTGTTTTTCTTTTAGAAAACATAATACCAAGAGAGTGAATCTCGGATGGGAGTTAAGATAATCATTAGGCATTTACTCAAACCGTTCAAAAAGATAGACAATGCGGTTATGGAGTTCAAGCAAAGTTGAAGTTTTGAAGAAACAGTGACTGTTTTAAAAACTTGCTTCAATATTTGTGTGGTATATTGGCAATGCTTAAGAAAATGGTGTGTTTGAGAAAAATGGAATAAAACTGTTGATCACCAGTAAAGACATTTCCGATTGTCTTCAAAATAAATGGCAGAGGAATGGAAAGCAGTAAAAAGAAAACAAATGACAATGGAATAGAAGATAAATTTATTTCATTTCACTTAGTGATACCATATTGGCTCTCAGCCAATTTTGCACTGTAAACTTGACCTCTTCTTGATAAATAACTGTGGAAATGGTGTCTTGTTGATTATAAGCTGTAAACATGGCCTCTTGTTGATTATAAGCTCTAAACTTTGCCTCTTGTTGATAATTCTTATTTGTAAATTTGGCCTCTCGTTCACTATAGACTTTAAATACGACTTCCTGTAATAAGAACCTGTTAACTTTACCTCTTGTCAATTATAACAGTAAAATTTGTTTCTTCTTGATTGTAATATGTAAATTTGCCCCCCTTGTTGATTATAAACAGTAAACTTGCCTTCTTGTAGATTTTAAACTGTAAATGATGCCCCTTATCGATTACAAACTGTACGCTTGGCCTCTTGTTTATCATATACTGTGAATTTGCCTTCAAAAACTGTAAAATTGGCCTCTTGTTGATTTTAAACTATTAACATGGCCTCTTGTTGATCAGAAACTGTAAACATGGCCTCTTGTTGATATGAAACTTTAAGCATGGCTTATTGTCAAGTATTACAGTAAACTTGGCACATTGGTAAACTTGGTTTCTTTTTGATTATAATCTGTAAAATTGTCCTTTTGTTGATTATAAACCATTATTTTGGCCTCTTATTGGTTATAGACTGTACACATGACCTACTGTAAATGATAAATTGAAAAGTTGGCCTCTAAAATGTCAATTATAAAAGTAAACTTGGCCTACTGTTGATCATAAACTGTAAGTCTACTCTCATGGTGATTATAAGCTGTAAACTTCCGTTTATCGTTTATTATAGACTGTGAACATGGTGAACATATAAACCCTCTGTAAATCATATATGAAAACTCATAACAGTAAACCTTGCCTCTTGTTGATATTAGACTGCAAATTTTGCTTCCTGTTGATCCGAAATTGTAAACATGGCCTCTTGTTGATTAGAAACTGTAAATTTGCCCCCTCCTTGAGCGTAAACTGTTAATTTGCCTTCTTGTTGATTATAAACTGTATCTTTGGCATATCTTGTTGATTATAAACTGTATATTTGATATCTTGTTCATTATGAAATAAGATTTTTGTATTTAGCATGACTTAGAATGATATATTGTTTAATTCATATTGATTAACCTGTGTGTATATTGATGGAGAAATTTTTCATTTTTACATTTGGTTTGCAGAACAGTAGGGTATTGGTAGTAAAATTAGGTATTTTATTTGAGAGGAAGGGATCAAAGGCATTAGATGTCAGAATTATTTTTAGACTTTTAAATATTTTCAATTTGTATTTAAAAATTGTCTAAAGAATAATCTAAAATATTCTCATTTCTTCAATGATGAAAAGGGTGTTACTTTCCAAGCTTAAATATTCTTTTCGTTCATTTGTAATGTACATAGCATTTGCCTCTGGTTCATATCTTTAAATTGGTGCCTATATTTTTAAAGTTGTGCATCTACTGATTGTACTGGTACTAGTAGTAGTACCATCCATCATAAAATGTTTTGTTATATATACCTTAAAGTTGGATACTCGAATCCTAAATATATTTTTTATACATTTTGGAATAATTTACACCAACTTCATTTTGTAGAAATCAATTCGAATTTTAGTCTTGTACCATTTTTGAATTGAAACAAATTGATATTAATATGAACTACGACAATTTTGCACATTACAGAGTAAATTTACTCTGAAATGATTCAGTCTGGATAACGGCCAATGTTATGGACTGTTAATTTCGGAGTAAATTTACTTTGAACAACTCAATCATAATATGTATGGTTAAAATGAATTCGATTATTTCAAAACTTCAAAGTAAATTTACTCTTGAATTCATTTTTTCCTCAAAATTCATTTTTAAAGCTGTGCCATCTTTTTCATTTGTTCCAATGTAATTTACAAATCATTTTCAAATGAACTACTACAATTTTGAAAATTACAGAGTAATTTTACTCTGAAAAGATTCATTCTGGATAGAGGCCAGTAATTCGGAGTAAATTTACTCTGAACAGCTTATCTATAATATGAATGGTAAATATGGATTCAATGATTTCAAAATATCAAAGTAAATTTACTCTGAAATGATTCCTTCTGGATAAAGGCCAGTATAAAAAAAAACTCAAAATTTCGGAGTAAATTTACTCTGAACAGCTTATCTGTAATATGTATGGTAAATATGAATTCATTGATTGCAATACTTCATGATTTCAAAATTTCAAAGAACATTTACTCTGAAATGATTTATTCTGGATAAAGGCCAATGCTATAAATTCTAAACTTCGGAGTAAATTCCAATTTTTTTTTTCAGGAAAAAGAAATTAAAGACTCATATTCTTGCACAACTTTGAATTGAAAAAAAAAGATTTCTAGATTCATTCTATGATCCATTCAATGTAATTTTCAGGTTGCAATAGATTGAAATGAAATACTACAATTTTGAACATTTCAAAGTAAATTTACTCTGAATATTGTTTAACCTGGATAAGGGCCAGTGTAATAGATTCTACATTTCTGAGTAAATTTACTCCGAAATATTCAACTGAGTCTAGTTGTTACTAAGAAAACAATTACTGAGAAATCCCTTGTATCTATGTATAAACTCGAAAAAGAGCTGTTTTGTTGATACTGTGTTCAGTAAATAAAGTATTTTTACTAAAATATTGCATTTTGTCTAGATTTCTGTCAAAACATGATGTAAAAATCCAAAAACAGAAAATAAGAATTTCTGTTTCTATTTGAGAACGAGTTATGTATATTGGCTTTTAAAGGCAAAATCATTTAAGCAGAAGAAGTCAGTCAAGGTCATTTTATGAAAGTTTGATCAAAGATACATCCTATATGCAAGTTTGGCACATGTAGCACTTATACTTTGCTCAATATTGGCTTAAAAAGGCAAAATCACTCAAACAGAAGAAGTAGGTCAAGGTCATTTTAAGAAAATTTGATCAAAGATACATCCAATATGCAAGTTTAGTACATGTAGCACTTATACTTTGCTCAATATTGGCTTTTAAAGGCAAAATCACTCAAGCGGAAAAAGTAGATCAAGGTCATTTTATGAAAGTTTGATCAAAGACACATCACTATGCAAGTTTAGAACATGTAGCACTTTGCCCAATATTGGCTATTAAAGGCAAAATCACTCAATCTGAAAAAGTAGGTCCGATGCTGCATCTGATGCATGGGTTCACCTCAGCATCCCAAGATGAATCACTTCCGCAAGTTTGGTCACTGTAGCATCAGTACTTTGTCAGACACTGAGCTACCCTAAAAACTTTACCCACGCACGAACACAAGTCACTGAACCGAAAAATGTAGGTCAGAAGCTGCATCTGATGCATGGGTTCACATCAGCATCCCAAGATCAATTACTTGTGCAAGTTTGGTTACTGTAGCATCAGTACTTTGGCAGATACCAAGTTTCCCCAAAAATCTTTAACCGGACGCGGACGGGGATGCGGACACTGAGGGTATAGCATAAGCTCATCTCCACTTCGTCGAGATGAGCTAAAAAGTAGGTTCATGGTTGAGGTCAAGGTCACTACGTTAATGGTCATTGTCTCAAATAAAAGGTCTTTGTAATAATGTATGAGATAAAAAAATAGCAATCCAAGGAATGCTTGTGTCGCCTGCAAAGCAGCTTATTCTAGGAGGTGGATCACGTGGTATAACTATAATAGTCTTGTCTAATGATATTCATATGTGAAATATCAGACCTCTTACTTATCAATTGAAAGATATGGTCAATCTCAAATTTCAGAAAATAGTGTCAATCAACTAGGTCAAGGTCACTACGTAAATATTTTGGTCACAAAACAAAGGTCACATCATAGAAATATATGTGTGAAATATTAAAGCCTTATCACTAAGCAATCAAAAGATATATGCAATCCATAGAAAAAAAAGGTCAAATATCTAGGTCAAGGTCACTAAGTCAAAAATTATGGTATGTTTGGAAAGGTCTTGTCACAAAGAATACAAATGTGAAATATCAAAGACCTATCACTAACCTATAAAAAAATATAGCAAACTAAATTTTTTGAGAAGTAGGTCAAATATCTATGTCAAGGTCACAAGGTCAAAAATCATGGTATGTGCAGAAAGGTCTTGTTACAAGGAATACACAAGTGAAATTCCAAAGCCTTATCCCTTACCAAGCAGCAGGGTTTTTTTTTTTATTTTGGGGAAGGTGCCTGTGCCTGTCTCATTTGGGAAAATTTGCGACATTTTGCTAAAATTGGGAAAATTTTCAAACAAATTTTCACCAAAGTATAACCCTAAAGTATCATTTATTAACACTGGTAATCTATTGATTTGCTTGAACTGAACAAGGGATGAATAAAAACTTTTAAAAATGCACTTCGAAATAGGACATTATGTGCTGCTTTCCAGGTTTTGAGTCTTATTTTCTCAGGTGATATTTCATAATTCCTCTTTGGGAATTTCAGGGTGATTTTTTGGGGAAAATAGAGGAAATTTGGCATTGGGAAGGGGCCGAAATTCGGCCCCAAAACAAGGAAAAAACCCCCTGCAATCAAAAGATATATACAATCTAAATTTTTTTTAAAGTAGGTCAAATATGTAGGTCAAGGTCACTGGGTCAAAAATTATGGTATGTGTAGAAAGGTATTGTTGTGAAATATCAAAGCCCTATCACTAACCATTCAAAAGATATAGCAAATTATAATTTTTTTGAAAAGTAGGTCAAATATCTAGGTCAAGGTCACAAGGTCAAAAATTATGGTATGTGTACAAAGTTCTAGTCACAAGGAATACATGTGTGAAATATCAAAGCCCTATCCCTTACCAATCAAAAGATATAAGCAATCTTATTTTTTTGAAAAGTAGGTCAAATATGTAGGTCAAGGTCAATAGGTCAAGAATTATGGTATGTGTTGAAAGGTCTTGTCACAAGGAATACACATGTGAAATATCAAAGCCCTATCACTTACCATTCAAAAGTTATGGGCTGTGACACCCAAAGTGTGACAGACAGACAGACGGACGGACGGACGGACGGACAACGGACAAAGTGATCCCTAAGTGTCGCTATGCTTTGCAGGCGACACAAAAACATCATTTCCCTTATAGTTAAAGAGATGAAAACAAAAGTAATTTTTTGAAAAGTAGGTCAAAGTCCAAGGTCAAGGTCACTTGGTCAAAGGACATGGTCTCAAATAAGAGGTCTCATCACATAGTGTCTAAATGTGATACATAAAAGCCCTACCCCTAATAGCAGAAGAGGTATAGCCCAGGTTAAAGTGTTTGAAATATATGTGAAAGTCTAAGGTCAAGATAACTAGGTTAAAGGACATGGTCTCAAATGAAAGGTCTCATCACATGGTATCTACATGTGAAATATAAAAGCCCTACCCCTTGTAGGTCAAGAATAAAGCCTGTGTTTGTGAAACATGAATGCCCCTGGTGGCATCCTTGTTAGAATAAACTTTTTTTAAAAATTTTTTATTAAAACACCACAGACATGGACATTTTTTGTATTAACACAGAACATACATAAGCATATGTCAGCTGACCCATGGTCCTAGTGAGGCTCGAACAAGCAACCTTATGGTCACTGGCCCAGCGCCCTTACCACTAGACTATGGGGACGACAAGTTGTTAGTATAAACTTTGTTTTCTATTAAGTATGTGAAAGGTCAAGGTCAACAATTTTGGTATCAATGGAAAGGTCTTGTCACAAGGAATACACATGTGAAATACGAAAGTCCTATCACTTCAAAACTTGTACCCAATGTTAAAGTTTATGAAAAGTAGGTCAAAGTCAAGGTTAAATGGTCAAAACTTTCAGTATCAATGGATAGGTCTTGCCACAAGGAACACACATGTGAAATATGAAGGCCCTATCACTTGCCATTTAAAAGTTATGCCCAATGTTGAAGTTTTTGAAAAGTTGGTCAAAGCTCAAGGTCATGAGGTCCAAAATTTTGGTATCAATGGAAAGGTCTTGTCGCAAGGAATACACATGCGAAATATGAAAGCTCTATCACCTTCCTTTCAAAAGCAGACCTGCCTACCTATTTCTTTCTGAAAGTGTTATATTTTGCTCCAGTAAGAGTAATTTAGGGAAGTAAAGTGTAATATAACAATAAAGCCTACGCTCACGCAGCAAGATACGTCCGTTGGGGTTTTTTTCACAACACTAAAATATCCAAGTCCCATTACTCCATAAGGACAAATCGGATGAAAATGAAAATTGAAAGGTGGCTTCCTCTTCAAAGTCTGATCACAATGTACAAATATCATGAAAATCCGTTGATGCATATTCAAGTTATTGCGTTCCATGCACCTATATTTTGCCCTTAGCTTAACATGTATGTGCATATAATCCCCCCCCCCCATTACACATAATTTCCCAGTTATGCAACAAAAACATTAAAACCCGTTACATATGTCAAAGAACATCCTTTCTACTTGAAGTATACAAAATTTGAAAACATTTCAACCAGAAATAGGTTTTTAAAGAATTTTTAACTATTTAAGTATATTTTCATTGTATTTAAAATATCTAAGTCCCGTAACTCAATAACAACAAATCGAATGAACCTGAAAATCAAAAGGCCGCTTTATCTTCAAAGTCTGATCACAATGTAGAAATATCATGTAAATCTGTTGATGCATATTCAAGTTATTGCGTTCCATGCGCCTATATTTTGCCCTTAGCTTAACATGTATGTGCATATAACCCCCCCCCCCTCCCATTACACATAATATCTCAGTTATGTGACCAAAAAATTCAAAACCTGTTATATGTGTCAAAGAACATCCTTTCCACTTGAAGTATACAAAATTTCAAAACATTTCGACCAGAAATAGATTTTTAAAGAATTTCTTAACAATTTTAGTATATTTTCATTGTATTTTAAAAACCTAAGTCCCATAACTCTGTAACAACAAATTGGATGAACCTGAAAATCGAAAGGTAACTTCCTCTCCTCAGTCCAATCATAATGTATGAATATCGTGAAAATCCAATTACGCATATTAAACTTATTGCTTTCCATGCTCATATATTTTGCCTTTAGCTTAACATGTATGTGCATATACCTCCCCCCACCTCCCATTACATACATTACACATAATATACTCTTCAAAAGAAGAAACGCATATAACAATATTACAATGTATTATTATTATTCAATATGCACAAGCTATTGATTATGTGACCTTATTTGTTTGCTTTAATGATGGTATAGAGATAGGACAAGCAGTTTAGGGCTTAATTACGATTTTTTGATTATCATAAAATCTCTTTTTAGGTAAAAACATGAAATTTTGAGTTTTCGACTTTTTATGCTTTTATGCATTTTACATGTTAATGAGAAATTTGAATTTTGCCCAAGTCAAAGTTCATTGATACCCATAAAAAATTTGACTTTAACTTCTTCGGGTCACTTCCGCTTTAATGCAATGCATGCTTACAATGTCCGATGCCATGCGCTTGAACATTGCGACGTGATCGAATGACTCTCATTTGTGAGTAATACTCAGTAAAGTTCAAGGATCAACAGGTCAAATTTAGAAGATGTTTCTCTTTATGAAACAAATTTCTCTCGGTAAAACTGATGCGCAAATTCAAGGAATGCGACGAACTCTGGATGACGTCCTAGAATAAAACGTCAACATGCGTAGTAATGCCGCCAAATGTTATAAGATTGTCGCTGTTAAGTATGGTGTATCCGTTTGTCCATCAACTCAAAACATTTTTAAATGATATAGCAAACAAGCGCATACGGATCTCCGAAAAAAACACAATTTGGCCTCTCAAAGAACATCGAGGGCATATTGTTTTTGAGTCATTTTAACTAACATTTTAAATTACTACAGAGGTTCTCGTTAAATGCTTAGGGTCTGAAAATTCCATTTTGTACATTTGATTTGATTTTGTCTATTAAAATGATAAATGTGATTATTTTATATGTGCACTAAGGATGAAATGAACAAATACTATGCGTTACTTTTTTTGATGAGTATATCTCGGTTTTGCGACAAAAAAATAATAAAACACCGCTAAAGACGGTATGGCCGGATTGCAAAGTAAGTTTTTGTCACTAACTGGGTCAAGGTCAATAGGTCAAATAATACAGCATAAATTGAAAGGTTTTGTCAGAGGCAACCTACATGTATCAAATAAAGTTTCTACTGCGTACAGTTCCATAGATTTTGCTTAAACCAGGAACTTTAACCAAAATCCTTAACTAGGTCAAAGTCCAAGGTCAAGGCCACTAGGTCAAATGTTACGGCATAAATTGAAAGGTCTTGTCATGGGCCAGCTTCATTAATAATATAAAGTTTCTACTGCATACAGCACCATAGATTTTGCTTAAACCAGGAACTTTAACCAAAATCTTTGAGTAGGTCAAAGTCCAAGGTCAAGGTCACTAGGTCAAATGTTACGGCATAAATTGAAAGGTCCTGTCATGGGTGAGCTTCATTAATTATATAAAGTTTCTACTGCATACAGTACCATAGATTTTGCTTAAACCAGGAACTTTAACCAAAATCTTTAACTAGGTCAAAGTCCAAGGTCAAGGTCACTAGGTCAAATGTTACGGCATAAATTGAAAGGTCTTGTCATGGGCAAGCTTCATGTATAATATAAAGTTTCTACTGCATATAGTTCCTTAGATTTTGCCTCAACCAGAAACTTTAACCAAAATGTTGACGGCAGACGGACGGACGGACAGACGGACGGACATCGTCAATCTATAGGCCGAAATTGCCTTGCAATCCGGCCAAAAACCTGTTACATATGTCAAAGAACATCCTTTCTACTTGAAGTATACAAAATTTCTAAAACATTTTGACCAGAAATAGATTTCTAAATAATTTTTAACTATTTTAGTATATTTTCACTGTATTTTAAAAATCTAAGTCCCATTACTCTGTAACGACAAATCGTTTGAACATGAAAATCGAAAGGCGGCTTCCTCTCCACAGTCTGATCACAATGTACAAATATCATAAAAATTCGTTGATGCATATTCAAGTTATTGCATTCCATAAGCGAATGGACAGACGGACGGACTTCGCCATACCATAATAGGTCCCGTCAAATGACGGGTGTAAAAAAATTGACAGTCACTTTGATTACAAGATTCTCTTTTCCACATTTTGATATTGTTCCAAATCTAAATCATTTACACAATTGCATATACGATATCAAACGCTCAATGTTCAAATCATTTATGTATTCAAGTATATTTGTTTGTTAACATACTTTTAAATAAGTCATTCTTCTTGGAAATATGTTGGAAGCGTAAAATTGAGCAGCAAAAGCATATAGCGTAATTGCTGGTCAAAAATCGTAAAAATTACGCCAAAATCGTAAAAGTAGGCAGGTCTGCAAAACTTATGCCCAATGTTAAAGTTTTTTTCAGACAAACAGACAAAAGTTTTTTTTTCAGACAAACAGACAGAAAGACAAACAGGCCAAAAACTATCCGTGATTCTGGGGGCATAAATATAGCCAAGTTTAAAATTTTTGAAAAGTAGGTTAAAGTCCAAGGTCATGGTCACTAGGTGAAAGGTCAAGGTCTCAAAAGAAAGGCCTCACCATAAGGTATCAGCATGTGAAATATCAAAGCCCTATCCCTTATAGCTCAAGGGATATAGCCTAAATTAAGGTTTTGAAAAGCAGGTCAAGTTCCAAGGTCAAGGTCACTAGGTCAAAGGTCAATGTCTCAAAGGAAAGGTCTTGTCACAAAGTATCTACGTGTGAAATATCAAAGCCCTAACCCTTATAATTCAAGAGATATAGCCATGCTTAAAGTTTTTGAAAAGTAGGTCAGAGTCCAAGGTCAAGGTCACTAGGTCAAAGGTCATGGTCTCAAATGAAACGTCTCATCACAGGGTATCTATATATGAACTATCAAAGCCCTACCCCTTATAGTTCAAGAGATATAGCCCAGGCTAAAGTATTGTCTATAGACGCCGCCGAGGGTACGGCATTAGCTCTCCAGACTTTTTCGTCCTGGCGAGCTAAAAACGAATAATTAATTATACTTTCTGAGAATTGGTGTTCATAAGATTACATAGAGCTGTATAGTAGAAAATGACCACACCCACTTCCCAAGACCCAGAGGCCAGTAGCTGAAATGAATTATCAAGTGCATAATCAAACAACACACCCATAACATATGTTATAATAAAAAAGAATTTATACTCCATCAATTATGCATTCTGAGGATTGGTGTTCACAAGATTGCAAAGTTATGTAGGAGTAGGAGAAAACGACCACACCCATTTACCAAGACCCTGGGGGGTCACAAAACATCAGGTACTATCACATATACTTTCTGAGAAATGGTAACCATAAGATTACATTGAGTTATACACGTATAGGAGAAAATGACCACATCCATTTTCTAAGACCCAGGGGGTCAGGGGCTAAAATAAAGCCTACACTCACGCAGCAAAATACGCCCGTTGGGATTTTTTTCACAACACCAAAATATCTAAGTCCCATAACTCCATAAGGACAAATTGGATGAACCTTAAAATCGAAAGGCGGCTTCCTCTTCAAAGTCTGATCAAAATGTACAAATATCATGAAAATCTGTTGACACATATTCAAGTTATTGCGTTCCATGCACCTATATTTTGCCCTTAGCTTAACATGTATGTGCATATAACCCCCCCCCCTTTCCTATTACACACAATATCTCGCTTATGCGACCAAAAAATTAAAAACCCGTTACATATGTCAAAGAGCATCCTTTCTACCTTAAGTATACAAAATTTCAAAACATTTCGACCAGAAATAGATTTTTAAATAATTTTTAACTATTTTAGTATATTTTCACTGTATTTTAAAATATCTAAGTCCCATAACTCTGTAACGACATATCGAATGAACCTGAAAATCGAAAGGCGGCTTCCTCTCCACAGTCCAATCAAAATGTATGAATATCATGAAAATCCGTTGACGCATATTCAAGTTATTGCGTTCCATGCGCCTATATTTTGCCCATAGCTTAACATGCATGTGCATATTACCCCCCCCCCCCCCTTCCTATTACACACAATATCTCGCTTATGCGACCAAAAAATTAAACATAGGTAATCACAGATTACAAAGCTCACCTCGTGACAGCAAAATTCAATTCAAACATATTTCTTAGTACATGTATATTGGCTTTTAAAGGCAAAACCACTCAAGCAGAAAAAGTAGGTCAAGGTCATTTTATGAAAGTTTGATCAAAGATACATCTAATATGCAAGTTTGGTACATGTACATGTAGCAGTTATACTTTGCTCAAAATTGGCTTTATAGAGCAAAATCACTCAAGCGGAAAAAGTAAGTCAAGATCATTTTATGAAAGATTGATCAAAGATACATCCAATATGCAAGTTTGGTACATGTATCACTTATACTTTGCTCAATATTGGCTTTTAAAGGCGAAATCACTCAAGCGGAAAAAGTAGGTCGAGGTCATTTTATGAAAGATTGATCAAAGATACATCCAATATGCAAGTTTGGTACATGTATCACTTATACTTTGCTCAATATTGGCTTTTAAAGGCAAAATCACTCAAGCGGAAAAAGTAGGTCAAGGTCATTTTATGAAAGTTTGATCAAAGATACATCCAATATGCAAGTTTGGTACATGTAGCACTTATACTTTGCTCAATATTGGCCTTTAAAGGCAAAATCACTCAAGCGGGAAAAGAAGGTCAAGGTCATTTTATGAAAGTTTGATCAAAGATACATCTAATATGCAAGTTTGGAACATCTAGCACTTATACTTTGCTCAATATTGGCTTTTAAAGGCAAAATCACTCAAGCGGAAAAAGTAGGTCAAGGTCATTTTATGAAAGTTTGATCAAAGATACATCCAATATGCAAGTTTGGTACATGTAGCACTTATACTTTGCTCAATATTGGCTTTTAAAAGCGAAATCACTCAAGTGGAAAAAGTAGGTCAGATGCTGCATCCGATGCATGGGTCCATCTCGGCATCCAAAGATGAATCACTTGTGCAAGTTTGGTTACTGTAGCATTAGTACTTTGTTAGATACTGAGCTACCCCAAACTTCTTATCCAAATCACTCAAGCGTAAAATGTAGGTCAGATGCTGCATCCGGTGCATGGGTTCACCTCAGCATCCAAAGATGAATCACTTATGCAAGTTTGGTTACTGTAGCATCAGTACTTTGTCAGATACTGAGCTACCCCAAACTTCTTAACCAAGTCACTCAAGCGGAAAATGTAGGTCAGATGCTGCATCCGATGCATGGGTTCACCTCAGCATCCAAAGATGAATCACTTGTGCAAGTTTGGTTACTGTAGCATCAGTACTTTGTCAGATACTGAGCTACCCCAAACTTCTTAACCAAGTCACTCAAGCGGAAAATGTAGGTCAGATGCTGCATCCCATGCATGGGTTCACCTCAGCATCCAAAGATGAATCACTTGTGCAAGTTTGGTTACTGTAGCATCAGTACTTTGTCAGATACTGAGCTACCCCAAACTTCTTAACCAAGTCACTCAAGCGGAAAATGTAGGTCAGATGCTGCATACGATGCATGGGTTCACCTCAGCATCAAAAGATGAATCACTTGTGCAAGTTTGGTTACTGTAGCATTAGTACTTTGTCAGATACTGAGCTACCCCAAACTTCTTAACCGGACGCGGACGCGGACGCGGACGTGTGGGGTTATAGCATAAGCTCACTCAACTTCGTCGAGGTGAGCTAAAAACCCGTTACATATGTCAAAGAGCATCCTTTCTACCTTAAGTATACAAAATTTCAAAACATTTGGACCAGAAATAGATTTTTAAATAATTTTTAACTATTTTAGTATATTTTCACTGTATTTTAAAATGTCTAAGTTCCATAACTCTGTAACGACATATCGAATGAACCTGAAAATCGAAAGGCGGCTTCCTCTCCACAGTCCAATCAAAATGTATGAATATCATGAAAATCCGTTGACGCATATTCCAGTTATTGCGTTCCATGCGCCTATATTTTGCCCTTAGCTTAACATGTATGTGCATATAACCCACCCCTCCCCCTTCCTATTACATACAATATCTCGGTTATGCGACAAAAAAATTAAAAACCCGTTACATATGTCAAAGAACACCCTTCCTACATGAAGTATACAAAATTTCAAAACATTTCGACCTGAAATAGATTTTTAAATAATTTTTAACTATTTTAGTATATTTTCACTGTATTTTAAAAATCTAAGTCCCATAACTCTGTAACGACATATCGAATAAACCTGAAAATCGAAAGGCGGCTTCCTCTCCACAGTCCAATCATAATGTATGAATATCATGAAAATCCGTTGACGCATATTCCAGTTATTGCGTTCCATGCGCCTATATTTTGCCCTTAGCTTAAAATGTATGTGCATATAACCAACCCCCCCTTCCTATTACACACAATATCTCGGTTATGCGACAAAAAAATTAAAAACCCGTTACATATGTCAAAGAACATCCTTTCTACTTGAAGTATACAAAATTTCAAAACATTTCGACCTGAAATAGATTTTTAAATAATTTTTAAATATTTTAGTATATTTTCACTGTATTTTAAAAATCTAAGTCCCATAACTCTGTAACGACAAATCGGATGAACCTGAAAATCGAAAGGCGGCTTCCTCTCCACAGTCTGATCACTATGTATAAATTTCATAAAAATCCGTTGACGCGTATTCAAGTTATTGCGTTCCATAGGCGGACGGACAGACGGACAGACGGACGGACGGACGGACTTCGCCATACCATAATACGTCCCGTCAAATGACGGGCGTATAAAAAACCATCAGGTGCACATTTTCATCATAGACTTTTGATATTGCAATAAGAATGTATGTACGAAATATTAAAGCCCCATCACTTATATGTGAAAAAAATAGCAATCCAAGGAATGCTTGTGTCGCCTGCGAAGCGGTTTGATTATTATTCTAGAAAGTGGATCAAAATTCTTGAAAAGTAGGTTTAGGTCAAATATCTAGATCAAGGTCAAAAGGTCAAATTTTATGGTCTGTGTAGAAAGGTCTTGTCACAAGGAATACACATGTGAAATACCAAAGCCCTATCACTTACCAATCAAAAGATATATCCATTCTTAATTTTTTTGAAAAGTAGGTCAAATATGTAGGTCAAGGTCAAAAAGGTAAAAAAATGGTATGTGTAGAATGGCATTGTTACAAGGAAAAAACATGTGAAATATCAAAGTCCTATCACCTACCAATCAAAAGATATAGCCAATATTACTTTTCTTGAAAAGTAGGTCAAATATCTAGATCAAGGTCAAAAGGTCAAATTTAATGGTCTGTGTAGAAAGGCCTTTTCAGAAGGAATACACATATGAAATATCGAAGCCCTATCACTTACTAATCAAAAGATATAGCGAATCTTATCTTTTTTCGAAAGTAGGTCAAATATCTAGGTCAAGGTCACAAGGTCAAAAATTATGGTATGTGTAGAAAGGTCTTGCCACAAGGATTGCACATGTGAAATATTAAAGTCCTAACACTTACCAATTAAAAGATATATCCATTCTTAATTTTTTTTTGAAAAGTAGGTCAAATATGTAGGTCAAGGTCACTAGGTACAAAATTATGGTATGTGTTGAAAGGTCTTGTCACAAGGAATACACATGTGAAATATCAAAGCCCTATCACTTACCAATCAAAAGTTATGGGCTGTGACACCCAAAGTGTGACAGACAGACGGACGGACGGACGGAGAGACGGACAACGGACAAAGTGATCCCTAAGTGTCGCTAAGCTTCGCAGGCGACACAAAAATATAAGCTTTATGAACTTCTTAACCAAAATATGACTATAACGTCAAAGTTCAAGCCCTATACCTTATACATGAACAGTTATCTGCTTTAAGAACTCCTTAGCATGTTAACTGGACGGACAGTGTATTTCCTATACATAATAAGTGTATGAAGTTCTGTCAAGATCCAACCAAAACTGCGCCCTTTCCAATCTGTGACCTTGATCTTTGACCTTTAAAATCTTTTACTGGGGGTATATTTAGTGTATGAAGTTCCGTTAAAAATCCAACCAAAACCACACCCTTTAGGCTGTTTACAAGAATTTTTACCATTTCAAATCTGTGACATTGATCTTTGACCTTTAATATCAACGGGGTTCTTTTTATTGTCATAAGCAATCCGTGTATGACGTTTGGTTAAGATCTTTATATCAAAACTGTGTCCTCTAAGCTAGAAACAAGGATTTTGACCCATTCCAATCTGTGACCTTGTCCTTTGACCTTGAAAATCAATAGGGCTCTTCCTCTTGTCACAAGCAATCAGTGTATAAAGTTTGGTTAAGATACAATCAAAACTACACCAAAACTATACAAGAATTTTGATCTTCAACTTTCAAATCTGTGGCCTTGACCTTTGAACTTAATAAAAATAGAGTTTTTCCTCTTCTTGTAAGCAATCAGTGTACATGTATTTTGTTTGGTTAGGATCCAATCAAATCTGCACCCTGAGCTGTGAACCCAAACATTACAATACTTCTTCAGACATCTCTCTAGATCATGTAGATCATTCCGATGCTTCCAGCTAGTTAATACATGCTTCTGTTTTGAAGAAGTTTGTCAAAGGAGGGTTACCTCAGTGACCTGCTTTTGCCTGTGGTGAGCTAAAAATAAAACTGCTGATCACAATTGGCTTACAACATATTTAATATTCTCTGGACTGGCAAGTCAGACTGTCTCCTTTTGGACCAACAAATTTTTTTAGGTGTCAGTCTGAATACTTCATAAAAGATTTATAGGACTTTGCTTGGGTCTACTTTTGTTTAACATTTACACTTTCAAACAAGTATTCTACTGAAAAACTAGTTCCTTTTTTAACATTTAACAATTCTAGTTATAATTGATACTGTAATCCATAACTGATTAATCGAAATCTAAAGGTGGTAGAAATCATACCTGTCAACTTTTTTCAGACAAAAGAGGGTCAATGACCCTCTTTGGGAAATGAAAAAGAGGGTCATAGCGCGCAAAACAAAATCGCGACCTTTTGCTTGTGTCATTATGAATAAAATTTACCCCCCCCCCTAATACATGTATACAGGTCAATAAAGTTCATTTTATTGTAAGACATGTAAAGCATTTATTTAAATTGTAATAGTCTGCATAATCATGACAATGTAGCACATGTGTAAAATTTTAATTAGGACTTATAAATCAAGGTCTGAAGGTTCATGGTTGAATTTGCTAGGCTAGATATGTTTTTATTTAATCATTGATATACCATGATGAAGATTTTGTGTGAAATAAACTCTACATTTCACTGCTTCAATTGTTTTCAACACTATAAAAACATTTGTCCCTTTTCGTCTGCATAAATCTCTGTGTTAACGATCGTCTTTCCATAGACATTCCCATAATAATCCAAGCCCAGGTCGTTAAAACAACATGAAAGTGGCTAATTACTTCCCATATCACTAAACAAACAACCCAATTTACTTGTAAATGCAGGTGTTTAATTGAAAAGTCATAGCTGGAAAAGATCCCAGACCTTAAGGAAAGGCTATAAAAATCGGTTTTCAAAATTTTCACAATTTATTGAACTGATCTAAGACTTATAAATTGTTTGAACTATGTATAAACAACAAGTTTCTTACCCCTTTCTGTTAAGATATTGCCCGAAACGCTGGTAAAGTCAGCTAAAATCTACCCACCCTTTGCCAGCTTTGGTTGAACTATGCACAAAAAAAACCAGGTGCACATTTTCATCATAGACTTTTGATATTGCAATAAGAATGTATGTACGAAATATTAAAGCCCCATCACTTATATGTGAAAAAAATAGCAATCCAAGGAATGCTTGTGTCGCCTGCGAAGCGGTTTGATTATTATTCTAGAAAGTGGATCAAAATTCTTGAAAAGTAGGTTTAGGTCAAATATCTAGATCAAGGTCAAAAGGTCAAATTTTATGGTCTGTGTAGAAAGGTCTTGTCACAAGGAATACACATGTGAAATACCAAAGCCCTATCACTTACCAATCAAAAGATATATCCATTCTTAATTTTTTTGAAAAGTAGGTCAAATATGTAGGTCAAGGTCAAAAAGGTAAAAAAATGGTATGTGTAGAATGGCATTGTTACAAGGAAAAAACATGTGAAATATCAAAGTCCTATCACCTACCAATCAAAAGATATAGCCAATATTACTTTTCTTGAAAAGTAGGTCAAATATCTAGATCAAGGTCAAAAGGTCAAATTTAATGGTCTGTGTAGAAAGGCCTTTTCAGAAGGAATACACATATGAAATATCGAAGCCCTATCACTTACTAATCAAAAGATATAGCGAATCTTATCTTTTTTCGAAAGTAGGTCAAATATCTAGGTCAAGGTCACAAGGTCAAAAATTATGGTATGTGTAGAAAGGTCTTGCCACAAGGATTGCACATGTGAAATATTAAAGTCCTAACACTTACCAATTAAAAGATATATCCATTCTTAATTTTTTTTTGAAAAGTAGGTCAAATATGTAGGTCAAGGTCACTAGGTACAAAATTATGGTATGTGTAGCAAGGTCTTGTCACAAGGAATACACATGTGAAATATCAAAGCCCTATCACTTACCAATCAAAAGTTATGGGCTGTGACACCCAAAGTGTGACAGACAGACGGACGGACGGACGGAGAGACGGACAACGGACAAAGTGATCCCTAAGTGTCGCTAAGCTTCGCAGGCGACACAAAAATATAAGCTTTATGAACTTCTTAACCAAAATATGACTATAACGTCAAAGTTCAAGCCCTATACCTTATACATGAACAGTTATCTGCTTTAAGAACTCCTTAGCATGTTAACTGGACGGACAGTGTATTTCCTATACATAATAAGTGTATGAAGTTCTGTCAAGATCCAACCAAAACTGCGCCCTTTCCAATCTGTGACCTTGATCTTTGACCTTTAAAATCTTTTACTGGGGGTATATTTAGTGTATGAAGTTCCGTTAAAAATCCAACCAAAACCACACCCTTTAGGCTGTTTACAAGAATTTTTACCATTTCAAATCTGTGACATTGATCTTTGACCTTTAATATCAACGGGGTTCTTTTTATTGTCATAAGCAATCCGTGTATGACGTTTGGTTAAGATCTTTATATCAAAACTGTGTCCTCTAAGCTAGAAACAAGGATTTTGACCCATTCCAATCTGTGACCTTGTCCTTTGACCTTGAAAATCAATAGGGCTCTTCCTCTTGTCACAAGCAATCAGTGTATAAAGTTTGGTTAAGATACAATCAAAACTACACCAAAACTATACAAGAATTTTGATCTTCAACTTTCAAATCTGTGGCCTTGACCTTTGAACTTAATAAAAATAGAGTTTTTCCTCTTCTTGTAAGCAATCAGTGTACATGTATTTTGTTTGGTTAGGATCCAATCAAATCTGCACCCTGAGCTGTGAACCCAAACATTACAATACTTCTTCAGACATCTCTCTAGATCATGTAGATCATTCCGATGCTTCCAGCTAGTTAATACATGCTTCTGTTTTGAAGAAGTTTGTCAAAGGAGGGTTACCTCAGTGACCTGCTTTTGCCTGTGGTGAGCTAAAAATAAAACTGCTGATCACAATTGGCTTACAACATATTTAATATTCTCTGGACTGGCAAGTCAGACTGTCTCCTTTGGACCAACAAATTTTTTTAGGTGTCAGTCTGAATACTTCATAAAAGATTTATAGGACTTTGCTTGGGTCTACTTTTGTTTAACATTTACACTTTCAAACAAGTATTCTACTGAAAAACTAGTTCCTTTTTTAACATTTAACAATTCTAGTTATAATTGATACTGTAATCCATAACTGATTAATCGAAATCTAAAGGTGGTAGAAATCATACCTGTCAACTTTTTTCAGACAAAAGAGGGTCAATGACCCTCTTTGGGAAATGAAAAAGAGGGTCATAGCGCGCAAAACAAAATCGCGACCTTTTGCTTGTGTCATTATGAATAAAATTTACCCCCCCCCCCCTAATACATGTATACAGGTCAATAAAGTTCATTTTATTGTAAGACATGTAAAGCATTTATTTAAATTGTAATAGTCTGCATAATCATGACAATGTAGCACATGTGTAAAATTTTAATTAGGACTTATAAATCAAGGTCTGAAGGTTCATGGTTGAATTTGCTAGGCTAGATATGTTTTTATTTAATCATTGATATACCATGATGAAGATTTTGTGTGAAATAAACTCTACATTTCACTGCTTCAATTGTTTTCAACACTATAAAAACATTTGTCCCTTTTCGTCTGCATAAATCTCTGTGTTAACGATCGTCTTTCCATAGACATTCCCATAATAATCCAAGCCCAGGTCGTTAAAACAACATGAAAGTGGCTAATTACTTCCCATATCACTAAACAAACAACCCAATTTACTTGTAAATGCAGGTGTTTAATTGAAAAGTCATAGCTGGAAAAGATCCCAGACCTTAAGGAAAGGCTATAAAAATCGGTTTTCAAAATTTTCACAATTTATTGAACTGATCTAAGACTTATAAATTGTTTGAACTATGTATAAACAACAAGTTTCTTACCCCTTTCTGTTAAGATATTGCCCGAAACGCTGGTAAAGTCAGCTAAAATCTACCCACCCTTTGCCAGCTTTGGTTGAACTATGCACAAAAAAAACCAGGTAGTCTGATAGATTTTTTTTCAAAATTAGGCATGGACGCATGTAAGAATGGCTAATTCAGAAAAATGACAGACAGATACTTATTTGACAAATTTTCCCTGAGAAGGAATTAGCCATTCTAATTTGCCTTCATGTTCAAATCAGAGAAAACCCACGAAAAAAGTAGCATCAAAAGTATACAGATTAACATAAAGCCACACCTCTAATATCACGCAACCGACAGTATCGATTCATTAGCATATATTGATTTTTACCTGATTGGTCGCGTTCACAAAATATGTGATCATGTGACAATTTGTTCGATCCCTCTCATGCATATGTATTGAGAAAACAATATTCAAGGCCGGAATCGATGGCGATTGATCAGGATTTGCCAAATACCCCTGTCACAAAACAGACATCACACATAGTAACATCTTTGAATACAAGCGAAACTTTAATAGTTATTTAATACACGAATGGTCAATTTTTCATTATATGTAAAAAGTCATACAAATGACATTAAATTCTTCGATTTATGAGTGATCAAAAAAGGGGCCTTAAGGTCCGGGATCCTTTAAAGTCCCAAGTAATAGACGGAACCAAATCAGAATGGTTTAATCCCGATTGTCCCACATTTGGAAAAAATCATATCCCGATTGTCCTACATTTTAAAACATACACATGCATTAATGATAATACAAACATTCAAGTTATAGTCTATTTTATTGTTGTAATTTTTTTTTTTTTTTACACTTTTGAAAATGATATTAATATGATTAAATACCGATATATTCTTTATTATTACTCATAAGAGACAACCCCCCTCCCTTGTTAACTTTTTCTGGCTAAATCTTCTTTTATAACACTTTTATATGGACATACATTTACTCTTTATATTTTCATAAATAAACCTAATATTTTCTCAAAATAAGTAGTTTTTGCAAAAAATATTTCACTCCAAAGACATGGACGATCTTCATTTTTGGCACCTGTATTGATTCAGTTTATAGCTATTGCATATCATAATCAGGGTTTCTTTTTTTTTGCATAAGGAATTTCATTTATCATTATCATGATCATGATTACATTTTTGGTTAAGCCCCTAGGTAAATCAACCAGAAGTCTCTGACGAGACTGTAGCTCTCCCGGTTGTTTTTTCTTAAACATCAATTTCCTTTCTTTTTTGTTTAAACCAAGACCATAGGGAGCAGGCGCTCTAACAAATTATAAGTAGCATGACAAAACTACATATCCATTATACTGCAACTATAATAGCACTCATAGAATTCATAATATCCGAGATAAAGTATTTCTAAAAAGAATGTCACACCCATTTTCCAAGATCCTAGGGGCCAAGGGCTGCTAGCTCAAATGAACTATCAATGACACATCAAGACTAAAGATCCATAATATTGGATAAAGAATTAACTCCCCATCATTAATAGCTTTAAACGAGTAGAGAGCACAACTATATAGGAAAAATTACCACACCCATTTTCTAAGACCCTGGGGGTATAGGGCTAAAACAAAATATCAGGTGCACAACTATGCCACAGACCAATCATTGCAAAAAGAATTAATTCTACATCATTTATAGTGTCAGAGGAGTTGCAAGCACAAGATTACATTAACTTATATAGGAGAAAATGACCACACCCATTTCTGAGACCCTAAGGGTCAGGGGCTTAAACATAATATCAGGCGCACAACTAGACCAGAGACCCATAATATTGCAATAAGAATTTAGTCTCCATCATTAATAGTGTCAGAGGAGTTGTGAGCACAAGATTACATAGAGTTATATAGGAGAAAATGACCACACCCATTTCTATAACCCTGGGGGTCAGGGACTCAAACAAAATATCAGCACAACCAGACCACAGACCCATCACATTGCAAAAAGAATTAAGTCTCCATCATTTTTAGTGTCAGAGGAGTTGCGGACACAAGATTACATAGAGTTATATAGGAGAAAATGACCATACGCATTTCTAAAACCCTGGGGGTCAGGGGCTCAAACAAAATATCAGGTGCACAACAAGACCACAGACCCATCATATTGCAAAAAGAAATAAGTCTCCATCATTTATAGTGTTAGAGGAGTTGCGAGCACAAGATTATATAGAGTTATATAGGAGAAAATAACCACACCCATTTCTAAGACCCTGGGAGTCAGGGGCTCAAACATAATATCAGGTGCACAACTAGACCAGAGACCCATCATATTGCAATAAGAATTTAGTCTCCATCATCAATAGTGTCAGAGGAGTTGCGAGCACAAGATTACATAGAGTTGTATAGGAGAAAATGACCACACCCATTTCTATGACCATGGGGATTCAGGGGCTCAAACATAATATCAGGTGCACAACTAGACCACAGACCCATCACATTGCAAAAAGAAGTAAGTCTCCATCATTTATAGTGTCAGAGGAGTTGCGAGCACAAGATTACATAGAGTTGTATAGGAGAAAATGACCACACCCATTTCTAAGACCATGGGGATTCAGGGGCTCAAACATAATATCAGGTGCACAACTAGACCACAGACCCATCACATAGCAAAAAGAAGTAACTCTCCATCATTTATAGTGTCAGAGGAGTTGCGAGCACAAGATTACATTTACTTATATAGGAGAAAATGACCACACCCATTTCTAAGACCCTGGGGGTCAGGGGCTCAAACAAAATATCAGGTGCACAACTAGACTACAGACCCATCATATTGCAAAAAGAATGAAGTCTACATCATTTATAGTGTCAGAGGAGTTGAGAGCACAAGATTACATACAGTTATATAGGAGAAAATGACCACACCCATTTCCAAGACCCTGGGGGTCAGGGGCTCAAACAAAACATCAGGTGCACAACAAGACCACAGACCCATCATATTGCAAAAAGATTTAAGTCTCCATCATTTATAGTGTCAGAGGAGTTGCGAACACAAGGTTACATAGAGTTATATTGGAGAAAATGACCACACCCATTTCTATGACCCTTGGGGTCAGGGGCTAAAAAAAATAACAGGTGCACAACAAGACCACAGACCCATCATATTGCAAAAAGAATTAAGTCTCCATCATTTATAGTGTCAGAGGAGTTGTCCGGACAAGATTACATAGAATTTAATGACCACGCCCATTTTATAAGACCCTGGGGGTCAGGGACTGGAACGAAATGTCAGGTGCACAACTAGACCATGGACCAAGTAAAATGCAAAAAGAATTAACTTTATATCTCTAACAGTTTCAGAGGAGTTGTCCGGACAAGATTACATAGAATTTAATGACCACGCCCATTTTCTAAGACCCTGGGGGTCAGGGACTGAAACTAAATGTCAGGTGCACAACTAGACCATGGACCAAGTAAAATGCAAAAAGAATTAACTTTCTATCTCTTACAGTTTCAGAGGAGTTGTCCGGACAAGAATTGTTTACGGACAGACAGACGGACGCCGGACAAAGGGTGATCGCATAAGCTCGACTGTTAATGTAATCATGATAGTAGAGTATGGGATAACTACTGAAAATATTAAATAGAATCTACTATCGATAAATACAATCTAAGACTTATGGATTCTAAAGGATTCGTTTCGTATGCCGTATTTCATAGATTTCATACGTGATCAAGATTTATAATTATAGTTCAGAAATTGCAAATTTCAACTGAATTAACATATACATGTACTTTAAAAATTGTATCTGTACAGAACATTAGTTTCGAAACGTATGCAATAAGAGTGATGGAAAGGTCTTTATGTCAATGAAAAGAGGAGTCATGCTGTTGTCATGTTACGTACACGTTCCAGCAACAATTTAGGCATTTTCCTAAATAGATTAGTATGACAAATAGATTAGTATGACAAATATTGATATTTATTTCATTTATTTCTAAAACTCCATTAATTCATAGTTTTCATAGGAATGTGACAATTCGGACAATTGTCAGACACCATCATATAAGATTTTATGTTATTTCGTAACTGTCATTAATTGCATCTTCATCCTTTCACATTTTTTAACAATCACACGCAAAAACTTCGTTGTGATACTGTCATGATTCAAAAAGAGGTATGGTCATGAGCTATACTAGTGTCAGAACGGTTTCTGGACAGACGTCGTCCTTTTGAAATAATTTGAAGAAACTTATTTTCAAAACTCTGTGACAATTTTGAAGTATTTTAAAAATGTTGCATCTAAGTTGCTTAAGGTGGCTCCCTACTCGAACCGTTATAGGTTTTTTTCTCAAATGCAGCAGTCTGCGAGGGACGAGCCAGAGCATTGAAAAACATAGACAGAAGATCTTAAATGCCAAAAGAAGCAAACGATGGTGCAATCTATCAATGTCCACACCAATCATATAGTATAATTTCTTAGTTGAAAATGTGGTGAAATTATAAGGGGGTACCCTTATGTTTGTAGCCATATCTTGATCATTTATAAAACGGTATACCTGTATGCGATTTTTTCACCATCTATATACATCATCGCATAAAATGACCCAATTTGAAGAAATTCCATCTGTTGTTTTTTGCACAAAAACGTGATATACTATATATTATTTGTCGAAAATATGATAACATTATAAGGGGGTACCCCTATGTTTTGAGACATACCTTGATCATTTAAAAAATTGTGTAGCTGTATGTGATTTTTTCTTCATCTACATACATAATTTTATGAAATATTACAATATGAAAAAAATTCATCTGTTTTTTTTTTTATGCAAAAAGTTGGATTTAGTACATATTCTTGGTCAAAAATGTTATGAAATTATAAGGGGGTACCCTAATGTTTGGAGATATATCATACTTAGATTTATGTTACAATATCATTTTATGTGTTGTATTTCTTTTATATGACTTGTTATCATAAAATAAAACAAAACAAATAAACATATTTGTATCATCACTGAATTTGGAGGGTTCAAAAGCATATGATGGATATTTGATATTTCTTCAATTTTTAAGTGCTAGGGTACCTTTCTTTAATATACTGTATCTTTAATGAAAACAAAATTACCTATCTATGTCTGTGTTCATTATGTCATTTTGACTATCATGTATAGAAAATACCCTTAAAATACAAAATTCATCTGTTAAATTCACGAGTAGGGTCCCACCTTAATCACATCACCTTTTGACCCCTCTCGCCCCTTTGAATTTGTCAGTATTAAAATATATGTTCTATAGTACCAATTTTATTGACACATGTTTTGGATATTGAATCCTCGTCAGTAGTACTTCATGTCAAACAGTTTAAATAAAGCCAAAGTGAATTTTCCTGGCGCCGTCTACGATGTCGCGCACAGGAGGAAGTCGCCGAGAACCGTCCTTTTTTAATCTATGTACATGATTTTTAATATAAAAAAATCATCCAGTTTTGCCTGAAATCGATATAGATTGACAGCTTTAAAATTCGGTGTCCCGAAAATGGTCAAGTAATTTGCAAAAAAAAAAAAAAAAAAACTGCCAAAATATAGGGTCACAAAAATCGGTCTACAAATCACATCTCTTAGTAGATTTCATGGGCGGATCCAGGAGTTTTAGAGGGATGGTCCTAAAGTCATGAAAGTCCGAAAAAAATGAATAAAAGAAACAAGTAAATAAAAGCACACCAGAAAGTATAAAACATTCATGCCGTTAATAAAGAAATCATGAATCAGACTTTAACCTTCACCCTTTGATCTCTGAATGAGATAATTGCCGCAATTACCTAATTAACCTGCACACCATATCCCGATTGTCCAACATGAATTTTATACCTTTTTTATATAAATGTGGGACAATCGGGATGACACCATCAGAATCGGGTGATTCCCGGGTCAGCAACGAAAAATTGGGTGAAAGACATGACCCGCACGGGTGATAAAAAATAATCAGGTCAAAGGGTAAAAAAGCGGGACTGACCCGCAGAAATCGGGTCAGTTGACAGCTATGGTAGAAATGATGTCGCTGACATTTGTGATAATCATGACAAATATGTACAAAGTTGTTGTTGATAAGTAGAGAATGTGAAAATATTAGTAATACAGTCAGACAGACCCGGTAGGCAGCATATTGTCAACTGCCCTTTGCTCAGGTAAGCTAAATACATGTATGCCCAATTTTGAATATTTCAGCACAGAGTCTACCTCTTTTGGCATGTTCAGGATTTGTTCCCTTTTACATGTTATTTCATTTCTCTCACCAAATGTATTTCTAAGCATACCTTTTGTGCTTTAAGTTCATCAATTTTATTTTTTGTGATTTCAAGGTCTCTCAAAAAATCCTCTAATTCAACCTCCATTATAACTTCTCATGAGTAATCCTTTGTACCTGCAGAATACAATAGAAAGTACATAAAGACAATTATTATATAGTCTATTTGTATTCTCAATATCATTGGCCGAGAACTGTCATGTGATGAGTCATTGTCACATCATACTGACCTGTGAAAGGCTATTTCATTAAATAACACTACATGTACCACGAAAACTCTTGCTTTCGGTTTTCCATGGATATATATACAAAACCCGCCAAATTTACATCAGTGACGTCATTAATATCCTCTCTTGAAAAGCATCCAAGGAGGCTGAAGCTGAACTAATAAAGTCTGTGTTTGTGAAACACGAATGCCCCTGGTGGCATCTTTTTTAGTTTAAACACCATTTTCTGTTAAGTATTTGAAAGTTCAAGGTCACTGGTTAAAATGTTTTGGTATCAATGGAGAAGGTCTTGTCAGAAGGAATACACATGGGAAATATCAAAGCCCTATCACCTCCCATTCAAAAGTTATGCCCATGCTAAAGTTTTTGAAAAGTACCGGTAGGTCAAAGGTCACAAAGTTTGGTATCAATGGAAAGGTCTTGTTGCAAGGAATACACTGCGAGCTTGAAGCTCAAACAAAATATCAGATCCACAACTAAACCAAAGGCCCATGCACAACTACACCATAGACCCATCATTTTGCAAAAAGAATGAAATTTCCATCACCAACAGTTTCAGAAGAATTGTAAGGCCTAAAAAAAAAAATTGTGTGTTTAGGCTAACAGTCACGAAAAAAATAGGTAGGGTAGGTCGGATTTTTTTTTTTTTTTTTTTTTTTTTTTTTAATATGGTAGGAAAACATATTCAGTTTGTGATGTGTATCCCAGCTTTAATATTTACAATATATGATTGGATGAACCATTAGAAAGCAGCTGTCAAACTCCAAACAGGCAGATCTACCAGTCGGAAAAGGTAATGAAGTTTGACTTGATTGCTCTTGACAACAGATGGATATAACAGGAAATCGGCGAAAGGTTACTCTTGATCACCTGGTCTCACACTAGCTTTCTTTATACAAATATTGCCATTCCTTGCCAGGAATACTTTTTATTCATTTTTGCCACATATTTCATATGTACATAAATACCAGTATACACTTTATAGCACTTTGCTGTGTTGAACACATCATGCACATAAACTAGGAAATTAAATGGGAAATTTCCTATTTGTTCACCTTCTCGAGCAACATTTCAAATCAATTTTAATACACCAGCAAATTTTTTAGATACTTAATCCTCATCAGTGGTGCGGCATGCCAAAGGGATATCAGACAAGCCATATCTATTTCAAGTGTGCCCTCTAGTTTGACTTCTGTATGTTTTTCTTTATTTTAAATATGAACACTTATACTTTGTCAATGTGAACACATAAAGATATAGAAGATAATCCACTACTAAACTTCTGAATTTCATTGAACCTATTTAACTTTTTGAATACAGTGTCATACTTCAACATTCAGTGTGATTCAATATTTGGATTTTAATTCCACAATGACCTCAAGTTTTACATACAGACTGACTTGGAAAAGAAAATAATTTGAGCTCAACATCCCTTCATGAAATACAAATCAATGCATTCATTTCAACAGTTCTTTAATTCATTGAATTATATAAGTGTATTAATACATGTTTGAAAGTCCATCAGGACTTGGAATGCATTTCGGGGGGTTGAGCCTGTTGTTATTGCGTTGTTGGTGGAGTCCTGCTGGCAGTCTTCATTAATGGGAATACACTGCAGGCGGATGTATTTGGTTTGCGGGAATGTTTTAAACACGACTCCCATTGGGGCCTTGTAAAGGTCCGACAAGACATCGTCGTCTAACTTTGACCATGGCCCCTTTTCATCGCCACTTAATGAGATTTCTAACAGAGAGTTTGGGCAGACAAACTTGTCTTCAAATGATTCAAATGTTTCTTTGTTCAAAACCACACTGATCAGCCTCTCCTCTCCCCTATGATCACATTTGCGTCGCCAAATGTTGACTACGGTCACCCCTGCCATGGGGAAAGTTTATAGGAATCAGCCAAAACGCTTGAATTCATCCTTGGTAGAATGGTAACAATAAAGCGTTTTGCAGACACAGTGAATATGGTTTAGAAAGTAGTGAACTACTTGACTCGTACAAAAACGGAAAACGAAAGTTGGACTTTTTCGGCGAAAAAAAATTAGGGTCGGCGTATTTTTGCAGGTAGGGTCGGGTTAGCCGAAACACACCTATTTTTTTTTTTTAGGCCTAACCACAAGAAATGTTTAACAGACAGACGGCCGGACGCCGGACACATGGCGATAGCATAAGCTCGACTGGTCTATGACCAGTAGAGCTAAAAAGAAGTACTTGAATTTTGAACCAATCTTAGAATTACAATGGAGTTAGACACTGAAGCCATCGAATTGGAACCAAAAACAACAACTCTTGTTAAGACATCCTTCTAGACCATCCAGATGCTTTCGGTTTGTCGATATGTGCTTTGGTTCTCAAGAAAAAATTTATCAAAGAAGGGGACCCCACATTACCTACTTTTGCCTGTGGTGGCACCACCTATTGATGAATGTGGACAAACAGCAACACTTGTAGGGGACCATGAGTAAGGGTGAAACGTTTACCAAATTTCCTAAACGTGTACACGGAAGGCTGTAAACGAAACGTAAACGTTTAAACGCTTCTTTGTATTTCTATTGTGAATCCATTAACAAGTGTTTATTTGCAGATGTGGTCATAAATTGACATCAATACGACTTAGTTATGCTTGACTATTTAATACGACATGTGATGTTCGTATAGCAATAAAACTTTCAAAGATTCAAAAATCCAACTGTTATTTTCAAACGAGTTTGAGCAATTCCCACAATTCAAAAGTACAAGTAAGTTACAACAACAAGAGCCCCAGGGGCACAACGCTCACCTGATACCCATGCACACTCTAATTGACATACTGACATTGAATACTGATAGTGACAGTACCAGGATTTTAGCCCACAACCTTTCTAAAAAGATTTTTGCCGGATGCAGAGAAGTTTTTTTTTCAGACAACCTTTAAAAGTACAAAAAAGAAAAAATAGTCACATTTCAAAACAATAACTTTTTTACTGATTTGAAAAGACGGATAAAGTGGTCCAAGGTCATATGCCCAGCTAGTATAGTTTAATTATGCAACATCAAAAATAAAATCATATTTTAAAATTCCACATTAATGTGCAGCAGAAAAAGAATAAAAGAATGAAATGATTTCACAAATTAAGTTTATTTAAAATTGAACACAAAACCTTTCATTATTGATAGCAAACATGCCAGAAATCATAAAGCCTGTGTTTGTGATACGAGAATGCCCCCGGCGGCATCTTTGTTAGTATAAATGCCATTTTCTGTTAAGTACACTACCGGCATCGCGTGTTTTTACCCTGTCAAATCATCCCCGCAATCTTTTTTGACCCAGGGTTTTAAATCCCCGCGGTCATGGATTAACAATGGAGTTGACTCAACGCGGACATCGATCCTGGCAATTCACCGCAACGATCGCCGGGATACGCGGTGGCGATCGCCGCAGTTCTCAGCGGCAATTAATAACTTGTTATTTACCTGTAACAGTACTATAACCATTCTTTTATATTTTACTTATTCTTTTAAAATTTACGTCCTTTATTTTGATGTATTGTTATCATTGGTGACATAAAAATGTCCTTTAGAAGCGTTACGTTGTACATACGAAAAGAGAACCGTGTGACTGAATGATAGAACTAGTAATAATGTCCAGCTGTGTTTATCTAAGGATTAGAGAACAATGGGCAGTCTACGGGAGCGGTACGGTCAAGCAAAAATGGGTTTAAAATCTCCGTCTCCGTCTTTCGACTTTGAGAGATACATCGAGCCGAGGCTTTACGACATTTTTTGTATATCTTTACTGTTCAAGTCCAAAGCACTGGAGACCGTTTCTTTTTGTAGATTCTTCCGTTTGAGATTACTAGTTAGCGGTGTTTTATGTTCGCTAGTTCGTATGTTAAAATGTTGAAAAACGTCCATCTCCCAATTAGTCAAATATAGCCTTGAGAGCCTTATTCAGTAATTTATTGTTTATTTGGTTGTTTTGTTTGCGCAAGTGAAGCGATGTATAGTAAAACGTTATCCAAACAAACCAATTATATATATATATATACGAAATTACGAAGGTGGTAATTAGGTGTGAAACGATTTCAATAGATAATTCAAAATGTCCTGCAAAGTTTACAATTATAGAAGATTTTTTTATAGATAACATGTATCTAGAAGTTAAACTCCCATTTCACAATGCATATTTATCTTTTCATAGAAAAAGCTCCGTTTTTATACGCCAGGGACGCAGGACTCAGAGGTAGATTAATCACCTGCGGCCGTCCGGAAGAAGGAGGGGGGGGGGGATTTTCCTATAAAATGGTAGAATAAATTTTCTAGCCTGTCCGTTTATTGACTTTATACATACTATTTTCATCTTTAAAAACATTTTGCGCTGTAATGCAACCCCCCCCCCCTCTGTCCATGCTAAGTGTGAAATCGCGACACCCCCCCCCCTCCCTTCACGATTCAAAAAGGCGTGAAGCCATAATTACTAATTAGATCATTGGATTAATACAGGGGTAGACGGTGTTTGTGTGGATCGAAATTATCTGGGTGTCTTCCTGTCTCCTCGACTTCCGTAAAAAATATATGTAAACACTATTTTATTTCTTTCCAAGAAAAAAAGAATTATATCGTACGTAAACATTATATACAGAAAACCTTATTAAACCTTGAGCGTAATTTTATTTTCTTTCTGTCACAATATCCCTAATTTTCTTCGGACTAAAAAAAATCTAGACATTATGATAGATAAGATTTGAATTGAGTTATATTTGGTCACTCAGTCTTATTTTTAGATTTTAATCCTATATATCATTAATTTTATGTATTTTAAAAAAAATCTCAATTTCATGCAGTTAAGGAACACGCAAAGTTTAAATTCAGTTCTTCGGAAAAAATCCAGGTACATTCTATGTAAAATTTATTTATTATCTACGGCTTAGTCATGTTGGTACAATGTTTGCTTATTATTTTCTTACTTGAAGCAAATAATTATCATAAAATTGCATATATTCTGGAAGAGTCGCTTACGTCGATATTTCCATGTACATGTGACCACAAAAACCTCCTTAGTTCTGCTTGAGTGACGACGTGTCGCGTGTACGTAGCTGTCAATATTGATTAGGGAAGGGTTATATATGGGCGTGCCTATATGTCTGGTCTTACAAGGTGTGAAGACATCGCCTCTCCCCGTACAGGGGATGATTGTTATACAGGTAGAAGCGCAGGGTAACTGAAAAGGTGTGAACAACTTGTGAGGCATCGTTTGTTGATTTAGTTTTGGTTTGGCGTTCACCGGTTTACTTTTGGAATTCAGTGCGAAAAAAAAGGGGGGGGGGTTATTGTATTACATCTGTTTTATTATTAGGTTATCCTCATGTTTTTTTTTTTTTTTTTGCTTTTCTTTGTATGCCGGTCTTTTTTTTTTTTTTTTTTTTTTACTTTGTTTACAGGATTCATCTTTGTCTGGATACACGTCCTTCATCAATCGATTTCTTTTTTTTTTTTTTCTTTTTTTTTGCGGACTTGTTTGACCAGAACAAGGAGCACGCACTTTTTTCTTTTCTTTCCTTTTTTTTTAAATTGCATTATCGTATGGTCTTCAATTGGTTTTCTCTGAAAGTCCAATCATCGTGAATTGAATTATTGCTAAGGAGCCAGTGGCGGATCCAGGGGGGGGTCAATGGGCGAATTTTGCCGATTTTTACTGAAAATGGGCCAAACTATACCTGTTTTGGGGAAATTTTGGGTCAGTGCCGGGGGGGGGGGCGCCCCCTCCGCACCCCCCTGAATCCGCCACTGGGAGCGATACTTTTACAATCAATGGGCAGATCTAACTCACAGAGAGAAGGGGGGGCTATGAAAATCAGCTTTACTATCATGGCAAGATCGGCGTGTTGACATACAAGTCAAAGCTATACCCGTCTAAAGACGGGTGCTTATAAAGCGATTAAAAAAGGTAAAAACCCCATCCATTGATTTAAAAAAAGAGAATTTAAAAAAAAAGGGGGGGGGGAGTGGCGCGTTAATGCAATGGCATTTGACAGGTACGGTCTTCCATCTGGTTCAGGTCTGGCAGTGGGGATTACTAATTGACGTGTTTTCACACCTTATCGGCGTATCATCTACCTTCAATCGCCGTTTGATTTACCGTTCTGGAAATCTGAAGGGGGTTGGGGGTGGGAATGCGACTTTGTAAAAAAAAAAAAAAATGAAATGTGACTTTGTAAAAAAAAATTATCGAGAAATAAATCTTACCAGCCAGAAGTGCTGGCGTAAATTCTGTATTTTATTTTAATAGGCAGCGACTGAAGAAAATATGTTATTGCAGAAATATTAGATGCCGCAAATGCATGTTCACCTAGCTCCCTCTTGCTATTTCTAAAATTTTACAGTAAAAAGCCAGGGGAAAGGGAGGGTTATATAATTCCAAACTCCCCGGTCGAGCTCCCTTGTACATATCTATATGTCGATATCACAACTCACTCTTCAAATTTGATTACTTCAACTTGTACCCATTGACTGACCACTTAAAATGACATGATAATTTTACGGACGAACGCATACACAAGTACCTTTACGTAGATAAGATACGTAAGTTCAATTTTTTTTTCAATTCTTTATTATCTTATGCCATATGACACATTGATATAAATATAAACATTCAAATAAACGTAAGTGGACGTTGGACATTTAAATCTCAGGCGCAGAACGAGGATAAAAAAGAATGTCGGAGAAAAATCAATATTGTATAATAGAAAAGAACCATTATGGTGAGCGGATCCACACTATTACGTCCCCGGGGTCAGACGAGTACCCATGACAGTGTAGAGATCGCCGCTCTAATGGCTTTGTTTGTCCAGCAATGTACCTGTCACCTGTCACTAATTAATTTGTTTGGAAATTTGATTGTCTGGTCACTACAGACGGCGTAATGCTTAACGTGATACACAACTTGGGATTTTGCATTTCAGCTGGAGTAATCTTTCATATAGCATTTATTTTATCAACGCTAGTTTAATATGTTTTTAATAATAAGAAGTGAACAAGGACCGACGATTCCTTGCATCTTTCACATGCCTATTATAAGTACCCGTGTACAGAGCATACAGACATAATTTGATCATGCTTCAATTTTAATGTGAATAGATTCCGCTTCATCTGGACTTGACGCAAGAAGATGTAAATTATTTTGACCTGCTTATCCGATATGAAAAAAAAGAGTCGGGATGAAAATAAGGTAGATCCACAGGAGCTCGATGCCAACAACCCTCAATGACACCCGCCCCTTCACGTCTCTCTATAGTCAATATATATAAGGAAAGTAGAGGCGGATATTCTTGTGGATCGTTCGCATCGAGTCAGGTTATCAGAAACATTTTAGGCTCAATTTACAAAATGTACTTATGTTTCATGTCCTAATGTTTACATCATCATTTTATTTATACATGTCATGCTTAAAAACAAGTTTCTATTCATTCGTAAGAAATAGCACCTGGTCAGGTAACACCTGGACAGGTAATTGTCAGCGCGGCAATCAACCGCAACGCCATCGCAACTCCCGGCGATCTTGGCACCGCGATGAAGTGATTTGCGGGGGTCAGCGGCGATGCTGAGGTGGAATTCCACCTTAAATAAGCCAGCCGCGATAGGTGGGCTCAGTAAAAAAACGCTTTGCCGTATGTGTATGTGAGAGGTCAGGGTCAGCGTAATATTGGTATCAATTGAAAGATCTTGTCACAAGGAATACACATGTAAAAATTGAAACCTCTATCACTAACCATTCAAAAGTTATGCCCAATGTTAAAGTTTTTGAGAAGTATGTCAAAGGTCAAGGTTATGGTCACGAGGTCAAAAATTTTGGTATCAATGGAAAGGTATTGTCAAAAGGAATACACATGTGAAATATGAAACCTCTATCACAGGGGAATCCCCTTCGGGTACACGGCAAAACATGGCCGCTTTTGAAATCTTGTTCCCGACTTTATAAATAAAATTCTAAATAAGTATAAAGAATTTAAATAATTGAATCATATCACATAAAAGATGCGCAATCTAATATGCGCAATAGATTGCTGAAATGAAAGTAGAGAACCTCAGCTCATCACATGTAAGTAAGTTTGTGGAAAAATAACGAAGTTTGCTGGAGAAAATACCAAATTTGTTATGTGAATATGACACGGAAATGCAGAGGAGCTGATTTTAATTTAGCATATTTCAAAGTCGCATCATTCTATTGCATAAAACTTGATTTGTCAAGAAGGAATGTGATCTAAATATTCGTGCCATTGGCCGACAATGCTGCGCTTTTTTATTTTTTCAGACGAATTTCACAAAAGTAATAAAACTGAACCGAAAATCTCGAGTAAGAGGGATATTTTCGTCTCGATAATGCCAGACCATCCCTCATTATAGAGACGATCTTGCAAATCAGGGGTGGTGCCCCACCTGAATAAATCCCTCCACTTCTTGGAGTACCACCTTTCAGCGCTGTCTGCAGGCATCGGATTAAGACAACTTAAAAACGTGATTTTAAAAACATGATATCCTGATGCTATAGGGTCCATTCATCAGGGATATCTGTATTTACAATGAACTTTGTAGAGAACGAGGCAAGCTACGATAGGTTACAAAGTTCCAAATTAATTCCCATTCCCAATATTCGTCAAGTCGATCAGAGGAAACTCAAAGCAATTTTCGTTCATGAATTCGGTACGAATAAAGTTTGAATAGCTTTTGTGAATGCATGATATAAAGCAAAATGACAGAAAGGAAGTATGTATATAATGCAATGTAGTTATCAAGACTTACAACTAACTCTGTACAATCTGATCATGAAGAATTTGCTGCTCCCGCGTAATTTGATGTTGGATACAGCCATTTGCATTCACGAATCCGAAAAATTGATCGCTCGAATTTAAAAATTGAGCGCTCGAATTTCAGGCTGCATATGCATATTTTATCGCAAATTTAAAATTGAGCGCTCGATTTAAGAAACTGAGAGCTCAATTTTAGAAACTGAGCGCTCAATTTTAGAAATTGAGCGCTCAATTTTTAGATTGAGCATTAAATTATGGGCACGTACTTTTGAATTGAATTTCGATCGAGAGTTTAGTTCACTGTTAGACAAATTCTTGACACCATTGGAGAACAATGACAAGTAAAATCTCATCTCTGATTTCTTTTTATTTTGAATTGGGATTTTACTACAAAGACATTGCTCTTATCTTAAAAATACAACATGATGTAACAATATCCCTACGTCAGTTAAAAAGGAAGCTGCACAATCTCGGTCTTCGCAGGAGGAAGAACTACACAGACCTGGAAACATTGTCAAAATTCATCCAACAACACTCGTCTGAGCAAATGCACGGATATAGGTGGATGTATCAAAAGTGCATCTTAAGCGGTCTGAATGTAAGAAAGGAAGATGTTCGTTGTTTGTTGCAAATATTAGATCCAGAGGGTACACTACGCAGAAAAAAGCACAGTCTCCATCGTCGAAAATATACGTCCAGAGGGCCAAACTTTTGTTGGCACATTGACTCATATGATAAATTGAAAAAATACGGACTCTGTATAAATGGAGCTATCGATGGATTTTCCAGGAAGATTTTGTGGCTTAAGGTAGGACCCAGTAACAGTGACCCAAAGATTATTGGAAGATACTTCATTGATGCAGTAAAAGAGCATGGAGGGTGTCCTATGTATATTAGGGGAGACATGGGTACGGAAAACACAAACGTGGCGTTTATGCAAAATTATCTTCGAGGAGACTTTGTTGAATGCAAAGCTTTTCTGTATGGTAGAAGTACAATGAACACAAAAATCGAATCATGGTGGAATATTCTTCGTAAAGAGTGTTGTGAAATATGGATACAGAAGCTTCGGAGCATAGGAGAAGATGGACTGTTCACGGGAAATTACCTGGACAAGAGCCTTATTCAGTTCTGTTGCATGAAACTCTTGCAGGCAAGTAACATATAGAAACGATTTAAAGCAAATAGTAAATTACCCCTAATCAGCTTTTTATAATATATGTTCATGTACTTTTGAGGTAAGAGTCCTCTTTAAAATGTTGAAATTTGTTTAATATAGATATTTCAATTTACTATGGCAAATGTATCATTTCTGACTCTATTTATAAGACTTTAATTCATTTCATAAGTTTGAAAATGTTATCAAAACTGAATGAAGTACGCTTAAGAAAATGCTTCGAGGTAATTTTTATAAAAATTGAGTTGGAGGTACTTTTTTGAACTGCTCGGATTTCTCTTACGTAAGTTATTACCCATGAATTTTTGTTTTACGTATGGAATATTATTGATTTAAACTGATTTATAAGGTAAAGCTGATGGATACAGAGAAATTATAAATTGTTTAAATTCCACCCAAAATAAGGCAAATTTTACCACTCTGACACTTTTCAAGAAAACCACACAATGGCACTATTTGTGAGCATTTGTTATGTCTTATTTGAACACGGACAGATATATACTTTTTCTTTAATATTTTGAAAAGTCACCCCCTATAGGAATACATGGAAATGTGTGTTAGACAAAATCGTCGAAATTCAGTGTCTCTGATATTTTGACCTTTAACTTGGATGATTATATTTTTGTGTAAAATCGAGAAAATTTTACCTATGGTAAAAATGTATCAAATTTAAGTTTTATACAAAGTTTTTAATCTGTTTTATTGTTTATTAACAATGAGAACTAACATAAAAATCATATGAGGGCATTTCAATAGTTTGGGGTTTTTTTTTTTGTATTTTCTTCACAAATTTATGTGCTTTTTTTAGCAATATGTTTCCGGCATTTCTACCCTGTTTATCAATTAAACAAATATCTTGATTTTCATCACGGACCTACTAATTTTCCTTCATAAAATGATTAATAGACACGTATACTATAATTTCATATGCATATCATAAAATCCATTATCGTTGAAATTCCTTCATTCAGAGATGATATGCCGTAATGTCCAACTAAATATGCCCTGGAATCGTAGATTCGGGGGCATTATAGTTTTTGGCCTGTCCGTATGTTTGTCTGTCTGTCCGTGGCAAAAACTTTAACATTGGACATATATATATATATATCCTTGTGTTTTCCTTATGGCAAGACCTTTCAATTGGTGCCACAATTTTTGACCTCATGGCCTTGACCTTTGAATTTCAGATGGGATGAAATGTTGCCATTTCTCCTTTTGTGCCGTCCGAGGGCATCAGTGTTTAACACATATTGTTTTTGGGAAGTTTAACTGCACTGGTGCTGATTGAATCCCTAGTCACACATGTATTCTCCTTTTTTCAGGATCTGCTTGATGGACTAGTAATGGTTTGGAACACACACAGAATACGACCGTCCAGAGGAGACTTTCCAGCAGGTCGTCCAATCCAATTATACTTGTTTCCGGAGATAGAAATGGCAGATGATTGTCTTTGTCAGGTTTCACATGACAACCTACAGTTGTGTAACACATACTGTGCACCTAATGTTACATACCCCTGCGACGAGGATCTTTTTGAATTATGTTGCTTAGAGATGGAGCAGAAGGAATGGACGCCTCCTCAAAATGTTGACGAGGCCCTCCAACTATATTTGAATTTAAGACCTTTATTGCATTTAAGCCTTTTTCATGAATAGTTGGAACTATTATAATGATTTCCTACATTAATATTGTTATGATTGTGAGACGACACTGTGCAAATTATTATTCTATAATTATAGCGTATTGAAATATTTTGAAGCGTAATTTGAATAGTTTTATCCATGATCTATATGTAATTTAAATAAAAAATGTGCATCATTTACTAGTGTCTTTCTGGATATTTTTATTTATTATAAAAATCTGCCATATTATGACTATTTCTATAATAATAAATAAAAATACACAGAAAGACACTAGACTAAGTAATGTTTTGTATAAAATGAGTTAAGAGGGTGAAAAATGTAGTTTCAATAAAATATAATGGTGCTTAGACCATATTCATGATATTAGTAGAGAATAACTTTTCCTAAGGATAGACTGTTTGATAGTTCAGTGTGGCCACCTTAAATTCCATGAGCTTTGTCCCCCCTCCTTGTTTTTTTTTTTTGTTTTTTTTTGTTTTTTTTTTTTTTGGAAGGGGGGGGGGGGGGGGGGGTAATTGACCCGTGTATATCGTGTATATCATGCAAGTCACCATTTTCTATTTCGTTTAAACTGCAACTGCTGCACGAAATTTCATAAAACCTGACAGGAAGCAAGTACTTAAGGTCCTTTACCAAGTTTGTGTTTGTCATGCCGATAGTTCAATAAATATGGCCATCGAGGGCTCTGATTGGCTGACGGATTTCCAACTATATTCCTCTGCAATCGCTGCACAGAATTTCACGAAACATCACAGGAAGCAAGCACTCAATTGCAAGGTCCTCTACCAATGTTTTTCTTGCTGATAGGTAAACAAATATGGCCACCGAGGGCTCTGATTGGCTAACGCATTTTCAACTTCTCCTCTGCAACTGCTGCACACAATTTCACGAAAACTTACAGGAAGCAAGTAACTCATTCTCAAATAAAAACAGAAATTCTCAATTTCTGTTTTTGGATTTTTACATCATGTTTTGACACAAATCTTGACAAAATTCAATATTTTGGTAAAAATACTCTATTAACTGAACACAATGTCGACTAAACAGCTTTAATTCGAATCTGTTCACAAATAATAAAGTGCAATGACATCAGAACATAATCAGAAGATAGAATCATAGAATAAACATTTCTTCTGCAGTCTTAAATTATGAACAACCACAGCTAAATCTTGGGAACGATCGGAATCAGTTGAATATTTCGGAGTAAATTTACTCAGAAATGTAGAATTTATTACATTGGCCCTAATCCAGAATAAAATACAATTCAGGGTAAATTTACTCTGAAATATAATTCAAAATTGCAGCATTTCTACTCTGAATATTACATTGAATGGATCAAATGAAAAATGACAGCAATATTATATGTACTCTAAAATTAGAAATCTTATGGGTTTTTTTTTCAATTCAAAACTTGTGCCCCTTTTTAAAATATATATATTTAAAACTTAATTAATAGTGTAAATAAATTATCAGCTGTTCAGAGTAAATTTAAATAAATTGAATTGAATATTTCGGAGTAAATTTACTCAGAAATTTAGGGTTTATTACAGCGGCTGTTATCAAGAATAAATCATTTCAGAGTAAATTTACTCTGTAATATTAAAAGAAATTTCAGAGTAAATTTACTCTGTAATATTAAAAGAAATTTCAGAGTAAATTTACTCTGTAATATATAACAAATCGGAGCAAATGAAAAAGATGACAAAACATAAAATGCTTTTTGAATAAAAATAAAGAGTAAATTTACTTTGAAATCATTTGATTGATCCATCTAATAGTATTTGTTTCTATTCAAAAATTATACAAGACTGAGATTTGTGAATTTGAGTTGATTTCTTCAAAACAAAAAATTGGTCTAATTAAAACTCTAATTCTTTTAATATACATATTACAAAGCACTTTTACCAAGAAAATTAGAACATGTTTTTAAAACAGTTTTAAATCCCTATAGAACATGATTGAAATGACTCCATATTAAATAATTGATCTCGACAGTTCAGAGAAAATAAAAGATTGAGCTTAGATATATGCCAATAATTATCTACACAACACGTACAATGTGTATAATTGAAGAAAAAGACAACTGTATTCAAACAAGATGAATATGATAAATAGCCACATCAAGTATGATATCTATTGATAACACAAGGTTTTAAACTGAAGTCAAATAGATGCATCTACATTAGAAAAAATGACTCCAAAATTTCTATTATATAAAGGAATATCTTTATGATTCAAGAGAACCAACTTTAAGGTAATGTACATGTATATACCAATACATAAAAAAATCATGATAAAACCATCAGAAGATGCACAGCTATAAAATTATGGACACCAATAAACAGATATAAAAAGGAGGTAAATGCTATGAGCATTACAAATAAAAGAAAATAACATTTTAGTTGGGAAAGTTACACCTTTTTCATAATTTGAGTTAATGCTTCATTTCAGAAAAAGGTCAATTGCCTTCCTAACATCTTCTTCCTTCACACCAATTTTCAGCGTCCCTTTCGTGGCTCTTCCAACAAATCTTAAAATTATATCCTCTTCGGAAACCTCCTGATAATCCCGAGGATTCAATACATTTCCCTTGCCAGCTGTCAGTATTTTAAAAGATCTGTCTTTGTGGTTTATTTTAGCAAAAGGCACCTTACAAAAAACAAATTTCTTCTCCTGCTCAAAATTCCCGTAATAAATATCCATTCCATATCTCACAATTCCACATGGGACCTAAAATAAGTAAAATATATGATGTATGTAGTTCAGAAAGCCACATTTTCAATATTTTCATTCTATTATTTTTTCTGATTTTTTTTTAATCTGTAAGTTATTGTTTTTATCTGTACCGAGGAACATTAATTTACACTTCAGACAGTAGATTAGAGAAGTACAGAAAGATGCTTGATAATTATATGTTTTCCAGTATCCTAGCAACTGCTTTGCTGAAAATTATTTGAGTACAATCTCTTTGAGATTTAATAATTCAGTTTAAATCGCTTTACAGCTCATATAATAACAAAACTTCATTAACCAATCAAATAGCGTTGAACATGTCTAAACCAAATTAAATGGCAAGTTTAATATAGTGTAAAACAAAAGAATTGCAACTTCATGTACCTAAATTCATTGAATGCATTAGCTATTTGTATGTGCCTGCAGCTTTATCTAAAACAACATTTAATATAATAGCCTTCTACATTTTATTTGATAATAATCTGTTAGGTTAAAAGACTCACGGTTGCTTGTTTTAAGCCAAATTCATAGAGGCATATTCAAATTAACTAATCATGTCAATTGAATGCATACAACGATCAACATGTTGTGTACTTGTAAGTGAATAAATACCTCTATTTCATCTGTATGGTCAGTTTCAGAAAACTTCCGTTTTGCACCCTGTTAACAATGAAGATGTTTTGATGATACAATGTGTACTGTTGTTTACCAGTAACTTTTCTACGATTTGCTAATTAATAGCTATTCTCTGTAAGCATTTGCACTATTATGAAGGACGCATGGAACGGCATGTTTCAGATTTTGATGAAATTTGTACATAAGGTTGAGTCAGACCCAAAAGTTAAATATGTTAAAAACTTTCTAAATATCACATCCGGTTGCCGTGGAAACGGACTATGAATATTGAAAAAATGCATTTTGGGGCATTTTTGAAGTCATATACATCATTTATGCAGCATAATCTAAAACAAACACTGATGAATTATCAGTACCCTATCATTGCTCTTTCAAGTTAAGTAATAAAAATCATGGGTTTATGGTCTTATCTATATGTTTCCATAGCAACAACACATGTACCCTATCAAAATAGTGTTTTTGGCATTTTTTCAAACTTCAATGATAAATTACTTACATTATTGAGTTTTTTATACAAATAAAACATAATCATTCACATTAGGATGCATTAAAAATCTTCCATTGATGTCTTATATGAACCAAATTATAGAGCTTCAAATTAGCTCAATGTTGCCAATTAATCACTTTTAAAGGCCGTTGCCATGGTAACCAAATGACCTAGAAATAATTTTTTGTCAAATTTTCCTTTTTTCATTGGTCCCTACTTATGTGTGAAATTTCATGAAAATCCGAGACCATGCGTGCCGAAATTGTTTAAATGGTTACAGACAATTGCTATTAATAACAAAATTTCATACACACATAACTTTTCATTATTTCTCATACCTTAAACTATAACAAAATCAATACCTTGTTACTTAAGAAATGACTGTCTTACTTTTGGTGTTCATGGGTGTATAATTCTGGTTGGTCACGTGCAAATTCCGTGAATCTCGGAAATTTGCACGTGTCCAACCAGAATTATACACCCATGAACACCAAAAGTAAGACAGTCATTACTTATATTTACATTTATTCTAAATATCGGTCAATTTTATTTGCATGCACTTCGCATATTTTGCCTGTTATAGCGTCAAATGTATTTGAACGTTGGTAAATTCTCCCTACATGCAAAACCTGAACGTGACGTCACAATAGCAACCCAAGTTATTGGAGTATAATTCTAGTTGCCTAATGGGCGTTTAACATTGGAAATCTACTAGTAAATGTAAATATAGTAAAATATCAAAGCACAGAGTCCCCTATCGACCATTAATTCGTGTTAAACATTGTTACAACTGCTTTTGGTATGTACCTCATGTAGACGTGCAGATCAAATATGCATCAATTAACTAAACAAGAGGCCCAAGGGGCCACATCGCTTACCTAAGGAGACTGTATGTATGTTTTCAATCAAAGTCAGTATAAGAACTGAAGAAAATCACTTTTAGTGAAGCTTTGAGAATGACAATGTGTACTTACTTCCTGTAAAGTTTGGTTACATTCTGTGCAGTAGTTTAAGAGGATAAGTTGAAAATGTGTCATCCGATTAGAGCCTATGGAGGACATCTTGGGTTTCCGATCGGCTCGAAAACACAAACTTGGTAGAGTAAGAGGGCAATGAGTATTTGCTTCCTGTGAAGTTTCAAAAAATTCTGCTAAGCGGTTTCAGAGTCAAAAATGTGTCAGTCAATCAGAGCCTGTAGCTGCCAGCTTGTATTTCCGATCGGCTCCAAAAAACTTAAACTTGTTAGAGGGCAATGAGTACTTGCTTCCTGTGACGTTTCGTGAAATTCTATGCAGCGGTTTCAGAAGAGAAGTCGAAAATGTGTCAGCCAATCAGGGCCTGTGGCGGCCATCTTGGATTTCCGATCGGCTCGAAAAACACAAACTTGGTAGAGGGCATTGAGTGCTTGCATCCTGTGAAGTTTCATGAAATTCTGTGCAGCGGTTTCAGAGGAGAAGTCGAAAATGTGTCAGCCAATCTGAGCTTGTGGCAGCCATCTTGGATTTCCGATCGGCTCGAAAAACACAAACTTGGTAGAGGGCATTGAGTACTTGCTTCCTGTGTAGTTTCGTGAAATTCTGTGCAGCGGTTTCAAAGGAGAAGTCGAAAATGTGTCAGCCAATCAGAGCTTGTGGCGGCCGGCTTGGATTTCCGATCGGCTCGAAACACAAACTTGGTAGAGGGCATTGAGTTCTTGCTTCCTGTGAAGTATTGAGATATTCTGTGAAGCAGTTTCAGAGGAGAAATCGAAAATGTGTCAGCCAATCAGAACCTTTGGCGGCCATCTTGGATTTCAGATCGGCTCAAAAACACAAACTTGGTAGAGGGCATTGAGTACTTGCTTCCTGTGAAGTTTCGTGAAATTCTGTGCAGCAGTTGCAGAGGAGATGTCGAAAATGTTAAAAGTTTACGCCGGACGGCGGACGACACGCTATGACAACTTGAGCTTCGCTCAGGTGAGCTAATTAAAAAAAAACATATTAACCCATGTTAATGTTGATTGAGCAATAACTACTGTTTCTAAGATTAAATAAATGATCCCATGAATGTTTATCCAGCCCTTATACAGTCCTGAATATTATTATGACAATCAATATTGAACAATTAATGCATTAAAAATGATATATTTGTTTTACTTACTTTTCTGGAGTTATCCAATATTGAAGCAATTTGATTGTCTGGCTTCTTTTCATTTGCTGACTCCTGAAATATGACAAAATTTGAGTATGTTCTAATGCATATTTAGGCATATATTTATCAAAAGTTAAAGTATTTTATGCTTAAAGGAGCTTTTTCTGTCTAAAATTTTGAAAATTCATTAAAAAGAAATTACTATCTCAAGTCATCATGATAAAGTTTGTTCGATGATAGACAAAATTAGAGGTTTTACTTCAAATGTGCACGAGCTAGATTGATTTTTAATAAACTAAATAAAAGCTAGTGAGTTCCGCCACGGACAATGGTCTTACTGTAAAAATTATACTAGAATGGCTTCGTGAATTGTAACACATGCTGTTTTAGCAATATAAACATCAAAGAAGTACCTATCAGTAATTCACTATCAGAGTAGAGAAGGCATTTCCAGAAAAGTTTTGAACCACAAAATAAACAATTTTCAGAAATGAGACCAGATGCTGTGATTTAACTCATTCATATAACAATTTTTGAAGATATACCTTTTGTTGAACATCATCTTTGGTTGCTGTTACTGTTTTTGTCTTCTCATCTTCTGTCTGGCATAATAAAGAATACAAACAATAAACACTTTGACAGTGCCACCTAAAATGCATTCTACAATGCCTTCAGAGATCTTCGCGTTTTTGTTCAGCTTTGTCATTCTGTCTGTCTGTTTGTCCATTTTTTTTCTTTTCGTGTGAGAAAAGTCTGTTTAATGTACTTTTTTTTTGCAAAGCTGATTGTGATATTTGGAATTTTCACGGTTTCGGCTTTTGTGTTTGACTACTTAAAAATATTTTGTATCACATTTTCTGCTTGAAATTTTAACTGTAATGCTTTACCATGAATGCAAACTAGACAAGTTTTTTAAACTAACTACTTGGAAAGGCAGATGATTTGATGGATGTAAATTCTGTATTAGCAGATATTATGAAAGTCTTGAACAGTAGAGTGCGATAGCGGAGATACCAGCATATTTTTGGTAAACAACCAATAGAAAAATACATGCACATATATTAATTCATTTTATTGGTCATATTATAGAAATGATCTAGACCACATTATTTACTTGAGAAATTTAAAGGGTTATAGATCATTGTGTGATGTATAGAAACTGTAATAAAAAAAAACCCGCCAAAACCTGAATTTTGAGTTTATAAACAAGGTTAAGTTTATGTGTCACATAAAAATAATTAAGCCTAATTAAAAGAATCAAATTAAATTCTACTAAAATTATTTTTATTTATTTACTTTCTGGAAATTATACAATGTATATGGGCATTTATTTCTTTTTTCATTTATTGCTATTCGAATGGAAATTCATATACCTTATTCTTCGAACGAGCCCTAGCTGCTGCCATCTCTGCATGTTTCACCGCTTCCTTTAGTTCACTATTATTAGTCTTTTCTTCCAGGAGCTCTCTCTAGAATGAACGATATTCGAGTATTTCTGAAGAAATGTCATTCACTGGCACATGCAGATTAGAAAATTCGTGTATTTGAAGAGTATTTTTTTTTAAATAACTAAAGCATGCGTTAGGGTAAAGTCTCATATCTACCTTTGTTGTTTCATATTTTTCTGCCCAGCTCTTCGACCATCCTTTCGCCTGTTATAAAATTATATATTATGAGACTCTAAGAAACTGATACTCAATTTTAAATAACATTATCTATATACACTGCAGTCTTATAATTCAAACATCAACGATTATATAATTATTTCCTATATATATATATAGACTGCTGTAAATCACAATACAATTCCATAAGAATGTGAAGATTGTACATTCCATCCTTCAACACAAGGCATTTGTCACTATTTATGAAAGATTGCACAATAAAAAAGAACAATATTAAATCCTTCGTTGAACAATTTGTTTTAAATTGTCAACCTTAAATGTACCTCTTTTAATTCCATTGTCAATATTCTTATCTTCTCTTGGCTTATCCGATTTATTTCTTTTTCTTCCATCAGGTTTTCTTCCAATGCTTTACATTTCTTTTTCATAATCTCCATTTCATTTGTTAACAAACTCTGACTGAAAAATGTTCAAAAACATAGAGAATCAGCGGTGGGTTTAAGGATATACAAAACACCGCTACCCCGAGGAAATTGTCATTGAGTTATCTTTAATTTTTGTTGACACATAGTACAATGCTCCCTCTACAAAATTTAGAAAAATCAGGGAACGTCCGATTTCAGAGTATTTGTGAGAACGACGTTGCTAGAGTTACCTCCCCTGAGCAATTCTTGAGTTGAGAAACAAAACTCGTTCCTACGAAAATTGACGCGAGAAATAGCCAAAATATTTACAAAATTTTTAAGTACTTATAAGTACCTTTGACCTGTATAGGATGCTAAAACAGATTCAGTATTAACCATCAAATCACGCTTTATGGCGTTTTCTTAAGAACCTTTTTTTTCTCTTTTCCCAATTGCAAAAAATCTAATCATTGAAACTTTGTGAAAAACTACCAAAATGTAGTACAGACACCATCATTATTAAAGAAAGAAATTAAACCTACCAAGAAAGATAAGCAATTTATGTCTCACCAAATATACCTTAATTTTTCTTCAATTGAAATACTATATTTATTCAATGAAATGTGCAGAAAAAAAGATAATCATTGATTGGGATGATTCTTTCTATCAAATATTTGGTCAAAACTTATCATAGAATTGCCCTTAAAAACAACAGGGAGGAAAAATTCAAAATTGATTGGGGAGAATGGTACAATTTATCTTTATAAAACACATTTGATTATTACTTAGTTACTTATTTGGGGAAGGGACTATATTCTGTGTGAGAGTGTGAGTGAATGATAAGCTTACATAATTATATATGTCGTTAAAATACTTAACATACTTATAATATGTAAGTTCATGTGAATGTTTTAGTGTTTAAAAAAATATATATATTATATATACCTTGCCTGGTCAAAAAATATGACAATGTCAAAATAACGTTTCGGGCAAAACGATAGATATGTATTCTATATTAACTTATGTTTGTGTATGAACAAGAACATTTTAATGATGTTCTTTAATTAAATTTAAACTTGAGTTTTTATTAGTACTAGTCTAAATGATTGACTTTCTGAGGTAATATGGCTGTGCTTCATTACCATATATAGCAAATGTTAAACGTCTTCAAATCCAAAGCTATTTATTTATCATGTTGGTCTCAGACATTATTATCGTCGATTATCTTCCTTATATGATATTCACGCATCTGAATATTTCTACCTATGAAGGAATTAAATATCTGATGTGATGTTTATGAAGATTTTCAAAATACATTGTACATTTTCAGCGGCGGTGCGTAAACCTCTTTTACACCTTTTATTATGATGGTGTAACAACTTTGTGACGTGTTATGCAGTTGTCAAGAAGAAATTCATTAAAACATATTTATACCTCAGAAACTGTAATATCAACCCTCGAAAAATCCCACTTCAATGGGTTCATATTCAAGATTTGTTCACTTGATTTCGGTCGAGACTGAAGCAGGATATATATATCTACACAACTTCGAGCCATTTCCCCACTACAAAACTTAACAAGATCGATACGCACCTGGCTCTCGATTAAGCTTTTTTTTTCTTTTTCTTTTTTACCATCATCCGTACTTTAATCGAGGTTCTGCTTTTATCTTTAATATTTGATATTATTAAGGTCGTTAATATGCCCCAAATCAAAGGATATCCCAGGGCTCGTGCTTGGCTTCGCTAATGTCGGATTTTGCGACATTTTTCAAATTTGCGACAGAAAATAGTGATTTGCGACAAAGCGAATTTTCCACAATTTTGATATATGACTGGCGAACCAGATTTTTTCTTCATGTCAGACAATACTATTTCAATACCCACAACGGTGTATTTTAAGCTCCATAAACGTCCAATGTACGTATATATTGACAAGGTTATGTGAGCATCGCAAAAGGGAGAAAATGTAGACGTTATCCGATAAAATTTCGTCGTAAAAAGGTAAAGTAAATTTAGGAAAAGGAGCTGTTAAGATAAGGCGTAATCTTTCAAATTAAAAATTTAAGATCTTTTTTTTTTTTTGTAGAAATTTCAAGTAAATTGGTCCACATAAGAATTTGCTATCAAATGGTATGATTTATTCGATATTTGGGTCAAAATAAGCGTTTTTACACAGAAATCAATGGAAAACGGAAAAAGTTTTATGCAACATCGTTTCCCCCCTCGATTATGTCAATAAAACGCATTTTCTGACCAAGTGGTGTTCTGAAGCGAGGGGGAGGGGACAATGTCCCACAAGCGAAAAACGAAAAAAGGGGGATGGGTGACTACTTTTTTAATGTGTCTTTAGAGCGATAAAATAGATTAAAATTGATTTTTTGTTCATTTTATATCATTGAACAATATATTCAAAGTGTGTTCTGATCGAGTATTTAACCGTTTGGAAGGAAATAAACGAGAAAGTGGTCAGTGTACTTCTACACCGTGTGTATTTCGCGGCAGAAATCTACACAAGTGGCTGAGAAGAACGAAATAAAACCGTTTCTCAGTTTCCGGATTGCAGAGTTTGCCGATTATATTGATATAATAACCTAAAAGTTAATTTCTCTTATCCAATTTAGACTTAAAAAGGTAACAGAAGTTACATAATAAACATAAAAAAATGTGTAAAATCATTATGCATTTTTTGTCCATTTTCGTTCGTCGTTCGATATTCGACGTTTTCCGTCATTTGTACCCCTCTACCTCTTCAACTCTTAATCATTACCGATTTTGCATGATTATAATAATTGGCTCTTTTAACAAGGAATTCGCATATGAAATATCAAAGCCCTATAACTTGCAATTCATAAGTTGTGGTCAAGGTTAAAGTTTTTAAAAGTAGGTCAAAATCCAAGGTCAAGGTTACAAGGTCAAAATTTTAATGCCCCATACTTTCGCGAAAGCGGGGGACAATTATTGATGAAGTTAACTATAACTTACTGAGAAGATCCATCTTTATCACCATTATCTTGCCTTTTTGCTTCAACTCTCTTTTCCTGCCCGTTTTTGTGCATCTCAATATCCATATGTTCCTGTGATTCTTCTGAAATGTCATGTTCGTTGCTGCAAACACATGAAAAATACATGTAAAATAAGTAAGTTTGTAAATTATGGTAAGTCTAAAATCCAAAGTTAAGATCACGAGGTTTGCAAGAACGGCATAGTTTCATAAATTGTATATCACAAGACCTCGTATTGTTGTAAAACGTTTCCGATTTAACATTTAATCCGAGTGATTTAGCTCACCTTAAACTATTTCTCTCAAGCTGAACATCAGGGACATTAGACTCAGGTTTACATTTGTTCTTATTCTTCCTACAAAGTAATAATGATTAAGATAATGCAAATTCAAAACATCATATAAAATCAAAGGCATGAACTTTCATTCTGACTGCAAGCTACCCCCTTCTCATTCTATTTAACAAAACATAGGGAATAAATATTAAAATGGCTATCAAACAAGAGCCCCATAGGGCACATTGCTCACCTGACACCCTTGTACAATCTTACCACAGGAATATTGCATAATGATACATATATATTGTAGTTGTACTTTACCGGGGATCCAAATTTTCGTGTTCTATGGGTATAAGTAAAAAATGTTATTATATAATAAACGTCTTCAAATTCAATAGCATCATTTAAGACCAGATAAATTTGCAGCATGGACCAGACATGCACGTTTCGGGTACTTATATATAACCTTCGTCAGATCACTGAAAAATTCTAATGTTATACATTCGGATTTACATACAATGATGGCTATCAAAGTCATACACCTGGTCATGCGCTTGATCTATCTTAAATTTAAGCTCAAATACGCTTCAGAAGCCACCAATTTGCTCCATTTAAAAAAAAAATCTTGATTAACCGAACCCCAAGAACGAAAGAGGAAACATCCTTTTATACCCTCTCCCATTCGGCTTAAGCTTTAGTGTTTAGCAAATCCCCCATGAAAAAGCGTCTGGTGTAACCCATCCCCTCGACAGTCGAGGATCTTTGACAAATTTCTTCTTCAGAACGGAAGCACGTATAGACAACCGAAAGCGGTTCCACTCCGAAATCAAAATGACGTCTTTTTGGACTTAGTCAGAAATGCACATTTTTAAATAACTCAGTAAGTGTGTGATTTTATGCACTCATTTACTGCATTCATGTATTTATCATATTTAAGTTGCTTTGATGTGACTGTATTTTATACATAGAAGAGTAGGTGCGGAAACCAGCCATTTCGGCCCCTAAAAATTGTTCATATATCCAATATATTCTAGTTTATAAAATGTCAAATGTATGGTGAATACAAATCAGGAAAGCATGTTTTGATTTCGCAGTCCTATACAGAATAATACGGTGATCAAAACGTCTAAAAACGTCGAAATCATTAAATATATCAATTTCGATACAAAATTTTGAAATCAAGTAATGATCCAGGCATTGCCCATGAATATTTTTGTACCAATCGATGGATTTCTGATCGGCCTATAATCTCCATTAATGTATCGTGGGCGAGGCCTGGAGCGTAGATGGATTTTGAAGATTTGTGTATCATTTAATTTCTTTTGTTATTATTACGAAACAACGATTCTGATTAGCCTATAAATTTTGTTGATACCTGTATCAACACAAAACGGAAGTACACGCTTAGCAACGTCATAAGCAACGTCGTTAGCAACACGAATTCAAAGTTGCAAATAAACGTTAAAAAGCAACGAAATGAAATGATAAGTAATCAATGTAATATTTTTTTGGTTGATCGAGGTATCAACACCAAAAATTGATGGAAAACTTATGCATCTTGCGCTACGCGCACGATGCAGTTTTCCCTCAATTTTTTGTGTTGATACCTCGATCAACCAAAAAAATATTACAATGATTCCTTAAGGTACATCGCGGCGTTACGGCACGGAAAATTTTGCGAGAAGACATAGCCTGAAAATTTGTCTACATGAAATATAAGATTTGATCAATCTTTGATATAATTTTCATGTAACTATTTCACGAAGTTTATCGAGATTTTAAGCCTCAAAGACGGCATTGACGTTCTAATTCGAAAATATGCATTTTCTGAACTAAAATAATTTTAATCTAGAAAATTGACCAAGGAGGGTGAAAAGGGAGATCAAAAATATTGTTGCCATGTTGAGTATTGTAATTCTACGAATTATTGTGTCTCTAAGGGGAAATTTGCAATTTTTATCGCCATTTTGCAACTTATTATTCAAAAATCCGCACTCATTCAAAAGGCAAAACACGGCTTGCTTCATTATCATTTTCTTCATTAAGTTGTGGAGGTCCTTAAAGCCCTTCTTAGACGTAAAAGTAGAGAATGAGCTGAATTCGAATATATAAAAACATGGATAGGTCTTCTCGGCAGATTTTTTGCAATTTATGATTGAAAATTTGTTTTGCGTGGCTTCGGCGTCAATTTTACTCGCAACGTCAAAGTCACAGCGTGTTCAGATCGCATATGTCAACATGACGTCAAGGAGTATGTGGAATATTTGATTCCCTATGACGGTCTTCTTTAAAACATCCAGAAACCCCTTTTTTTAAAGATAATTAATCAACAATTACATGGGCTGTATTCGAACTAGACCTTATATCTTAATGTAAAAATAAAATTCTCCGTACATGACATTTTTTTCTTCTAATATTTGAAAACATCATACGGAACAGACGGACGGACATGCTCATTACTATTTAATCCGATATCTTTTGGCGGGGTATACAAAAAATTCCCTCTTGTTTATATGTACATATACTTTATAATATCGGAAAAGGGTTGGGGAGGGGCGGTCCATATAAGATATACATTGTGATTTTCATTTCATGCTCGTTTTCTATCATTACGTTCAGCCGCCTCGATTGTCGTTAAATATATATTATTAAAATGAAATTTCAATTTCTCCGAGTTCAGGAATTCCTCAAGAAGGCAGTACGGTATCCTTTTTTTTCGATAACAAAAAAAATAAATAAATAAATAAATAAATGAATAAATAAATAAAATGAAAATCCAAACAAACAAACAACTTGCACATATGTAGTCTCTTTGGCAAATTTTTAACACTGACCTTGACTCCTAAGTATGACTTTTTTTTTTTTGGCTTGTCAGGATTGTTATAGGTTAAAAATAAATATTCTGATCTTTAGTTACTGGAAAATAAATATTCCGGCCGGCCCTGCGTTGAAAATAAATAATCTGACCCGAAAAAAATTGCCAGCCCCCCCCCCTCCCCCCTCAGGATCAAATTGGTCGTACCCTTACAAAACAATTCCGGTTCGCTCTGCTTTCTGATATAAATACAAATCTTTGTCAGTGCAAGCGTGTCTAAATACATTGACTGAATTTAGACACAATGTAAAGTTTATGTTTAAAAATTTCGGCTCGCTACGCTTACTAGAAAATATAAGTATTTAAAAAAAAAAGCCATTATTTGCGCCCTAACGATATATGTCGCGCAACGGAACGTGACGTTACGATCAAGTAAGGTTTATGACGTCATAGCGTAGATGTGCACATAAAAAAATTCGAAGGTGAAACCTGCGTACACATTTGATTGTGATGAAAGCTTCCCCGCGAGCTACGTTAAGTAAAATACGATGATTTTCCTTTGTTTTGCGTCATTCAAGGCAAATGACGTCATAACATGACGTCATACATCACGCGTGTGACGTTACGAGGGCTAAAATTATGACGCGGTTTTTTCTCAAACATTTAACATCGCAAAAAGTGATTATTAATAATCCGTTTATCAAAAGCATTTTTCGTCTAAATTATAGGGCCGATGTGAGGGGTTAGCGCACCTAGTCCTTTTATTTTCTATTTATTTTTAATGATGTATTCACAAGTAGGTACTTTCTGGTGTGTTTTTTTCTGTTTTGTTCTTTTTAAACAGCAGTTTTGTTTAAAAATATTTTCATAATGGCCTCTCCTTTTTTTTTAAAAAGATGTTGTTTTTATGTAAAAACGTACGCTTTCCTACGCGCCTCGTTGCATACCCGTAACAAAACACAAATTATGATACTTATCTCTATATACATTAATTAAATACCCCTTAACTGATATTATAAAGCATGCATTGTAAAGAAACATACCCTTTCAAGCAGTTTTCCTTGAATTTCGGAAATGTGATGTTGCCATCTGTGACGTCTCTTAATAGTTGTTGTCTGATGGTCTTGTCACAAAGCGTCCATGGTTGAATGTGGGTTTGCTTCATGTCCCCTCGTGGTTTGCCTGAAATCTTATTCAGTCTCCATGACTGGAAGAAGTCTTCCAACACCTTCCAAAGGGATTCGTCCACAGCAGCAACATGCATATGTGTTTTGAAAGAGTTTTTTGCTCTTTCACCCTGTAAAACATTACAAACCATTCAGTTACACAGTAATACATATACTATTTGATTTATAACAAGAAGTTCAGGGCTTAATCAAACCGACGAATCTATTTGAATGGTCAGTAACAAACTAATACACTTAACTGCTTTATTTTGTCAAGGACCAAGTTTTATGTTGAAGAAAATTGGCGTTTTACGATTCCTTTTACATCCGAATTCATTTAATCGGCAATGCCGGAATTCCTGACGGTCTATGAATTTTAAACGTTTTCAAGTTTAATAGCATCATTTACTTATCATAAATTTTTGTATCCACCCTCAGGGCCCCTGTAAAACACTGTATAACGAATTTATCCCACCGATGGCTTTTAGTTTGCGTACATTACGTCAACATATTTTAAAGCATCTCTTTGACGTCAAAAGCGTATAACGTCTAGTAAGTAGAAGCAGGATATTTTAAAAATAGTTGCCAGAGTCACCTAATGCTCGACTGCATAGCATAATATCTCTCATGACAGCCAATTTATTTAAACTCCCTTTCTCAGGCAACAACATATATCAAGTCACATAAAAAATTTAAAGTTATAAATTAAAATTAGTTTATGGTGAACCAATGGTGAAGCAAAATCACTGAAGCGGAAAAAGTAGGTCAACGTCATATTTCAATAGTCTAACCCAAGATGCATCCAATATGCAAGTCTGGAGCATGTAGCACTTATACTTTTCTCAATATTGGCTTTTTAAAGGTAAAATAATTCAAGCGGAAAAAGTAGGTCAAGGTCATTTTATGAAAGTTTGATCAAAGATACATCCAATATGCAAGTTTGGTACATGTAGCACTTATACTTTGCTCAATATTGGCTTTTAAAGGTAAAATCATTCAAGCGGAAAAAGTAGGTCAAGGTCATTTTATGAAAGTTTGATCAAAGATACATCCAATATGCAAGTTTGGTACATGTAGCACTTATACTTTGCTCAATATTGGCTTTTAAAGGCAAAATCATTCAAGCGGAAAAAAGTAGGTCAAGGTCATTTTTTGAAAGTTTGATCAAAGATACATCAAATATGTAAGTTTGGTACATGTAGCACTTATACTTTGCTCAATATTGGCTTTTAAAGGCAAAATCATTCAAGCGGAAAAAAGTAGGTCAAGGTCATTTTATGAAAGTTTGATCAAAGATACATCCAATATGCAAGTTTGGTACATGTAGCACTTATACTTTGCTCAATATTGGCTTTTAAAGGTAAAATCATTCAAGCGGAAAAAGTAGGTCAAGGTCATTTTATGAAAGTTTGATCAAAGATACATCCAATATGCAAGTTTGGTACATGTAGCACTTATACTTTGCTCAATATTGGCTTTTAAAGGCAAAATCATTCAAGCGGAAAAAAGTAGGTCAAGGTCATTTTTTGAAAGTTTGATCAAAGATACATCAAATATGTAAGTTTGGTACATGTAGCACTTATACTTTGCTCAATATTGGCTTTTAAAGGCAAAATCATTCAAGCGGAAAAAAGTAGGTCAAGGTCATTTTATGAAAGTTTGATCAAAGATACATCCAATATGCAAGTTTGGTACATGTAGCACTTATACTTTGCTCAATATTGGCTTTTAAAGGTAAAATCATTCAAGCGGAAAAAGTAGGTCAAGGTCATTTTATGAAAGTTTGATCAAAGATACATCCAATATGCAAGTTTGGTACATGTAGCACTTATACTTTGCTCAATATTGGCTTTTAAAGGCAAAATCATTCAAGCGGAAAAAGTAGGTCAAGGTCATTTTTTGAAAGTTTGATGAAAGATACATCAAATATGTAAGTTTGGTACATGTAGCACTTATACTTTGCTCAATATTGGCTTTTAAAGGCAAAATCATTCAAGCGGAAAAAGTAGGTCAAGGTCATTTTTTGAAAGTTTGATCAAAGATACATCAAATATGTAAGTTTGGTACATGTAGCACTTATACTTTGCTCAATATTGGCTTTTAAAGGCAAAATCATTCAAGCGGAAAAAGTAGGTCAAGGTCATTTTTTGAAAGTTTGATCAAAGATACATCAAATATGTAAGTTTGGTACATGTAGCACTTATACTTTGCTCAATATTGGCTTTTAAAGGCAAAATCATTCAAGCGGAAAAAAGTAGGTCAAGGTCATTTTTTGAAAGTTTGATCAAAGATACATCAAATATGTAAGTTTGGTACATGTAGCACTTATACTTTGCTCAATATTGGCTTTTAAAGACTTTATTGCTATCTTAACATTTACCTTATCATCTCAACATTTGCCTTATCATTTGAAATAATTTTAAAAATCCCAACCCCAGGGGCTATATCCTCATCTAGATATATTAAATGATGTATAATTAAACATTTGCAACAAAAAAAACCAACAGAATATGAATATAGGAAAGGTAAATGTGTAATCTTAACATTTACCTTATCATCTAGTTCGGACGACGCGGACGCGGACGCCGACGCCGACGCCGACGCCGACGCCGGGGGTATTGCAATAGCTCTTTTGCACTAAAGTGCAGTCGAGCTAAAAATGATATCCTGTCAGTAACATAATACAACATGATATTCGGTTCTTCTCGACCAATCAGAATGCAAGAAATTTGCCAAAGGTGGGATAAATTTCTGTATACATAACTGTCAAACTTTGTAAAACTGCCGAAGTTCAGAAACAAAACAAAAAAAGTGTACTGAGGATTATATTGTAAAATTCTTTTATTTTATCTGTTTAGAAGCGAATAAATGCTTGTGCTTGAAAATAAAGTTACATTTTACAGTTTTGATATCGATAAAATGCAAACATTCTTAATATGTCCATCACTTAATGTTAGAAAAAAAATTTTCCTCCAACTTTGCAAAAAAAAAAAAAAATTTTTGCTCGGACAGAAACCCAATTAGCCCTCCCCCCCCCAGAATATCAAATGGACCGTGACTTAGACAGAAAAGAATAAAAGAAATTTAGCTCTGCTTTGTATTTCCTTTATGGTGGGGTAATTTTAACTACATGTATGATGTTACAGTAACTTGGCTTGATTCGACCCTTGACGGGACGTAGTAACAGAGCCTAGGTAACGAAGTTGTAAAGTTATTTTAACGTTATTTAAGCGTGAAAAACTGGAATATAAATATATATTGTAACTGATTTTTGGAATGTGATTATACTGTGATAACCTACAATGGATCCATGAATTATGTTTCTCATAACATAATTCCCCGATCGATTGTAGGTTATCACAGCTAGTATACTATGTATAATCACATTCTAAAAGACAATTATTCTATGAATAACATCAATTCAACCTGAAACTGGCTAACATTAAGCCGCGAAAAATTTAACTGATTGGCGATTTTTGTGTACAAATTTTAAAATGTATATGGTTTAACATTGACCCAGGAATAAGTTGATCTTTCTGTCGCGGTAAGGTCCATAATGTGCGATTGCTTTCAATTGTAAATAGTTCAGTTTACCTACAAGGTGGTGATTTATTGTATTTAGAAACGGTTTCAATTAAAATAGATATTTCTTATCTTTTTGACAATTATTTGCATGTTTTGAAACTCAAACTTATACATACCTCCATGCCCATTATATTTGCAATCTCCTGTCTCCACAATGCTGCACGTTTTTTTGGTAGCACCTCTTTACTCTGGCAGTCTTTGTGTAATCTTCTGAACAGTTTTACAAGGTCTTCAAATGTTGTGTGCCTCGAATGTTCATGTTTTGCATTATGCTGCACGCCCAACATAATTGCCTCTGTGGTAGATAGGTCTTTATAAACATCTATGCAGACCCTCTGTATGCTTTTGTTCCTTTTGCTCAGGTTTTGTAGGGCCTGCCTAGTGTGGTTACCCCCTAAAATTTCTATATAGGGATATCCCTCCTTCTGTATACTTTCTAAAGTAGCATCTGGCCTGATGACATGGCCAATTAATACAGAAAACACCTGAGGTGTTTCTATAAACTCTTTCTCTAGTTCCGTAACGTGCTTTTCATTTAAATCTCGCACTTTTCGCTCATTTATTGGCTCAATCATGTTTGCAATGGGGATGAATATATTTCTCCCTGAAAAGATAAATATTTCTTTTTTATTTCCAATGCAAACATGTACGTTAATTATAATAATTTTAATACGCCCGTCATGTTATGGCGTTGCCGATGTCATGTTTTGCGGACTTTTTTTCTGAAGCTTTCAAGATACTGGATTTAAACATGGCATATGACTTGATATCAGTTGTGTAAGATCCAATTTGAGTTTCGGAAAAATTGTTCTTTTTTTGCAGAGCTATGGCCGATGAACGAAGAAATTTTCAACAGTTTTACGGACTTTTTTTCGCAGCTTTTGAATTGAAACTTCATATATGACTTTATGATAAATAATTATAGATCCAGTTCGAGTTTCGGAAAACTTGACCTATTTTTAGCAGAGTTGTGGTCCTTGAACATAGAAAATTAAATAAAGCCTGTGTTTGTGAAACACGAATGCCCCCGGTGGCATCTTTGTTAGTATGAACACTATTTTCTGTTAAGTACATGTATGTGAGGTCACTGGGTTAAAAGGTCAAAGGTCAAGGTCACAAGGTAAAAAATTTTGGTATCAATGGAAAGGTCTTGTCACAAGGAATACACATATGAAATATGAAAGCCCTATCACTTCCCATTCAAAAGTTATGCCCAATGTTAAAGTTTTTGAAAAGTAGGTCAAAGGTCAAGGTCACGAGGTCAAAAATTTTGGTATCAATGAAAAGGTCTTGTCACAAGGAATACACATGTGAAATATGAAAGCCCTATCACTTCCCATTCAAAAGTTATGCCCAATGTTAAAGTTTTTGAAAAGTAGGTCAAAGGTCAAGGTCAAGGTCACGAGGTCAAAAATTTTGGTATCAATGGAAAGGTCTTGTCACAAGAAATACACATGTGAAATATGAAAGCCCTATCACTTCCCATTCAAAAGTTATGTCCAATGTTAAAGTTTTTCGGACAGACAGACAGACAAACAGATAAACAGATAAACAGACAAACAGACGGACAGGCCAAAAACTATATGCCCCCGAATCTTTGATTCCGGGGGCATAAAAATGTTTCGTTTACTGGACTTTTTTCTCCTTAACTACACGGTCAATCCCTAAATTGCCCCGAAGTACCGTCAAATCTCTACTAATTTTCCCTTTGTCGAATATTCTAAGATAAGCTTATGTAAGCATGATGAAGTGCAATATTTATTATTTTTAACCATATATAAACTTTGATAGGTATGTTTTTTATGATAATGTTATATGACGCTGGGTTAAGTGTGCGCATCTACGGATGACGTCATGAAAAAAAAAACTGTTTACTGTAACCATACTCTGTACTAGACCAAGATACGACTAAGAGCGCTAGCCGTCTTCTCCCGACCTAGCAATTTTCGGAGTCAGGAATGAGCGAAAGAACAGCGGGGGCGGGTTGCAGAGGAACGGGGGCTTAAATAGGTCATATATATGCATCAACAAATGGTTGTTAATCCATTTGATGATTTTTTTTTTCCGAATTCGAATTCTTAACCTGTTATTCAGGTTATTTCTGTTTACATTAATTTATAATCCCTCATTTTATCAATTACGTATACTGAACCTATGAAGTGCACCCAGAAGTATGATTTCGCGATTACAACTGCTAAAGATTATAATATCCGATGAACATCTATACTGAATGGTTAACCGAATGTTTAACTTACTATATATGTACAGTATACATGTTAAAGAATGACTTGTAATCATGCGTCAAGTTCACCAGCCGCAATTTTAGAGTGCACATTATATATATATAATCCTATTTATCGTCATCAATGCCATTGTAATGATATGTACATTTTTGAAATAAAATATGTTTAAACTAAGACTTGTAACTTAATAACATTGGATTCCACTACGACAAAATACTTCTTTTTCCTTATTCATTTTGAACAAACGAACGGACGAAGTGGTTTAATTGACAGAATGATGCAATAATTGCATCATCCATCGTAAAAAAAAAAACTGGACTAAGTTTTACCTATAAGCTTGGCGTCTAGATCTCTGTATCTAATTAACGGTCCATCTCTCTGTACTTTTTCATTTTTGTCCGTCTGAAATGTACAACATGAAATCAGTGATGATGGCACATTTATTATAATTATAAGGCCGCTGTTTTGAAAAATTTTGTTTCACAGTGGTAATGTAGTAAGAAAGTCTATGATCAATTTTTAAAGTCAAAAATATATCAGCCAATCAGAGCCCACTGCGGCCATATACAAACATTGTAATAGGTATTTGCTTCCTTTAAGGGCTCGTGAGCAGCGATTGCAGAGAAGTCGAAAATGTAAAAATGTTAACGACGGACGGACGGCACGCTATGGCAATAGCTCACTTGAGCTTCGCATCGATCGATGGCGAATTAGATACAGTGCTACCTACGATGGTGAACATACAATGTTATGATGGCGATGACGCGATGTTCACATCGTAACTTTGCCATCTTACATGTAATATCGTAGCATAAAAGCCAAAAACCAAAAGAATTATCATAGAAACATCAAATGGAGAGAGGATAAACCCTATTGATTTTCAATGTTAAGGTTCAAGGTCAAGGTCACAGGGGACTTTGGCTTAACCATTGGGAACAAAATAGGAGCCAAAGGAATCCTCATAGAACCATCAACCCTTCTACAAATGTTCCCCATGGGAAGAGGATAAACCCTATAGATTTCGTCAAGAGCAATGTCAAAGGTCAAAGTCGCAGTGGACTCTGGTTAATTCATTGTAAACAGCATAAAAGTCAAAGGAATAATCATGAAATATAAAACCTTCTACAAACGTTCCCCATGTGAAGGATTTGAACCCTATTGATTTTCAATGTCAAGGGTCAAAGGTCATGGTCACAGTGGACTTTTTAAAAATTTTCGTGGGCAGTATAGAAGTCATGTTCATCTATTTGAAAAATGACCCTCAGGGGAGAAGATTTATTCCGAACCGCCAGGAGGCGGTCCGTCTACTGAAATGGTATCCATTAGGTTTTTGCAATGTAATTCTGCGGGATAGTCATAGTTATTTGTACAGGATTAATATTTAAGTTTCTGTGGGGTATTTGCTACAGAAAAATAATAATATTTTTAATTCTTTTATTTTGAAATCAAAATGATTACCATGTTAATTTAAGAAAGTTTACTGTATTTTAATCTAATGTGTATATGCAGCCGATGCTCTATTTTTAGCATACAGTATGTAAACAGGCACGCATGCTAAGCCTAAAAAAGACTCGGCAGTGCTAAAGCGTATCTGTAAATAACTGTTAGGGCATCCCGGTGTATGGTTCATTTATTAGGCTCGACCTTGGCGTCTTGATGCATTTTAAGTTCATGCCACTTTCAATTTGAAGGACTAGCAAAAGTGAACAAAACTTCTTCAAATTCAATAGCATAATTTAAGAACAGGTTAATTTGCAGCATGGACCAGACATGCACGTTTCGGGTACTTTACTTACTTGCAAGAAATTCATTTTCTTATATAAGAAATTCATTTTCTGATATTAGATATTCATTTCATAAATATTAGAAATTTCATTTTCTAATTATATAAATACCTACTATTTTCTTATATAAAAAATGATATTTTATCTCAGAAATTGATTAAATTAATTTCTTATATATTAGTCTGACTAGTCCATTCAAAATGGCTGACGCAGAAAAGGAAAATGAATTTCTAATATTAGAAATGGATCTTCTGGGGTTAGAAATTCATTTTATCATCTTAAAAACTTCATTTTCTAATACATTGTATTTGAAATTTATTTTTGAATATTAGATATTCATTTTCAACTATAAGAAACTAATTTTCTATTATATGAAATTCATTTTTTCTAATATTAGAAAATGAATTTCTAATGAATTTCTTATATTAGAAAAAAATTCCTATATTCGAAAATAATTTCTAATAAAAATTAGAAAAAAAAGAATATCCAATATTCGAAACGAATTTCTAATACTAGAAAAGACCTATTTTTACCATACTAGTACATATGGATTATATATTACTAAACGAGGTATTTCTTTTACCAGATTTGACTATTAACTTCCATTACCTACAAAAATGATGTTAATTCTCTCAATCTAATCTCATCTTAATAGATTTTCAACCACCACAGCATTTTTTAAATAATGTCTACAAGACAGGTCTTAGACTGAAGTAAGAAAACAAAAAGACATCTGCAAACATATTTCCAAGTATTGAATATTATAGCATATTCTACGGCCTGAAACTTTTACCCTTGCGTCAATTATTTTTCTTGTTTTTAGTTATTTATACTTTCAAGGTCAAGGGTCACATGTCAATGTGACAATAAATTTTATCTCAAAATCCTTTCGCTGAATCCGTAGAACATTTTGCGAGGGGATGCTACACATGTACGCCTGCGTTGCCTTTGTTTGATTCTTCACCTGGTGCAACAGTTTTGGAGTTTTTGTAAACGACATAAGTAATTTAGATTTTTACATTCATTTACTTAAATGGTAAGCCAAGTAAGCCTGGTACAATGTACAAGTAAATTGTACATGTGCCAGGACTAGGTAGGATGAAGCATATTTTCTTTTAATGGTTTTATTAGTAGTAAAATTTCTTACCATCGATACATCGTCCGCTCTATTGTTATCATTTTCTCTTTCTTGGGTACCACATTTATTTTCTTCTTTGTTCGCTGCTGGAACCCCCTGCACAATAAAAATATTTCTGTTAGATATATACATCAGCATATGGTTGAAAAAAGGTTTTGGTGGGGACCTATATTAGTTTCTGATATATCATTCCAAGAGTTAATGAAAACTGCCGTAAGGCCTTCGTTACATTGTACAACTGGCCGTGCGTGTTTGGCGATCGTACGTATGCTATGATTTTTTAAAACAGCCGTAGCTGCTCGTAGCTGTAATTGCGCCGTACGATACAAGTATATCTGCTCGTAAAATCGGTGTTCCACTTCAATCGTACAATGCACGTACACAACGTACTTTCTCCTTGAGGTTGCCATGCGACCTGCAGCAGTCGTCCGCACGATTACAAAGAGTTGCGTACGCTTGCATTCGCAAGAACACCTAATTATTCGATTTACATTTGTTGTTGTTGGTTTTTTTTCGAAAGTTAGAAATAACAATTATTATGTCGTTTGATGTCCATATTTTCAGTTTTAATTACAAAGAAGATTTCGACCAATACTTTATCTTTCATATTTAAATTCTCTTTGACAAATTACCTTTTATTTCATTTATCTGCCATATGTTATTGTTTTGTTATTCTCTTCCGTTTTTGGTAAAGGAAAAAAAGTATTTCCTTAATAGCATTCATACTCCTAGTTTGGTTTTACTATATTTACCAGCAGAAGGAAGGATAGACAGACAGACAAAAAGACAAGCAATTTCGTCTGTATAACTACCAGAATGATATGGGGAACGCTAAAACATTTTTTTTTTCAATTCATTATCATAATTGGGCGTATTCCTAAAATTAACTACTACTGACACAAGGAGAATTTGTGAGATGAGATGATGTACGTGTGTTAATTTTCTACTCTGTTAACGTGATGCCACAGAATGAATGACGTTTGACTCTTTGTCCTTGACCATTTGAAATGTAGATAAAACACCGCTAAAGACGGTATGGCCGGATTGCAAAGTAAGTTTTTGTCACCAACTGGGTCAAGGTCACTAAGTCAAATATTACAGCATACATTGAGAGGTCTTGTCAGAGGCAACCTACATGTATAATATAAAGTTTCTACTGTATACAGTTCCTTAGATTTTGCTTAAACCAGGAACTTAGTCTTTAACTAGGTCAAAGTCCAAGGTCAAGGTCACTAGGTCCAATGTTATGGCATAAATTGAAAGGTCTCGTCATGGGCAACCTAAATGTATAATATAAGGTTTCTACTGCATACAGTTCCTTAGATTTTGCTTAAACCAAGAACTTTAACCAAAATCTTTAACTAGGTCAAAGTTCAAGGTCAAGGTCACTGGGTCAAATGTTAGGGCATAAATTGAAAGGTCTCATCATGGGCAACCTAAATGTATAATAAAAGGTTTCTACTGCATACAGTTCCTCAGATTTAGCTTAAACCAGAAACTTTAACCAAAATCTTTAACTAGGTCAAAGTCCAAGGTCAAGATCACTAGGTCCAATGCTATGGCATAAATTGAAAGATCTTGTCATTGGGCAACCTTAATGTATAATATAAGGTTTCTACTGCATACATTTCCTTAGATTTTGCTTAAACCAGAAACTTTAACCAACATCTTTAACTAGGTCAAAGTCCAAGGTCAAGGTCACTAGGTCCAATGTTATGGCATAAATTAAAAGGTCTCATCATGGGCAACCTTAATGTATAATATAAGTTTTCTACTGCATACAGTTCCTTAGATTTTGCTTAAACCAGAAACTTTAACCAAAATCTTTAACTAGGTCAAAGTCCAAGGTCAAGGTCACTAGGTCCAATGTTATGGAATAAATTGAAAGGTCTTGTCATGGGTAACCTATATGTATAATATAAAGTTTCTACTGCATACAGTTCCATAGATTTTGCTTAAACCAGGAACTTTAACCAAAATCTTTAACTAGGTCAAAGTCCAAGGTCAAGGTCACTAGGTCAAATGTTACGGCATAAATTGAAAGGTCTTGTCATGGGCAACCTTCATGTATAATATAAAGTTTCTACTGCATATAGTTCCTTAGATTTTGCCTCAACAAGAAACTTTAACCAAAATGTTGACGGCAGACGGACAGACGGACATCGTCAATCTATAGACCGGAATTGCTTTGCAATCCGGCCAAAAATTAGATCCTCTGGGCACATTCTCTAAACAGAGTTTGATATGAGTTTTTGATATTTATTCGAGTGAGGTAGGAGTGTTGAATCAGAGAAGTTTTTTTTCATATCCTTCTTTAAAAATATTTGCAGTGAAAATGGTTTGAAATGCAATCTGAGTGTTTTCGAACGCCCAATCTCTCTCTCTTTCTCTCAATAAAAATCTTTAATCTTTAAAAGGCAAAGATCCTATGGTCTTCTGTAGTGTGCTTCAAGACATACAATGTATCAATACCGACATCTACAATGCAATTTACATTAAATAATTCTATCTTAAAGGGAGGCTCAAAAATATAGAATTCTTGCCTGAATTATGGTTCAAATTAAAAAAAATGTTTTAAGAAAGAAAAAAAAAAACCAGATGTCTCATCCTCCATCCTCTAAGTTACATTAACCTTGGTCACATCACCTTCGGCCAAGATGATGACAAACTGCCAACATCATAATAAAACATAATAGTGAATCATTAAAAAAATTCTTTCAGAATCAGAGATATAGCCCGAACATGATTAGCATATACAATTTAATTTTAAGCATACTGGGTAACCTTGGCCACATGACCTTGGATGATCTGAAGCCTATGGACCATATGCAACAACAAACTCAATTATTGATTAGATAAACAGCTCAAAAGATAGCAACAAGATATTAAAATATGAAAGTTATCCGGTAATCATTTCAAACAATATATAGCCGGGAGAGAAATATATGAATTGAACAATTTCATTTCCCGAGGGAGCACATCGCTGTTGGGTTTCATGAAATTCTGTGCAGCGGTTGCAGAGGAGATGTAGAAAATGTGTCAGCCAATCAGAGCCCTCGGCGGCCATATTTGTTGACCGATCGGCACGAAAAACACAAATTTGGTAGAGGAACTCGAGTTCTTGCTTCCTGTAAGGTTTCGTGAAATTCCGTGCAGCGGTTGCAGAGGAGATGTCGAAAATGTCAAAAGTTTACGCCGGACGACGGACGGCGCGCTATGACAATAGCTCCATTGAGCTTCGCTCAGGTGAACTTAAAAACAAAAACAAAACACACACACACACACACGCGCTCTCACACACAGTCTTCAGTTTACGTCTACTAATTTTCAGCTAATGATAGTTTCGTTTATGATATAATTTAGTGCGGTTCTTTCCGATATACAATGAATAGAACGTTTCTTTTAATTTGGCGGCAAAGTAATGCAGACAACGTCGCGAAGTAATCGTTGTGACGTTACAATTAAAATGTGCACCACTATTCCTTTGAACCACGAAACTTGCGTACTAAAAGTCCAATTACGACACAAACCCGCGAGCTACGTTAAGATCATGCGGTTACCGTATGGATGCCGTAAGTGAACCGCACGTCAACCGTACGATTTCTGATTTGAAAAGTGAGTCGTGGCGATTGTTGAGCATGTCAAAAAGCCACTGTATGTGTCTCCGTGTAGTCTACGGCCTCTAAAAACCGTACGTTCGTCGTGCGTGTCCCGCGATATTTTCACCAAATTCTCCACCAGGCCGCCCGTAGAAGCACGTACAGTTGTGACTAAGGCTTATTTTGAAAAGCTATTTTGGAAGAAAGTCAAGCGTCTATTGTGATTTTGGCTCAAGGTCATGATAAATTAATACATGTACACTTAGGTCCTAAAGAACATTTATGTCGAACATAAATGAAAATTCATCCATAAACAGGGGGGAGCAGTTATGCCCTGGTCAAGGTTTTGAAGATGATGCTTATTGTGACTTTGACCTTGACCTTTGATCTGTGTTCAAGAAGTAACTCTCCATCATTTCAAAGGAGGTGTGAGCGCAAGATTGTAGAATTGTAAAGAGAAATGACAACGCCCATTTTTATGCCCTGTTCACACGAGTGCGCATTAAATCTAATTCGCATTAAATTTGATGCGCTTTATTCTAATGCGAATTAGATTCGCATTGCGTTCACACGACACATTCTAATGCGCATTAGATTTTGGTACATTTGCCCTGAGTCGTATACTTTAAATAGTAAAAGGGTCGAATGTGTGCCTGTATGTTGTTTTGCTCATAATAATTTACCTCTTCAAAAGTTGGGCTTATGCATGCATTGCATGACGTCATTGTGAGATAAAATGACGTCATAATATAATGTTACTCTACGTAAGTTAAGAGACGCAGTACAGTTACTAAGAGGGTTCATTGTGAATGAAATCAAGTATTTTTACCTCTTATTCTATGTTTCGAGGTCCAAGGGTGATTAAAAGTGCCCAGTTATGATGGAAATGTACTGTAGAATTCTAGTAGATCATATACGCATGCGCCAGATTTAATGCGAATTAGATTCGCTTTGCGTTCACACGGCAAAATCTAATGCGCATTAAATCTAATGCGAATTAAACTAATGCGCATTAGATTCCTCGTGTGAACGCAGCTAAAATCTAATGCGCATTAAATTCGATTTAATGCGCATTAAACCCGTCGTGTAAACAGGGCATTAATGTCGCCTGCAACGCAAGAGCGACATATAGGGATAACTTTGTCTAGCGTCTGTCTGTCTGTCTGTCTGTCTGTCTGTCTGTCACACTTTTAACTATTTGGCTACAACTTACTACATATACCATGTATATATCAGACATCTTTCAAATTTTCATGGATGGTAGAGGATGATGAGACTCAGCATCCACAATTGGTCAAGGCCACTTTCAAAGCCAAGGCCACATAATTACATGTACTGGGTAAATCAAGCATTTTGAGTGAAAAATATATAAAAATTCATTTTAAAAATCTATTTTTCGACGAAATATTTTGAAATTTTGTATAATTCAAGAAATTAACATACTCTTTCATATAGGTTACTTTTTTTTTTAGATTATGTGTGGCAAAGTTGTAAAATTCTTGTGAAAGGGGAGGAGGGTGTCATTTATAGTACACTTTCATATATAATTGATATGCATCATACTCTGCACAGGGATTTAGCATCCAATATAGGTCACGGTCATTATCAATGTTATAGGTTTTAAAGTCAATTGTGGCATCGTTGTAAAATTTGTTTTTTTTTTTATTATTTTATTTTTGCAGCCGATGTTTTCGTCTAAAATATTCATCGCTGGAAAAAAATGAATGGCCGAATAGCGTCTCTCTGTTCTTTTCTTCCTTGAAATGTATTACTCTGTTATGTCTTGATTTACTAGTATGCGTGCGATTTGTGTGTTTGGGGGGGGGGGGGGTCGTTTTCAGCCGATGATATCCTAAAATGACTCTCTAACGTCAAAAATCTATCGTTGTGCAGTGATGAATCTTTCTTAGTGCGCAATTGGCTTCTACATGATTGGTCTCTATCTCGCCTTAGCCCCGCCTACTGAACTTATTATCTGAATATGTAAATTAAATGTACAAGATTTGTTGGGAAATGAAAGTTTTCTTATCACATTACCTGTGCACATAAATATTGGTCAGAGACCTGGAAAACAATGACGCGCGAATTCTTAGTTTAGTTAGAAAATATACTGTATAATTATCGTTACTGACACTGACTGAATCATGCGCGCCTAATCCCTTCTAAATTCAATTCAAATACTTTATATATAATTATTATCAAAAAAATATGCGTTTCTTATCAAACATTTCAAGTTGAACGCTAATCATTCTCTTGTCAAATTTATTTAAAAATCGTCGTCAGATTCATCAATACGACGGAAAAAACTGTTGAAATTTGAAAATATTTTTACCCGATTTATCTGATCATATACGGCAATTGGACCTTCTTGATTGATTTAAAACAACACTATTGTCTTTTGCATGTGGGAATTCCGGGAATATATTTCATTTAAAATGTAGGCATTCCGGGAAGTCACAATATAAAAAGATTGGGCAAAGTTATACACATGCACTGCTAAAAAATAATCTAGAATCACAATGAGTTTTCCCTATACTTTTTAGTCAAATCACACTGTTTTGGGTAGAATGAAACTATTAGATAATCGATTGATTAATAATTCTTATAATCTGACATGGTAGGTTAAATTATCTCTATCGGAATTTGTCTGTCATATGTTGAAAATTTACCCACCAGGAAACTACTGGGTATTTGCAAAAAAAGTGATGATTTTTAATTTTCCCCATTTTTGCATTTTAACCATTTCTTGTTGACAACTGACAAAACTGGCAACGACACACCATAACCACGAAGAAGACATTTTATAAGATTACAGGACAAAAGGACTCGCATTAAAATAGAGGGCTTTATTACGAAAATTTGTTAAAAAAAAAACAAACAAACAAAACAAAACAAAAAACTGATATATCCAAAAATGCAACATTCTTTTTTCAAAATTCTAGCAGTTACCTGGAAGGACAATTACATTCAAATTGATTCAATATTTGTGTTCATTTATGTCTTGACTTCGTTCTGTGAGAAGTGAAATGTTTATAATTTGTTATATTTCACAAAATTGGTATGAGAACAGAGTACCTGTTGGCTTAATGTATACGAGAAATGGTAGCGTGATTCTATACTCTTTTTTTGCAGTATATAAATATCGAGATGGTCACTCACAGAACTTTGAAAATATCAAATTACTTACAGTCACATAAAAAGGGATTTAAAAGAGAGCGAGAGAGATCTGACCGTTTTGGAACGTTGATATCATGAATAGCTGATTATTAAAGAAAACTTTTAGTTTGTTTTATATAGTATCGTACTTCTAATCAAATTGTTGACCGAATTCTTAAGTTCTTAAAAACATTCTTAAGTTCTTAAAAAAGAAAATTATTGGAAAATATTTTTTCTGCTTATTTTATTATCATTTAGGGGGGGTGCAATTACTTTGGATCCATCGATATACTCAGCTTATACGTATTATATACAAATTGTAAACTATATTCATTTACTCACCATCGTTTTCACAGGGATGCCTTTGCTTTTCGCCCATGAAAGGAACGCTGTTCTTGAATTGCGGCAGAGCTTATCAAAATCACTGTATCCCGTTGAATCGAATTCCTTGATATCGTATGATCCGTGCAAAGCATCGTCTACTAATATCTTGAAGAAAAAAATGGTTCATTTTATCCAAAAAAATCCATTTTTGATATACATGTATTGAAATAACCAGAGAGTAAAAACTACAAAGTGCAATTATATAAATTGCTGCTTTTAATTACTAGTATGTACATGTCCAAGATTCAATCGTAGATGAGTAAATTGCTGATTAAACAAGTCTGATGCATTTCATTTGTACGTATACTTATAATATCTATTTAAATGGCAGGATGTTTGAATTGTAAGCATATACCTATCCATGCATTAATATAAGTTTACTCTGTGACAGTCAAAATCAAATTCATGTATGTCATTGTGTTTCATTCCAATTATTTAAACTGAAAATTTGAAGAAAGCATATAAAGTACACATTGAAATTGAAAAAAATATATATATCATATATTTTTACCTTCACTGAGCCTAATTTGTTAGTGCTGCACAATTCCGTTACTCTCCCAACTTCATTATCATCCAATACAAGGTTTCCCGTCGTGTTGATAGTCCACATGATGCCTTCGAAGTGATTGCTCGTACGCGTTTTCACACTGAGTTATCAGGAGGAGGCCATGCTATTTTCAACCAATGAAAATGGAATGCGCGAAAACCAAATGATGGCGTGGTGCTTTAATCTCAATCGGAGTGTACATTTTATTTCTTCGTTATCTTAACTAATGAATACTTAGGATAATATAGTTTTACCAGTAAATGAAGCAGTAATAATGTGGATCGTGGTCATAACTTGTTTGATAAGTATAGCAGTAGCGCCCAATGTACCTAAGGTAAGACAACTTAGTTTTCTTTTTTCTTCTTTTAAAAACAAATTAAAAATGATTTAAAGAATTGAAAGGTATGTTAAACCCTTAAAATGGAAGAACATACATGTATGTACAGCATAGTGATAAACTAGTATAACTTTGCATAAATAAATACATAAGAGATCATAATGAAAATAGAAAATAAATCGATAAATGAATATACTTCATGGTTGATTTGTATTTTGTAAGTGATATGTACATTGATATCATATTCGATAAATGAAAGTGATCTTATCCATTTTTGAACAATTTTCAAAGTGAATGGTGCAAACACGAAACATTTATTTAGTGAAATTGAGGAAATTGGATTTTTAAGCGGCCGCGATTATTGTTTTAACTCAAAAAAACTACAAATATAAGAGACCTGATTTTGATTATATTTCATTTATACTGTTTTTGGTGAAAAATATTGTTTGTGTATAACAAATCTTATACTTGTAATTGCTTCTTTTATAGGAGGATGACAGTTCTTTCGCAAGTTTAGGACAATCCCTATTGGATCAAAGCTACTCTTCATCCTCGGACATACATGTCTTAGGTGTTTCTTTACAAGAAGAGGACACTGATATAACAGAAGTAAGCATATATTACGTAAATTGAGTATAATGGACGAATTTTTATCAGAATGCATGTCATTTGCAAAACTTATTCGGTGAAAGAGAGAGAGAGAGAGTGAGAAGGGGGGTCATGACGCTGTAGAATCCTCCCCTTTTCAAAAAGATGATTCTGCAAACAGAGAATGTATACATTTTTAATTTGAAAATTGTTTATGAGATGATGATGATGATGGTGATGATGATGATGATAATGATGATGATGGTGATTGTGAATTAATGATAAACAGATTACACAAATGAATTAAATATTTTTTAAAAAATACAGAATGACTACATGTGGATGACTATATTTAATAAATAAATAAATAAATAAATAAATAAATAAATAAATGAATAAATAAATAAATAAAAACACTACATTTTTCCGTACGTTTCGATTTTATTATCTTAACTCAATTCCTGTCATGGGTACGTGTACTTTATCCATAATAAATTCATATTGATTTAAACATATTAACTGCATTTGTAGCAAGGGATTGGCGACGAGTACCACATAGATTCGCCTCACCAAAAATTTGACAAAAATATACAAATATCCTGAATGTATTTATGTTTAAATAGATGTAGTTATAAAAATCTTATGTGATATGTGCAAAGTGCAAATGAAAAATTAAATGTCGTTGTAATATTGATGGTTAGGGGATGGGGTCGCTAATCTACACAAATCTTTTAATCTTATAATGTAGATATACATTTTTCATCTTCCTTAAAATGTTAATGTTGTTGGTATAAGAAAGGTCATGGGTCACCATATAGAATTGTACCAATGTCAGGGTAGATTACAATTTGTTAAATTTAGAAAAGAAATATCGTCTTATATAATTGCATAAAATAGTGCAACGGTCGCTCATTATATCTATATATTGTGAAATATTATGATTTCAACAGTTCAAATAAATTCTTTCTATCTCCCAATTCTAGTTTACAATTGATGTGTGTTATTGATTTGGTTAATGCAAACAATGCTTTTCTTTTTCTCCCCGATGCTACGGCAAAACTTAGACACACTATACATTATACGAAATAGTATCAAAGGGAGTGGTTACTGATTAGTATATCGTTACAGAGAGGAAGCAATTCATTACACATGACATCTTCAACCAATCTACGAGAAGGAAAGGCCAACGTTCTCACGATTTGAAGAGTTTCTCTTTTAAATTATTGCATGACTTATCTAGCGTAGAAATTCCAGCTGTCAATTACCACACAATGTACAATAAGTAAATATTGTCAAATCTAAATATCCTACGACCTTATTTCGTTTTTAGGTACATGGCGGTCAATATTACGGGAAACATAGTCTGAAAATAAAAATTGACGATTTCTTAATACTCTTATTATATCAAATTTCACATCCACCACCTGATTAAAAATGTGGAGGAGGATTTAAACATTGTTTGACAAGCAAAAAGAAAAAAAATATATATACTATTAGGAAGATTAAAAATGTAGGGGAGAAAAAAAGTTTAAAAGTATAAGATATATTGTTACTTATACATTTGTACGTAATGAGAATTGAAAAATGATACCGCTAGTATCTATATTTCCTATAATCATTAGATCTGTCTTTTTGTATTTATGAAGTTATATGGATATATAAAGATAAATCTAAATTATTTGAAAGTGTAGTGAAAAAATGGCGAATTTTAATTTACAATAAAAATAATTGGGTTTTATTTTTACACTGACTGACCCAAACATTCAGGGTTTTTTTTTTTCAAAATTGACATATTTTAGAATACCCCAGTGCCCCCTTCATCTACGCCCTCGGAATTCTAATTGCCTTTTAATATCACGTCTACGAAAAATTATATGAAGCATAATGGGTGTCCCCATATTTGATGTAAACTCAAAATTCTCTCAATTCATAAATCAAAATTTAATATTATCTTACTTTTTAAGAATTCTTTTAACTATGTTTAAATCCTATATATCATGGTTACATTTTTTTTATTCATAAGTATATATGATTATATTGTCCCATGACACAATAAAATTAAAATTTGAATATGCAAGTCATTACATTTTTGTGTCGCCTGCGAAGCATAGCGACACTTAGGGATCACTTTGTCCGTTGTCCGTCTGTCCGTCTGTCCGTCCGTCCGTCTGTCAGTCTGTCTGTCTGTCACACTTTGGGTGTCACAGCCCATAACTTTTGATTGGTAAGTGATAGGGCTTTGATATTTCACATGTGTATTCCTTGTGACAAGACCTTCCTACACATACCATAATTTTTGACCTAGTGACCTTGACCTACATATTTGACCTACTTTTCAAAAAAATTAAGAATGGATATATCTCTTGATTGGTAGGTGATAGGGCTTTGATATTTCACATGTGCAATCCTTGTGGCAAGACCTTTCAACACATACCATAATTTTTTGACCTTGTGACCTTGACCTAGATATTTGACCTACTTTTGAAAAAAAGATAAGATTCGCTATATCTTTTGATTGGTAAGTGATAGGGCTTTGATATTTCACATGTGTATTCCTTGTGACAAGACCTTCCTACAGATACAATAATTTTTGATCTAGTGACCTTGACCTACATATTTGACCTACTTTTCAAAAAAAAATTAAGAATTGATATATCTTTTTATTGGTAAGTGATAGGGCTTTGATATTTCACATGTGTATTCCTTGTGACAAGACCTTTCTACACAGACCATAAAATTTGACCTTTTGACCTCGATCTAGATATTTGACCTACTTTTCAAGAAAAGTAATATTGGTTATATCTTTTGATTGGTAGGTGAAAGGAATTTGATATTTCACATGTATTTTCCTTGTAACAATGCCATTCTACACATACCATAATTTTTTTACCTTTAGACCTTGACCTACATATTTGACCTACTTTTCCAAAAAAATAAGAATGGATATATCTTTTGATTGGTAAGTGACAGGGCCTTGGTATTTCACATGTGTATTCCTTGTGACAAGACCTTTCTACACAGACCATAAAATTTGACCTTTTGACCTTGATCTAGATATTTGACCTACTTTTCAAGAAAAGTAATATTGGCTATATCTTTTGATTGGTAGGTGATAGGGCTTTGATATTTCACATGTATTTTCCTTGTAACAATGCCATTCTAAACATACTATAATTTTTTACCTTTTGACCATGACCTAGCTATTTGACCTTCTTTGCTAAGGTTGTATATATCTTTTAATTGGTAGGTGATAGGTCTTTAATATTTCTTATGATGAGACCTTTTTGTTACCAATTTTTACGTAGTGACCTTGACTTAGATGATTTACACTCTTTTCTGAAAATTTGAGAATGACCATATCTTTTAATTTGTAATTAAGAGGTCTGATATTTCAAATGAATTTCATATGACAAGACTTTTCTACTGAAACCAATAATTTTGATCCACTGTCTAGAATAATAATCAAACCGCTTCGCAGGCGACACAAGCATTCCTTGGATTGCTATTTTTATTTTAATGTGTCATAGAACAATATATTAAATACGGATGATGTTATTACATGTTAACATTCTTGACAATCTACCAAGTAAAATAGCAAATGTGCAAGAACGGTGCTGTACAAGAGTATTTAATTTCACATTGAAGGTTGTAACAAATAGAAAGGAATAAATTCTTTTAAAGTGCTAAAGATCAAATGTTCGACTGAAAAGTGTTTACAACCAGGGGGCGGGAAAGAAAATTATGTTGAACAAGTTGTCCAGATGAAATATTCCTTACATCTGTGAAAATGTTGATAGAAACGAATTTCAAAAGATACACAAATGTTTGATAATTAAAAAAGAAAAATATATTAACATGTATGTCCTGTAAATTAAAAAAGAAAAATATATTTATGTCCTGGAAATCATACTATAAAAAATCTTTGTCATTATCATGATTATTTTTTAGTTAAACTAGACGAAATTATCTGTCAATTAGAAACCAATCGTACAGAAGTGTTTTATTAATTAAAGTCTATGTATAGAGAAATAATACTTGCAATGCAAAATCAAGAAGTCAAGGGTTGAAAAAATAATGATAAATACTCCCCCCCCCCAATCATATTACTCATATTTCTTTTTTTTTATTCTCATGAAATTGAGGCAAAATATAACCAAACGAAATCATAAGCTTATGCTGAATTGAGATATGTATAGGATCTTAAATGAATTAAAATCGTTGTGCGTTTTATATCCCCTCGCTAATGCATAAAGATTAAAATTCATTTGAAATCCTGCATAGAACTGTAAATCGACGTTTCTGAGATCTAAAGGCGTACCATGCCATGACAAAGAAGCTGGTTGACTAATATAATACGTCACGAGAAGTTCCCAAGGTCTGTGCGTAAAGTGAAAAAGCATGAAAATATTTCAAATTTGTTAGATAAGTATTTCATGCAATAATTCATTCAATACCAAAAATTTTGTTTCATGACATTGAATGTGTGTCCGAATTGATTTCAAAGGTCACACTAGTCACATAGTTTTAGGTCATTAGGCTGGTGTATCGACCAATCGGATATTATTTTCGTGGACACACCTCCAAAATTGTCCAGTCGCATTTAGCAAAACGATATGTAACTTGTTATCATAAAGAACTGGATAACGGATGTACCATGTGATGATAATATATGTAATACGGGGACATACAGATTACAGATCACAATTAATTTTGAGAGGTCAACCATACAAATAGTTCCTGAATATTCCAACATTTGAGTCCATATTTGAGCTTATTTTGTAATATCTAGCAGATATAAAAGCTTCAAACAATTCGTGTATTTAAGCGTCATAAAAGTTACAGGAAAAATAATTGAGATCGAATACCTACAAGAATGTGCACATGACTCCGATGACTATATTAGAGCTTGGTTAAATTAATTAAATTGTCAAAGAAACTGTCCCAGGAGATAATTCTGAATTTTATCAGCAATACAGAGCAAAGCTTTATATCATAAAATTGGTAGGAACAGCTTGTCAACGTTTTGTAATCGTGTGTATATATTGCGAGCCAGAGATATTTCCAAGAAATACGGTAATCTTTACATTTTCACATCTTGAGGACTTGAGTGCTAAAATTTTGTAATTAACGGAAAGTTTTATCCAGTTTTTTTATTTGTCGATTACAGGATATACAACTTTACAAGGTGGCCATCTGAAATTAATATCATTTTCAAATTCAACCGTGCCACTTTGTCGCAAGAATGTGCCCATGTGCGCCCCACCCCCTCATCTAAATCCACCATTGTTAGTGTCCATAACGACATTTTTTAAAAAATTAATCCAGGGTCAATAAGGTTAATTTTCACGAATTATTTAGAGGGTGTCAACAAATACTCAAACCTTTCAAGGTTTGTGACTAGAGCTTCGTGATATAAGTTTATAAACATTGTGTTTGTTATGGAAACTTTGAACCGACATGCGCATAAAAAAAAATGATGCATTGATATACTTTTCTTACTGCAAGAATGTTTTACATTTGACAATTTAGTTGTCCCTCAAAATTTTACGGGAGATTTCTTTCTTCCTACTTACTAAGATGTGACCTTGAGCATCAAAACATTCAAAACATATAAAGTACATAATAATATATTTCATTACAGGTCAGCAAAGCAAGTACTTCAAGGTTGCCTTCGAGATTCAAAACTTCAACACCTCTCAAAATGCCTAGAATGGATGACACACCATTAAGCGTAAGTTTTTGATAGAAAAAATGTAGAGGGTATGCACTAAATACATGCAGCAAACTAAAAAATATAAGTCACAAATAATGCAAATGAGCGATTAGGTACCAACAGCGCTAGGCAACTAAATTCGTCTATCGCCAGCTCCTCCCCCTTCTGCCCCAGTACCAATGACATTATCTCCTATCGTTACAGGTCTGCTTAACTTTAATACAGAAATGCATAACATTCATGAGCATTTAGCATATAATTTTTGCATAATTTTGCTTGATTAATCAAAATAGTTAACTTACGAGATGTTCACAAGGTACAACTAATTGACAGATATAAAGTGAAAGAGAGGGGTGGGGGCGTATATATGTATATATTGAGATTGTCTTGACATTGATTGATGACAAATATGGATAATGACCATATCCCTGTCTACAGTACAAAATCGATAATTCAGAAAATCAGAAACCGAAGGCATACAAAATCAGGATAAAACAGGAACCAAAGCAAACAAAAATACTATAATTCTTAAATACTCTTTATGTAAAATCAAAAAGTATTAGACTAAGTCCGTATACGAGAATACAGGCAGATGGATCAGGGGGGGGTTGTCCCATCCCCCTCCTCTGGTTGGACCCTAAAAGATTGAACCCAGTAAATTTGAGAGGAAAAGATCAATAATTTCATAAGCATAAAATCGATAGTCTATCTGGGAATTGATGATAGGCGAATTATTTAAAGATAGATATCGAAAGAATGTTCAACTTTAAAATGTATGAGAGCTCTGCTTGAAAAAAATTGTTCATATTTGCGTTTTCACTCTGCACATAGGCGTTGTGTCTCCTAGGGCTCTTGTTTAAATAATCATGCAGCATCTTGTACATGTATCCCAAGTATCATGAGTATAACTCGCGTTACTTTGAAGAAAAAAGAAGGTCTAAATGTGCGTATCATAAAATGTAAGTATCTTGAAGGAACTCAAGACCCCCTTACGTTAGATGATTTTTAGTCCCCGAAGGGGACTCTTAGTTTTTGTGTCGCCTGCGAAGCATATAGCGACACTTAGGGATAACTTTGTCCGTCCGTCTGTCCGCCATACCCTATATAAATGTGTTTCCTAAGTGTCGGTATGTTTCACAGGCGGCACATGCATTCCTGTGAATGATTTTTTAATATCATGTTCTCATTCCTAGGATACTGAAGATATTGATGTTAGCAGCATCGGAGATGCACAGACTGAGGACAGAACTTTTGAAGAATCATTTGATGAATTTTCAGACAGATCTAATAGTCCTTTATTTGGAAAAAGATCGATTGGTATGACAATCTTTGACATCTACGAAAAACAAAAAGCTTTTGAAAATAGTAAAATATTAGATTTTTGCCTTTGTTTTATTAAATAGTACCGTGCAGGCGCGTAGCCACATTTTCAATCGGAAGCACTTTCAGTCAGCGGGTTGGGGGAGCGCTTTGAGGCCCATAGTGTGTTAAAGGAGATCAAATTAAAGGCCCGGGATGTAATGGATCATTTACAGGACGGTTTTCTACGTTAAATTATACAGTTCCATCTCTTTCTTTTTGCAAATATGCGCACGTGCCTACACTTGGCACCGCGGCTGCCATAAGTTTACAATTCCTATAGACAAATGTGCATGTTAGCGAAATTTTATCTATATAGCTGTACATCTTGGTGCACCAAGGGTGCCATCGCTTTCCGCTTCAGTGCAAAGTATAATTAATGGTCCATTTTCGAATATTTGTGACTGTTCTAAACCTAAGTTTGATATATTTGATCTCACCACATTGATTTCTTGTCACATTATCTATTGTTATGTAACATAAGGAATATCACCAAATTTTGTGGTGTCTGTTGTTTTCATTTCATGCAATTTACAAGCAGTGCGTACTTGACATTGGTTTGTTGACAAAATTGAAATACCAAGGATTGCTACCTCATTCTCTAATTAAACTAGTCAAGTGCCCCTTCGGTCGTACATTTCACCAATTTACATGTTTTGTAACGTAATGAAGTATATAGTAACTTTTATTTCACAGGAGAATTTTCATGTAATGTAGTACGTACTTATATCTTGCAGGCAAATCTTTATCTAAAGGAAAAGGTCTTTTCAAGAAAGCAATGTCAACGTCCATACATTGCTTGATAATATCAAGAAAGTGTAAACAGTCATGTCTCTCAGGATACACCCTTGAAGATGTAAAGAAAGCGAGAATGCGTGTTTGGACAAAAAATTATGAGGAGAGGGTAGAATGGTTTTCCGAAAAATATTCGGAAGCCATAAACAAACAGAAGATGATTAAGTTTACAGTGGACAATGGTCAGCATGTTTGTGGGACTTGTTTTAGAAATTTATACAGGCTAGATAAAACTTTCTATTACAAACAAATTGGATATTTTGAACATGGAGCAGTAGCAGCAGGGTTTCAAAAAAGCAAATCTATCTGTGACAGTACTGACAAGCTCATAGATTGGTTAAAAGATTACAGTGCATTTCATGGAGATAAAATGCCCGATAAGGGAATCACTTTATTGCCATATAAAACGAGGAAAGTTGATATATACAATGTGTACGAGGAAGAGCAAATTGAGAAAATGGAAAGAGTTGTGAGCCAAGCAACTTTCTACAGAGTATGGGATGAACATTTTGAAGACCTCAAGATAAAAAAAGTAAGTGTTCCAGCTTGAGACACAAAAGCTCACTGTAAAGTTATTTCGGAAACTAGCCATTTCACCGATAAATATCATCGAAATTAAAGGAGTTTAACATCTTAGCACCATCCCTCCAATGCTATTTTGAACATAGATTTTATTTGGATATGCTACTGAAACGACCCTACAGGAAATTTGGAGCCGCGCGCTCTATGTAATGTAAATGTAAAAATCTAACTTCAAAGAATTAAAGAGGGCGCTACTGAAACTATTTATGGTGGCGCCGCTGAAGGCATTACTGATGATAATTTAATATTCGAAACACGTGTCTGGTGCATGTAAATTGATTTGGAATTTTCTTCAAGAAGGTAGAGAGTTGGAACCCTTCGACATTATTATTTAAGCCCATAAATTAGCAGCAAATTATCGTTTTGTTCACTGGTTGGCGTATCTAATCTATACAATTTCCATTATGACACTGAAATGCAATGGTTGTCAAAACTTTGTGTTCTCATCAATTCTATTTTCTTCTTCATCAAACACATTGCGTTGGTTTAAAATTTTCTGCAAGAAGGTACAGAGTTGGAACAATGCCGTATTATTATAATAGCTGAATTTGTAAATCTACTTCATCAAGACAACACTGTATTAAAACATGTATTAAATTCATTATTAGTAACGTGTTTCAAAAGAAACTCATGCAGTTATCCTTCTCTCTACAACAGACTAATTCCTTTTCGAAGTGCAACACGTGTACCAAACTAGAAGCCCAGCTGCAAGCAACTAGGGAGCCGAATGAACGGAATGAAATTAAAGGTCTCATAAAAGCACACAACTACAGACAAATGTAAGGAAACTTCCTTATTTAATTTTCGTTTCAAATATCTGGGGCAAATTGTGCTTGTTTTTCTGTCTGTTTACACTCAGTTCATATTCTTTTATCCGACCATTTACCTGTCTGCCTTATACTTCGAATATAATTCTTTAGAGTTCAGTGTCCCGTGGTACCGATATATGGATATACATTTCTTTAAAAATGTGTATCCTAATGACTAGACTGACATAAATACTTATATGAATAAATATGCCTTCGTTCAGTGTTATATGCTAGTCGGCTGATGACGCTTTGAGGAAGCAGTGAGAGAAGAGATTCAAACATAATTTCTTTACTGCTCCCACTTTTTCAATCAGACTGAAAGAAAAATAACCATTTCTACCAAGGGATAACCGGCGAATAAGGGTTATCGCGTGTAAGAATTGATCCAAATAAGAAAATTCGGTTAGGTACCATTATAAGGATATCGCAGATTATCTGTCTGTCTGTCTATCTCTTTCTGTAGAATTTGTGCTTTTTTCACTCATGAAATTAATCGTTTTTTTTTAACTCCACCATTTAAAGGCTCTATGGTTGTGCTTAAGAAATGACTGTCTTACTTTAGGTGTTCATGGTAGTATAGTTCTGGTTGGTCACCTGCAAATTCCGTGAATCGCGTCGGAGCACGTGTCCAACCATAACCTTACTACCATGAACACCCAAAGAAAGACAGTCATTACTTATATTTCCATTTGTACTAAACATCAGACACCTCGTTTAGCATTAATAATGAGCCTATTGAATAATATAACATCTCCGAACTTTCAAAACCAAAGCATGACAGTTTATAAATCCCTTTGCCTAACGGGCGCTTAACATGGGGATTCCTCTGCAATGGAAATATAACTGGTTGAAGCAAACATTTGATGTCACTTTTGACATCAATATGTTAACTTGACCCAATAATAACGTTCGAATCTTTATAATCCCATTCAAATTCTTTACTCAGATTATGTCAAAATCAAAATAAATCAGTTGCTGTGTTAATTCTGTTGTTCAGTACATATGTCGTATATATTTTTAAAGTAACATTCGTTGCTTATAATGATTTACAGAATTCTCAAACGGGTGAGTTCTTGTTTGACATCATTCATATACAATCTTACTCAATCTTATTTACTTGGAGAAATATTCCATTAAAGATATACATTTTATTATAGGATGGAGAGAAAGTACTATTATTCAAAAAGGGAGGAGGCCAAGCAATTCAAACGAAGATATATGTCCATTATAATTGATGGGATGGATCAGAGTTTGTACCTTTATCATATTCAATTCATCCTTTTTTCTTATAAATGTAGATTAGATACATATCTTGAGAATAAATTCAGTTAAGCATGACACTATTTTCCAGAATAAGAATGCAAAATATTTGTAACTTATCAAAGCTGGAAGAAAATTCATTGAATACAAATATTAATATATGCAAAACTAAGCTTTATCATTTTTTTAAAATATGCACCTATTTTGAAAAACTGCACAGAAAAGAACTTTTATAATTTTGTATCTTTACATCACCTTAATAAATTCGTTTTGACTTAAAGCAAACATTTAATTGGATTGATAAGCAGTAAAAATGACTGTACACAACGACTAAGCGGAATCTTATTCAATAAAATCCATTTGTGGCAGTATATTGGTGTATAAATACAATACACATAAGTAAATTCTTGTTGATAATTTTATTAGATATTTTTTTCTGTGATAATGTCTATTTAAAAAAGAAAAACAGAAAGACACCATGTCAAAATGAATAAAGAATGGGGATGAAGACGATAAATAATTTTGATGATTTAAATTTCATCTCCCCAAGACAAGTGTACGTAATATCAAATTTCATCGTGTGTAACCCACAGGGAAGATAATACCCCACAAAGGCATGAAACAATTAAATTGAAAACCTTCGGAAGGTGTGTAGCTACGTTTAAGGAATCACTTTTACCATATGTTAATATACAGTTAAAGTATACCATTGAGGGAGTTAGCACGATTCTGGTTCCCCTCGACCAGACCTATTTCCCGAGGCGAAACAGAAACATCATTTATCATACTCATACATGTTTAATTTTTGATTGTTTTATTTTATTGCGGATTGATTTATGTGCTAAGCAGATAGGAGTCGGATTACTCTGCTCGCGTCTTAATAGCGTCATCCGATCAACCTTCAACGACGCTGATTGGCTGATACTGACACCCCACCCCCAAAGAAGCTCCGCCCCACTTTGAAACTAAATAACTAGGGAAATAGTCTTCTCAACTAACGCACCCCTTTGCAGGAAAATAGTCTTATCAGGCGATTTTCAGTTAAATTTAATGAGTCTCTTTTTATATAGGAAAAAATCAGAAGAGGTATAATAAATTGATTTAACAACAGTTCACAACATGTGCCTGGGAAATTCTTGAAAAAGTGGCATCAGAATTTTACATATTCAATTTTTCGCGAAAACCTCAATAATGTATACATTTTTTTTAAATGTCTTTATGAGGCAATCATTTTGAAATTTCTTTGATTAAAATCGGACTAGAAACAAAAAATAACTTCGATGACTGATTTTTTGAAAATTGTTAATGATTTTATTTCCTAGCTATTAATTTATCTATTGTAGGCGTGTTTGGTATCAAATTCAGAATTAAGTGCTGAAAGTGAGTGTAAACAAAAAAGGCAATAAAATTTGAAATAAAGATCAAGAAATTCAAGTTCGGTTTGTTGCTGTTTCAAAGACTTGACTGATTTTGTCACCGAGTGCTTGAATGTTATTTCAACAACAAGGGGAGTGGCTATATTCAAGAATATGAACCGAAGCTAAGGTGCAATGGGTTATGTGAAGTACGATCTAACCTGGGGGTTGACACGATTGTTAAAATTATGCTTTAAATGTACATTTACTTGCATTTAAGATAAGCAATCGTTTATTTTCATAGAATTTATTTTTTCAATCTTTTCATTAGAATGATTGATTTTCTCTTTTGCAGTGAAAACGAACTTACCTCATTTCATTGGCCGTCAGTCAAATGACCTAGATATGGCGAACTTATTAAAAACTCACGTCCAAGGAATCATCAACCATGGAATGAATAAATTTACTAAATATTTGGACTTGAATGAATACGCTCATGATTCAAACATGGTGATGAATACAATCTTGAAGGAGTTATATGAGACAAGCATCCAAATGGTGAATAAATTTTTGATTTTTATATAGCCTTATATATGTATCTAAGAAAATTCACATGGAAATTTTAGGTTTTAGAAATGATATACTCATTTTCAGATGAACATTTTTAAATATTTTATGAAATAGAAATAGCACTGTTCAAGAAAAAGAATATCACCTGTCACATGTTTGACTCTAAATACATTACATCTGAACATCAGTGAAGTCAATGTGCATATACATTTCATGACAAATTTTCATTACAGGGTAATTTTCTGCCCCCTACACTTTATTTACAAGCTGACAACTGCTACAGGGAAAACAAAAATAGATTCATGTTGGGCTTTTGTGAGCTGCTGGTCCACAGAAACATTTTTAAGGAGGTAAACCATTTATTGGCCGGATTGCAAACAATTCCGGCCTATAGATTGACGATGTCCGTCCGTCCGTCTGTCTGTCTGTCTGTCTGTCTGTCCGTCCGTCCGTCTGCCGTCAACATTTTGGTTAAAGTGTCTGGTTGAGGCAAAATCTAAGGAACTATATGCAGTAGAAACTTTATATTATACATGAAGCTTGCCCATGACAAGACCTTTCAATTTATGCCATAACATTTGACCTAGTGACCTTGACCTTGGACTTTGACCTAGTTAAAGATTTTGGTTAAAGTTTCTGGTTGAGGCAAAATCTAAGTAACTATATGCAGTAGAAACTTTAAATTATACATGAAGCTTGCCAATGATAAGACCTTTCAATTTATGCCATAACATTTGACATAGTGACCTTGACCTTGGACTTTGACCTAGTTAAAGGTTTTGGTTAAAGTTTCTGGTTGAGGCAAAATCTAAGTAACTATATGCAGTAGAAACTTTATATTATACATGAAGCTTGCCCATCACAAGACCTTTCAATTTATGCCGTAACATTTGACCTAGTGACCTTGACCTTGGACTTTGACCTTCTCAAAGATTTTGGTTAAAGTTCTTGGTTTAAGCAAAATCTATGGATCTGTATGCAGTAGAAACTTTATATTATACATGAAGCTTGCCCATGACAAGACCTTTCAATTTATGTCATAACATTTGACCTAGTGACCTTGACCTTGGACTTTGACCTAGTTAAGGATTTTGGTTAAAGTTCCTGGTTTAAGCAAAATCTATGGAACTGTATGCAGTAGAAACTTTATGTTATACATGTAGGTTGCCTCTGACAAAACCTTTCAATTTATGCTGTATTTGACCTATTGACCTTGACCCAGTTAGTGACAAAAACTTACTTTGCAATCCGGCCATACCGTCTTTAGCGGTGTTTTATTTGATGCATGTTTTAATTACCACCACCCCTCTCCCATATCACAAACAAGCCAATTAAGAACTCTGTTCATATCTATTTTATTATGTAAGGACATTTTCAATCTTTGATAATTCAGTCAAAACGAAACAGAGAAAACGATATATCTAAGATCAATGAATCTATAATTCAAATGAAATCATATATGCCAACTCACTACAGCTTGGCAATAACAAATTCAAATGATTTAAACTTTTACAAACTCTTATTATTTCGAAGATATCAAAATAAAATTTCTATATATTTTACAAGATTTCATAATTTTCAATAGATGTTTAGACTGATACACACACTATACATGCTTTAAGATAAACAATGCATACAAGCATGGTCACTTTTTGAAACTATTGACAGATCCATTCCTTATGTTTATTTTTATTTAATATTTAAAATTGTGGTAAATTATGTTATGCATGTATGTCACTTATCTAGAGTACCTATTTTTTACATGTATATTTGTTGAATTTGGAATTCAATTTATCGTTTCTAGGTTCATCTCTCTTTTTTATATGTCGGCCATACCCATGAAGACATTGATGCCGGGTTCAGTAAAATTGCAGACACACTGCGTAGAAATGAGGCAGGAACAATCCCACGATTACTCTCTTTAATACCAAACATGAAGCAGTTAAGGGGGCTGTACGACATCAAGTCATGGATATCACCTTCTCTGAATGTCTTTTCACACCACACAAAACCACATCACTTTCGTTTTTCCAAAGATGGCAATAATATAAAGACAGAATACAAAGGAAATCATAACAGCATTTGGAGACAATTTCCTAGTTCCATACTGAAGCATCCTCCGGGCGGCATTCCAAAGATTCTACTGCCACAGGCCATACATAAATTCAATTTAGAAGCCATAGACAAAAATATTGACCGCGCAAAGTTTTTATTTACCGACCAATCTCAGGTATCATGGTGGAAAAGATTTATTACTTATCTAACTGATGTAAAATCCTGTCCACAACAACAAAAAGCATATGCAAAGGAGGGGGCAAGATGGTTGCTACCACTGCTCCCGAAACAACAGGAAGTGGCTGCAGGCAACCAACAGGCATCCCACATCGACCCTGGCTTACATGAAATGGTTGATAAAGAACTAGATGAACCAATGGTAACCATTTTTTTTTCAGATTACATTTGTATACAATTTTAATTAAACATAATTTTTAACAAATGTGTCTAAAAGGTTCAGTGCTATTTGAGAATCACTATTTTTTAATTCAAATTCAAAATTTTTGTTGGCTTTAACACATTGTATACAATGGTCATAATGCCAATGAAGTAAATATAACAATATTTTAATTGTAACAGATTGAAATGAGAGAGTGTGTCACTCACAGAGGGCGATCAAGTAATAGGGGAAGAGGAAACAGGGGTAGAGGGAAATCAGTACGAGGAACTTCAACACTTCCTGGTAAGCTTACAAACACATCGATAGATCTTGAATGAAGTATTTTATTCGAAATACGTAAAATCAATTCTTTTGCCCTTGGACTCTACTTCACCGTTTGTTTGATAATATAGAAATATACATGTAAATGTGTATGTGTTACATATATAGGATTATTCTAGTTGAAGTCATATTAGAATATCAAAATCATAATCATGATATGCTTATGTAGACAATATTGAAACCTTTTTTATAGTATGTACACCATCATTCTGGCAAGAATTGTTGGCATTTTTTGCAAGGAAACAGCCGATTTATTGATTTTTTTGACAGTATAATCAAATATGTAACTAATTTAAATATTGGGTGAGTCTGGAAAACTGATGACCTAGCTCATCTTTCAACTTTTTAATCACCCATCTCAGCAATTTTCAAACACCAGCTCTCATTTTCACGAAAATACTTACGAAAATTTTTAAAGAATTTTCTTAACTTTTGATCGCTTAGTACTTGTTATAAACTAAAACTCGCGATCTTTTATTTCTGAATTTATATAAAGTATGTTGAAATGACAACAGAAAGAACAATATACACTATAATCTAAATTGAAAAACATTTGAAGCTTTAAATTGAAGTTGAAAGTTACGAAAATTCCTGAAATTTTTCGTAAGGAATTTTGTGAAATTGGACACAGATGTTATAAATGCAAAAAGTACTTAAACATGTATTTATTTTCCGCAAGTATTTTTATTTAAGGTATGTCATTTCGGAACTAAGGAATTTCAACGGATTTCTGAAAACCATTTTAAATTATAGGATCCACGTCAGTTTATCATGTCAAACGTCTTCAAAATCATTTGCATCATTAAAAGCAGATAAATTTATAGCATGGACCAGACATGCACGTTTCGGGTACTCTACCCGGCTCTTCTAAACAATGTAATATGACCAAACAGTGTGAAAGTTATGTCCAAAATGTACCGAAAGACGAAGCAGGATGGGTGGGATATGATGCTACAGGACCCACGTTTTTAGAAATTTCAAGAAATTTGTATAACAGAAATTTTCTAATGCGTTGAAGAAACCATCAACCCAAGTTGATCGTACTTGCCTACAAGTATTATTTCATGAATAGAAAATAAAGTTAGTGATGTAAATCAAGACTTCTGTTTAATATTTGGAAAAGGGGGTAAAACATGTTTAAAATTTAATGCTGAAAAAGCACATTTGTAACTAAATAACAATTTTAAAAGTGTTAAAATGTACTCATATAATTGCTAGTTTTCTTTGTTAATATACAATAAAACAGGTTAAAACTTTACTTAAAACTGGATTTTGATGAAGTTCTACTCTAGGTACAAAATTCGCCTATCATTAAGAATTATGTCAATTTTAAACCAAAAATACGAAAATGAAAAATTATCTAATTTTAGGTCAAACTTTCAGACATACTGAACATCAACGATTTTTTTCAATCACACATTCTAATGTGCTCCAACGAAAACCTTTTCAAAATATTGAAGAAAAGTATATATCCCTTTTGAAATAAGAGAGTGCAAAAGCTCAATAATAGTGTCATTTTTCGATCTCTTGAAAAAGTTTCAGAGCCGTAAAATTGGCCTCAATGTGATCAGAATTTAAATTAACAATTCATAATTTTCAGTATCCATCAGTAACCTTATAAATCAGTTTAAGTCAATAATATTCCGTACGTAAAAAGAAATTCATGGGTTATTACTTAGGGAAAAGAAATCCGAACCGCTCAAAAGAGTACATGTATCTCTAGCTCAAATTTTAAAGAAATTACCACGAAGCATTTTATTACGGATACTTCATTCAGTTTAAGTCAAATTTTCACATTTATCCACTTTAAGGTATGTAATGAATGACAGTCTTTGGGTCAGAAATGATACATTGGCCATAATAGATTGATATATATATATATATATATATATATAAAAGCACAAAAAAAGGTACAAGCGACCACGACACTAAACGTGTTTAAACCAAGCGGAAGGGATATATATATATAAATCAAGAAGCGGATATAAGCGGAAGGGATATATATATATATTATTTTATATCATATATTTTATATATATATATATAATTTAAGCTCAATGAGAGCTAAAACAGGAGATGCACATTAGAATGGTCCTAAATCGTGACCAATGACTCTCCTTTATTTTATGTTGAAATGAAAAGTTGGTCACATGATTTACATTCACTATGCAACAATTGACATATCATCAGAGAATTTATATGAAGAATTTCCTATTTAGGAGGAACACTTAGACAACTCATGAACGACAAAGAAAAAAGTCAGAAATCAAAGACACGCAAGAGAATAGAATGTAAAGGAAAGAACTGTAGACAGATCACTATTTTTCATTCATATGTATATTACATGTACTTTGATAAGAGAAATATTGATAAGCATGAATTTGTGAGAATTTTATGGTATCTCTTAACACTTATGTATATGTTATACACAATTAACATTTTAGCTAACATTGGATCAAATTCAATTTTTCATTATGATTTATCTCTTCTAATCTTGATATGGTACCTCATAATTGAAAAACATATGTACAACTATGCACAAGTTTATCTTCCATTTTTAGAGAATGACGTCATCATTCTGAAGGTATCTGATGTGTATCTCAATTCATCTGATATCAATTATTCTCTGATTTGTAATCGTGATGGTTTGATGTAATTACTTCCTAAGTCGGAACCGATTGACCAATTTGGTCTCGTTGGTTTATATGTACATGGTGTATATTAGTCATTTGTGTTTGATGTTTCTATGTGATTTGGCATTCCATGTACATTTACAGACTTAAAGAAATTTTCAAAATTTGTCAAATCTGTCGGTTACACAACTCAGATTTTATGTGCAACTGCAACAAATCAACAGGGGAACAGATAGAGTTATATGTAAAATTTGCGTGTCTGCTCTTTGTTTTTGCAGTTGGTGTTTTGCTGTTGGTGCTGCAACCGGGTGTTGTTTTGGATCCTCTCCTTTCTTTTGAAAATATTGTAATACTAGTATGAGGTAGCATTCATATGTAAACTGTAGCTTGGCAAAGTAAAATATGTCAAATACCTATTTTTTTCAAAATAGTTATTGGAAAATTCGGCCTTCGTCTTGGAATTTCAAGGAACACTCCTTAGATTTCTTATCAATAATTGCTGGTACTTTCACTGTATGCATAACCTAAGTGAAATATCATTTAACATTAGAATGTTGTAATGAGTCTATTTTGTTCATATCTTTTTCATTAATTTTGCTGAGTCCACAGTTCACAAAACTGACTTATCATCAAGCTATTTAATATCACATTTCTTCAAGAAACATCAAACAACCTTAATCTCATCAGGGGAATTTCTAATCTTCAGAATTTTAGAGTAAATTTACTTTCAATTTTTCCTGTATGTTTTCAAAATATTTATGTTTCCAGGATGTCGTTTAGTGTACGTTAAATTTGATTTGTTTTCAAAACCTGTCCCCATTAGTAGATATTTGTGGGATTCATACTTCATTTTACTTTGAAAATATTTTTTATTCAAAATGTGCACTGATTTGTTTTGTATGAATGTTATAACAGAGTAAATTTACTTTGAACATTTTCTTTCAAAATGTTCTCATATAAGTAGATCAGTTTTGTTTCAGGAATGTCCTTTCAGAGTAAATTTACTTTGAAATCGTAATTTTTTACGTGCCTACTAGTAGATTTTGTATCTCCCGAAGGTCATTTCAGAGTAAAATTACTCTTAAAAGATAGAGTTCTTGAAATGATTTTTTAAAGAATAATAGTAGATTTTTGTGTTTTATGAATGACATTTTTGAAGCTATTTTTATATTGAAAATGTGTTTATTTTCAAAATGTTCACTGATTTGTTTTGTATGAAATTGCCATAATAGAGCACATTTACTTTGAAATTGTTCTTTCAAAATGTTCTCTTATGAGCACCTTTCAGAGTAAATTTACTTTAAAATTGTAATTTTTTTATGTGCCTTGATAAGTGATTTTGTTTATCATTAAGTTCATTTGAGAGTAAAATTACTCTGAAAAGATAGAGTTCTTGCATTTTTTTTTTCAGAATATTAGTAGATTTTTGTGTTCATGAATATCATTTTGTTTTACTTAGAAAGTATTGTTATATTGAAAATATGTTTATTTTCAAAATGTGCACTGATTTGTTTTGTACGAATGCCATTACAGAGTAATTTTACTTTGAAATCTTTCTTTCAAAATGTTCTTGTAGCAGTAGGTCATTTGTGTTTCAGGAAAGTCCTGTCAGAGTAAATTTACTTTGAAATTGTAATTTTCTATGTGCCTTGATTTTTTTTTCATGGAGTTCAATTCAGAGTAAAATTACTCTGAAGATAGAGTTCTTGATTTTTTTCAGAATATTAGTAGATTTTTGTGTTTTATGAATGTCAGTTCGGTTTACTTAGAAAGTATTGTTAATTTGAAAATATGTTTATTTTCAAAATGTGCACTGATTTGTTTTACATGAATGTCATGTTAGAGTAAATTTACTTTGAAATTTTTCGTTCAAAATGTTCTCGTAGAAGTAGGTTAGTTGTGTTTCAGGAAAGTCTTTTCAGGGTAAATTTACTTTGAAATTGTAATATTTTATGTGCCTTGATTTTGTTTTTCATGGAGGTCAATTCAGAGTAAAATTACTCTGATAAGACTAAAGACACCTAATAACACTCTTGAACATTTTTTTTATAGTGATGTCTTTTATGAAACTTTTGTAGTCAATACGAATCATATACATATATAAACTGATGTTGCATTGTAAACCGTTGCTGCAGGAATTAGGCTAACAATATAAAATATCTTCACCTAAATGTTGCATTTTGTTCTCATTTTGGTCAAAACATGATGTAAAAATCCAAAAACAGAAAATAAGAATTTCTGTTTTTATTTGAGAATGAGTTAAGTACAGTAAACTTCGTATATAACGAAGCCCAGGGGACCATTGGTCCAAATTCGTTATAGCCATATTTCGTTACATGCATTTTGATGCTATATATGTTTCCTTGGTGTGGCCGTTCTAAATGAATGAAAAGTAAAGACCAGTATTCAATAGCTATGTTGTGATTTATTAAGTAAGCATTCTTTACAATTGACATGCCGATAGAGTATTAAATGATTGGCAAACATTTCCTCATGTGTAAACAAAACTTCTCCTAATAGGTAATTAGCGCGGGGACAAAAGAAGGGGTGAGCAATTATCTGATAATTAGTAATTATCTGTCCGCCAGGTTGTTGTTGTAGGTATCCTCCACCTCTTTGTAGGTGCACCCACGGGTGTGGTATGGTAAAAACGATAAAAGTTCTCTTAAAAGCACTCTTAAAAACAGAAGATTTTATTTAACAGGACACTGCGTTGTCGACCACCCTCCTTGTACGTCCGTTTAGCATATTTTGTAGGTATAAACGACCACAATGCACACTGTAGCACAGTTTCTTAGTAACCTGTTCACATTTATGGAGAAAATCCTGATTGTTCGGAATAAGACCACCGTTCACAAGTACACTAACATCCAGTACACACTGCAATTTTATATCCAATGAGAAATTGTTCCATAAATCGGATCCAGACCATCCCATGAGAAGTGACCTCAATTGCTCTATGTGAGGTTTTCGATAGCTATGGAGAGCACCACATTTCAGGAGCATATGAGCATAAGTCTCTATATCCCTTCTACAGAACTGACAAGTTGGGTCCACTTCATTTTGATTAAATCGGGCTAATTTAGATTGGACAATGTATGTGTGTTAATTGGGAAAGAGCATTTCGTTACATCAGGTGAAAATAGTGAAGAAATTATGACCACGGGACCACGAGATGGCTTCGTAAAAGCCGATAATTTGTTACATATAAATTCGTTACAGGCGTACAAAAATCAATGGAGGGTAATAGGACTTCTGCAGGGACTTTCGTTTTACTTCGTTACAAGCAGAATTTCACTATAAACCTGTTCGTTATAGGTGAAGTTTACTGTACATGTATTTAAGGCGCTCTATCGAGTTTGTTTGCTTGTTTGTTTTTTTTTTTTTTTTTCATGCTGATCGTTCGACAAAAAATGACCGCCGATGGGCTTTGATTGCCTGAGGCATATTTGACATAGATCTCCGAAACGTACGTATGCACAGAATTTCTATTTCTCAAAACCTTACAGGAAGCAAGTATTCAGGGTCCTCCGCCAATTTATCCACTATCATTCATTTGTCTGCAACTCAGGTTAGCGATATGGCCCCTTGTGGCTTCTTGTTTCCATCGATCTATTGCAGAATTTGATGTACTATTTCAAAGGTGACTGAGCTCACCTGATACTAGTATGTAGCTGTTTGCCATAGAGAAGAAATAATAACACTGATAATTCTATTTCCCTGACATGTACATTCAAGCGGAAAATATATGTTAAAATATCTATCTGACACTATATTCCATTCTTAAAAATGGGCATTCATCAACAATCGCGGATCCAGAGGGGGGGGGGGGGTGAATTAATTAAATCCCTTCTCTCCCTGGAATTTTCGAAGCATGGTTAATAAAGCTTATAAGATATATTTATTTCACAAGATAAAATCCAGATTCCTTTTTTGTTGTCTCCCCTTCTTTTATTTTTGCCCTTCAAACATTTCGGACCATTGGACCCCTGAAAACTTCCTGGATCCGCATATGATGTGCAAATCTGGCATTCGTCAACAAAAACTGTCGGATTCTTACCATATCGTAAGATAAGTAATTCAGAATGATTTTTTAGAACATTGGATCGACAATTTTTTTGTAAAATCAAAACAAAAAATGTCGACCTAATGTTGCGCTCTCCAACATTCTTTGAAATTCATGGCAATGAAGGGATGGTATTCAATCATGGTGCATTACTGCACATTCAGATGATCTGAGAACCAGTTATGCAGAAAACATGCACTATATTAAAAATAAACTAGAAATCATATTTCAGTCGTCTGTAATCTTCAATACATATATAATTATATATAAACAGCACAAAAGAGGTGAAAACAGCCACGTTCACTATTCAGACAATGTCGGATCAGCCCAACAAAGGGCGAATGCACGTCACTTGGAAAAAAAGATATAAAAGCACAAAAAGATACAATCGACCACGACACTAAACGTGTTAAACCCAGCGGAAGGGACAGTACATCCATTGAGCCGTCTGGATACACGAATATGTACTTGTATCCAAACGGAACAAGGGACAGTACGTCCCTCATTCCCTTCGGACACAAGTACATAAAAAAACATACACACACTCTCACTATAGTCAGAACCTGTACTGTACAGAAGCTCGAAAGGCTATAACTAGTACACAGGTAGGCTTTCATTTTAAGAAGAAAAACTGATATGTCCGTGATGAAAATCAAAACTTTTGCTTTTTTGAAAAACATGTAAAATATGCTGGAAATATGTTGCTAAAAACAGCACATATGTAACGTAAATACAAAAAGTGCTAAAATGCACTCACTTGATTATACCCCGCCATATAATGGTGGGGGTATATAGTGATGCACTTGTCCGTGCGTGTGTGCATCCGTGCGTCCGTGCGTCCGTGCCACCTGTGGTTTCCGGACATTTAAAGGAAAACTCATTTCTTGCATATAGCTTTTACACCAATAAATACAGGTCAAGTTCAAATATGGGTCATGTCCCTAAATTTTGTGAAGAATAATGCCCCTTGAAACTTAGAAAAGTTCAAATTTTTGTGGTTTCCGGAAATTTAAAGGTAAACCGGTACAGATAACCAATTCATTTCTTGCATATAGCTTTTAATTAAAAAAATACAATTCAAGTTCAAACATGGGTGATGTCCCTTAATAACATGCAGAGTTATGCCCCTTGAACTTATAAAAATTCAAAATTTTGCGGTTTCTGGACATTTAAGAGAGAAAATCACTTACCATCGAGCATTCCCTATGAAAATCATGGAAAGTGCAAAAATTTACATTTCAAATTTTCTTATTTCATTATAAGAAAATGTAGGAATCTTAAACAAAACGGTGCATGAAATTGATATTTAGTCAATTTTTCATAGTTTTTATGGCATTTAAAGTTGTTACCATGGATACCGCTTTTTTGTATATATCAAAATGTCTAAAACAGCAAAATGTACACTATGTTTTCTTTAGTTTAAATGAAAGATGTCATAATTTCTAAAATGTGATATCATAGTTTGAGGTTTGGTCTTTAAGAATGATTATAAAAAGATCCTCTGCATATATTGAATATGTTGCTATGGTAACCGGAAGTTGACCTAGTTTTCATAAAAGGCCTCAACTAAATTTCATCATTTTTTAGGGTCAGCTAGTTCAAATCTGCAACCGGGTACAAACGAAAATAAACTTATTCAGTATAGTACCAAAGCTTATTGAGTTATTTGAAAAATAAAATTGGGAAGCCTCTTAACGGTTGCTATGGAAACAAAGCTTAAACTTTCTTAATTTTGTGAAAAAACAAAACAACAACAAATGATACATTACTCTTTTTCATCTGTATTGACTGGATTTATTCGTCATTTTGCCGTACAATTAATTTATAACTGTTGCATTGGTGTTGAATGAAATAATTGAATCCTTATATATATTTTTTTGTTTCCATAGCAACCATTTATCCCATTGCAACTCCTCAAAATAAGACTTAAACAGAGATTTAGAGACCAAAAATTTAGATTATGTTTTAGTTTTATGCCTTTTAGAGTGAAACAGTGATATACAACCTACGCACTGCATAGCAACCATTCATGGCATCCATAGCAACCATACATATCCCATAGCAACCGTTGATGTTTCTTTAATTGAATGCGATGTAACAATATTCCTAACAATCTTAAATCTCTATTAGCCAAATTGTAATATAAACGTTATAAAGATTTCAAGAAAGATGCAAATTAACCCCCATGCCCTCCTGATCAGTATTTTATATGTCCTTAGCAACGGATTAGAGTGTAAAACAAAAGGCTATAATGACTCTATTTATAAACCAAAAGCTGATATGTCTGGGAATAAAGATCAAGAATAACTGATATTACGTACGAAGATTGATAACCTTTTTAAGATAATTAAATTGCTGCAGAAAATAAACATTGAAAACACTGTTGAAGTTTAAGATTTTCAAGGTCAAAGGTCAAAGGTCAAGGTCACAGATTGGAAATAATCAAAATCATAGTATACAGCCTAAAGATTGCACTTTTCATTGGGTCTGTATTCAACTTCATGCAATTATGACTTATGGCAAGAGTAAATACCCTGTTGATTTCCAAGGTTTTAGGTCAAAGGTCAAGGTCACAGGTTGTAAATATTTTATATTGATACCTTTTAAAAAACTAAAACAGCTGGCCACAGCATGTCATGGATTTTGATGAAAATTTCTGTAATTATCAAACTTAATCTTAAAAACTGAAAACAAACTATATTATTGGATTTGAACCATGGTTACCACCGCAATGAGGTCTATCTATTTGACACCATCAGATATATGAGAAATAAGACATATTGTGGCATTCTGTTGTCATGGAAACCATGTCAAAAAAAAGGTCTATTTTTAGGGTCATATTTCGCCTGTTTTTGACTATTTTGAAGGTTGAAAATCATAATTTGGCACAAGTTATGGGTATTCGATGTCACCTTGACAAAATTAATGTCCATTGCTGAAAAATTCAAGAAATAAAATTTAGGGTGAAACTCGCAATTTTGTTATTAATGCTAATCAAAAACCGTTGCTATAGCAACTTGGAATCAATATATCGGTGTACCACATATTTGAAAACATTGTTTTTCCCCATTTTTGAGTCCTATGATTATGAAATAGGATACCTGTATACAAAATTCATTTATCATTTTCACTTGACATTCTAATCATTTCAAGGTCATATGTCCAAAGCTCAAAGTCATTTCTAACTTTAGACTCAAATTTACACAACAAACAGGATTTCCAATTATTTTGAATTGATTTCTTTAACTTGTTTCATTAGATATTTTGATTTTGAATATTGACAGTTGAACAATCTATCAAAAGAAGTAGAATTCATCACAGTTTTGTTAAATCATATTTCACTTCTATGTATGACATACTTTCAATAAGAGCATAAAATTGAGATTTTCTAGATTTTTCTCATAAAATATGTGACATTTATTTGGGTCTTCAATGGTATTCGATAATTTTGATACTCTTCCCAACAAATAATGCAGTTATCATACTTTGACCCCTTATTGATTGTTCCAGACCATTTACTGTTATTATCATGTCCTTTTTTAAGTGAAAAATCACATATTTGGCCTGAAAGTAGCAAATTATTTCAGTGACCTTGAAAATTGATCAAATGACCTTGACATTTTCTCAAGGTCGTGTTAGCATCAAATTATCTTTAATACATCTACATACCAAGTTTTGTAACGATAGCAGGGATACATCTTTAGAAATTAGCTTTTTACTTATGACATGTATTGGTTACAAATGTTACCGTAGTAACCTATTTAAAGGGCAAAAAAAGAAAAACCAGAAAAATCTCATTTCTACATTAATTTCCTTCGATTCCCATTAAGGCTTAGGATAGTACTATACAAGAAATAGGCAACTGTAATTCAGATCTTGTGCAACTGCATTATTACTTATGTCAAAAGTAAGTGAAACACAGGTAAAATCAGGTCAAAATAGGCCTAAAATGGCACATTTTGAAAAAGCATTTTTCTTGAAAGTGAAGTTTATATGGCGTACATTAAGAAGGAGCATTGAATAATCCAATTATATTAACTTAAGAGGGTTTAAATAATCTGTTTAGAAAATTGCATATACATTCAACATTCGTTTCCATGGTAAAGGGATGCGTACAATTGCCTTATTTAAAGGTTTTTTTTTTATACAAAACCTTGGTTAACATGGTAACGGAACGTCAGAGAAAAAATGGAAGGTCGTTTCATTCTGAGGACATCATATACACCTTGTACACAAAAATATCCAAAATCTGAGACATGTCATGGCCAAACATGTCAGATTTTTTTAGGTTGTTACAGAGAATCCATATTAAAATCCTTGTATACAGCCCAACGGTTGCAGTTTTGATAGTATCTTCACCAAACTTCATACAATAATTGCTTAGAACATAGAAAGTACCCAATTGATTTTCAAGGTCAAAGGTCTAGGTCACAGGCTGCCAATGTTTTAAAGTCTTTGTATACTGCGTAGAGGGTACATTTTTTTAATGGGTCTTCCCCAGACTTCATACACTTTTTTAAAATTACTATTGATTTCAAGGTCAAATGAGTTAAAGAAGATCCTGACGATAATCTCAACAGCACTCACAATAGAGGACAGTATTGAGCATCGACGGACCTAGAAAGCTAGAGGTGGGATCAGGTGCCCGGGAGGAGTAAGCATCCCCTGTTGGCTAGCACTCAAGTGAAAAAAGTAGGTCAAGGTCATTTTATGAAAGTTTGATTAAAGATACATCCAATATGCAAGTTTGGTACATGTAGCACTTATACTTTGCTCAATATAACCCTTTAAAGGCAGAATCGATCAAGCGGAAAAAGTAGGTCAAGGTCATTTTATGAAAGTTTGATCAAAGATACATCCAATATGCAAGTTTGGTACATGTAGCACTTATACTTTGCTCAATATTGGCCTTTCAAGGCAAAATCACTTGAGTGGAAAAAGTAGGTCAAGGTCATTTTATGAATGTTTGATCAAAGATACATCCAATATGCAAGTTTGGTACATGTAGCACTTATACTTTGCTCAATATTGGCCTTATAAGGCAAAATCACTCAAGCGGAAAAAGTAGGTCAGATGCTGCATCCGATGCATGGGTTCACTTCAGCATCTCAAGATGAATCACTTGTGCAAGTTTGGTTACTGTAGCATCAGTACTTTGTCAGATACTGAACTACCCCAAAAACTTTAACCAGACATTGACAAAGTCATTCAACCGGAAAATGTAGGTCAGATGCTGCATCCGATGCCTGGGTTCACCTCAGCATCCCAAGATGAATCACTTGTGCAAGTTTGGTTACTGTAGCATCAGTACTTTGTCAGATACTGAGTTGCCCAAAAACTTTAACCGGACGCGGACGGGGACGCGGACGGGGACGGGGACGCGGACGCCGGGGTTATAGCATAAGCTCATCTCAACTTCGTCGAGGTGAGCTAAAAACAATATATAAAATACATGCACTGTCTGAGGTTGCGTCTATGTAGAAAGTGCTATGGCGACAATGTCAGGGAAATATATTCAAAACACTTACTGTCAAACCCCTCGCGGGGAACTTTTTTACGAGCTCCACACGGCAAAGGGCATAAGTGTGACACAAATGAGTTAAATGTTAAACGTCTTCAAATTCAAAAGCATCATTTAAGACCTGATAAATTTACAGCATGGACATGCACGTTTCGGGTACTAAACCCTCGTCAGTGATCCTAAGTCTAAACAATGTAATATTGCCAAGTATGAAAATTTTCTCCAAAAATGTACCAAACGATGTAGCAGAATGGGTGGGATATGATGCTACAGGACCCACGTTTTAGAAATTTCAAGAAATTTTGTAACAGAAAATTTCAAATGCCTTGAAGAGAAAGACGATCAACCGAATTTGATCAAACTTAGCTACATGTGCCCTCGGGGACTCTTGGTCCACCAGCAGTGACACTCACCAAGTAGATCAAATGTTAAACGTCTTCAAATTCAAAAGCATCATTTAAGACCTGATAAATTTAAGAAGATCCTGACGATAATCTCAACAGCACCCACAATAGAGCACCGTATTGAGCATCGACGGACCTCTAGAAAGCTAGAGGTGGGTTCAAGTCACAGAAATGTTTAAAATACCGTATTTGTATACAGCCATGATGGCACAATTTCAATTTGAGCTTCTGACGAGCCAGTAAGGCTTGCCTGGAGTTCACTGAAGCGCATCTTGAAGTGGAGGAGGATATGCTTCAGTGATTCCGGGCCATCTTATATCTGACACTATTTCTATAAAAGATATCGATCGGTCCCTCACCTTTAGGCGAGGGAGGCCTATATTTCCCATTTACATGTGTGGGGCTTGTGGCGCTGAACTGTCATTTCCTATTAATCATCAAGGTAGATGAATTATTACCATACAGTGAAATCTCTTCATTCCATTCATCATACAATAGTACACATAATTTTACAAAAAGGAAACACTTAACATTTGAAAATTCCATCTGACGGTGCTTAGCAGAAAAACAAAAAATGGTTGCTAAGGTAAAAAGTTAGTTGCAATGGAGAATTTTGTAATCTTCCAATTATTGTAAGTCCTTCCATATATAAGTATGGAATAAAAATCAATATTTGGTAATATGAAATAAATCGGTATTATGCATCTGTGGAGCTGATAGGTATGGTAACTAAGGTGTATATCTCGTTGCTAGGTAAAGTGGGCAATTTCTGAGACATTTTAGATAAAAGATAAGCTCCATCTTAAAAAATTGCACATATAACAAGATAAAGCCCCCTCATAAATAGTTAATCTCAATTATTTGAAATGGTTGCTATGGAATACATTTGGTTGCTATGGAGGATTTTTCACATCTTATATATATAATTTCTCATGTTACTGCATATCACTGTAAGTCTTTCCATAAATGAGTATACAATAGATATTTATACAAGGAATATAGATAAACCGGTATCATGCATCTACTGAACTGAGAGGTATGGTAACTACGGTGTACAAAGGTGTACATCTCGTTGCCAGGTAAAACATGTAAAATGGGCAATTTTAATTACCTTTTTGATAATAGATACATTATTTCCAACATGAGAAAATATCCTTTTATGAGCCAAATAAAAAATTGCATACATAACTAGATAGAAGCCAGTAATAAAATGATAAATTTAATTAATGAAAATGGTTGCTATGGAATAAAATTGGTTGCTATGGAGGATTTATCACATCTTATGTATAGAATTTCTCATGATTTGTAATTTGCATATTATTGTAAGACTTTCAATACATTTGTATGGAATAAATATCCATACTTGGTAATACTTGGTAATATAAGATAAACCGGTATTATGCATGAAGGGTATGGTAACTAAGGTGTATATCTCGTTGCTAGGTAAAATGGGCAATTTCTGTGAAATTTTGAAAAAGATGAAATATTTGCAACATAAGAAAATTTCCTCATATGAGCCAAACAAAAAATCATATACATAACAAGTAAAAAACTTGTCATAAATAATCAAATTTAATTATTGAAAATGGTTGCTATGAAATAAAATCGGTTGCTATGGAGAATTTTTCCCCATATTACATATGAATATGTCTCCCTTAGTCTATTTATACAATATAAGAGGGAAAATTCATTTGTAAATAAGAGAAATAATTTAAAATTATTTCATATTGAAAATGATAAATTTTGAATTTTACTGAAAAAAGGGACTTTTTTAAACAATTTTTTCCAAGTTTCCTCAAAAAGGCTTCCCAATTTTTTTCATGATTATAATAAAGCTATGATTGGTTAATCAAACGCAATCTGTATGATATGTCCTGACTGTTGCAGATTTGAAATATTGAATTATGTTTTAGAGACATAATTTCAATTTTTCAAAATTTAAAAAATAGGCCTACTTCAGGTTACCATAGCAACGGAGTCACTTCAATTTAATGCATGTTATTTAATTTTTCTTTAACACTATATATGAGACATTTGTTTGATACTTAATTGAATTTAATTGAACAGTGGGAAACATGAAAAAAATACGCTGGAAATCTTACAAATTTATAGAATTTTTTTGTCTCACTGGCAGGTTTCCATGGTAACAATTAAAACACAGGCAAATATTCTTTTAAAAACTTTAAAAACCTTTTTATTGCTATAAATGGTCAAGAAGCATCAAAATAATTACAAAAAAGGTGAAAAAAGGAAAATCAAAATTTTGAAGTTTCCATGCAATGCTCGATGGTCAGTGATTTTCTCTCTTAAAGGAAAACCGTTACTGTACAGATAATCAATTCATTTCTTGTATATAGCTTTTACACCAAGAAATACAGGTCAAGTTTGAATATGGTTTACGTCCCTCAATTTTGTGCAGAGTTATGCCCCTTAAAACTTATAAAATTCAAATTTTGTGGCTTCCGGACATTGGAAGAAAAACCGTTACAGATAACCAATTCATTTCTTGAATGTAAATTACAGGTTAGGTTTGAATATGGGTCATGACGCTCAATTTTGTCCAGAGTTGTGTCCCTTCGTACTTGGAGAAAAATCAATATTTTGTGATTGCTTGACGTTTAAATGACTAGCTGTCACAGGGAATATATTTATTTCTTAGACATAGCTATGAGAAATACAGGTCAAGTTCAAATAAAGGGTTATGTTCCTCAATTTTGTGTTGAATTGTGCCCTTTCAAACTTTTTATACATTGCTTATATGTAAAGTATGCCGGATGGAGGTATCATTGATCCTTAGATCAACAATAAATTTCATTTTCATTTAAGATTTCTTTGTTAACATACAATAAAGCAGGTTAACAACTTTGTATAAAAATTGATTTTGATAAAGTTTCACCGTAGGTACCAAATTCACAGATCATTTAAAATTTTCTCCATTTTACACAAAAATCACGGATATCGACAAAGTTAAGATCAAAATATCAGAGATACTGAATATCAACGATTTTTTCAAACACATAGTAAACTGTGTTCCTGAGACAGACTGTTCATAATTTTGAAAAAAAAGTATATGTCCGGGTTGAAATAAGAGAGAACAAACGCTCAAGAATAATGCCATTTTGTGGGGTTTTTTTTAAAGTATCAGTGCGGTAAAATTTGCCTAAATTTGGGTGGAATGTAAACAGTTTTATAATTTTGCGGTATCCATCATACTATTCGACACGTAAACGTAATTCAGGGGTTATTACTTACGTTAGAGAAATCCGAACTGTACAAAAGAGTACCTCAAGCTCAAGCTCAATTTTTATAGAAATTACCGCGAAGCATTTTCTTACATATACTTCATTCAGTTTAGATCACCTTTTCAAACTTGCCCGCTTTTAAGTATGTAGTGAATTAAAGTCTTCAATAGAGTCAGAAATGATACATTTTCCATAATAAATTGAAATATCTATATAATTGAAACTCAATGAGTGCTAAAACGGAAGATGCGCAAGAATGGTTTTATATCCTGACCAATGACGCACCTTAAAACATTTGATACGCTGATTGATATACAAATTTGAGTATCCAGATGAAGTTTGAATAAATTACGACATCATACGAAGAAATTATGTCGATTTTCAAAATTGTGGACTTTGGGAGTTTTATCCATGACCAAACTACAACGTCATTTTGACGTTATCGGAGAAAATGGCGTCAAAAATCTTCGCATTCAAAATACAAGAAAAATTAATACCGAACGTATCGTATTGAAACTTTACATGAATAAATTAGAAAATTCAATCTTTATCATATTATATTTGTGGATAAAATTACATTGCAGGAAGCAGACGTCACTCCATTGAAAATGGACAATTTTGGAAGTAAAATTGGAAAATATAAAGCTTCAATATTTTAATCGTAAATTCATATTTTCTCATTTAATCATCTCTGGGTATTGTTGATCATTTTGTTCGTTTTTGACAAAGAATGAAAGATTCACCTATAGGATTCCTAATAATTAACTATCAATTATGGTCAATAGACTCAAAATTGCCATTTTTTGTGACTGTGTCATCTTAAATTTCAGTATCCTGCCTTTGATTAAAACACGATTTATCTCATCTATGAAGATTTTGTCAGCTAAATCAATATTAATTTCCAATACCTTAATCAGAACAGGTAAAACATTTAAAAATATTATGACGTCATCAAGAAATTCACGGAAACGTTAAAAAATGCATATTTCAAAGTCTCATAGAAAATTTTCCTGTGGATAGAATCAAATATAAGTGTGTATAATCAAGGACGGACAAGAAATGTATAATATCAGGAATTTTGAGACAAATTGAATTTGGTGTCCAAGTGTTCAATACCTCCTTAAAGCGATATGTGAGACCCTCTGAGGGATATAAAGAGTTTTAACAAATATGGTACATGTACATGAATTAGAATAGGGATAAACGTACTGTGTTTTGTGGTTCCGACAGGTATATGTCGGTGACGACGGTATAACAGCGTTTCAAACAGTTCTGTATATCAGTTTATCACGCCTCAGACAAAAATGTTGGAATCTGATTGGTCAGATCATGGTCACATGACGCCGTGAAAAAAGCCGTATCAGGCTTGTAAATCCGTATCGGGCGAGTAGTTTATTATGACGTCGTGAATTGTATGATACAGAGACCCCAACACATACAGTAAGAGGTCTTCGACGTGATAAATTCGTTACATGGTTAGTTAGTGACCTGATACGGAAAAATACATGGTGTGAAAAGAAAACCCGTATCGGGCGAGGCGAAAGCCGAGCCCGATACGGGTTTTCTTTTCACACCATGTATTTTTCCGTATCAGGTCACTAACTAACCGTGTAACTAATAATGTTTATCATGTAAATCTAAAATCGATACCAAAACATACTCAGTTCTAACGACAGCGTGACGTTACGTTCTATGACGTCATAGGTTCCAATGTAGTTTTCGCGCACTGTTCCGAGGCGCAAAAAGTGTGCGTAACATCCTAATGTTGAAGTCGTTGTGCAATCAACACATCTAGACCTACAAAACATTAAAAAAAAAAAACTATTGCAGCAAGATTTACCGCCAATCGTTAATCGGTATCGCGCAAAAGTGTGAACATGGCAGTCGAGCGCATGCGTTCGATGGATGCCCTAGCCCGACTAGTGAGGTCAATATGTACAGCATTGTTCTCAAAACACGATCATTTAATACTGAATTGAAAGAGAACGTCAGTAGCTTTTTTTCAGGAAAAATTATTTGAATTTTCAACATCTGGATTTTCAGATATGAAGTACCCCTCCGGCACTACCGACATCATTATCTGGGGAGGCGCGGTACTCACTTCGCTTTCATCTCCTACAGCTGTTTACTATATAGCAAGGAACCATATTTCGCCGGTGACCATACTTCGCCGTTTCATGGTTAATTGCTTCTCGTTGGTTATTGGAATTGTTTGTCAAGCTTATTTTTCTATATCCTATCAAATATGACCATGGAAGTCATGTTTTGATATAATGTGACATCTCCTGCACTCAAATGTGACGAAAAATACCTCAAAATGAGGAAAAATTAATTAAATCACTAAATTTTAGACGTAAACATCCAAAATTTTCACAAAAACCAAACGAAGAAAACATTTTATTTGGCATCATATCGTTGAAATTGTGGCGACGAAAGATTTCCTGAAAAGAAAATCACAATTTTGTCCGTTTTGTGTGCAAAATAGATACTTATCAGCAAAAACGGCGAAATATGGTCACCCCCGAAAACATGGAAACGAAATATTTTGACGTTTTATTAGGAAACAATGAAATGAGTAAAATAAATCATTTTTGTAGTATTTCGATCGAGAATGGAGTTGATTTAAATTTTAGCAAAACCAATTATTGAATCGGCCACCAAGTATTGAAAATTCCCAGAATATATATGAAAAATGCGGCGAAATATGGTCACTTGCTCTATGGACCAATGGCTAAAACTGATGTCCAGTTCTCTCCTTCACATCCGTCCAAACTCATATTTTTCATTAATTGTGAATACTATAAAAGATTTTAAAAGTCTCCACACTTAAAAATAATAAAAAAAACCCCGTCCCTGGCCATTTCTTTGAATACGAAATACTGTATATTGGAACCATAATAGGAGTCACGTGGAGTATGAGGAAAGGAAATCTCAAACTGCTAAGTTTACATTTTCCGTTTGTCTCACGACGTAAGCGAGTGAGAATCTCCTGTCTCAGTCGCAACGTATTGATAGATTATTTTTCTCACTCACTTCATCTGCACAATCAATGTTATAGCGAGCGGAGCTCGCTGCAAAGGCCCGAAGGGCCTTTGCGAGCGAAGCTCGCATTTATGGTAACGCGTATACATAAGTATGGGAAAATGCACGAGCAAAAGATATACATACTTGGAGCTGAAAAAGTATGGTAACAGGACCGAGGATACGGGTAAAAGTGACTCTATTCCCTTAAACGACAGAGCAGGAGAACATACCTTGACAAAGTCGCAATGGATAGAATTCTTCTATTTTATGGCGTAATAAAATTAAGTGAAACTTGCCGAATTGTTCGTCTAAAAATCAGAAACTCAGCGGCAACTAATCCGCCATCTTTATCACTAATGACGACACAACGTTACGTAACTCTGTAGTATACTTGACGTCATTATTCCTCCATATGTGACGTCATGGTAGCAGTGCGCCCATTTTCACGTGCAAGAATGGTACATTATTGTAGTAACGCAAGAAGGAAAAGTAACACAAAACTGCCGCGATTTTCTAACACTTTTCAGTGTATCAAAAAAACAAAATAGGTATGATCGAAATAATCATGTAGTAAAGAAGAAAGATTTGAATTTTTTAAACGGATTTCAAGGTCACTAGAGAGGAAATAGGAGGGATTTCAGACTCCCTCGTTTATGATCTACGTCTGTGTAAAGTTGATTGGATGGGTCCATATTTTTTTCTTTTCTTTTCTTTTCTTTTCTTTTTTTTTTTTTTTTTTTGCAGTGGGAAGGGGAGGTCAAGCTTGACCGGCGGGGAGGATTCCTGGAATCACAAAGTTATGATTTTGAAAAGTTTTTGATTTTGAGATCAAGGTTTTAAGGTTTTACAAAATTTTCGATGCCTTTTTTCTCCGCTCGCACATAAGGCTTTGCCTTGATTCATATTATGCAAGATCGCATGTGCAGCGCGTGCAGCGTGTCCGTTCTGATTTTTAATTTAGTCACCTTCCTAAACCATTGTTCAAAACTTGGGCACCTTTTCTGCCCAAGTAAATTGATGACGTCATAACAATGGAGAACAATCGAACAGTGCGCGAGAACATTCGTATAGTCTTGGTTAGAAGTATTTGCGATCTTCCGTATTCGCTGAGATGAAACTCTTGAAAAGGGAATTGTTGCACATTCGTTTGAAAACATACTACGACGTCACAGTGTATTAAGTCTATAGAAGAGATAAAAGGAAATACTGACAGCAATTACAACAGCACTCACAAATGTGTACCAAAGCAAGCTGGAGACAATGTCAGTAGAAGACATTCAAAACACCTACTGTCAAACCCTCACGGGGAACTCTTTTACAGCTCCACACGACAAAGTTCACAAATGTTCTAATCTGAAAACTCTGCTCGCGGTGACCTAATTTTTGGCGTATCTTTTCACAAAAAAGCAGCGATTTCAGAAAGCAAGAATGAAACTGACATTGGCGGTGCATATATACATAATAAATTTCATAATTTGTATTTTGTTACGGATATGCAACACAAGGCAAGTGCATTTATCGTATGTAAAGCGCTTTACGTGCATTACATGTACGAAAGATGCACTTGCTTTATGTTGTATAACCTTAACAAAATACAAATTATGATACTTATTCTCTATTCATTATCATTAAAATGTCCTTTGACCCAAGGAAAGGATATCTTTCCCCAGCGTTTCTATTGATATTCCAGCCCACAGTGGGAGAATGAGTCTATCCCTTTTCTGTTTTCCCTTTAAAAAGAAAAGAGGGACATACTTCTTTGAGGGTCGTTAACAATTGGCTTCGAGCTCCTGTGGATAAATTATTCATTATAAAACCGATATTGCCACTTTCACCAAAGGTGTATATCAATAATTCAAAAATGACCAAGCGAAGTTGTTAAACTGGGGGGGGGGGTTTAAGAATTTATCAAGATCAATAGAATAACAAGAGTTCCAAGTGGAAAACAACAAGCAAACAATTTAGAACCTGACAACCATCATAAAAACATGCACATCATTTATACCAAATTTCGTCAAAATTCGTCGTGTGGCTTCGGAGGAGAATCTGAAATCACCACATAACGAACTAAGCACTCCATATAATGTTCTTAGCACCGCATATAATGTACATACCACCCTATATAATGTTCTTAGCACCACATAGAATATACATATCATCTCATATAAGGTTCTTGGCACCGCATATAATGTACACACCACCCCATATAATGCTCTTAGTACCGCATATAATGTTCTTAGCGCTCGATAAAATGTATTTAGCACCACATATAATGTAATTAGCGCTCGATAAAATGTTCAAAGCACCGCATATAATGTACTTACCTCCCCATATACTGTATATATCACCCCATATAATGCACTTAGCACCGCATATAATGTACTAATCACCCCCGCATATAATGAACTAATCACCCCTTGCAATGTACATACCATCCAATATAATGTTCATAGTACCGCATACAATGTACTTAGCACAACATATAATGTTCATACCACCCCATATAATGTTCTTAACACCGCATATAATGTACTCAGTACTCCATAAAATGTAATTAACACCGCATATAATGTACTAACCGACCCATATAATGTACATACCACTCCATATAATATACTTACCCCTCCATATACTGTACTTACCACCGCATATATTGTACTTACCACTCCATGTAATGATTTACCACCGCATATAATGTACTTACCACCCGATATAATATACTTATCACTCCATATAATGTATTTACCAACGCATATAATGTACTTACCACCCCATATAATGTACTTAACACTCCATATAATGACTTAGCACTCCATATAATATACTTAGCACACCATATAATGTATATACGTGTACCACTTCATATAATCTACTTAGCACACTATGTAATGTACTTAGCACTCCATATAATGTACTTACCCCTCCATATACTATACTTAGCACCGCATATAATGTACTAACCACCCCATATAATGTACTTACCACCGCATATACAATGTAATGTACTAACCACCGCATATAATGTACTTACCACCCCATATAATGTAATTATTACTCCATATAATGTATTTACCACCGCATATAATGTACTTACCACCCCATATAATGTACTTAGCACTCCATATAATGTACTAAGCACTCCATATAATATACTTAGCACACCATATAATGTACATACCACTCCATATAATCTACTTGGCACACCATGTAATGTACTTAGCACTCCATATAATGTACTTACCACCCCATATAATGTACTTAGCACACCATATAATGTACTTAGCACTCCATATAATATACTTACCCCTCCATATAATTTACTTAGCACCGCATATAATGTACTAACCATCGCATATAATGTACTTACCACCGCATATAATGTACTTACCACCCCATATAATGTACTTAGCACTCCATTTAATGATTTACCACCTCATATAATGTACTTACCACTCCATATAATGTACTTAGCACTCCATATAATGTATTTACCACCGCATATAATGTACGTACCACCGCATATATTGATTAAACCATCCCATATATTGAAATATCTCATAATAAGACAGCGATAGCGTTCCATATTCCAGTGTTTTGGGGCAAAGGTTTTGATAAATAGATACAAGAAAATGTATCTATAGTAATTATCCTATAGTTTGTATGATCACGGATTGGTATGTTAAAAGCGAAAACAATTTTGGGGTAAAATATGGACTTTCGTGCAAGAATTAAACGTTTCCGGAAAGCAATATTAAATTCATTATATTTGCATAAATGAGAGATCTTTATAACTACTTTGATGTGATTATCCATTCACTTTATCAATCTTAAGAAAATATTTATATAAACCATGAATTTCAAGCATTCTGAATCTCTACAAATGAAATTGAGTGCTTGATTTTTATATTGAGGGCTCGAATTTTAAATTTTACATTGAGTGCTCGAATATCGTATTGAGTGCTCGAATATTATATTGAGAGCTCAGATTTTAAATCGAGCGCTCGAATTTTATATTGAGCGCTCAGAGGTTAAATTGAGCGCTCGGATATCAAGTTGAGCACTAAAATTTTAAATTGAGCACTCAGAATTTAAATTGAGTTCTCGAATATTAAATTGAGCGCTCAAATTTTAAATTGAGCGCTCGAAATTTTAAATTTTAAGCGCTCAGAATTATAAATTGAGCGCTCAAATTTTTATGAAGCGCTCGAATATCATATTGAGCGATCGAAATTAAAATTGAGCACTCGGATTTTACATTGAGCGCTCGAATATCATATTGAGTACTCGAATTTTATATTGAGAGCTCAGATTTTAAAACGAGCGATTAAAATTGAGCGCTCGAATTATAAATTGAGCGCTCGAATTATAAATTGAGCGCTCAGATTAAAATATTGAGCGCTCAAATTAAAATATTGAGCGCTCAAATTTTAAATTGGGCGCTCGAAGTTTATATTGAGTGCTCAGATAAAAATATTGAGCGCTCAAATTTTAAATTGAGCGCTCGGAAATTATTATGAACGCTCGAATAAGAAATTGAGCGCTCGAATTATAAATTGAGCGCTCAGAATTAAAATTGAGCGCTCGAATTATAAATTGAGCGCTCAGAATTAAAATTGAGCGCTCGAATTATAAATTGAGCGCTCAAATTATAAATTGAGCGCTCGAATTATAAATTGAGTGCTCGAATTATAAATTGAGCGCTCAGAATTAAAATATTGAGCGCTCAGAATTAAAATTGAGCGCTCGAATTATAAATTGAGCTCTCGAATTATAAATTGAGCGCTCAGATTAAAATATTGAGCGCTCAAATTTTATATTGAGCGCTCGAAAATTATTATGAGCGCTCGAATATAAAATTGAGAGCTCGAATATTAAATTGAGCGCTCGAATTATAAATTGAGCGCTCGAATTATAAACTGAGCGCTCAGATTAAAATATTGAGCGCTCAAATTTTAAATTGAGCGCTCGAAGTTTATATTGAGTGCTCAGATTAAAATATTGAGCGCTTAAATTTTATATTGAGCGCTCAAAGTTTATATCGAGTGCTCAGATTAAAATATTGAGCGCTCAAATTTTATATTGAGCGCTCGAAGTTTATATTGAGTGCTCAATTTTTATATTGAGCGCTCGAAGTTTATATTGAGTGCTCAGAATTTAAATTGAGATCTCGCATATTAAATTGAGAGCTCGAAATTAGGAAATTGAGTACTCTATACAAGTTATATTGAGAGCTCAAATTTACAGAAATTGAGCGCTCGAAAATTATACTGAGTGCTCAAATTTTATGTTGAGCACTCGAATTTTTTTAATTGAGCGCTCGAATTTAAAATTGAGCGCTCAAATTTAAAATTGAGCGCTCGAATTTAAAATTGAGCGCTCGAATTTAAAATTAAGCGCTCGAAATTAAAATTGAGCGCTCGAATTAAAAATTGAGCGCTCGAATCTAAAAAAAATGTTCCATGTGACCCTTAACGGGCTCCGTAGTTATCCCTCATTCTACTGTGTGCAAATTCCCCAACATAAAACAATAATTCAACATAAATATTGTGGTGGAGAGGCCATATGGTTACACAAGGCACTTGCGAACCCCAAATGGAGGCAGAAACATGTATTCGGGAGGTATGAGCGTCCTCTGACTGCATGCAAATCTCGCCGCAAAAATCAAGTAGAAACGTGTCAAACCCGGTAATATACATAGAGGTGAAATGTTAAACGTCTTCAAATTAAATAGCATCATTTAAGAACAGATACATTTGCAGCATGGACCAGACATGCACGTTTCGGGAACTTAACCATCAATAGATATAATGGGTAGGATATGATGCTACAGAGCCGACGTTTTAGGAATTTCAAGAAACGTTTATAACAGAATTTTTCGAATACGTTAAATGAGTTTAACACGATCGAAGTTGATCGAACTTGGCTACATGTGCCCTCGGGGACCCCTGGTCCACCAGCAGTGACACTCAACAAGTGGTACATGTACAATTGTTAAACGTCTTGAAATTCAATAGCATCATTTCAGAACATATAAATTAGTAGTTAGAGCCAAACATGTATACGTTTCGGTTATCTAACCCTCGTTAGTGATCCTCAATGTCCAAAACGTAGAAAATAAAGCGAAATGACAGAATATATGAAACATTCAAGGATTAATTTATCGAGATATAATATCACTGTCGCATATCACATGAAATGCAAATGATACGTTCCACGAGAACCCCCTTTGATTCAAACAGGTTAATACCGTCCAAATTTACTTAATATGAATTTATTTTAGGCCTAGTCATTTTACTATCATTATCAATTATAAGATGGTAATCTATTCTGGTCAAGAATAGTCGTATATTCAAATTTTATATTTGTCCGTGTACCATGTCATAACATGTGGTGAGCATCGAACATTTTCTTGATCAGAATAGATTATCATCCAAAATGATTCTAATGAATTTGAAGACGTTAAAAAATAATGTCATTGATAATGATGGCCAGTACCATTCCTATATCCGACATTCTTGCGTCGCAGACCCTCAAAAAGAGGGAGGGACGGCTCTAATATAATAAGAAAATATGGGTTGTACACAGTAACTCAACGGATATAGGTCGACATTTTGTTTTGAATTTAACCGTCATTTTAGGATATTGATGAGACATGGGTTTTACGTCACATAAACGTCAATTTGTACGGGAAATTAGTGCAACTACAACTACCACACGATGGTATTATCAGGTCGAAAGTAGTTCGACTAGCATGTCGAACTAAGCAAACCAATTTGTGAAGGTATAATATGCTTAAAAAGACAAATCAAATTCTTGATAAAGTTAAATTAAGTTTTTTTTTTAAATTAAATGAAATAATTCAAGATTTTAATAGATTCAAACAAGGCTACTTTGTTACATTGAACACGTCTGTTAAAACTCTATCACATAATTATAATGTAACTGAACTATTTATGTTCAGACCTTTTCTCTAGCCAATAACAAACAACAAATAAATGGAAATGGTATTGCAATTGATAAAATCCTTACAAATGTAATTAGTATACGCCAATGTTTAAGAAATAAAACTTGACTTTTCGACAAGTCTATTTCCCATAGTAGACTAATAAGTTTCCAATTCGCTTAAATGAATGAACTCATCATTCTAGAAAGGGGAATCTGATGCGAAAACCCCCATTATACTCAATTACTATATGCAAAAAAACCCCCCTATAATTGCAATTCTATTTTAGAAAGACATATTTTTTTCATAATCAATGACGGAACATTAAAAGAAAATAGTTGAAGGACTCAGCTATAGTATAAATTCCGATACAAAAATCGAGGAAAGTGTGGGTTTATTCTTCCAATTCAAGGCAATGGAGCATCTTGACAATTTTCTAAGAATCTTTAAAATGAGTTTAACGTTCTGGGATAGTGCAATACATAATTGGCCGCTAAATTGAAAACCAAATCATGGCGCACATTTCTCGGTATCATAATTAAAAGTGACAAAAATTAGAAATAATTCCATTTTTTATCTATGGATCCCTTTAAATTGAAAATTGAACAATGGATGAGCAAAATTGACCAATGGAAAAAGAAATAATAATGCACTTCGTTATTGTACATGAGAAATGATTATAAATTACTACTATCATTGTTTTGTTTAAGTTTTTCGCTATTTTTATCTAATTTTCTAAATAAAAGAATTCACCTTATTCTTGGTGGTTGTTCTTATAAAAAAAGATTAAGAGTGTTCAGAAATGGTATAAGAAATTGTAATTACATGACCACACCTTTATTGTCGAACCTTAACTTTTGACTTAGTGACCTTGACCTTTGGGTTTGACCTAGGTTAAAAATAACTTTATATATATAATTACCTATACCTGGTATTTCACATATAGATTCATCGTGTCCAGGCCTTTCAGTCCACTTAAAAACGTTTACCCGGGTTCTATCTCATGAATGATAAGGACCAGGGCTTTGATATTTCATATGTGAATTCCTCATGACCACTTTCTTTAGTCTTTTGACCTAGTGACATTGACCTTGGAATTTGACCTTCTTCTAAAAATAACCTGGGCTGTATCTCCTAGCTGTAAGGTTTAGAGCTTTAGTAGGGGACGTAGTCGGCGCAAAGCGCCGACGAAGTCGCCATCAAGATAGACGTGTGTACATGAATAAGCAAAAAGCATGCATTTTCACGTCTTTCTTACCATTACCTTCGATTCAAAATATGTGTGCACGGTTCATGCGGAAACGACGAACGTTAGAGAAGATAGTAAGGTTACGAATGGAAATGCACATCACAGGCTTCCGATAATTATGTATCAAAAAATAAAAACCAACCTTTTGTTGGATTTTATCGTACATACAGGGAAAGAAGAACAACAAACGGTCAGCTTTTATTTTTTCATTTACTTTTTAAATAGATAAACATCGGCAGCTTGTGATGTTCATTATGTCGTCGTTTTATGAAACGTAAATGCGCGTGTACCGCATACATTGTACATAAACAAGTAAAAAATAAAGAGGGAAGACGCCTTTTGAACAGAGATTTTAACACGAAATGAAATATTCTATCGCAAGATCGTACTGCCGAAACCGCACGCAACATGTAACAGATCAATTTCAGTCGAAACTACAGTAAGAAACGTGTGCTAATCACAACCTACCTCGACATTTTAAAACATTTCACTGGTGAAGATGAATGGCAAAAGAAGATCAAACATTCAACCTAAATTTTGAATAAGTCTGATCCACTAATACCCGAATTTGCACAGTATACATCCCAAAAACTTACGGAACCTATGGGTATCCACAAGTGCTGTACACACTGTACACGATGTCGGTGCATGCACAGCCAGTCCTTGAACTTCGTCTGGCATGGTGCGTCATTGACTACGTCACACTGTAAATCAAGGCCACTCGCACAGTGGACGCGTGCACTATATATAGCCTGACTAGGCATTATATGCACTCATAATTATGTCATGCAACTACAAGGAGCAATGGGGAATCGCCAAAGATATGGTACATCGATTTAAATTCCTTGTTGGGTCTTTTTTTTCCTGTACGTATGATAAATAACAACAAAGGGTTGATTTTTATGTTTTAATAGATATAAACATCGGCAACCTGTGGTTTCTACTATATTGTTGTATGTACAGCTCTTTATCTCCAAATATTGATTGCAAACATTTTTTTTGGAATGACATGTATTTATTTCATGCTGGATTTATTATCATTATCATTTTTCTTGAAAGAAAGGGGTGGATTTTTTTTATCCATCATTTTTGTTTGTCTATCATTTATTCATCTATAGCTACATCTCTTTATATCAAATATTGATTGAAAACATTTTTTTCGGAATGACATGTCAAATCGTAATTTATTTCATGCTGGATCAACCATTATTTCATTTCCCTTGGAAGGTGGGGGTTGTTTTTTTAGGGGGGGGGGTTCTTGATATGACCAAGCCGGGACTTTATTATCTTTTTTAATTTCCATTTACATATATTCATCTGTGTTGCTTGGACCCCTGCCTTTTACTGTCTTGTTTGTGTGTGGTCATCTAACAGTGAGAAGGTTGTTTTACACAATAATTGTGCGTTCTTCGAGACCTCTGGGAAATCGGAATAGTGGGAGGGTTGTGCACACGTAATGCAGGATAACCACACCGTCTGCTACTTAATGTGGCAGATGGCCGTCCACAGTAAGTCGGCACCGGTTGCCCATTGGTCTCGTCCAGGTTTATGTGTGGTCTTTTATGTTTAATGTTTCTATGGTGTGAGTTGGTGTCCCTTTTGCGTCACTTTCTGTGGGTATCTGTTCTGTGGTTTTTTTTTTTTTTTTTTTGCATTGGGTGTTTTGGGTTTTTGCTGTGGGTGCGACAAGCCTATTGTTGTTGGAGATCCCCTCCTTTCTTTTAACTTTTCTATCAGTGCTACGTCCCCTTCATGGCTTTGCCATAGTTCATATTATTTTACATGTAGATTCTTCGTCAACGTTCATTTGAGTAAATAACCTTTTACCTTTTAATCTCACCATTTAAAAATGAAATTGCTATTTTACTATTAAAAACATTCTCCACGAGCAGTGGTGTCTTCTGACATGTCTTATTCAAGCCTTCATGATATGCTTGTGTCACCCATATCTTATGTTTTTGAAACGCAAGTTGTTCATCTATTCAAAGCCCTTAAAGCGCTAAAAGCGATTTGAAAAAAAAGGAAGTGAACTTTTAAGAAAATAAAAAACAATTTTTATCAATATTTTAAGAAAAAATGGCTTCGTTTCAGGTCATTGCAGAAGAGAAGAGTACCAATGTCTTGACGGTGAATGCATACCATTTGACAAATTCCGAGATACTATTGTGGATTGTGAGGATGGGTCCGACGAGCCGGTCCTTTCTGTCCGTCCTTCCCAGCTGCTCATCGTTCATACCTGTATGGTTATTTTCGAGCTACTATTTAGATTCTAACAGGTTTTCTATCCGATCGTGTGATATCTGGCAATTTTGGTTCCTCTAGTCTAGTTGCCAAATGGCTATGTTGGGGAACCAAAAAATTGTTACGCACAAAATGTTTTTTGCATGAAAGTGATGTTAATACCCTCTTCTTTGATAATCCGGCGGATGCCACTCTGGCAGCCTTTGGCATTTCGACATTTTTGGGAAAAATTGGAATTTAAAAAAAAAATCGTTGAAAATTGGAAAAACGCAATTATTTTGCCGATACTGTAGCTAGAACAACACATTAGTATCAAAAGAGCGGCACTGCCATTGCCTTTACGTCTCAAACTCAGTTTATCAATTTACGCGTCCCTAAAATGGGGAAAACTATGGATATTCGATGAAAACCGTTGAAAATGTGGAAAATATCACATCTTTTTTTTATTCTGTAGATATACCAGGCAATCGAAAAGGATGTGTTAAAGTATCAACTCGCCATCTGTTAAAATCTTACAGAAAACTCTTACTCTTTTGAATTGCACAGGTTAATTAATCGATTATGGTCTTTCGAAAAAAGAAGTTTTCTTAATATCATCAGTGAATAAAAGTAACAATTTAGACACACCAGCTATTAGGAAATAACAAAACATTAAAAAAAATATGTTACATAACATTTTACAAATGCAAAGGCAACGTACACATTTATCTTTGGTACTTTATATGTTTAGTTCAAAATTTCAAGAATCTGCAATGAATCTTAAAGGCAACACGAATTCAAATGTCGTGAATTACACCGATGTCCTTTGCCGAGTGGAGCTCGTAAAAAAGTTCCCCGCGAGTGGTTTGACAGTACATGTTTTAAATGCTTTTCCCTGACATGGTCGCCATATCACTACATGTAACCTCAAACAGTGCATTTTTGTAGATATAGTTTTCATTTTCGTTGGTGAACATCGAGGGCGGTTGCGTCTAGCCAAACAGGGGATGCTTACTCCTCCCGGGTACTTGGTCCCACCTCAAGCTTGCTAGGGGTCCGTCGATGCTCAATTTGGTGCTCTATTGTGAATGATGTTGAGAATGTCGTCAGGATCTTCTTTATCTCATTTGTGATCAAGGATTTAGAATCTAAAAATGTGTTGAACATATCAATTAGCCACCTGGTTTCACATGACCTTGACCTCAAGATGAGTGTCACTGCTGGTGGAACAGGAGTCCACTAGGGCACATGTAGCCAAGTTTGGTCAACTTCGATTGATCGTCTGTCTCTGTAACGCATTCGAAAATTACTATTATCAAAATTTCTTGAAATTTCGTAAACGTGGGTTCTATAGCATCATATCCAACCCATCCTGCTACCTCTTTCGGTATATTTTGGTCATAATAATTTTCATATTTTTTGGCCATTTAACATTGTTTAGATTGAGGGTGACTGACGAGGAATAAGTACCCGAAACGTGTATGTCTCGTCCATGCTGCAAATTTATCTACTGAATTTGAAGACGCTAAACATTCGCACAAAATTTGGAACTTTCTCCTTAGACAGCTTGAGTCTTCATTCGTGTCATTTTCTTTGACTATCAAAGTTGTTTCAATACACAATGGTTCAGATATATATTTCTTTTGGATTGTTTTGTACCATAAGTAACAAATCATTGAAAGACATAATATAGAATATATATTTATTGAGTTTACATTGATATGATATAAGCAATCATTCTTTGTAAAAATGTCGAAGGGTTCCAACTCTATACCTTCTTGAAGAAAATTCAAAACCAATTTCCATGCGCACCAGACACGTGTTTCGAATATTAAATTCTCAACAGTTATGCTTTGAGCGGAGCCACCAAAAATAATTTCAGTAGCGCCCTCTTTAATTTTTTGAAATTAGTTTTTTTTTATATTTACATTACATTGTAAAGCATGTAACATTTTAATCATCAACAGAAATCTAAACACGTTTAAATGTCAATCGCATTAAGTCGTACATGGTCGTGTAACAGTTGAAGAATTAAAAGTTACAGACTGACTACCAAATATATTGATATAAAATTAATATTGGTTACTTATTTACATACATAAGATATGGTACATAATCAAATACAGAAGGCAACATAAATTATGTACATTATTTACAATGGATTTTTCTCATAATCCTTTTAGTACCCCTTCATGATTTTCATTGATCTATTATATGCTCATGTTAACCCGAAATCATGAAATATGACATGCTATTAGTATCCTTTTATGCGAATATCTATAAATTACATCTCATAAAATGTTTGTCTATTCATTCTCCTCCATCGATCCATCTCTTTCTTCAATCGTATGAAATGCACATTGTAATTATACCGCCATTATTCTCTCTAACCATTCCTATGATTTCAAACGCACCACACTTTATTCATGTGATGTTTTGACGGCCTCCAACAATTTACATTATGGTGCAAATTTCACAGGTAACGATATTTGGACACATTTATATGCCTCAGGAGATATTCGTTTTGACAATGTCCCTTTGAAACTGTACTGTCGCTCTAGGTTTTATTGTGTTTCATTAATCTACACTTTTCTCCCATGTTCTGTTTACTCTTCTTTTTTGCTAAAAGAAAAAAATTTGTCTGTATAAGATTTGTTATCTGATCACCAGTTTAAGTTTCGTATAATTGACATGTTATTACTTGTCTCAAAATGTTCTTGTCTCAAAGCTACACGTATGAAATACAAATTCAGTTGATCTTGAAATCATAAGATTAAATAGCGTTACTTAAATTTATCTTACGTACATATTTATACAAAAAAAAAAAAAAATAAGTGAGAAGTCTCTCTACTAACATGAATAATGGTAAATTTTATCTATTTAAAAATAGACGGAGTTCAAAATATGTGCCTAATCGAACTACGAACACATTAAATTAACATACCTTTTCTCACAAGTTTAAAAACGTAAACTCCACCAATGATGATCATAAGCGTGACACCTATTGTCACAATGGCGATCGTAGCTTCTATCATTTTGGATGTATATTAAACTGTATTCGAATTGTTCTAGATGTTCGTAAATAGTTGTTACTCCTTTTCAAACGTCTGTTAAAGTCACCGTCTGGTTCAATAACTATGTTCCTCCTTGAGCAGTCCCCTTATTTATCGATTTCGTTAAGTTCGAGAAACTTCTATTTTGATTTATATTCTTACGTCAGAGGAAATAACCTGAGCTAAAAATAGGTATTAAAGTTGTTCTATATTTTGCACGCACTCATTATATAATTAAGATGAGGTAATTAGTTCTGATTAGGAAAATCCATTCACGTGATCGATCAACATTGGTCCATAAATAGATTTTACATCAGGATGAGAGATAAATATACTTTGGTAGGTCGAATCCAATTGATGTTGTTTGGACGGGCGATAAAATAAAAAAGAAAACACTATTCCTAACGAAGTACTTGTTATAAGAAAAGTGTATTACTACAATTGATGAATATTATTTCAAAAACTTAAAATTTGACCATTTTTTTTTTATTTTGATTTATTTGATCAAATGTCAAATATCGGTACCTTTTAAAGTATGCAAAATAGGATCGCATTATCCACAAAATATTGGAATGAAGAAAATTGAAAAAAAAACGAACCATTTGGATAATGTTATTCAAAATATAAAACTATCATTATTTCCAAACTGATTAAATCCATTATCGAAAATTCAATTCCGTCTTTTCGATTTTACAGTCTTACGTTCGATTTACGCAGGTATTGGAAGTAAAAGCATTGTGACGTAATGAAATTCTTTCGAAATCGTCATATACGTAACCCTGTTTCCTTAATGTGATGACGCCAAAATGCGTTGACGCCAGATTCCTGCACAAATGGGAAGTAACTCTCTAATGCGAAAAGACCAAATTGAAGATCAGTACTCTTTTGACATCTTTCTATGATCTTCATTTAGCTATTTGAAGCCTATTTCTTCATAGATTCAAGAAAATGATTTTAATAATTGAAAAAAAGAACAATAACAGATAAGTTAATAGATGAATAAAGATGATTAGATTAGTAAAAACCAATGAAAATTACTGAATAAGAATAAAACGATAAATGATATAGATGTAGGATTTGAATAAGAAATTAGATAAATGAATCAAATTCAATAATTGATTAAATAAATAATAAAAAGAAAAGACAAATAAAAAAAAGATTAACAGAATAACAAGAAAAGCAAGATAAAAAGGAAATAAAAAGATGAGAAAATAAATTGGTATATAAATAAACGAATCAATGAATAAATTGATTAAATGCAAATAAATTAATAAATGCAAATAAATGAATAAAAAAAAAAACATTATTGTTGTAATCAAAGTGGTGAAGTGTTTAACTATTACCTATAAAAGTGACTTTATTGTTGTGAATAAATAAATAAATGAATAAATAAGTTAAATAAATAGATAATTGAATAAAGAATTTATTATCCAAGAGCTGAAGCGAATGGAAAAAAAGGAATAGAATAAAGGAATAAAAATGCATATAAAGAAAAAAAAATAATCTGAGACTGCCTTATATTTCAATATTGACAATTCCATGTATAGACGCAAAATGATGCAATGCAACGATTAGCGATTTTTATTCCTACTAAAGGACATGCACTGTTTATTCAGCTTTAGGATAATAGACATTATACATTTGAACTACTTGGTGAGTGTCACTGCTGGTGGACCAAGAGTCCCCGAGGGAACATGTAGCCAAGTTCGATCAACTTCGGTTGATTATCTGTCTCTTTAATTGCACTTTGGAATTTTCTGTTACAAAATTTCTTGAACTAAAACGTGGGTCCTCTAGCATCATACCCCACCCATTCTGCTACGTCTTTTGGCACTTTTTGGACATAATAATTTTCATACTTTTGGGCCATTTTACATTGTTTAGACTGAGGATCATTGACGAGAGTTTAGTACCCGAAACGTGCATGTCTGGTCCATGCTGTAAATTTATCAGGTCTTAATGATGCTATTGAATTTGAAGACGTTTTACATTTAGGATAGATATTCTTTAGATTTGAATAAATTTCATAATATTTTATATAAAAGTAATATGTTTTGTTTTTATTATTATTATTATTATTATTATTATTATTATTATTATTATTATTATTATATACAATAGCGCCCATTTTACATATATCCTATATTCCGGGCCAGAATATGGAAAATTATAGGCATAATAGTGAGTAATAATCGTACTAATCAAAATGATTTCATAATACATCTTTACATATATAGTTAGTGTTTCGTATGTAAGCCGGAAAATTTAATCCGTATATATTCCTTTCATTACTGTGTGACATTCTGACACGTGGAAGTGTGTATCTGCCGGGAGAATATGGGAGAAAATCCGAAAAACGGAATATTGAAGTATGTTTATTCATGTTGGAATATCTTTATTGTATATGTGGATATAAAATTTATCGCTGCCAGCGATAAATTTTATAAAAGTAATATGTACTGACATTTGATGTGGTTACCATAAGAAAATTTGAAGTTCTGAGTACTTCCTTAACTAACTTATGGAAATATTTTCCTTTGCCAGCAAGGACAATTTAAAATTAATACTCAATATTTTTTCAATTGTTCGATGGTTTTCCTTCATATTTGGAATACAATTTATTGGAGGCTCCTTAAAGACAAGGGAGAGAACAATGATGAATTTGAGAATAGCAGTTTTGTGTGTGCGTAAATAATTTCTAAGGAATAAACATCAAGAAATACCTTTGTGTAAAATGATGTAAAATATTTTGTAGCAAATCGGAGTTATCTTTCTTGTAAGTCAGAATGCTTCCAAATAAGCATGATGATAACTGCTTATAAGAGATGTTTTAGTCCATTTCAAAAGAGAACTCAGTATTTTTGTGTAATATAATTGAAGCACAATTTGACATTAATAATATTATAATCATAAACAAGAGCCCCAGGGGGCACAACGCTCACCTGATACCCATGCACGCTCTAATTGACATACTGACATTGAATACTGATAGTGCCAGTACCAGGATTTTAGCCCGCAACCTTTCTAAAAAGATTTTTGCCGGATGCAGAGAAGTGTTTTTTTCAGACAACCTTTAAAAGTACAAAAAAGAAAAAAATAGTCACATTTCAAAACAATAACTATTTTACTGATTTGAAAAAAAAACGGATAAAGTGGTCCAACGTCATATGCCCAGCTAGTATAGTTCAATTATGCAACATCAAAAATAAAATCATATTGTAAAATTCCACATTAATGTGCAGCAGAAAAAGAATAAAACAATGAAATGATTTCACAAATTAAGTTTATTTAAAATTGAACACAAAACCTTTCATTATTGATAGCTAGCATGCAAGAAATTATAAAGCCTGTGTTTGTGAAACGAGAATGCCCCCGGCGGCATCTTTGTTAGTATAAACGCCATTTTCTGTTAAGTATGTGAGAGGTCAGGGTAAGCGTAATATTGGTATCAATGGAAAGATCTTGTCACAAGGAATACACATGTACAATATGAAAGCCCTATCACTTTAACCATTCAAAAGTTATGCCCAATGTTAAAGTTTTTGAGAAGTACGTGAAAGGTCAAGGTTATGGTCATGAGGTCAAAATTTTTGGTAAATACACATGTGAAATATGAAACCTCTATCACCAGCTTCCATTCAAAAGTTATGCCCAATGTTAAAGTTTTTCGGAAAACAGACAGACAAACAGACAGACGGACAGGCCAAAAACTTTATGCTCCCGAATCTTTTATTCCAGGGGCATAAACAACAAAGATTTTTCGGTTTTGCCTTTATTCACTGAAATCTATGAATTATGCTTTTGAATAGTATTGATTTCATCTCAAATACATGAAACGTACAGTTAAAATCATTTTGATCCAATATTCATCAATTCAAGTGAGTTGTGCAGAAATTGTGCCAGTTTGTTTTCCAAAAAAGCAGTGTATGTTGTATCAAACCTCATGACCCAGTGAAGCCACTTGAACAAATAATTTTCAGTAAATATGCTGAAATGCGACGCTTCTTGCCTATGCATATTTCAACAGGCGAGAAGGAGCGTCGCATTTCAGCATACGCTGTTCAACAACTCAAGTGGTTTCTCTAAGGTTTCGCAGTTTGAAACAAATTAAAAGGCCCATGAAATTGTTAAGCTTGTCCAACTAGCAGACCTACGACATCGTTATTTACTGTTAACTAATTGTTTTACCTCATCATAGGTCTGTTACACGGACAAGTTGTTAGCGGAGAGAGTTCATGAAATGTATCGGTTGCATTGGATTTGCCGACAAGAAGTTATTTGGTCCGATAAAAACTCATTATGTATCTATTATTTGAACAGATAAAAATTCCAAAATGTCTTAACACAGGATCCTGTCGTTTTATGAGAGAAAATGTTTTATTATTCACAACCTCAGGCCTCTGTGTTCCTCTTAGAAATATTATACATACAAGATGACGAACACAGTGGCTTGAGGTTGTGAATAATAATTTATTTTCTCTATTAAAACAACAGCTTCTGTGGTCCAGCATTTCATTGGAAGATTTCAGGAACTCTGAACGGAATTATTTATTTTCAAGAATTTCACATATTAAATGTCCTATGCATTAACAAAATCCAGAGGAAGAGATTACTCATTAGACGTTTCTTCAAGAAATCAGTCCGTAAATTACTTCATCTAAGAGAGTCTAAGACAGAGGAAATTCGAGCAAACTTTATACATGATAACAAGTATATGCAAGTGTTCCACGTACATGAATGATAACCATTATGAAAGTGTTCCAAGTATAAAAATCTATTCCGTTTGCACTGTATCTCCTGAAATATATCGCAGTACTGCTTTGCGGTTTGTATTGCAATGAAGCGCCTAGCGGAATACGATGCGCCTTGGGGACGAAGATGAATTAATGCATATCTAGGTCATTGTCCTGTCAAATAGTTCCGATTATTTTCTTATTATTTTCAACAATTGGTGGAAAATACACACAATGTTTATCTTGAATTGTCTTCCCGTGGTTGTTTACTAGATAGATGAAATAAAATTTTGAATATAGTTTTAAAGTGTGTGAAAATGTCTACATGTGTGGAAGAATACGTGTGAAAATGGGTCCTCAGATAATAAAATTCGAATAATTCCGGTCCGGAACCAGGTGCATGGCTTCAAAAAAATATTAAAAAAGCTGTGTACTTTTAATCTTTACGGCATTTTTTTTTTGTGATTCAAATAAAATTTCTTCATTCAAAAGTAGTATCAATGTGTATAACCCGGTGCGATTTGAAAATTTTTCTCCTATTTTTGGTAAGAAAACATACATTATACCTATGTACAATCGTAAAAAATATTCCTTAAAAATCCAAAAGTGGATATCTTGACAAAATTCTTTTACTTGTAGGGTACCATGCATGATTACCTCATACCTACAAATTGTCATGACAATCTGAAGAGTGGTTATAGAAAAGAAGCAGAAAATGTATGAAAATCACCCCCTTCCTTTTTACATAAGAAAAAAATTCATAAAAAATCAAACCAAAAATAAAATTTAAGCATAATATAAAATACATATCAAAGCATTAAGTAAGTTAAATATGATAAATATGTAGTAAATGAGTGTGTAAAATCATACACTTATTGAGTTATTTAAAGAAAAATTGCAAAAATGTACATTTCTGACTAAGTCCGAAAAGACGTCAAAAACGCGTCAAAAATTAGTTATTGGATTTTAACGAAATGAACAAACTTGAATCATACATCCTTCTAGATCACATAGATACAATTAGTTTATCAATCGATTCAGTGGAACTTGAGAAGAAGATTTTTGAAGAGGGGTACCCTCCGGGGCCTATTTGACCCCGCCCTTGATCCACCCCTGAAGGGATCGAGCCGAAATGAACAAACTTGGTAGAGGACCTTTAGTACTTCATGCATACCAAGTTTCATCAAAATCCTCCAAGCGGTTTCAGAGGAGAAGATGAAAATGTGAAAAGTTAACGGACGGACGGACGACGGACGGACGACGGACGCCGGACAATCCGGTATGACAATAGCTCACTTTGAGCCTTTGGCTCAGGTCAGCTGAAAAGGGAAAAAAATTGTTGGGGTCCCGCCGGGGTTTGAAGCCACTCCCCATGGGTCCATTGGGCGTGGAAAACATACATTATACCTATGTACAATCTTAAAAAATATTCCTTAAAAATCCAAAAGTGGATATCTTGACAAAATTCTTTCACTTGTAGGGTACCATGCATGAGTACCTCATACCTACAAATTGTCATGTCAATCTGAAGAGTGGTTATAGAAAAGAAGCAGAAAATGTACGAAAATCACCCCCCCCCCTTCCTTTTTACATAAGAAAAAAATTCATAAAAAATCAAAACAAAAATAAAATTTAAGCATAAAATACATATCAAAGCATTAAGTAAGTTAAATATGATAAATATGTAGTAAATGAGTGTGTAAAATCATACACTTATTGAGTTATTTAAAGAAAAATTGCAAAAATGTGCATTTCTGACTAAGTCCGAAAAGACGTCAAAAACGCGTCAAAAATTAGTTATCGGATTTTAACGAAATGAACAAACTTGAATCATACATCCTTCTAGATCACATAGATACAATTAGTTTATCAATCGATTCAGTGGAACTTGAGAAGAAGATTTTTGAAGAGGGGTACCCTCCGGGGCCTATTTGACCCCGCCCTTGATCCACCCCTGAAGGGATCGAGCCGAAATGAACAAACTTGGTAGAGGACCTTTAGTACTTCATGCATACCAAGTTTCATCAAAATCCTCCAAGCGGTTTCAGAGGAGAAGATGAAAATGTGAAAAGTTAACGGACGGACGGACGACGGACGGACGACGGACGCCGGACAATCCGGTATGACAATAGCTCACTTTGAGCCTTTGGCTCAGGTCAGCTAAAAAGGGAAAAAATTGTTGGGGTCCCGCCGGGGTTTGAAGCCACTCCCCATGGGTCCATTGGGCGTGGAAAACATACATTATACCTATGTACAATCTTAAAAAATATTCCTTAAAAATCCAAAAGTGGATATCTTGACAAAATTCTTTCACTTGTAGGGTACCATGCATGAGTACCTCATACCTACAAATTGTCATGACAATCTGAAGAGTGGTTATAGAAAAGAAGCAGAAAATGAACGAAAATCACCCCCCCCCTTCCTTTTTACATAAGAAAAAAATTCATAAAAAATCAAAAAAATAAAATTTAAGCATAAAATACATATCAAAGCATTAAGTAAGTTAAATATGATAAATATGTAGTAAATGAGTGTGTAAAATCATACACTTATTGAGTTATTAAAGAAAAAGTGCAAAAATGTGCATTTCTGACTAAGTCCGAAAAGACGTCAAAAACGCGTCAAAAATTAGTTATCGGATTTTAACGAAATGAACAAGCTTGAATTATACATCCTTCTAGATCACATAGATACAATTAGTTTTTCAATCGATTCAGTGGAACTGGAGAAGAAGATTTTTGAAGAGGGGTACCCTCCGGGGCCTATTTGACCCCGCCCTTGATCCACCCCTGAAGGGATCGAGCCGAAATGAACAAACTTGGTAGAGGACCTTTAGTACTTCATGCATACCAAGTTTCATCAAAATCCTCCAAGCAGTTTCAGAGGAGAAGATGAAAATGTGAAAGTTAACGGACGGACGGACGACGGACGGACGACGGACGACGGACGCCGGACAATCCGGTATGACAATAGCTCACTTTGAGCCTTTGGCTCAGGTGAGCTAAAAACCATTGCAGAACAATTAACTGTTATCAAGCTGGACTAAAAAGGTACATAATGTCAGTCGGTTATGAAAAACAAAATATCATCGTGATAACATAGCCATTATTAATTCTAAATGATTTATATGTATCTGGGCTTTGGAAACTCTTCTATGTGTAAGTTCAAAGTTTTGGGTGCCGGATATGTCCTTAAGATTTTGTCCTATTCCTAGATTTATATTTTATGAAGCTCAAGCTTATTCTGTTTAATGAGTTGGTTTCGCCTTGCAATATCGCACACTGCAGATTACGTCAGAACGTGCATATAATTCACCGTTCCGAGACTCCTCCCAATTACTTATCTTTTTCATAGTATAAATTCACAGATTTTCATAGTAGAAATTTACAAATTACCAAGAAACTTTTAGGACAAGGTTTTCGCTTTCACAAACTAGTAAAGACTTTCTGGAAATTTTACAAAAATTATTGTCAACTTCTTCTGAAATTCGGACCAATACAGGCAACAGAGTATATTACTTCGGGTATTTCACAACCTGAATTTTATGTTGACATTATTAACAAGATAAGAAGGATCAAAGATAGACAACATCACTATCAAAAATGCGTCAGAATCATCAAACGCCTTTTATACCGTGGATATGATAATGTCACCAAACGGACACTAGGCATGGTACTTGACCAATCTACAGTCTTGTACAAGCGCATTCTTAAACGTGCACTCTGACTGACTGTAACGACGGGACTCCATGACGGGCCCTGTCCAAACCTCTTTAGAGAAGACAGGGCCCCGACCACCTGTCCTCTCTGAATGTCAGTCGGACTCCTTGGGTGATAACATACATGAGCTCGAGGCGGCAGAGCACGGATTGTATTACGTACGCCCTCTTTTTATATCCATTTACATATTCATCTGTGTTGCTTGGGCCCGTGCGTTGTGTTTGTATGTGGTCATCTGATAGTGAGGAGGTTGTTTTACACCACAATTGTACGTTCTTCGAGACCTCTGGGTAATCGGAAAAGTGGGAGGGTTGTGCGCACGTAATCCAGGATAACCACACCTTCTGCTATTTCCATGGCAGATGGCCGTCCTAAGTCGGCACCGGTTACCCATTGGCCTCGTTGGTTTATGTGTAGTCCTTTGTGTTTGATGTTTCTGTGTTGTGCATTGACGTTCCTTGTCCCTTATGCACCTCTTTCTGTGCTTGTCTGCATTGCGTTTTTGCATTGGGTGTTTTAGGATTTTGCTGTGGACGCTGCAGCCTGGTGTTATTGGAGATCCCCTCCGTTGTTTTATCTGTAACCAATCACTGACCCGTAAATTCGTAAACAGAAACGCACATGTTATCGTCCACCATATTGTCCCACAAACAATGCTTGTGGGAGAACAAAGAAAGATGGTTTTACGTTTCGCTTGGGGTTCATGTAATGGGGTGAGCGATACCCAGAGAGACAGGGACCAGATGGGAGATTAATTTTATTCCCAAAACCAAAAACAGAGCCTGAAAAGTGTCTCGTTGGATAAAAGGATGTGGAAGACCTCACGAACAGCTGGATATCAATAAAATAAACAAACACAAAGCCGTATGTTTAAAGGTATATACGTCTTTATTATTTTGATATTCTTTACCGGCGACCTGAAATATGCATTGATTTTGATATAGCAGGTATTTCGGTCATAAAAATAACAAATCATCTCATTTATAAAAAATATTGATACGCAAGAAGCTGTCCTGCACATAAGTACTCTTAGTCTAAGTGAAATAATATACATCATGCATGAAAATGTAAATAAATTGAAAATACTGGACAGTAAAAGTGCAAAAAAAAACATTTAAGAGGTAAAGCTGAACAAAAAGTAGATATTTCAAAACGTATCGGGAAAAGGAGGAGGGGGGGGGGGGGGGTTTGATTACATTTATTCATGTATATACAGCTCGTATAAACTGGTAAACATAATCGATGTTTTTTTTTTAATTTAGCATTTTGTTGGTGGAAAAGGGCTTACTGAGCTATTTCCTGATCCAATACAGGCCGATAGATCTACAATAAAGCCAAGTACACCAAAGCCTAAAAGAAGGTGTGAATCAACAACCACTGAACTGTAACAAAAAGGAGGAAAGTCTTATCTGAGGATAAAAGGTAAGTCCTTTGAATTGATGTTTTATTTTTCAGTGTAGAAGATGATCAAGATGATTTAAATGATGAGTGTGAGTCAAGAAATGGTTTGGTACGATTCTTAAAAAAAGATGCCAATTTTACTAACATTGCATTCATACATGTAACAGCAGGTAAAATTCTCTCTACAAATAAGTCCGTTTGAGTAAATACAATGAATTCACAAAATTCACAGCATGTGATCACAAGTTGCCCTTGCATTTGCATGTAATATTGATGTGACCTTTTTAATTGAATAGTACCATCATTATTTTCTCCAAACAAAAATTCTGAATGGCATCCAAAGACTGACAAATTGTGAAATTTCTGACTGAAAATGGACATTGATCTCAACAATGCCACATAATCCATGGTCACAAAGTTTGCCATCTGGGCTTGCACCTAAGAAAGTAAATTTCTCATTAATAACTAATCCGCACATATGAAAATGTCTTGACGGATGTTCTTTTAGATATTTTGCATTTGCATTTTCTTCATTTCTTTTTCCATATTCCAAAGATTCTGCTACTACATTTTTGGGCCTAAATATATTACTAAGATATTTTTCATTTGGTGTTGATTTTCGTTGTCAAACTTTTCCAAAATTAGATGCAGTAAGTCGACTTCTTCTTTCTTTCATCCATAGTTGTGAATCTACCTGATCACGAGTCCCTTTTTCAATTTCCTTTGGATCACATGATTGACTGAGAAATTCATAATCTTGTGGAAAATCCACAGGTGACAGCCTATGAACACTTGTATTGCCACAGCCCTCTGACTCCACAGAACACACCTCATTTATATTCCTTGTTTGGAATGAAAGAATTATGTATTCTTAATGTAAACCTTTTTTATCATTAGGGATAAATGGCATGGACATGTTCATCTTGGCATCTGAAAATCATGAACTTAAAGGTGAAATAGAAGACAAGAAAAAAGAAATGATAATACTTCAAAAACAACTGAAGGATGCAGAGGATGAAATTGATAACAACAAGATGCTTCCAACTTTTGGTGTGGAAATTGTCCTGGAAAAAGAAGAGAAAATTAAAGGACTTTTTAAGTACTACACTTGCATAACATATATTACATTTCAAACACTTCTTTTGTTTCTTTTTCCAATTGGTTCAAAAATTGAGTATGAAAAAGGTAGAAAGGATCTCAAAGCATTTTCTCAGGCAGATGCACTTTTTCTAACTATTTGTCGCCTCAGACATGATTTTGGACTTAAAGATATTGCCATGCGATTTAAACTCTGTCTTCAATCTGCTGGAGTTGTTTTTAATACATGGATTAAACATATGTACATGTATGTAAAACTTGGGTAATTATGAATATGGCCTTATAGTGATATTATGATTAATAATAGAGAGGTTGAGATTTCCTACGTGTAACGTGTACGTGTACTTGTATTCTGGTCGGCTATTGTGACGTCATCATTTATTGCGTTTGACGTCATTTGCTTTACAAGTTACACGTCGCCAGTGAACGTGTAAAGTGCGAGATACACGTAGGTCTTTACTTCAAGATATTTCATCCCCTTTATTCTATCAAATAGTATAAAAAGTATGGCATTCAGTTCATGATGATTTCAAGTTTTTATTTCAATGTAGATTTAACCGAACTTCATGTTCCTCTTGAATTTATACTGTCCAAAAGTCAACTCAAGTACACTTAGATTTTACAAGTACGCGTAGTGGTCTTTGAAGAGAAATCTCAACATCAGTTACGTGTATTCAACTTGTACACTAGACGTACCCGTACAAGTTACACGTAGGAAATCTCAACCTCTCTAATATGCCAACAGAATTTAAACAAGATTATCCGAACACAATTATCATAATCGATGGCACTGAATCATAAACTCAGACACCCTGTGCACTTGGTCTGCAAAGTCAGCTATCTAGTGACTATAAGTCTAGTACAACATTTTTGACTTTGAAGACGTCTAACATTTGAACCACTTGGTGAGTGTCACTGCTGGTGGACCAGGAGTCCCCAAGGGCACATGTAGCCAAGTTCGATCAACTTCAGTTGTTCGTTTCTTCATAGCATTTCAAAATTTCTGTTATCAAAATTTCATGAAATTTCTAAAACGTGGGTCCTGTAGCATCATATCCCACCCATCCTTCTACATTTTTCGGATTACTTTTGGACATAACAGCTCCCACACACTTTGGCAAAATTACATTGTTTAGATTGGGGATCACTGACGAGGGTTAAATACCCGAAACGTGCATGGCTGGTCCATGCTGAAAATTTATCTATCCTTAAATGATGCTATTAACTTTGAAGACGTCTAACATTAAAAGCTTTGGTAGGTTGTGATCCTAATAGATCAGTGACATTTATATACGAATTGTTCACTGGCACAATTTCAGACAAAGCCATCACTGAACAAAGTGCTTCTTATGATGTTATCTTGTTATTAAAATCAAAGGGCTATATTAATGATGGTGATGCTGTTATGACAGATAAAGGATTCACAATCAAAGATGAGTTAGCTGAATTCGGCATAGCACTAAATATACCACCACATGCATATTCAGGAAATCAAATGTCCGTTTCAGATACTATTAAGATACTCTTTTGACTCAAAAAATAGCAAAACGTAGAGTTCATATTGAGCGATAAATAGCCAAAATAAAAACATACAAAATTATCTCAGACTGCATTCCAACATCATTATTTCAGAATATCAACAAAATCTGGTCAGTCTGTAGTTATCTCACATTGTTTCAAGATGTTTTTGTGGAGGATTGAGTAATGCATACTTATGGAACACTGGAAATTGGTTGGGAATTTTCTTCAAGAAGATAAAGAGTTGGAACCCTTCGACACTATTAATATAGACACTTATTTCATGTTCCAGTGTGGAGCAGTTAAAATCGTTCCCCGTGGCCTGATGTTTGTCAAGTGTATTAATTACTTCTTTCCAGCTCTGTCACCATGAAAGAAGCATTGTTTAGGCCTTTTATCAATGTGACATCATATATATATTTTTTGCTATTTCGGAAACTAGCCATTTCACCGATAAATATCATCGAAATTAAAGTTTAACATCTTCACAATCCCTCCAATGCTTTTTTTGAACATAGATTTTATTTGGATGTGCTACCGACTCGATCCTACAGGACATTTGGAGCCGCGCACTCTCTGTTATGTAAATGTAAAAATCTAACTTCAAAATATTAAAGAAGGCGCTACTGAAATTATTTTTGGTGGCTCCGCTGAAAGCATCACTGATGATAATTTAATATTCGAAATACGTGTCTGCTGCATGGAAATTGGTTTCGAATTCTCTTCAATAAGGTATATAGTTGGAACCCTAAGACATTATTATGCTAATTGTTACTTGCATGATAAGACAATAGTGACCCTATCTGTACATCACCCATAGGAGTGTTCATAGTTGGATGGCTTTCTGATATCTTGTACTCCAATGGGGTACCTTCAAGGGATTTCAGTGCCCGTACTGTCACTAGAAGAAACCTTTGGTAGTCTGTAATGAATGCAAAATATATATTTCTCTTTGAAATCTATGCAGTTGTCACTACTGAAATGAAATATTTGTTTTCTAATGTAAAATTTCAGTGCCCATATGTACGTTAAATGTATATCTGATAATTCAAACACTATATTCGATGCAGATTAAAATGTATAAAACACTAATTCCACGTTTGATATGCTTCTTATTTCAAGAATGAACAATAATATACATGAACCTTTGTGTGACATCAAAATGACATATTTCAGGCTTCCTCTTTCTTGTTTCTATTGGTTTGGCCACTACCACATGATGAATAGGTACAGGAACGATCTTTTTACCCCTTGGAATATGCCATTGTTGTGGTATACTTGTACATCTTTGTTGGTCAGACACAGACGTGAAATTATGAAATTTGAATCCTTGTAGACTTTTTAAAAGTCCAACGATATGGGAACAGTGACCATTAAATCTAAATCAAAGAATTTTAACGCGTTGTCAATAATAACTTAAAACTAAAAGGAAGCAACGTTTCATAAACAAATTGATCAGATTTCATCGTTATAGTGGCATATACATGTTATTATTACATGTCAGATTGGCACGACGTTTGATAAAAGATGCATAGTAATCACTTTTATTAGCATTATCTAGATATGACATGATATCAGCGGGCTATTCAGAATAATAACAAAGACGTCCCTGACCTGCTGATGGTTGGCATGTGCTTCGTTTTATACGACGGCATATTTGGGAGATTACTAGTAAGCGAAATTAAATTACTTTTCGAGATAAAAAACGCACGAAAGTTGAAAAAATAGTTTACTTACCAAACTTTGCAAGTACAGTCGAATTCAGTCAGCTTATTGTCTTTAATCTCTATATGAAGTTTATGCGACTCTTGCGATTTTCGCCTTGACCTCCAGCATCTGGCATCGACTTAGTTTGATATCGTGTATGTATCCTTGTGTAAAATAATTTAATCCTTTTTTGTAAAAACCTTATCTGACAATGATCCTACGTTTGGTAAATATTTTACAGATATATCATCGGGAATATTTAGTAAACTATCAGAATATGCACGTGCTAGTGGCAGCCATCTTTAAAAAGATTGCTGAAAGCTTGGGGCATTTAGTAACAGTATCTAAGGGGCGGGGCATATTAAGATATTCCCGGAACGGTGAATTCTTGTTTTGTCTCTCTTAAAAACGATTATACTCCTGACGTGTATGGTACCACAAGGCTGTCACGAGACTGTCATACGACTGCATCACGATGCAGTGTTCTAAATGAAGGCACTTTCACTGGTGTTTCATAATAATAGTGTTACATCTCTTTACTGACTTGAAATATATTCAAATCAATCAAAATACGCCAGAAACGTGTTTCGGACAGTAAATTCTTCAAGACAAAGCCAAACTTCATTTCAGTAGCGCCAACTGGTTTTATTTATTTGACCTTAAAATTTGTGTATACTTTGGAACATTAAAGTTATATATAAACGATCTAAGACGTTACTTACTGTGTCGAGATTTAAAACTTTATATCTATAGTACTTCAGACTTTTCCAATCTGATTAAAACCAGGCGATCTCTACATGCTCCCGATTTTGTTATGTCGCGTAGTCTTGTGGCAAAACATCCGGGTAAGAAATTCTGCGATCAGCCTTTGACCTCTTTAAATCCTATAATTCGAACCAACAATAAATTGTAAAGTAATGTTAAACAGGCTTTAATGTGGATTCACAAATCTGGTAGTTCTTTTACGTTTTTAATCTTACGCAGGTAGATAAGTGAACGCTGTTGATATTTAAACACTTCAATAAAGGAAGTGAATAAACGATTTATTGACTACAAAAAGGATTAACATGTTATATAACCATTCGTTGGAATTTTCTATAAATTCAGTGCAATAGCGAATAATTTTCATTTTGATATCAACATGTCATTCAATATCTTATTTGCAGCAGCGATTCTTTATTTACAACCTTTGTCATGTTTTGCAGGTAAGATCTTTTTCAGTATCTAGTCAAAAGAGGCTACTTAATAGATTATCGCTTGAGTTTTCATGCTTTGGTTTTGTAGACATCAAAACTTTCCTTTGGCTTTGTAGCTCTTAATCTTTTTGAAAAAGGTGAAAAGTATTGAATATTTGACTGTCTATCTGAATATCAATATTCCGTTTGTAAAAAAATAAGATATATATTCAGAGAATTGACTTAGATTGTTTTGACAAGAGGGTAAATGTATGACATTTGTATTCCTATTGAATCTGTTAATAGGCGCACAGAGCGCAGATAGAGGTCAAATGGGCAATATCTACAGCAGAAATGATCAAAATGAATACGGAAACGAAATCTTAAACAATAGAAACTTTGACATGTCGTTTCTTGAAAAACATTCGAATAATTCTCTCAACAAACTTTCTCAAATATCTTAAACCTAGGCCCTGTACATAGCAGCATATCTCAGCCTTCTTGCAACGTCTTTCGGTATACTGTGGACCTAATTTTTCTCAGCTGTTGGCCATATTATATGCTTTAGTCCCTACCGGATCGCCGGAGGGGACTTATAGTTTCTGACCCGTTTGACTGTCCGTCGTCCGTCGGTCTTTCACACTTTAGTTTTTTTTTCGCTGTTTTGAATATATTGAACTCATTTTTGGTATGTGAGTAAATCTTAGTGTGATACAGATCAAGTCTTAGTTTGGTACCGATTGACCTAGTTTTACAAGATTTATAAATTGAATCAAATCGATACAATTCAATGGACTTTGTTCTGTTGTTATTAATGATATTGCTAATTTATTCTTACGTGCACAATATCAAATAATACAGACAATAAATGTCTTTCTAATGTTTATTTTCCTCGTAAATTAACAGAAATTCAGGACGGCATGATGGTTCATACTGAAGCTATGACGTTATATTCACGGCTTTGATTTTGCTTGTATTTTGCGAGAAATATAAAAGTCATTTAAATTCATATATATACATATTGAATCGAAATGACAGAGTATATTAAAATGGCATCGTCGGATGACGATGCTAAAAGGGTACAGTTGGTATTTATAAAATATGTCAAATTTTAAGCCAGATTCAACGAATTTAAATATTGATATACAAAAATAATAACCCTGAACAAACGAACAAGAGACAAATAATCCTCCCACACAAATGAACCAAAGAAACTATTAGATTACATGTGTAAATGAAGATGTGAAATACACCTCTCCGTTTCAAAAAGAAAACAAGAGCCCCAAGGGGGCACAACGCTCACCTGATATCCATGCACACTCTGAACATACTGACATTGAATAATGTTAGAGCCAGAGCCATAGTCAGAATTTTTTGGTCCATATGCCATAAATAATTAAAAAAAATATCATAAAAATTCCAAAAAAGTAAAATGCAATAAATGAGTGTGCAAAATGGAGAAAATGAAAATGGAAAAAGAAAAAAGAAGGTTTTTTTTGTATTCAGATGATTTAAAAGTGCTTAAAAAGCTTGCAAAATGCAAAAAATGAAAAAAAAAAAAATTGGGATGCCAGTGCCTGAATTTGAACCCACAATCCTTGGGTCTATGTGCACGCACAGCATATCTAGATTAAAATATAAAAAAAAAATTCAAAAAATAAAGTTATAGCAAATAATGTATATAAAAGAATTGAGTTACTTAATCTGACAAACATGCAATAAATGAGTGCAGAAGATCATATATTTTCTAAGTTATTAAAAGAAATAGTTAAAGAAAAATAATAAGAGCACCCTAACATCTCTCTCTTTCGGGGAAAGGATGGACAACCTAAAGGGGCATCAGATAGGATGTCATCCTTAAGAAATATTAAGTGCAGAAAACCACTGTTAGATGGAGTAAATGAAAGAAAGATTAGTATTTACTCTGATTAGTTCATTAATATACAAGCCAATTAGAAAAAAATATTATTTTGTCCAGTTCTTATCATATCATCAAATAGAAAAAAAAATCTGTCAGCAGATGTTGTTACAGAAATTTTGACCCCCCCCTTTTTATACTCTATAGAATACAAGAATTATTATAAATTCAAATTGTACATGTTGTTAATCAAAAATGCTATCACACAAGCATTCATTAATTTAATTTTACCTAGGATATAGGTTTCAAAATATCAATATGAACTCAAGGGTAATTAATATGGAGAAAATGCCAAACTTCATAAAAAATTCCAAAGTTCAAAAAGTGGCAAAAATGGCATTAAAATTATTCAGGTAAGTTAAAGATAGCATTCAAAGCTTAAAATATGGATGAAAAATGAAAAATAAAGAAAAAATTTTTTTAAGGCCCAGCCGGGATTTGAACTCGCTACCTTGGGACTCATTGACAAAGAAAACATGCCTATTTACAGTATTAAAGAAATCATTAAAAATCTAAAAGTCAAGATATTGAGAAAATTCTTTCACTGTTACATTCCTTACAATAAATATGATAAATGTTAAAACAATCATTCATGGGAAGAACCATAAAATGCCAAAAATGATGAAAATGACCATCCTCCCTTCCTTTTTTACAGTATTAAAAAAATCATTAAAAATTCAAAAATAAACCTTTCAGCAAAATTCTTTCACTAATGCATTCCTTTGCTTAAAAATGGCTAAATTAAACTAAACTGGAGCAGAATTTTTCAATAAGAAAGAAAATATTAAGAGAAATATCAATTTTTGCATTAAAAATGCAATGTCGAAAAAGACGTCAAAAACGCGTCAAAAATTAGTGATTGGATTTTAACGAAATGAACAAACTTGAATTGTACATCCTTCTAGATCACTTAAATACAATTAGTTTTTCAATCCATTCAGTGGAACTGGAGAAGAAGATTTTTGAAGAGGGTTACCCTCTGGGGCCTATTTGACCCCGCCCTGGATCCACCCCTGAAGGGATCAAGCCGAAATGAACAAACTTGGTAGAGGACCTTTAGTACTTCAGGCATACCAAGTTTCATCAAAATCCCTTCAGCCGTTCTTGAGAAGAAGTTTACGACGGACGGACGGACGACGGACGACGGACGCCACACTATGACAATAGCTCACTTGAGCCTTTGGCTCAAGTGAGCTAAAAATATATATATATATATATATATATATATATATTTCATATCAAATTGAGAAATATTGACATCGTTGCGTATGATTTGCAGTCCACGAGATGTACTTACTTTTGCAAATTCAGGGAAAAAATCTGCCGTGTCTCATTTTCGACTGAGAAAAATCTTTTTATTTTATAGAACATGATTTATAGAAAATATGTTGTCAATACTAAAGCGTCACAGCGCGTCATTTTACGGTGACTACTGGTGTCAGAACAGTTTCCGGATGATTTTGAAGATTTTCGGGGATAACTCATTCGTCCTTCAATGGAAAACATTCAAATTTCTCTCAAATAATGCTATGCCTTTCTACAGATACATTTTGTACTCATGTCGAAAGACAATATTAAATCGCTCAAGAAATATGGTTTTAGACCGATTTACGACCTTATATTTTGGCCTTTTTTTGCAAATCACTGAATCAGTTTCAGGACACCTGATTTTAAATCTGTCAGTCTCGATCAATTCAAGCCAAAACTTAACGATTTTTGGATATTGCTTTCTTCAATCTTTTCTACAAATGACTGTGTAAAAATAAGTTTGAAAACAGAATCGAAACTTCTCAAATCACGTAGATTAAAATATTATTGTTCTCGGCGACTTCCCCAGGTGCGCGACATTTAACGGGACAGAAAGCGGTAAAAGTTGGTGTGATAAAGCAACCTAGGTGCAAATTTAAGTTATATGATTTGAATCATCCATTTAAAAATCTACAAAATTGTCACAAAATTTTGAAAACGATTTCCTTTAAAGTACTTGAAAAGTGCGACTGTCCGGCGGAAACTATTACTGTTCTGACACCAGTATTGTATACATTGCTCATGCCTAAATAAGTTAGAGTAGCACATTCTGTTTCTTAATAATCTTTTCCTTCATTTATGTTTCAATGATGTTAATTTAAATAATTAAACCTGCAATTTACAAAAAATACATATACATAAAAGATAAAGAACAACCACGATATATCAGCATCTAAATTCGGGGAGATTTATTCCAACATAAATTGATAATTTCAGTCAGTATAAAATCAGTGCTTTTAGAAAGTTGAAATTTGGTATTCCGTTACAAACAGCGAAAAGTAAATGTAAAAGTCTTCAAATTGAGTAGCATCATTTAAGAACAAATAAATTGGCAACGTGGACCAGACATGCACGTTTCGGGTACTTAACCCTCATCAGTGATCCTAAATCCTAAATCTAAACAATGTAATATGCCAAAAAGTATGAAAGTTACTATGTCGAAAAAGGGTACCGAAAGACGTAGCAGGATGGGTGGGATATGATGCTACAGGACCCACTTTTTAGAAATTTCAAGAAATTTTGATAACAGAAATTTAGATTCCGTTGAAGAAACGATCAACCGAAATTGATCGAACTTGGCTACATGTGCCCTCGATACTGATTATAATTGAGCACTATTTATTTCGTAGTCTAATTGTTAGCAAAATAAGGAGGGCTGAATTTTAATTAGATTGTGAGATGATACAAGCAACAGGTATTGTAGGTGGCGCTATGATAAACAATTAAATCTTAATTATTGGTTACTAATTAACTTTATCAGCATACTTTTGAATTTCTTAATCAATCTTTTTTCTATGTAAAGCAATAAGCATGCGGTGGCGGATCTAGAGTCTAAGAGAAGACAAGTGAAAGAAAATTGTTCATAAAATAAAGGAGTAGAAAACAAGAAAAATCTTATTGAGGCTTCTTTTTAGCGGTACTGTAGTCAACGATCAATCCGATGAATTATTCATTTATTTCAATATATTGAATTATTTAATAAGGGGTGTATCAAGAAGATTTAAATGTGTTAAAATTGAGACAAGCGAGGAAATTCTTGAGCGGTAGCGAGCCAGCAAATTTATAAAGATAAAAAAAGATATTTCTATCAGAAAAGAAATTTTGACCTCCATAAAGAGGGGATCGGAGCCCACTCATACCCCTTTAAATAAAAATCAAAAATTGAAAATGGCTGAAATTTTCCATTTTCGTTTTTTTTTAATTTTCTACAGGAAAAGTAAATTGTTGTCTAATACAGCGTACAGCGCAAACTTCAGACTGCGTACCCTCTTGGTTTAAACGATCAAATCTGTGGACAAGGAAACATTTCCTCAGCTTCTACCAATATAAACATCTTTTCAATTCGCCAAAACACAAAAAGGAAATTCAGGTCGCACGGGAAAAGATGAAACAGACAAAAGAGAAAACGATCCAGCATATACCGCTCTCTCAACGATTTACGCACTATAGCACGCAATGGCGGCAGACATGAGCTGTTACATGCTCTGTCGTCAATACCAGTTATGCACTTGAAATCTATCTTGGACGAAGCAGAGGTTGCATTCTTAAAAGAAACAATGACTGATTCAGACTTAATATCATTGTCTCTTTCGCATAGTATAAACTTAATTCTATTTTGAAAAACACCTCCCCTAAAAGACGATTCATAAAAATCCCATTTATTAACAAAGGTTTTGATCTCCTTAACATATCTAATATGTTTTGGGATAATCGCGTACAAAGTACCATTCCTCAATATTTTGAAAATTTAGAGCCACCTCTTATTTGTTATAAGTACAAGAAACCTTTTCGAAACTTTGTTTTTACCTATAATAAAGTTACAACGGATCCTGACATACTTGAATCGTGTCCTGCTTCTTGAGAATGTGCAACTTTTAAATATCTCTACAAACCAGCTGGCCATGTTGTTACAGGTGACTTTTCAATTATCCAGTACAGACAGCTCCGTGGTCTTCTAAAAAAAAGGACCTAAGTATAGATTCCTATCCAAGATATATTTTGTCAAATACCGTGAGGTGCTTACGGAAGCCTTAGATAAGTATAAGAAAAGATGGTGTAAATCAGAAGGAGTCGAACCGCATGCTCTGAATGACTGGAAAAACCTCATTTTAGAAAAAAAAACGGATATTCGAATAGATAACTTCCATGAAAATCCTCATATTTCTCATATTCAACGTTCCAAATGAGAAAGATATTTCAAATCCAAACTAAGTAAATTACATGAAAAATATGTCTTTGCACCAGGTGATAAAGCAGCCAACAACACCAACATCAAATCCAAACTAAGTAAATTACATGAAAAAATACGTCTTTGCACCAGGTGATAAAGCAGCCAACAACACCATTATCATTTGAAAACGTTACTACATATCAACTTTGGTTTCGGAACTTTCGTCTGCTAATACATATATCAAAAGCAATGAAAGTGCATCTAACATTTTAAGCAAGCATAACAGTGAATTGTCTTCATTGTGAAACGGTTCTGAACAGGAACGATGTAAATTTATTTTTGTCTATTAAGAATTCAGGGGATGTGATTGACAAAATGAAATCTGGAAATTTCCAAGCCAAAACGATTTCTTCATACGACGTCTCTAATATGTACACCATACTTCCTCATGACAAAAGTAATGATCGATTATCTAATCTCATTAAATGGTGTTTTGATCGAGAGCGGAAAACGTACATTTGTACATCTGAATCGAAGGGTTTCTTTTCCTCGACAGACTACAAATCATACAAAACAAAGGAGGGGACCTCCAACAACACCAGGTTGCAGCACCCACAGCAAAACCCCAAAACACTCAATACAAAAAAAACCCCACAAAGCAGACAAGCACAGAAAGAGACGCATAAGGGACAAGAAACGTCAACGCACAACACAGAAACATCAAACACAAAGGACTACACATAAACCAACGAGACCAATGGGCAACCGGTGCCGACTTAGGACGGCCATCTGCCACGGAAAAAGCAGAAGGTGTGGTTATCAGAAACCGAAGGCATACAAAATCAGGATAAAACAGGAACCAAAGCAAACAAACAAAAACCTCCACCATATGAAAAGAAGCGAACTCCCGATATGGGAGTGAGACCAGGTGCCCAGGAAGAGTAAGCATATCCTGCTTACATGCAATACCCGCCGCTTCAATTCGGTAGAACTGTCACATCCGGTAACTTCCATTTTGGAAGAAATAGAGTACAATCCTAGGTTGGATGGTTCAAATGGACGTTGACAGAGTATCATCCACCATTCTGGAGAGTGGGACATCATGGTGTATGACGAGTTCCCCATATCGTTCGTCAGTGACGATGTGAGTCGGTCACAAACATATCCCTGACTGAGCAGCTTATCTGAAAGACGCCTAGCTCTCAGAACATAATCCTTATATTTCGTACTTGCCCTGGCATAGCGTATCAACTCATATGAACACGCCATAAGCAGGCGATGAAGGGATGTTGCTACTCAGAAAAGTAAAGTTTGTAATGCTGCAAATGAAGTCGTCACGTTTGTCATAGAGTGAGTTGTTCATGTGACCATTGGTGTCGTAGGACAACATTATGTCCAAATAGGATGCTGAATTATTTGTCTCTGTAGTTTCTTTGACTTCAAGCTCTGAAGGATAGATACTGCTCATTTAATCCGCGAATTTTGGATTATTGATGGACATCTTTGACAAATCATGGACATGTAGTGACCTGTGTAATGCCTTGTCCTTACTCTTAGACAATATTTATGTTAGATTTGGTGAAGATTTATACAAGCAGTTACAAATACAGAAACACCGTTTTTGGACCTTAATATCAAAATTGTAAAAGGAAAGATTCATACAAGTGTATATGACAAAAGGGATGATTTTGGATTCAACAAAGTAAATTTCCCCTGGTTTGAATGTGATGTTCCAAGATTACCGTCATACGGCATTTACATATCACAGCTCATCCGGTACGCTAGAGCATGTACTGGTATTTTGGATTTTCACAGTAGAAATTTACAAATTACCAAAAAACTTTTAGGGCAAGGTTTCCGCTTTCATAAACTAGTTAAGACTTTCTGGAAACTTTACAAAATTACAGTCAACTTCTTTTAAAATTTGGATCTATAAACGCAACAGAGTACATTACTTTGGGTATTACACAACCTGTCTTTTATGGTGACATGATAAACAGAATTAGAAGGATCAAAGGTAGGCAGCATAACCATCGAAAATGCGTCAGAATCATCAAACGCCTTTTATACCGTGGATATGATCCTAATGTCACCAGACGGACACTAGGCTTGGTACTTGACCAATCTACAATCTTGTACAAGCGCATCCTTGAGACTTGCACTCTGACTGACTGTGACGATAGGACTCCATGACAGGACTTGTCCAAACCTCTTTAGAGAAGACAGGGCCCCGATCTCCTGTCCTCTCTGAATGTCAGTCGGACTCCTCGGGTGATTACATACATGAGCTCGCTACAGCCGGCAGAGCACGGACTATATTACGCATGCCCTCTTTTCATATCCATTTACATATTCATCTGTGTCTCTTGGGCCTCTACTTTTCGCGGTCTTGTTTGTGTGAGGTCATCTTACAGTGAGGAGGTTGTTTTACACCACAATTGTACGTTATTTGAGACCTCTGGGTAATTGGAGAAGTGAGAGGGTTGTGCGCACGTAATCAAGGATAACCACACCATTTGCTACTTGCGTGACAAATGGCCGTCCAAAGTCGAAGTCGGCACCGGTTGCCCATTAGTCTCGTCGGATTACGTGTAGTCTTTTGTGTTTGATGTTTACATGTCGTGTGTCTCTTTTCCGTCTCGTGCTGTGCTCGTCTTTTGTGTTTTTGCATCGGGTGTTTTGCTATTGATGCTGCAACGGGGTCTTGTTGGAGATCTCCTCCCTTCTTTTGAGTTCAGTTTCCATTTTCATTTTTCAATCTGAAATTCTACAATGAAAAATGGAAAATTGAACAAATCGAGTCCCTTTCCTCAATATGGACGTTTATCTAGATTGGAGGGAGAGGTCACTGTGTAGCATCACGTGACTTAAGTTGGTGAAACCAGGAACACAAACTGGAGACATACCGCTCGTTTGAAGGAAAGAAAATAGGTACTGTGATGATTGTGTTGATTCAATTTTATCTTTTCATAGCCGATGTCCTTCGAAAAGATGATATTTCGATAATTCTTTGTTTGTCAATCAAGAAACCATTGTAGTTTTTACAAACATTCTGACAAAAGGAACGTCGTGGTAGAAATATGTTAAACACAATGTTGTGGTGGTTTCCACGAAAATATCTACAGCTTTTGTCATAATGTTTGTAAAAACAACGGCGTGTTACTTACTAACGATTCCATGATTGTAAAAGTACCATTTTAGACAAGGATATTGGCTATGAAAAGATGAAATTTAATCAAAGCAATTATTGCAGTTCCCGTTTTCTTTCCTCCAACTGAGCTTTTTATTCATCTGTGGTTTTACCAACTAAAGTCACGTGATGCTACACAGTGGAGGTAGTTTGTTTGATTTTACATACTGGATAAGATGTTGTGTGATCAATCAGGGAGCATCTTTTCAGCTTTTTTTATTTTTAACCTTTAGAAGTCTTGGTTTCTCTCGATCAGTCCGTCTAGACTTTTTGGCAGCGGGTGTTGCATGTAAACAGGAGACGCTGATTCTACCTAGGCACCTGGTCTCGCCCCTCGAGGGGTCTGCTTTGGTTCATTGCAGTAAAGATGCGATTAGAATTGTATCGACAATTCCAATTCAAGTTTTTTTCACTTTTTGTTTCAATTGTCAAATTTAAGTTAAGACGAGAGAAATTAGATCTTAAAATAGCTTTCCAGGTTAAATAAAAATGTAATTCTATTATTTCAGTAAAAAGTCCAGATTACAAGGGGACAGAATTCATTTTAGCTTTTATGGAGAACTATCATGTAGATGCTTCCCTTGAATTATATCTAACAACTTCTGTTTATCATGATGTGAAAGTAGATGTTTCCTCCCCTAAGTATCCATCAACATCACTTCCTTTGAGTATTACACTTCAGCCTGGAGTTATGAAGCGGGTACAATTCGACAGCTCCTTTGCAATGTCCGGAACAAGACATGATTCAAAAGCAATTCTCGTAAGAAGTGAGGATGAAATCATTGCATATGGCTCTAATAAATCTCCTGCGTCTACAGATGCCTTTCTATCCCTTCCCACGGACATTCTTTCGAATGAATATTATGTTGCTACATATGACTATAATGGGGCTTTTCCGAATGAAGTACTGATTATTGGAAACCAGAACTTTACTATTGTCGAAATTACTCTATCGGATGCCATTGGTTCTGGTTCAGTTATGTGGCAAGGCGTTGCTTACAATCGCGGCGAGACATTCCAGTTATATCTTGATCGTTTTGACACAATTCAAATTCAGTCCCAAGGTGATATGACAGGTTCATATTTGAAGTCAAATAACCCAATAGGAGTAATGAGTGGAGTAAAATGTGCGAACATTGGGCCTGGTGCTTGTGACCATATAGTTGAAATGATGATGCCAGTATCCACATGGGGAAAAACATTTGCTACAGTGCCTATTCCTAATAGAACAGTAGGAGATGTATTCCGACTAATATCGAGTGAGGATAGTACAACCATTACAATCAGTGGAGGATACAATTATGCTTCATCTATTACAAAAGCCGGTGATTTTGTAGAGCTGATCATTCCATCTACATCGTACTGTTATATACAGGCAAATAAGGCACTTATGGTCGTTCAGTATGTACGTGGTCAGAGTGGGACTGACTTAGGTGATCCATCAATGCTTCTTGTACAACCTCTTGGTGGATATAGTTCATCCTTCTCATTCACAACTCTAACGAAATCAACCGGATCATTTCAGAACTATTTTGCATTTCTTGTCAGGAAGAAATTTAAGGATGGATTGAGACTGGATGGAAATCAAGTGATAACAGAATTTCATGAGATCGCTGGATCTGACTATGTTGGTGGTTACATTAGCATCACCGAGGGAGCACATTCAATTCGTCACGTCTCGCCAATAGCCCTGTTTGCAGGATATCTGTATGGTAAAGGGCACTATGAGAGTTATGCATTTCCAATTGGTTCAAGATTGGCACCTATAAATTTGGTAAGACTTTTTTATAGAACTTTCTGAATAAATAAGAAGACGTAAGGAAGTTACAAGTTTGGAATGATGAATTAATCAGGAGTTTGAGAATAGCTCATATTTCTTCGACACCTCTTATGTTCAGTTAGTGTTTTAAATGCGTTTTCTCTGACATGGTCGCCATAGCACTTTCTATATAGACACAACCTCAGACAGCGTATGCTTTGTAGATATTGTTTTCATTCTCGTGCGTGAACATCGACGGGGGTGCGGCTAGCCAAACAGGGGATGCCTACTCTCCCTGGTTACCTGATCCCATCTATAGCTTGCCTGGGGTCCGTTGATGTTCAATTTGGTACTCCATTGTGAGTGTTGTTGAGATTTTCGTCAGGGCCGTCTTAATGTAATTAGATAGTCGGTTAATAAGTTTTTAAAAAAAATCTTTTACATGATGTATCAGAAAATACATAAGTTTCAAGATGACTATGGGTTATACTAAAACTCAACATATACAATACACATGTCCCTCATATTAATTGGCTTCTAGGAGAAAAAAAAAAGAATTTAGTCCTCCGATTATCTGCTCCTGTTTCCTCTTGAAGAAATCGTTCGATATCATTGTGTTAAAGCCAATATAGCTCTGAGTAGCCTTAGCTTTTTTTGCTGCAAATGCACTACTACGAAACGTTTCAGAGTGAATTTCTCTACCGGTCGCAATTTTATGAAGTGAACCAGAGAAGAAGTACATATCGTATTTCAGGAGAATAAAACTCATAGGAATATGACGTAATAGTGTATTATCATTAAGAAGGCAATCGCGAAGCACCCCCCCCCCGAGCAAGACCACAAGTCTGGGAAGAATGAACGTTCTCTGACTACATGCAAAAGAAGATCCTGACGACAATCTCAACAGCACTCACAATAGAGCACCAAATTTAGCATCGACGGACCCCTAGCAAGACAGAGGTGGGACCAGGTACCCGGAAGGAGTAAGCATCCTCTGTTAGCTAGCTGCACCCGCCACGAATGCCAAATAGAAAAGTCTCGGATCCAGTAATGTCGATCCAGTAATGTCCAAATAGGTAAAAGACGGTCAATTGAAAAAGAAATGAAAAATGGGAAAATACGAGGAGAATGATTATTAATGTATTCTATATCGTTCAATTGAAGGCATGTAATCCGAGTAAGACAGTTGTAGGCGATGGGTTAGATAATGACTGTGATAACCTGATAGACGAAGAAATATGTACGGCTGCCAACAATGGACTAGGTAACTACATGCATAATCAAATGTAAACGCCTCAAATTGAATAGCATCATTTAAGAACAGATCAATTGGCAACATGGACAAGACATGCACGTTTCGGGTACTTACCCCTCGTCAGTGATCCTCAAATCCGAACAATGTAATATGCCAAAAATGTATGAAAGTTACAAGTTAAATTGGCTATACATATTCTGAACTTGTTTAGAATTAAATATCTCTGAAAATACAAGTTATAGCCATTTTAAGACGCAGTCATATTTGATTTTAGATTTTTTGATAAATCTTCTGACCATATATATTCATACAACCTTGACAAATGTGCATAGAACCCCTCATAATTTATGAATAGAGTAGCAATATATCTCAGACCTTGCTTTGATAGATAGAAAGAGTGCTCTTCTTTTATGAGTATGTTTTTTTTCAATAACTGTTATTTTTTTAAAAATCAAGTGAGGCAAGAGCGGGCTCTATCTGACACACATGATAATTGGTAATTTTTGTCAAACGCTCCTTTTATTAATATATGAATCTGTTCTTAAATGATGCTATTAAATATGAAGACGTTTAGCATAAAGAAAATACTATATTGATAGTATTTTTTTTCTCATTTCAGTTGTTAGTTAAATGAATGCAACAAGCTATCAAATTCAGAAGTTCAGATGGACTTTTGCAATCAGTGAATCGAATTTAAACCCAAACCCCAAAACAGAATCCACAATAGGAACATCTTTAAATTCAAAAAAACAAAAAATTAAGTAAAGATTCACGTAGGGATAAGGTAGATCAAAACCTTAAAATTTTTGTAGAACTTTTTCTCTTGAGATGTGTTCAGATCAGCCTCCATATGAATGTTTTGAAGGAATTTTCCTCATACTTCGATGGTGAAGAAAGTTATAAGGATAGCAAATTTCGTTGAATTGTATAGAGAAAAAGTTTTCCGCCTTGTTTTCCTTTCATAATCTTTTATAAATTATGAGGTGGATATCTAGCTCCACCATCGCTACCTTGAGAAATTAATTCCATATGTTTGATTTGTACCACATATATGTCTCAAAAAATAGACAAAAAATTTGGCAAAAAGTTTAGATGTATCACTCCTACCTGATTCTTATGTCGACTTACACTTAAGAACAGATATATTTTCAGCATGGAATAATAATCAACAGTCATGAAAATAAAAAAAGTATAAAAGTTACCAAAGATAAGCAGGAAAGAGATCCCTTACAATGAAATTAGAGGAACAAATTCTGACAAGTCAAGAAAAAGCGAATGGAGACAAGAATACTACACCGTAGAATTACGACAGAAAACAGAGGGTTGTCACTTATTTTCACTTGGGGTGTTGGTGTTGGTGCTGCAAGGGATCCTGTTGGAGATCCCCTCCTTTCTTGATGAACAGTCTTTTCTTTTCAATGACTATTATTTCAAAGATTCACGTAGGGATAAGGTAGATCAAAACCTTAAAATTTTTGCAGAACTTTTTCTGTTGAGATGTGTTCAGATCAGCCTCCATATGAATGTTCTGAATTAAGTGTTATGTCACTGCTCTGCTATAATTTCAATGCAAGAGAGGAGGGGATGATCTCCAACAACACTTAGTTAAAGCACCAACAGGAAAACCCCCAAAACCCCCCACTGTAAAAACACAAAGAAGACACGCACAGAGAGAGATGCAAATGGTACCAGGAACGCCCAATCATAGAGAAACATCTAACACAAATGGCTACACATAAACCAACGAGACCGATGGGCAAACGGTGCCGACTTAGGACTGACTTGCAACTGACCCTCTCCTTTGATCATTGTTTGTGTTTGAGTTGTATACTATCACTACATTTTTTTCTTTCAGACGATGATGGCGATGGTCTTATCAACGAAGACTGTGCAATCACATACGAAGGCAAGACTATTAAAAATATGTTTTAAAACACATAATAACATTGATACATAAGTTCTGGACATACTGTTATAGATAAAAAACAAATGATCTAAAATGTTTAACTGAAAAGCTCAATCGAAAAAAAAAAATTAATTGAAGAAGAGAATGAAAAGATGAATTTAGGTATAGCACAACTTTACAAATAGCGAACGGTTGGTCGGCAACGATGTTCATTGTCACGAAATTCTTAGTAACTCGCTCATCTCCTCGCCCTTTATTTATAACAGCATAAAAAGACTCGGATGTCAATGTCGGAAGGTTTTACCTCAAATCAATGCAAAAGTAGAAAGGTAATTTTTTCCATATTCAAAATTCTCCAAATTCAATGAGTAATGTTGTGAGTAACATATTTTTGAGGTACGATCAAGTGTTAGAACCTGTATGTCACGATAGACTATATCAGAAACTTATAGTCCTACGGGGAACTACTTTTAATATGGCGCCGTCTGACGTCCGAGTCTTCTTTTTCTTTAGAACGAAAAGGTCGAGGCTTTTCCGAATGACTGCGGATGATATACAATATGATAATAATCAAGTAGAAATTATAGTAATTTATAAAGAAATTGATAATTCAAAATGTTTCTAATTATAAACATGAGGCATCAGAAGATCCCCAGTTTTGCAGGTAAAGCATGATATTAAAGCATGTGATTATTTCACATACGTAGACAGATGTTCTCTGTGTTACGATCACTCAAGTTTTGATTAGTCGTGGGGTCATGAATGTACAAAATTCATTTGGTAACAGCTGTTTGTATTTGGTAAAGCTCTTACTAAACACACATTATTTTTTCTTAAGGATCCCGCACCCTAATAGAGTACTTCCGTTAAGATTTATGTGCATTAAAAATTTTTCATAATTTCCCGACAAAAACGGATGATTTCATGATCGGGAATTTTCGGGGTAACAGAGTAAATTATTGTATGAAAAGTGTTATGCCTAATTTTAGCGAGAAAAGAATGTATAGCATTCTTTTTGAAGAGAACGAAAAGTCTTATTTCTAGTATTTCAACTGTGAACACCAGATTCGTGTCTATATTTAAAGACCCTGATGTTATCAGAGAACTTACCTACCTCCAAGAACATTATGTCATCACACCAGCGGACAAAGCCTCAAATAATTACACATTTACTTGCAAAAAGTACCATTTCGACAGTCTAGTTAAAGAGTTGGGTTTAAATTCGACACCTGGAAATCCCACTTACACCCCAACAAACCTTTCTGCCTCTGAAATAATAGATAACCACAAATCAGCTTTTGCTTCCTTTGGCTTCGACACTACCAATTTAGATTTAGATTTACCATACTTATACTGCATACCTAAAATGCATAAGAATCCGTACAAACAACGTTTCATCGCTGGTTCCTCAAAATGTTCTACCAAATCTGTATCGATCTTACTCACCAAAGTTTTATCTGAAATCAAATCTGGGCTACAAAAATGTTGTTCGACAGTATATTCTCGCAGTGGTATCAACCAGATGTGGATTTTGAAGAATTCGAAGGAACTTTTAGAACATCTGAAATCCACTCATTTTAGTAGAGTCCATTCAATCAAAGCCTTTGATTTTTCGACACTTTACACTACAATTCCACATTCTAAATTGAAAGAAAGACTCGCAAAAATTATAAGTAATGCGTTTACAAGTAAGAACGGTAATCGCAAATACAAATTTATTGTTGTTAATTATGACAAAACCTACTTGTAAAAGAAAAGTCAGATTCTGAAAATAAGTACACTGAAATAGACATTATTCAGATGTTAAACTTTCTGATCGACAACATTTTTGTGGTGTTTGGAGGAAAGGTCTTCCAGCAAATTGTCGGAATTCCAACGGGGACCAATTGTGCCCCACTCCTTGCCGACATTTTCCTTTACTCGTACGAAGCTGAATTCATTCAATCGTTGGTCTCTGAAGGGAAAAGATACTTAATAGCTTCTGACTTTAACTTCACTTACAGATACATAGACGATGTGTTGTCCATCAATAATCCAAAATTCGCGGATTACCTGAGCAGTATCTATCCTTCGGAGCTTGAAGTCAAAGAAACTACAGAGACAAATAATTCAGCATCCTATTTGGACATAATGTTGTCCTACGACACTGAAGGTCACATGAACACCTCACTCTATGACAAACGTGACGACTTCAATTTCAGCATTACGAACTTTCCTTTTCTGAGTAGCAACATCCCTTCATCGCCTGCTTATGGCGTGTTCATATCTCAGTTGATTCGCTATGCCACAGCAAGAACCAAATATACGGATTTTGTTCTGAGAACTAGGCGTCTTTCAGATAAGCTTCTCAGTCAGGGATATGTTTGTGACCGACTAACATCGTCACTGAGGAAGTTCTACGGTCGATATGGGGAATTCGTCATACACTATGATGTCCCACTATCCAGAATGGTGGATGATATTCTGTCATAGACCATTTGAACCATCCAACCAAAGATTGTACTCTATATCTTCCAAAATGGAAGTAACCGGATGTGACAGTTCTACCGAATTGAAGCGACGGGTGTTGCATGCAAGCAGGAGATGCTTACTCTTCCTGGGCACCTGGTCTCACTGTCATATCGGAAGTTCGCTTCTTTTCATATGGTGGAGGTTTTTGTTTTTGTTTGCTTTGGTTCCTGTTTCATCCTGATTTTGTATGCCTTCCGTTTCTGATTTTCTGAATTATCGATTTTGTACCGTAGACAGGGATATGGTCATTATCCATATTTGTCATTCATTATTGAAAATGCATAAGAAGTTGAATGACAAATATGGATAATGACCATATCCCAATACATAGTACAAAATCGATAATTCAGAAAATAAGGCATACAAAACCAGGATGAAACAAGAACCGAAACAAACAAAGAAAAACATCAACCATATGAAGAGAAGCGAACTGCCTATATGGGAGTGAGACAAGGTGCCCAGGAAGAGTCAGCATACCCTGCTTGCATGCAACACCCGTCACTTCAATTCGGTAGAATTGTCACATCCGGTATTATTGTAAGCAGTAACATGATTTTCAGTTGTGGGTGATTGTTAGCATTATTTTTTTTTTTGTAAAACGATGAGAAATCCAGATAGGGGAATCGTCTACACTGCTTGAAATATAAATAAACAAAATTGTTCGGTTTAAAATAGGAAAGAGTAGTTTACATTTAACAGATCAACATAATAAAAGGATTAATTTGTTTCTTAAGAGAATTAGGAGATGCCATTGGATCTGGTTCCATTCAGTCGTGTGGAACTGTTCGCTAGTGCTCCACTGGGAATTTTTTTGATTTTGCATTACCTTATCGACTTTTGGACTAACTAATGGGTACTTCTTATGTATCGTCAAATAGCGCAATGTTCCTCAAGATATATCCTTATGATGTTGTACTCCTTCGCAAAGGAAAAAGGACTACAGTTGAGGAAAAAAAAGATACGCAAATTTTGTTTTCTTGTAAAGTTGGACAAATGATAAATAAAAAAAAACAGCAGATATATTTTATGTCTTTTCAATTATATCTCATTTCATTTCCATTGTCATTCTTCAGAAACGAAGATTCCGATTGGCCGAAAAATTGTGTTGTACGCGCTTATCAACGTCATAAGCAACGTCGTTGGCAACACAATTCCAAAGCTGCAAATAAACGCTGAAACGCCACTAAAATTGAGGGAAAACTTATGCAACTTGCTCTTCGCGCACGATGCAGTTCTCCCTCAATGTTTTGTGTTGATACCTTGATCAACCAAAAAAATATTACAATGATTCCTTAAATCTCTTTTCAGATGTAAACGAATGTGATCCAAATCCATGCCAAAATAACGCAACTTGTAACGGCACTGTCGGAGCGTTCGAATGTCTTTGTCAGGAATTTTACTCTGGGTTTCTCTGTCAGAAAGGTTGGTTTGTTCATAGAATATGGAATAAGTGGTAATAAGTCAATGTTAACTTCATACAGATCTTTATTGTACGTCAAAGCATAATTTCGGCTTAAACTTCCACCATCGTACATTTTATTGGAGTTTGTGTCTCTTCTTATCTTATGGATATCTAGTTAATAAAAAAAATTCTCGAAAAGTATTATGGACAGTTCAACTGATAGATAAGCGCATTTTCTAAAAAAAATATTATATATTTAAAACTTTTCTTGAAAAAGAAACCGCACATGCCAAGGAAGTTCATGAAAATCATGTGATGTGTTTTATGTATCTTGTTAATTTTGCATATTTTAATAGATTTGTGCGAAGTTAAGAAAACCGACATCATATTTCTCGTGGATACATCACTTAGTACTGGTTCTGATGAGCTTGACAAGCAGGTAAACTTCATGAAGAACTTATTAAACAAGATAACTATATCTTATGAGAAATTTGAAGTAGCTGTTATCAAATATTCGGATGTACCCGTCGTAGACATACACTTTAACAGCAGTCTTTCAAAGAATGAAATTTTACGAAAGTTTGAAACCATTCAGTTAATGAATAGCTCAACAAACGTTGGCGCAGCTCTGAAAACAGCACATGAAATGCTTTCATTGAGAACATCAATTCGGCAGTTTGTTTATCTCTTCACTGACGGACTTGTGAGCAATATTGTTGACGCTGAACATGAAGCACTATATCTACAAAACTATCTGAAGAAAACAGGGATTGGTAACAGCCTCTCAGTTATCTCCTTTGGAAAAAGTGTGAGGCATAAAACTCTTACTGATATCGCAAATGCTGCAAAGCTTGATATTTCAGCTATATTTACATGGACCAATATGGATGCCTTCTATAATTTGCTTCCACACATGGTCGATCCAGCGTGTAAAGGTAATATAAATAACTTAATGTAACGTTTGGTACGATATTTTTCTTTGAGTTTTTTTGTCTTATTATGTGTTAGCTTCATATTGTTAAATTGTGAAAATATGGGTCAAAAACTTGGTTCAAATACTTCTTTTGATGCTTCATCATTTCATAGAGCGGCATATTATGTTGACCTTCATTGTCATATTTTTATCGTAGATTTTCCGGGCATTTTGTATTAAATGGTGTTTCGATTTTTTTATACCCTGTATAAAATCATGAGAAAGACACTTTGTATGGTACTTGAGCAATCGTTCGCCTTGCACAAGCGCATTTTTACGAATTGCTTTCTACCTAACGTTACGACGGAACTCCATGATGGGCTCTACTTAAGCTTCTGTCCCGAATATTTTTCCTCTCTGAATTATTGTTGGTCTCCTCTTGAGAGTGCATGCTTAAGTTTGATCCAGCTGGTAGAACACGGACTGTTTTCGTACATCATTACATATTTTGCTATGCGTTATGCGGGCCCCTGTATTTTGTTGTCATGTTTATGTTTTCATCCTTCAGACTTTTATGCGAAAAAATGTGTGTTCATCGAGACCAATTGTTAATTGAATAAAAGGCAGGATTGTGCTAAAAAAAAAATTCGGATTGCCACACAGTTTTCGTTGTATAGCCAACCTAAGTCGACAACAATTGCCAACTGATCGCGTTGATTTTATTTCTAATATTTTATTTTCCTTTTCTCAATTGATTTTCTTTTGTGCTTCTCAACGCTACGTTAATACATAAGTGACATGACAAATATGGATAATGAGGTATTATAAGTGTATATTATATTATATATATTATAAGTGTATTGCAGCGTTTTGTTGACGGTGCTGCAAACAAGAGTTCCGATGGTTTTATATTTCATACATCGTATGTATCAAAATGATAATAGGTATTCATGTATATCATAGAGAGATGCAGGTCAAAGATAAAATTAGGTGTGACCTAATTTTTTTCGCAGTATTTATTTCCTCAAGAATTTAAATGACAACCAAAGTTTGGAATTCGTGTCGAGCAATCAAATTGTGCCTTCTTTATTCTCAAAGTATGCAAAGTAACAAATTGTTTTCTTAATGAATACGAAACAAGGTTGTATATATTTATCTCATCTGAAATATGACATTTTGAGACTGAATAACGTTTACGTACTTCTTTGATGTTTATCCTGGCACGTGGTCTCTCTTCGAAATAGTGTTTATTCCGTGAATAATAACAGTTCAAATGAAAATTCTTATGATTTTGCGTTACCTTCTCTACTTTGAGACCGAATTACGGATATGTATTTCTTCAATGCTTATCATATTGTTCATCAGTGTTGATTATAGTGATGTTTGTATTCCATTATTTACTTACACGACAGAATGTAAGTCATTTAGGTCATAAGTTATTATGCAATGTCATCACTTTTAGAATTCTTATTTTTACAGCTTGTTATGAAACCACCTCCTCAGACATTGTTTTTCTCATTCAGTCAAACGGAAACATGACGAATGAAGTGTTTCAAAGACAAATCAACGTTTTACAGCAAATTATGAAAAGGATTGGAGAAAAGTATGAAATAGGACCACGCGATTTACAATTTGGAGGAATTATCTTTTCCTATCACATTCATTTTTCCTTAAACTTGAATACAACACACAAACCGATACGAATTACCCAGTATTTGTCGAGTGTACTCCAAGATAATGTTGTACTTGAAGTGAATGTGTCAAGCGCAGTAAACTATCTTCAAGAAGTCCTGCTCACCGAAGGAAAGGGCAAAAGAAATGCTTCTAGAACATTTGTTATTTACTTCGTGTCGCATAATGTAGATCAATACGTTTTTATTCCTCTTAAGCAATCTGGATTTACCGTTATTGCTATTGGAATCGATACACAACTACCAGATGACGCTGTGACAGACATTGCGTCCACTGCCTCGCATGCCTTTTTCGTGGATTCAGACTTCAATGATGAAACCGTCGACCTACTGATCAAAGAGTTTAGATATACCTTATGTACTGAAAGAATGAACTCCTCAATTTGAGGAAAACTCAATGGAAATGAAGATAAGAAAGAAATATAATCCTATCAATTCTATCAATAAACATATAGATTATGGAATGATATATAAATACTAATTTAATTAAATAGATGACAATGTTTGGAATCTTTTGATATACGAGCCCTGGCCAATAATATTGGGCAAAAGTGAATGTGTGGGAGAAGGTTTGAATTTTCATTTATTTAAATGTTGCAAAACGATTAACCTTATATGATTTTACGTTTGATTTTTCTGTGATTAATACCATAGAATGTATGTCGTATTGTTGATATCTGTCTAAGAGAAACAGCATTTTCTTCCAACGTTTTATGCTGCTCCTAGGTGTTACGTGTCCAATTGTGATTATTACAATCGAATAAATAATGTATCCATTTTAGAATCCTTAAACCACAGTATATAATTAATTACACAAACAGGGGATGCTCACTCCTCCCGGGCACCTGGTCTTAAATCTAGCTTTCTAGGGGTCAGTCGATGTTCAATTTGGAACTCTATTGTGAGTGTTGTTGAGATTGTCTTTACAAACAGGGGAAGCTCACTCCTCCCAGGCATCTGGTCCAACCTCTAATTTGCTAGGGGTCCGTCGTCGTTCAATTTGGTACTGTCTTGTGAATGATGTTGAAATTGTCGTCAAGATCTTCGCCATTTCATTTGTCATACCCCTGCCATAAAATGTGGTTTGCGGTCATTTAAAGGAAAACCGTTACAGATATTCAATTGTATATACAGTTTATACCAATATTGGTCATGTCCATCATCAATTTCTTACAGAGTTATGCTCTTTGAAACTTGGAAAAATTCAAAAGTTTGTGGTTTTTTTTTTAAATTTGAAGAAAAACCGTTACAGGTAATCAATTCATTTCTTGGATATAGCTTTTACACCAAGAATTACAGGTCAGGTTCGATATGGGTATTGTGCCTCAATAATGTGCAGAGCTATGCCCTTTGAACCTTTGGAAAAATCAATATTTTGCGCTTTTCTGACATTTAAATGAAAACTGTCACGGGGAATATATTCATTTTTTATATAGTTTCACATTGAGAAAAACAGGTCAAGTTCAAATAAAGGGTCATGTTGCTCAATTCAGTTGTGCACCTTCAAACTTTTGATACATTGTTCATATGTACAGAATCCTTTGATCAATAATTTGTTTTTTTATTTCATCTCAATTGTATTAGATCGTTAAAACCACTTTAAGAAGTTGAGTTGAAAAAGATGTTTTATCTTCACCACAGACTTTATATGACGGTATAATTGTGTATCGTAATTCTAGGATTGCTCGTTTCATATTTTCTATAAGCATAAATTTACACTAGTTCTTATTTAACTGCAGAGTTTGGGACTTATTTTCCTATAGTAAACATTTTGATGGACACCTGAAGTTTTCAACTTCAGTTTCAGCATCACAAACTGTCCTTTTCTGAGTAGCAACATGCATCCATCGCCTCCTCATGGCATGTTCATAATAATACGGACGTGTTCCAACTCTAAACCTTCATGGCGAAAATCCCAAACCAATTTTTCCTGCACCAGACACGTGTTTCGAATATTAAATTCTCATCTCATCATGTCTCAACTGATATGTTTTGCCAGAGTAAGTAGTAAATATACATATTTTGTACTGAGATCAAAGCGTCTTTCAGATAAGCTTCTCTTTCATGGAGACGTTTGTGATCGACTAACATCGTCACTGAGGAAGTTCTACGGTCAATATAGGAAACTCGTCATACACTATGATGTCCCAATGAGCAAAATGATGGATAATATTCTGTTTTAGAACCATTCGAACCATCCAACCACAAATTATACTTGTATCTTTCAAAATGGAAGTAACCAGATGTTATATTACTACCGAACTGAAGCGACGGATGTTGCATAAAAGCAGGAGATGCTGACTCTTCCAGGGTACCTGATCTCACTCCCATTTGGGGAATTCGCTTCTTTTCATGTGGTAGAGGTATTTGTTTGTTTGCTTTGGTGCCTGTTTTATCCTGATTTTGCATGCCCTTGGTTTATGATTTTCTATATCGTCGATATTGTACGGTATACTGGGATATAATCAAGGTCCCCATTTGTCATCTACAGAAGAGAGGTTGCAACACCCACAGTAAAAACCCAGAACATCCAATGCAAAACACAGAAGGCACAGAAAGGGACACAAAAGGGACAAACAAGTTAAAGAAAATCCTGACGATAATCTAAACAGAACTCACAATAGAGCGCCAAACTGAGCATCGACGAATCCTTATCAAGGAACATTAAATCGCAAAGACACTTGAAACACAAATGTCTACACATTAACTAACGAGACCAATGGATAACTAGACAAAGGACGGTCATCTGCCAAGCAAGTAGCAGACGGTGTGGTTATCCGGATTACTTGCGCACAGCCTCCCACTTTTCCGATCACCAAGAGGTATCAAGGAACACAAAATTGTGGTGTAAATAACCTCCTCTCTGTAAGATGACCATACCGTATAAAAAAAAAAAAACTTCTAATGATATTTCGAACGTACTGCCTTAACCAAAACTATTTTTGTAGGAGAGGAAATAAAAAATAGCAAGGAATGTGACACTTTAATATTTTCAAGAGTATCATCTTAATATAATGATTAAACATTGATGTCAAATAGTGTGATATATCATGTAATAAAATATAAAAAAAAAACCACACACACGCTAAGGCTTAAATGTCAAAAATCTTAAATATTATTATATGAAAAACTATTAAAGAATATCATTTACAAGAAATATCTTTGAAACTCGGGACTTTTCACTTACATGTAAAATCCGTTTTCTTATTTATCGTAACAACTTTTGTAAGTTAAGACTTTCAACTAATTCGCGATCCAATTCTTCATTTGTATATAACGTTATGAATCATTTAGGCAGTAAATAATGACTATAAAATGTCTACATCTCAAATATTCGATCGTATATCACAAGGTCAATTTCAAGTGCAAAACAGATAAAAACAATTACATACGTTTAACATGAATGTACTTAAACAGTATAGTCAAAATATACTTGTTAAAAGGCAATTGTCTCAAATTTATGTCATATGTACAATATTACAATACAAGGAGTATTATCGATATTGAACTCCATTTCTGATTGGTTAATATTCATGTATTTAATGTTCGTTTCATTGACGTCTGGATCCCTGTATGACGTAGTACTCTTTACCAAAGACGTTCCAGTAGATACTTCCACAATATTGATCAATATTTCCTCAACTTGTATGTTGCCTTCTGTAAGATGAGTTGGAGCATCACAGATAATGAGCTGTCAAAAAAGTAAATTCATCTATATCTTTATTTATGTGAATCAATCAGATCAAAAGATATGAAATACGAGAAGAATGGCTTACATGTACATAAAAACGAATGAGATACAGCAGATTCTGACGACAATCTTAACAACACTCACAATAGAGCACCAAATTGAGCATCGTCGGACCTTTAGCAGATAATGCGGAAGGGTTCTAACTCTTCACCTTCTTGAAGAATATTTCAAACCCAATATTTATGCACCAGACACGTGCTTCCAATATCAAATTCTCATCAGTGATACCTCCAGCAAAGGTGCATTTCATAAGCAGCCCAAAATAAATTCTTAGCGACCTCTGGTGTTATTTTCAGAATTTTAATTTCTACATTTACTTTACAGAGATTGCGCGGCTCTAAATGTCCTGTTGGGTTGATTAAGTAGCATATCCAAATAAAATCTATGTTCAAAAAGCATTGGAGGGATCAAAGTCAGCTTTCGAACAGCACGCTTTAAGACAGATCATTTTAAATGCCATATATGACATGCATGTTTCGGAAAATGATTCTCCATCTGTGGTACTTCGAGGGAAAAATGATACTAAATTTGTAAAAAAAACTAAGTTAAGCGTTCGTTGGTTTATTTTCAAATCTTTATTTTTTAATCATGCAAAGAGGGAGCGGGTCCGTATTTGGTGTAAGGTCTACAAGGAGGCGTAATGAAATGAAAAATATGGCAAAATGCAATGAAGGGATTGTTCATCGGTGTAAACCTGCTACATTTAATGGGAATTAAAAAAGAAAAGTTTTTCAGAAAAAAAAATCATGATTTTTCAAAACATTGTAAAATGTAAACAATTAGTTTTTCTCCCACTGTGGACAGGGATATCCATGGAAACGCCGGGAAAAGATATCTTGTCTTACCCCTATGGGGTAAGATAACATTATTACGTGCCTCTTGACTGTAACGTCAATTGTAACGTCATACCTGATTGCTGGGTTAGCCGAGCAAAATATTAAACATAAAATCTCAATTTTGAGCGCTTTGTAGACAGCGATAGGAAAAATATTCAATCCCCAGATGTGATCAGGGCACTCGGGTTGGATTTCCTTGTCCCTGATAACATCTGGGGATAGATTCTATTAATCTGGTATCAGCATTAGAGAGTAAGTCAATTATAATCAGTTCCATGTCACGGGTAGCATTATTACAAGTTCCTGAATGCAACAACAATAAGTCTGAATGATCAAATAACGGATTGACCAGTCTATGCAGTCAAAGAGCAGATAATGCGGTACAAAAAGAGGAAAGCATATTTCGGATGTAGGGTAATTAAAAATATTTCCATTGCATAAGAATCCCCATGTTAAGCGCCCGTTAGGCAAAGGGATTTATAAACCATAATTCTGGTTGCCTATTGTGACGTCATGCTTTAGTTTTGAAAGTACGGAGAATTTACCAACGTTCGTATACTTTTGACGTTATAAGATTCATGTCGCTCATTATAAATGTTAAATGGGTTGACTGATATTTAGTACAAATGGAAATATAAGTAATGACTGCCTTACTTTGGGTGTTCATGGTAGTATAATTCTGGTTGGAAACGTGCAAATTTTCCGAGAATCGCTTCGCGATTCACGGAATTTGCACGTGACCAACCAGAATTATAGCTTATGCATTGTGACGTCACCAATGTTTACATACAGAAACACAACATTTACCACTTCTATAGTTTCATCTCAGGAAAATACATTTGTTGTGCATATATTGAAAATATGAATTAAAAAACGACTTTTACACTCTGTAAAAAGGAAAAGTGAACCCCAATAGTGTGTTCCCATGACAGTCATATGTCATATTGATTTAAAATTCTCGGACATTATCCATTTCTAAAATAAGAAGAGATTCATAACAAATCATTTGTCTATTCTTAAGGAATATCTTATTCTTTGTAATTCTCATCAAGACATAAGCGCATACGGTATAATTACTTCAGAAAATGTATCAAAGTAGAAAAAAATTAACATAGCAGTGATGAATGAAGTCAGAGAGTTGTAATTCAAGGAGGGATTAGCTTTGACACATTCGGAGGACATTTGGGAACACACTATAGAGATGGTGTATGAAGGCAAATGAGAGTATAAAGCATATTTTTCTAACTAGAATATTATCTTTGGTATCCGATACCTTAATTTGACATTATATTATATCATTGACAAACAATTAGAATTTGTTTTTGTACAACTTGGTGAGTGTCACTGCTTGTGGACCAGGAGTCCCGGAGGTTACATGTAGCCACTGTTCGACTAACTTCGGTTGATCGTCTAGTCTCTGCTAACGCATTCGAAGATGTACTGTTATCAAATTTCTTGCGATTTCTAAAGCTGTGGGTCCTGTAGAATCATATCCCACCCATCCTGCTAGGTATTCCGGTACAATTTTGACATAATAATTTTCACACTATTTGGTCATATTATATTGTTTAGATTGAGGATCACTGGCAAGGGTTAAGTACCCGAAACGTGCATGTCCTGGTCCATGCTGAAAATATTATCTGTTCTTAAACGATGCTACTGAATTTGAAGACGATTTAACATGACTTACATTTCTCAACACTTTTGTGTTTCTTACAGTCCGTTTCCATCCATATCCATCGGAAAACACCACAGCAATACCTTAAATAAGAAAATATAACAAATTTTCTCACGTATCGACATTGTGACAGGTAATATTTTTCAAGTATTTTTACAATTCGGAAACGTAAGTTGGTATTAGAAGCAAAAATTATATTCTCACGGTGAGCAAAGGTATCAAGTAAATGTTTTATGTTTACATACATTCAGCGCAACCTAATTTAAGGCATTGTATGTATAATGAGGGAACATTGTTTCACCCATTGATTGAGTTGAAAATTCAAAGCTTACGAAATATGAATAATATAGAAATTTATCGAAAATTTTCAACCGATGCGGGTTTTTTTTTATATAAAAGTTAGCCCCTACAAGAGTTTTTGACCTTTAGAGTTAACATTGAACTAAATGGAAAAATGAATTCCAGCCATTTCTTTCATAGAAACTGATGAGGACTCAAATATCAATGGATGAAAAATTTCTAAAATTGACCTTCATCAAAATTCATGGAAAAATCTCAAGGTTCACTGTTTAGATCTTTCGCAATTGATTTTTAAAGTTTTCTCCATCAAGGGGAGATAACTTTTAAAATGACCCTGTTAGAAAATCATATTTCCGATACCTACGACTATAGTATAAAAGTTTGTGCAACATGAAAAGTGATAAGGAAACATGAAATAATTTATACACATAATTTTATCATTTTGGACATGATCCCCTACATCTAATACCTTAATGGAAAAAATCATGGGAAAATTGAAAAAAAAAACCCATAGTTATACCTGTAAGACAATTATACGATTAATAATCATGAGTTAATTACTGACTAATTTATCATCTCTGAAAAATAGATAATAAAATTGCTAGAATTCCGCTTTGAACCTAAATGTGCGCATATAGTAATTATAAAGTTGTCATACCACAAGAATGATCCTTATATTGCCTCCTGGTTATCAGTTTTTGATTCAGTACAATAATCATTTTATCCTGTCTAGGCTTAGTGAATCCTCTTTTGCTTGAATTCTTTTCGGAATAATATCTTTGATTTCCAACTTTCCCTCTGAAACATACAGATTGCACATGAAAATAGCACTGTAAAAAGATAAGAATATCTGTTGTATATTGTATTTTGATCCTAAGTATGTGACCTGGACCTTGAAAGTGACCTTGACCTATTTCGATGCCGAGTCTCTCACTATACCATCCCTGAAAGTTTAAAAATGTTTGATGTATAGTTATGCAACATATGTGAAAGTGTGACTACCAGAAAGTGTGACTACCAGAAAGTGTGACTACCAAAAATTGTTACACCAGACAGTGTGACTACAGAAAGTTGCTACCAGAAAGTGTGCCTACGCAGACAAGTGGACTACCTGAAATGTGACTATCAAAGTGTGACTACCAGAAAGTGTCACACAACAGAACCAGATGTCACTCTCAGAATGTCACTCATAAGTGTCACTACCAGACAGACGAGTACCGGACGAGGTTATCCCAATATGTTGTTATCGCGTTGCATACGATATAAAAAGCTATAATTCTATCACAGGATATGATACGATTATCTTCAAGGTAATATACAGTTTTGACTGGGGTAGAGGTCAACAGCTAACTTGTTGGACCCGAGGATGAACTGTTGACAGAAATAATGACTGAGGAAATAAATAAAATAACCGATATAAACAAGAAGCTTGTTGTCATAACAACACTTAAATATCATGCCGGTCAACAGTTCGTCACGTGATCGGTCTAACTAGTCGATTTTTACAGTTCGTTTGGACCGGCTGTTTCTAACAGTCATTCCGTTGGACTTTTTTCTTGTATAGACTAGTAAGGGGAATATATCTAAGGGTATAAGAATATCGGTTATCAGTTCATCCATTTATTGGCATTTGCAAATAATTAAGGATCAAATATGGATTGTTCAAACATTTGTTCAAGAATATAATAATATTTATCAAATGTCATTGAAAATTCAAAATGTCTACGTTTGGGTTTCTTGCAAATTATCTTTAGGGCATCGTTGAGACTTTTAATAGACCTATAATAATGATGAATATGATTTCTTGTAGAGTTACAACCCCTGGAAGATTATTAAGACCACAAATTTAAATTTGCCCATCGGATTTTATTGCTACAAAAGTCAAATTTTTCCCTAATCTAGCACTTTTATCGTTTTGTAGAATTCCCCTTGATTCACTTTGCATACTTCTATAATGCATGGAATTTCAGGAATTCATATATATCTGTCAATGTCGAGATTTTTGTACCTTGTGTATGAATCAAAATTAAATTCGAAAGATGCTGAAGAAATAAACAGTTTTAAGGGAAGTATGTTCTTATATATACAAGATTGGTGGTAGCCATGATAACATAACTTGTAATTTTCATTAATAGCTAGAAGGCATATGGCCCTATATTCATTTCTATGTATAAAGCTATGGTATCGCTTTACCATAAAACAGTCAATCTTATATGTTCTCGAATTTGCTTTTTAAGCAAAATGCCTGTCTCTATAAATAGCACGACGAATTAACTTGGCAAAATATAAGTTTTTAACCCAAAGAGTTTTACTCAAATTTCGAATTTTGCATTATTTTTTATTTAAGAATATAATAAACAGTATACATTCTGATGTTTGAAATCTTCGATAGCAAAAGTCATACAAAAACTGGAAAAAGGATGTCCCTATTTTCTGCGATTTTACATAGAAAACACACATTTTCCCCAAAATACCCACTCAACAATATTTTTTTCTGAAACAATGTAACAAATTTCAATGTCATTTATTATGTAGGTTGGTTTCAAATATTATGTGATACTGAAAATAGAGTTATCTCCCTGTAGACGCAAACTTAACCTTTGAGATGTAACAACTAAAATGACCAAATTCAAAGTTTTTCTAAACCGACAGCTTTTACCTCTTAAAAGGCAATAAAAAGAATCGATATATGTACGCATAATTTCAAAATTGTGACATAATTTTCTTAATTACATGTTGATTACCTTAATTCATATTCCAAATGAAACGGAAGTCTTTAACATTAAGTGCATTTAAGAATGACAAAAAATATCGACTGCATCAATAAATACAGTTTTAAGAACATTATGATAACATAAGCTTTTATTACAATCTTATTCGATAAAAAATATATTCAGTATAGAATAAAGACCGAGTTGAGGTCTGTATGAAGGTTAGATGCCCTCGGAGAGAACAGGGTGGTGTTTAAAGACCGAGGCCGAAGATTTTCTAATCAAGGCCTCGGTCTTTAAACACCACCCTGTTCTCTCCGAGGGCATCTAACCTTTATTTACGATATTTTCTAAACTATGGCCGAATACTCATTATAATCAAACAATTCACACCCGCGACTGAAATAATGTTCTTTTCTCCGCCCCATATTGTTTTTTATTGACCTCCACACTTCACTGAACGTTCATAAAACCTCGTATATTTAGAATCGTCCGCGGTCTTTATGAAATAAAATGACCGATGAATAACAAAAGAATCACATTTGAAGGTTTGTAATGATAATTAGGTAACGTCTTTGTAGGTGTTTTTTCTAAACTTTAAATAATCCAGAGAGAGACAAGTTCACAATAAACCTGAATAAAAAGTAAATGAAAGAAAAGGTAGGTCACTTGATAAAAAATGGAGAAATATACAATAAAACCCTCACCTTAAAAGAATGAAATCCAAGACAGGGTTATGAGACAACGCTAGTAGTAACAGACTTATGTATCCAAAATGCATTCGTAAAAAAATCCCAAGAACATCGGGTTAAGAATAAGTGAGAATGACACTACTGGCGACAAAAGTATGAGAACTTGAACAAGCAGTCACCGCTTTAAAGAAATGTAGCCACTGCGTCACTATTGCAAGAATATGAATCTAAAAGTGTCTATACACAACCTTAATAAATTCACTTTATCTAAACTGTTTGAAATGAGGTATTGCTAACGAAAATTCAATATCCGGAACACGTTTCTAGTACAATAAAATTGGTACTATAGAACATATATTTCAATATTGACAATGATACAACCGTTACAACTTGCATTAAGCAATATTATAGTTAAATGTTATAATAACATGTAACGACAGCATGACCGCATTGTTATGGAGCAAACAAAAACACAAGATTGTTTGTGATACCTGGTGTGGTGTTCAGAAATACTCGTGACATTGTGGAAATACCACTGCAGCATGGTATGATTAGGATGACAAGTTCATGGACTGTTTCTGGTACGTCAACAAACATCTTTGAGTAACCTGTAGTTAAGAAGATTATATCCCATTAGGAATCAAACGAAATTAAAATTCATATTCATCAGTAAAAATGAAGTTAAGATTTATTTATATTTGTTATCGATTTTTCACAAACTGAAAACATAGGAGATTAACCAGGATAATTTTAACTCTCATGGTAATATACATGTAACAATATTGTATACGAAATAAAGCGAATATCGTGTGCGTAAGATAGATACTGTTGGAATGAGCATATGAAATTTCAACCTGTGTGTTCGTTTTCATGGTTTTCTCACAATTGAGCAATATTTTACAATATTTACGGTCTAAGCCTTTAAACTTCATCAGTTTTCTGAGCGGAAATACTATCCTCAGGGACTAATAATTCTATTATTCAAACGAAATTCGAATTATTTGAAAGTTTGCAGTCTGTTGATTTTGATGAAATATTTTTATTTTATCTAACAGTTTATAATAACCATCCTTCTTACGGGATGTTACGTCTTCAAATTCACAGCATTACTTAAGAACATATAATGTTGCAGCATGGACCAGACTTACACATATATATCCTCAATCCAAACAAAGAAATATATTTCCGAAAACTGTAAACTGATGTCTGAAAAAAAAACCCGAAAGATGCAGTTGGATATGATGCTACATGACCACCTTTTCAGAAATTTCGAAAACAATTTGTGAACAGATATTTTCAAATGCGTTTGAAGGAATGATCGGACTTGGCTACCTGCGCCCTAGGGACTAATGTTCCACCAGCAGTGAAATTCTCCAAGAATGAGTGGTACAAATGTTACGTCTTTAAATTCATAGGATCATTTAAGAAAATATAAATTTACAGGAAGGTCCAGATATCTACGTTTCGGGAACATAACGGTCAGGGATCCTCAATCAAAACTTTAAATAGTCCAAATACCCTGAAAATTATGTAAATTTATTGTTGTATCTTTTTGCGATTTGTAGTTTTAAATGATGTCATTTATGTGTCACTTTGTTGTAGGTTTGTTTCGATGGGTGAATGCAGGAGATAATTCTCTTTACATTAAAATACCAAAATACATAATCAACCATGCAACCGTTTTATTTTCATATCAAAACCCCTTTATCTGATGGAATTAGTGACGCAACATCTAAAGTAATAAAATACTTCCGGTATATTTATTCCTTTTCGTTTTAGAAACTATCAATATTAAGAGATACGATACATACCTACAGTGCATACGAAAATACTCCTCACTGCAACTACTGCAACAGAAAGCTCCAGCGCCTTATCAATTCCACATCTTCCTTCTTGATTCCTTTTTCTAGCAAACTGATTCATTCCAAGTAAAACTACTACAACTGACAGAACAGAATGGATAGACATCCAAATCAACATCCAACTACCTTGCTTGCCACCAATGTCATCTTCGAATCTATGTCGATATATAATCGGCAGAAGGAAACATATCTGCTGACTTGAAAATGCAGAGAAGGGAGTCGACTTGTGTAAAACTAATGACGTCACGGCAAATACGAAGCTACCGATCCAGAGAATGAGTAGTATAAGATTAGTATTTCTCCCTTGTAGTTTTTGAGGGAAAAATCTATGAGCGACGCTAGATGTGACCGCAATTAACATTGAAGCATCCATCGAGATCGACGAAAGAAGTCGTACAGTATCACACAGCCAGCTTTCTTTCCATTCATTGTGAACAGTTCCATAGTCCCCTTTGCTTACTACATCCTTTACGCCAATAATGATGATAGAAACACCCATTAGAAAATCGGATACTGTCATATGAATCCCGGCATGATAATACCATGAAGATGTGTGATTTATCTTATTTATTTGACGAATAAGCAAAGAAATAATGCCAATTGCAATTATGGACACAAAAAACCAAATTGGAATTCCTACGAACGCTGAATCAAACAAATACGAACATGAGGATATAGCTACAGTAGGTGCATGGCAATGTTCTAGACCTTTAGGTTTCAAACAACAAAGGGCAAATTCATCCACATATACTGTTCTGAGAAGTGCCAATCTTCGAAATATATCTTTATGTACAACGATTCTGTTGTTACTAAGATCCAAATTTCTGAGAGATACTAATTTACTGAAAACACCTCTTGGAATAGTTTGCAAATCGTTGTTTTTCATATCTAGTGCTCTTAGTGATTCAAGTGAACGAAATATACCATTTGATAAGCCCTTCAGTCGATTATTTCGAATTTTCAAAATTTTCAAGGAAGCCTGTTCGCGAAAAAGTTCAACAGGAATGACTATAAGAAGATTGTTATCTAAGTTCAATAATTCTAGATGTTTCAAAGTAATGAATAAAGACTGATTTAAACTTTTAACTGATTATTTTGCAAGTATATTTCTCGAATTTTAGTAGTGTGTTGAAATACATCCCCTGCGATATATTTTATTTTATTTCTACTAAGATCTAGTACAGATAATGAATATGCCTTAAGAAATAAATGTTTTGAAGGTATCACCGTTAACAGGTTATCAGATAAAAGTAATTTTTTAAGTTTTACCATTTCAATTATCTTTCTTATGTTCCTTATCCTATTACTCGAAAGATCTAATGATTTAAGAGTTTCTTTACAGTGTCTTAGTAAATGAAAGGTTTTTATTTTATTGTCGCTTAAGTTTATATGCTCTATGGTGCATAAAATATCATTTCTCTTCACTGGTTTTGGACACCGATTGATAAATGCCAAAATTCTTCTCTCCTTCGCATTTGCAAGTCGGCGATACGAAAACGTTGTTATACCAGTGTTCCTTATAGACATATTCAATGCTACAATTAAGTAGCAGTACGATATGATTTGAAGAGGATTACCATCTAAGTTGACACGAAGTTGGAAATGAAAAGTTATGAATGCATTTGTAATATTGTTATAAGATACGTCTAAGTAAAGGAGATTTGGAAACTTGTAGCTGAGACAACCGATATTAGTCAAGCTGCATCTCGATAAATTTAACATTAACAATTTCGGCCGAGAGAGTGAACAGAAGTCACTCAAGACTAGACTGTGACCCGAAAAATCGATACTCAGGGCAGTGCTAGGGATTTCCATCATTGAATTTGGTAAGCAACGGTAAATATTTTTTGAACAAGCTGTACATCCAAGTGGACAGTTTGTCGAAGAACAGGATATTTCGTCGTCCCATCGAGGGCACTGATGGATGCCATCACATATAAAGCTTTCATTGAGACATATTCCTTCCGAGGTAAATTCTGAATCCTTGCACATGAAATCCGCTGGACAACTTGTGCTCTTTAACTCGAAAGGAAGTGTCCTTTGATTACTCAAACATTGATTTATTATTGAAGACGGGGACGTATTTGGAATACAAGTTCCAGATGCATTACAATGTAATTCGTCTCTGCTGCAATGAAATCTCTAAAAGAAAATAATGATTAAGGAAAATAAAATTAAGATAATAATTCAGAAACATAAATTTATTCAAGTCAATATTTTGTTCTTTTGAATGTAGAGACGAATTTCGCTTTTCCTATTGAAATAGTTTTCATAGTGAATATTTCTGTTATCATGTCATAGACATTTAGATCATTGTAAGTTAACTTATTTCCATGTATAATTCATTCAGTTGCAAATATAAACATCAAATTATCAATTATATAACACATAAGGGGGGGGGGTCTCCAACATTACATGCTACATATGAAAGAAACAATCTAGAAGTGCATGTTAAACGTCTTCAAATTGAATAGCATCATTTAAGAAGAGATAAATTGACTGCATGGATCAGACATGCACGTTTCGGGTATTTAACCCTCGTCAGTGATCCTCAAATCTAAACAATGTAATATGCCAAAAAGTATGAAAGTTACTATGTAAAAAAAGGCGTACCGAAAGACGTAGCAGGATGGGTGGGATATGATGCTACAGGATCCACTTTTTAGAAATTTCAAGAAATTTTGACAACAGCAATTTTAGAATGCGTTGAAGTAACGATCAACCGAAATTGATCGAACTTGGCTACATATGCCCTCGGGGACTCCTGGTCCACCAGCAGTGACACTCACCAAGTGGTATAAATGTTAAACGTCTTCAAATTGAATATCAATTGTTCAGTCTCAACGGCGAGAAGTCAAGGCAAAATAATTAGTTCTCCCATAGGAACGGTTGCGAACCTCAGAATGAATAACATTCGAAGTGAGACCACGTGCCCGGGGTGAGTCAGCGTCTTCTGATTGCACGGCAGCACCTGTCGCAACAGCTCCATGGAATGTTGTTAAATTCGGTGATTGTCTCGATGTACATACTGATCAGCTGATGTAAACATCAGGTAAGTATTTCTTGTTTGGTGATTACCACAGCCATTCAATCACAATCAAGAATGTCACTGCTCATTCTGGAAAGAGGATCCGATATGATTTTATCATATCCCCGTAGCGACCGAAGAACTTCCTCAATGATGTTTTTAAGCCGTTGAGCAATATAACCCTGAACAAGTAGCTAATGCCCCTGTCACACTGTCACGAGTTCGAGCTACGAGTTTTGGCGAGTTACAACTCGTCCTTTGTGGCATGGAGCTCGTACAGATGTCTTCACATGTTGATGAAAAGTCGCCTCATGTCGCTAGAACTTGGCATGAGGCGGCGAGAATTTTAAACGGTTTAAAATTGTCTTGCGAGTTTTCATGTCGTGCGCATGTTGAGAAAATGTCGAACAGATGTCGCATAAACTCGTACAGGCCTCATGTACATGTCTCTACTTCTCGTCGCTTCTCGCCATTAATCAAAATCGTGCGAGAAGGGCCAAGTTTATACACGAGGTAAAACGACATGAGTACGATGTCTGCACGACATCATGCAAATTGTACCAACCTCTTCTCGACATCTTCACGACAGTTCTACTCGACACTTCCTCGACATTTTCTCGAGTTCTGCCGAGCTGAGTACTTAAATCCAGTCTTCCTCTGCAACAGACATAATGTTTTCACTTTCCTAGTATAGCAAGAAGTATTAGCTTTTAAAAAACCGCTTGTCCGGCGTAAGCAATTATTTTAAAGTTGCAAGGAACCAATCTTTTTCACGGAAGAGGGGGAGGAGGGTAGTCTGTGCACCTTCACTTATTTCAGTTATATACATTTAATTGAACCATAACAGTCCAAGGTGGATGCAGGGATTGGGGGAGGGGGTTCGGACCACACTGGGATTCTCAAAGTATAGTTTAATATATATAGATATACATATTTCGTAAGATTAAGTCCCGATTCCCCTTTTGTTGTCATAATATTTGAAAAAAATAGTTAACATGAGTTTGTATTGGAAGTATTTCATTTTGATAATATTTTGCATGGCGTCAGCTTCCGCTCGCCAGTTTTTATTACATACATTATTTTCAAATGATGCTTCTCTTTCTTATATACATTTGCAACCCATATACATAACACCTTGGTCAATAAACAAAGACACTATAAGTAATGGAAATGACAAAGACATGGAAACAGCATTTTATTCCAATTCTCGAAAAAAAAATTAAATCGCAGGCTCGCTCCAAGTAGCCATTTATTGTATCAAATTTACATATCAGAACTGACAATTATTAATGTGTCAAGATTTTAACCCTTTTCTCGCCAGTCATCTGTTCTATTTATATTTAGAAACAGATCCAAGGATTTTGTTATCTATGGTGTGTGCAGTTTTTTTTGGCACTAAAAAGAATTCGGATTTTAGGACCCCTCCCCTGAAAAAATGAAAGAAAAATGAGAGGACTGTGTTATTTGTTGATATTCATACGAATCGGCATCTGCATCTACTTATTATGTGAAGCGGCCAGTTACACTAGCTGTTCTATATACAACGCTGTATGCGCGAACTGGCTGTGTGAATGGAACATTCCTGCATATTAATTAGTGCGCCAAAGGAAGTTTGCACATCGTCTGAGCTTGTTACCCGTATGCTACCTCTTCGGAGCATGATCGAAACTGAAACCATCCCTAGAATGGTCCGGACCAACAATGATAGAGAACAAAAATAAAAAGAGGCCCAGGTGGGCTGACATGTTCAAGGCTTAAACGAGCTTAATAAACATACTAACTCCACACAATTGCAAGTTTGTCCATGTAAACTCTTACAACATTTTGTACTAATAAACAAAAATAAAACAAACAAGGAAACAATCCAATGTTTCATCTATGGCAGATTTATCTTCAAGTTGGTATAAGCCATTGAGCTCCTACTACCCGTATACGATCTTGTAAGTCCATTTTATTGCATTAAAAAGGATTGAAACGATAAATTTATCAATTACATTTTTTAAGCTGACAGGATTAAAAAATAGGTTACTGTAGATACAAAAAGATTTTCTATTCATATTTTGGTTGTATTGAAAAAGATTATGGAAAAGAACAAGTTTGAACCCCACGCCCTTCCCTCGGCATAATAGTTAGTACTTTATGGTAGGTTGTACGTATTATAATTTTTAGCTTAAATGATATTGAAAGTTATTAAAAAGGAAAGAATAAGACCCCAATTTTAGCATGTACATCAGCAAATTCAAAAGAGTCCATAATCGTCTCTTGGATATAACAATCTTGAATATGCACCCTGCGCCCTTCTTGGACACTCAGATTAGTTACTTTTACTCATAGATCCTTTCTGCGATTGTTAAAGATATTTTTTCAACAGATGTTGCACTGTCCAGAATAAGATAATCAAGAAATGAAGATGTATCGTGTTATTGACATTTTCTTGAAGCTTGTACAGACCAATTCATTCAAATGTTCCAGCAGTCTTGAGGAATAAAACGTGAGTCGATGCACGCCAATCATACAAAAGGAAGACACTTGTCGACGGTCGAAATGCTACAATAATGACAATACCAATCCCTGTCATTGCTTTCAGATCGGATGAGCTAAAAAGACTTAAACACAAATTTATACCAAGTTCATAATGTGTTGACATAACTCGTACACTTCTCGTACTCAGCTCATCATAACTCGTACTTATCTCGTGCTTAACACGTAGGCATGTCGCAACATATCGTATAAACTCGTACGAAACTCGTACTTTACTCGTATCTTCTCATACTGAACCCTAGGTTTACACTATGTTCCCGGCAACCACGGCAGTCACGGCGGCCAAAAACGTAGCACACCGTATGATTTTTGGCAGCTTTTATCTTAGTATTCAAGTTCTGTTAGGTATCCGTGATGAGCCGCGGCTCCTGAATCCCGGAGACCTGACGGCGCACTACGTTTCAACCTACGGCTTGTTACGGACGTTTGTACGTTTCCTCACGACCTGTCAAGTTCTGATAAGGTCTGTCACGGTTTGTTACGATCCAATCAAGTTGGCCACGTCAAACAAATTCTGTCAAGGCCCACTACGATTAACCGTGACCGCCGGGAAAAGGAGACACAAAAAGCTGCATAAAAGGGTTTGGTTTGTTATACTTCTTGTGTGACCGTGCGTGCCGTGCCAGGCCGTAGTAGAACTTGAAATAAACCGCAACAAGCCTGGGCGTACCGTGACTTAACGTGACGAAACGGCTAATACATTCCTTAGCTCGCCGTAAGAAACCGTAGCACACCTTGATAAAACGTGCATCTGCCCTAAAGCAGCCGCAGCAAAACGGGATATAAACGTGGCAGACCGTAACTCAACTTCACTAGGATCGTAATTTGTTGAGTCATACTTTTGCTTCCCGTTCCGCTACGGACACTGTCCCAAGTTCTGTCATGGTCTGTAACGTTCTGTCACGTTGCGTTCGACCCGTTGTCTACGGTTTCTAAAGTAGGTCATCTGCACCATGGGCTGCCGTGACAAATGTTTTGACAGTTTAAACATTTGCCCCGTCAGCCCCGGCGACCACGGGTAGTTACGATTGTCGATCCCGTTCCCCTACGTTGTCTCACGGTCACCACTTTCGTCCACGGTGGCTTGAAATGTGGCCTCCGTGGCCGCCGGGAACATAGTGTAAACGGGGGGTAAGTCTTCGTTTGTCGAGAAGATGTTATGTACAAATCGTAGATTGTCGCATCACAAAAAATCAAGACTAACTCGGGGAAATTTCGGCGAGTTATAACTCGCCAGCACTCGTACAAAACTCGTAGCTCCAATCCGCCACAGTGTGACAGGGGCTTAACATGCAAGCCGTCTGGCTCTAACAATGATATTATCCTCATATTTGATACATGTCATGGCGTTCCGTATTAGCCGAGAACCAAAAACGCCATCAGAGGCAGAAGTAGGAATGTTGCTTCTCATGAAAGGGACGTTAGATATGTAAAATCATCACGCTTATCATACAGTGAGGTGTTCAAATGGCCGTTTGCGTTAAAAGATAGAAGTATATCCGTCGCTGTATCGTTACAGTATATGCGCACTGTTAAACAAATACTTTCCTATTCGTTAAAGCATTGATGTGACGTCTGGTTGATTTGGTTTTTTTTTGTTCTCAAAGTTTGTATCATTTTTCAATTTCATTTACTTGATTTCTTCAAAATATCTTCCTGATCTTTTTCTCTGAATGAACCATGTGCATGGTAAGTCGAACATGCCCACTGATTTATTTTTCGGTATTTAAAGGCACTAGATAATTCTTGCTTGTCCGGAAAATTACAATTTTAGAGACACGCCCTTTTATTCTGTATATCCAAAGTAACTTCTACTAAATCGTCATTACTGAAAGTATTCTCGGCGAGAATGTAAGTATCTGAAATGATGACATTTCGATATAGTAAAGGCAATTAACGTAATAAGAACAAAGTCAAAGGTCATGCTAATTTGAATAGTGATCAATAGTTTAAGTAAGATATGCGCCTAAAATGCAAAGATTATCGACAGTTTTCGGCTCTGCAGGCCTCAAACTATCTACTATTTTTAAGAATAAATTGTTTTTCGCGTTTTTGCATTAATTATGGTGTTTTTGGGGTTTTGCTCTGGGTGCTGCAGCCTAGTGTTGTTGGAGATTCCCGCCTTTGTTTTATGACATCCCATGACATATATGGATAATACCCAAATCCCTATACACAGCACGAAATCGATAATTCAGAAAATCATAAACCGAAGGCATACAAGATCAGGATAAAACAGGAACCAATGCAAACAAACAAAAACCTCCACCACATGAAAAGAAGCGAACTCCTGATAAGGGAGTGAGACCATGCTGATGATCAAAGCCGAAAGAGGAGAAATACAAATAGTGAATGTAAAACGTCTTCAAATTCAATAGCATCATTTAAGAGCAGATACATTTCAAGCATGGACGTAAGAGGAGTAAATTTCTCAAAATAGCAGTTCAATATTATGCTATAAAATGCACAATAGAGTGAATAAACTCAGGTGTCTAGTTAAAATTGTTTAGGTGTTGCATGCAGTCAGAAGACGCTCACTCCTCCCGGTACCTAGTCCTGCCTTCATTCGTTGGTTATTTATTGCCTTGTTAATGGAGACTTAAACAATTATGTCAAATTTCCCCGGTTGTATGACCAAAGAATTACGATTGGTGCATCTCGTCTGGTATACATTTGAGAAGCAACATTCCGAAAATAAATGTTCTAAAATATGCCATTAAATAAACAGTTTAATATATCATGTATATACATACGTTGGAAATCTATCTGTAGATGTTCTGAAATAGAAACAGAAGAAAATGGAAGGTATTTTGAGTAATTTACTTTGAAATGTTTCAATTTGAGATTCTGATAACTATGACAAGTCATTATCCGAATTATGGATTTTATAATTTCTTTCAAATAAAATTTCACAGACATGTAAATATTACGCATACAGGGATATTTTAGTATATAACGCATAGGATAGAAGTCGGCCGACCCGTTGTCCTAGTGAGGCTCGAACCAGTAACCTTCAGGTCATTGGTCTGAGATCCGAACTACCAGAACAAGACACCTACATGTTACACTTTTCAAATTTATAGCATCATTTAAGAACAGATTAATTAGTAGCATGGACCAGACATTCACGTTTCGGGTACTTAACCCTCATCAGTGATCCTAAATCCAAACAATGAAATTAAGCAAAAGACAGTGAAAGTTATGTCCAAATAATACCGAAAGCAGTAGCTCGACGGATGCGACATGATTCTACAAGATCCACTTTTAAGTAATTTCGAGAAAATTTTGTAAACGGAACTTTTTAAACGATAAACCGAAGTTTGCCGAACTTGGCTACATGTGCCCACGGGGACTCTTAGTCCACCTACAGTGAGACTTACCATGTAAGGCCAGTCAGGGGAATAATTTTTTATCTCTACACAGAAGAGCTAACTGTATGATACTTACAAGGATATGTTTTGACTTCGCTGTTTCTTACATTGTCTCATACCGACCACCTCGGGCAGGCTAATTATCTATTTATTTCAATCCATATTCTTCCAAAAGACATTACTGTATATTTTTTTTATTTGATAAATTGATGTGTATATATCATCTTAATATGATGAAATATAGTGCAATAAAAGAAATTTTTATGTGTATACCATTTATGATATTACTTCTATTGGATTCACATATATGGTTGATCTAGAAAAGAAATCGGCGGAGGGGCAGGGATTCCCAGTTTATCAGAAGGGGTCTAGCCAAAGTATACGTTCAAACCGGAAAATCTGCATTAATTGCAAAATCTAAATATGCGCTTTCATTTACCTGTAGATAAGAAAAGTCTGTCTGTCTATTACATATGTATGTGCATGTTCCCTCATCGATCCGTCTTTATATCTAATTAACTAATCATATAGAAAAGAGTAAAGAAGATGATTATTCATATTTTTCGCAAATAGTCTTCATAAAATGATTAGCCATACGTATATAACACGTAAGAGACAAATGAAAAGAAAAACTAGTTTTCTACATATATTTGTTGAATGTTTTCTGTTCTCCTTACATTTGCAATTAAAATTGATTGAAACAGATAGACCTAATACATGTAACATGACGCATGCAATGAGAGACACAATCGTAGAGTTATCTCTCTTGTATGTAATACTGGACAAAAATACCGGTTTCAGAGTTCAAATGTAAATTTATATGAAAGGTAGCTGGGGGAATCTACCGTTTCCTTTTCTTTAATTAATTATTTCTAGCCATTGACACTTCATTTAGATTTGAAAATAGAAAGTTATGCAATGTACGATAGAAAAAAATCTTACATTTAATTTGGTATTTGTCACGGATACGACAAGGAAAAATATTAAAATACTGATAATGCAGAATGTTAAAACATATCGAATTCCATATTGGAAGAAATATGGAGGTAACTCCGTATAATCATAATAGTCTTATTAAATTTTCTATGTAAAATTACAGAGAAAATAAAGTATCCTAAAACTGAATACTCTAAGGAATAATCTTTAACAGGGCTATCGAAATTTAGAAACATGCTATAGGATCGACTTTTTAAAAATTTCGAGAAAATTTTGTCAACGAAAATTTTCGAACGATCAACCTAAGTTGATCGAACTTGGTTATATGTGCCCTGTGACTCCAAGTCCAGCAGCAGTGACACTCACCAAGTGGCACAAATTATTCATTTTTCAAATTCATAGCATCATTTAAGAACAGGTGTATTTGCAGCAAGTTTAGGGTACAGTGATTTATAACGCTTCCCGGTTAATCCCTATAGTGTCGGTACTTATCCCTCCTCAATCCAGACAATGAAACAATGCTGGATAATGGTAATCGTTGACACGACACCGTTCAGCCATTCCGTCCAATGTATTTTTTGTTGACACATAACTTTTAATTTTCTGTAATCAAATTGAACCTAAATTTCTAAAGCTAACGGGTATCTTCCTCATTGCATAGCTCTGTCTTTAGCTGGGGTTTCGGCACAATGGTTTCGGTCATCTGAGCACCTTGCGTCCACCCACCAACGATTTTTGCCAATTCTTTTTACTTAAATACGCTTCCGAATACACCCTACACAAAACTTGAAGCCTCTTATTTTGACACAAGGAAATCAACAGTCTATATTGTAGACTGAGCCAGAATATTTGGCAGAACATAAATGAGAATATTTGGTTCTCCTATAATTTCTCTCTATATAGATTATAAAGTAGAAAAAGAGGAATGTGATGCAGTGTTAGGATGCCTTAGCTTTGAGCTTGATCCAAATTAGGAAAAATAATATCTGTTTAAAAAGCTGAAAAAGATGGGCGTGATTCATGTAGAGTGAGAGTAGAACGCCGATCGTATTTGTACGTTATAAAGTTCTCATATTCCTGTTATTTTGGATACAAGCCACAGCTAAGACATTTTTACACTGCATCACATTTTATTATTAATAATCTATATTGCAAAGAAATATTGAAAATAAGAGCCCCAGGGGACACAACACTCACCTGACACCCTTGCGCACTCTTAACCTTCTAACATAGCATTATGGTAGTGTCAGTGCCAGAATCTGAACCAACAACCCTGGGTCTATATGCACATACATCATTTATTAAAAATAAAGTGTAGAATAAAGACATAAAATATATATCACAACATTAAGAGACTGAAAGATGACGAGTGTACACAGTGAATGAGTGTGCAAACTAGAAAAGGAAAGGAAATGGAAGAAAAATTTTTAAGGTAATAAAAATAATTAAAGGTAATTAGATAATTATAAGTGCATAAAAAGTTGGCATAATGGAAAAAATGAAAAAGGAAGAAAACAAAGTCGGGGTGCCGGTGCCGGGACTAGAACCGACAACCTTTGGGCCCCATGTGCACAGTAAACATATCTACTCATATTTTAAAGAATTTATAAAAATTCCAAAAAAGAAGATTAAAACATCTAATGTCTCAAAGCAATTAGTAACTTAAGGTGGGTCCCTACTCGTGAGTTTAACAGATGAATTTTGTATTTTAAGATTATTTTCTATTCATAATAGTCAAAATGACATAATGAACACAGACATAGATAGGTAATTTTGTTTTCATTAAAGATACAGTACATTAAAGAAAGGTACCCTAGCACTTAAAAATTGAGAAATATCAAATATCCATCATATGCTTTTGAACCCTCCAAAGTCAGTGATGATACGAATATGTTTATTTGTTTTGTTTTATTTTATGATAACAAGTCATATGGAAGAAATACAACACATAAAATGATATTGTAACATAAATCTAATCAACATTTTTGACCAAGAATATGTACTAAATCCAACTTTTTGGATAAAAAAAAAACAGATGGATTTTTTTTCATTTTGTAATTTTTCATTAAATTATGCATGTAGATGAAGAAAAAATCACATACAGGTACACAGTTTTTGAAATGATCGATGTATGGCTCTAAACATAGGGGTACCCCCTTATAATGATATCATATTTTCGACAATTTATATATAGTATATCACATTTTTGTGCAAAAAATCAACAGAAGGAATTTCTTCAAATTGGATCATTTTATACGATAATGTATATAGATGGTGAAAAAATCGTATACAGGTATACAATTTTATAAATGATCAAGATATGGCTACAAACATAAGGGTACCCCCTTATAATTTCATTACATTTTCAACTAAAAAATTATACTTTATGATTGGTGTGGACATTGATAGATTGCACCATCTTTTGCTTCTTTTGCCATTTAAGATCTTCTGTCTTTGTTTTTCAATGCGCTGGCTCGTCCCTCACCAGCCATTGTAAAACGTTATACGCAGACTGCTGCATATAAGGAAAAACCTATAACGGTTCGAGAAGGGAGCATCCTTAAATATGACAAACATGCACTAAACAAGGACACAAAAAGAAGGGAGGAGATCTCCAACAAGACTCCGTTGCAGCATCAACAGTAGAACACCAAAACACCCGATGCAAAAACACAAAAGACGAGTACAGCACGAGACGGAAAAGAGTCACACGACATGTAAACATCAAACACAAAGGACTACATATAAACCGACGAGACCAATGGGCAACCGGTGCCGACTTTGGACGGCCATTTGTCACGTAAGCAGCAAATGGTGTGGTTATTCTGGATTACGTGCGCACAACCCTCTCACTTCTCCAATTACCCAGAGGTCTCGAACAATTGTGGTGTAAAACAACCTCCTCATTGTAAGATGACATCACACAAACAAGACCGCGAAACGCAGAGGCCATAGAAACACAGATGAATATGTAAATGGATATAAAAAGAGGGCATGCTTAATACAGTCCGTGCTCTGCCGGCTGTAGCGAGCTCATGTATGTAATCACCCGAGGAGTCCGACTGACATTCAGAGAGGACAGGTGGTCGGGGCCCTGTCTTCTCTAAAGGGGTTTGGACAGGGCCCGTCATGGAGTCCCGTCGTCACAGTCAGTCAGAGTGCAAGGATGCGCTTGTACAAGATTGTAGATTGGTCAAGTACCAAGCCTAGTGTCCGTCTGGTGACATTAGGATCATATCCACGGTATAAAAGGCGTTTGATGATTCTGACGCATTTTCGATGGTTATGCTGCCTACCTTTGATCCTTTTTATTTTGTTTAACATATCACCATAAAAGACAGGTTGTGTAATACCCATAGTAATGTACTCTGTTGCATGTATAGATCCGAATTTTAAAAGAAATTGACTGTATTTTTTGTAAAATTTCCAGAAAGTCTTAACTAGTTTATGAAAGCGGAAACCTTGACCTAAAAGTTTTTTGGTAATTTGCAAATTTCTACTGTGAAAATCCAAAATATCAGTACATGCTCTAGCGTACCGGATGAGCTGTAATATGTAAATGCCGTATGACGGAAATCTTGGAACATCACCGTCAAGCCAGGGGAAATTTACTATGTTGAATCCAAAATCATCCCTTTTGTCATATACACTTGTATGAATCTTTCCGTTTACAATTTTGATATTTAGGTCCAAAAAGGGTGTTTCTGTATTTGAAATGTTTGCCTTGTTAAGGGTTATTTCTTGTGGATAAATTTCATTCTTATATAATTCAAAAGCAGGATTGTCAATGGTTAGAATATCATCCAGATAACTAGAAGTATTATTGAAACATTTCAGCTCATCAAATTTTCTTTGCTTTTGAAGATTTTGGATAAATTCTTTTTCATAAGTGTATAAAAATAAATCTGCAACAAGAGGCGCACAGTTAGTACCCATAGGAATTCCTACAACCTGCTTGTATAGATCCTCACCAAATCTAACATAAATATTGTCCAAGAGGAAGGACAAGGCATTACACAGGTCACTACATGTCCATGATTTGTATGATTTGTAGTCTGTCGAGGAAAAGAAACCCTTCGATTCAGATGTACAAATGTAAGTTTTTCGCTCTCGATCAAAACACCATTTAATGAGATTAGATAATCGATCATCAATTTTGTCAGATATACTTATACTTATCTAAGGCTTCCGTAAGCACTTCACGGCATTTGACAAAATCTATCTTGGATGGGATTCTATACTTAGGTCCTTTTTTAAGAAGACCACGGAGCTGTCTGTCTTGGATAATTGAAAAGTCACCTGTAACAACATGGCCAGCTGGTTTGTAGAGATATTTACAAGTTGCACATTCTCAAGAAGCAGGACACGATTCAAGTATGTCAGGATCCGTTGTAACTTTATTATAGTTAAAAACAAAGTTTCGAATAGGTTTCTTGTACTTATAACAAATAAGAAGTGGCTCTAAATCTTCAAAATATTGAGGAATGGTACTTTGTACGCGATGATCCCGAAAAATATTAGAGATGTTTAGAAGATCAAAACCTTTGTTAATAAACGGGATTTTTATGAATCGTCTTTTAGGTGAGGTGCTTTTCACTATAGGATAAAGTTTATACTGTGCGAATGAGACAATGATATTAAGTCTGAATCAGTCAGTGTTTCTTAAGAATGCAACCTCCGTTTCATCCAAGATAGATTTCAAGTGCATAACTGGGATTGACGACAGAGCATGTAACAGCTCATGTCTTCCGCCATTGCGTGCTATAGTAAGTAAATCGTTGAGAGAGCGGTATATTCTGGATCGTTTTCTTTTTTGTCTGTTTCGTCTTTTCCTGTGCGACCTGTATTTCCTTTTAGTGTTTGGGCGAATTGAAAAGATGTTGATATTGGTAGAAGCTGAGGAAATGCTTCCTTGTCCATAAATTTGATCGTTTAAACAACGAGGGTACGCAGTCTGAAGTTTGGTGATCCAGGCAAGTTCAGCTTGTAGTCGGCGTTTTTTAATTTCGGTCTTACTTTCATTTTTACGTTTTGGAAAAGTCTGAACTGGGGTAATGGTGATACCCGAAATAGAATGGTTACATTTAACAAAGTGATTATAAAGAAAGTTTCTGTGTTTTTGTTGACGTGAGGTTCTGATCTTATAAGAATGGTTCCTAAAGGCACACATTTATAGAGTTAGTCAAAGAAACAGTTAAAAAATGAGCATTTCTGACATAGTCCGAAACGATGTCATAAACACGAAAAAATTCGACTTCCGGCTGAAACCAAAAACAACATCACTTGTTAAGAAATCCTTTTAGATCATCCAGATGCTTTCGATTTATCGATATATGCTTCTGTTCTGAAGAAGAAGTTTGTCAAGTGAGGGTCCCCCGTGACCCACTCTTGCCTGTGGTGGTGTCACCTTATGACGGTACCGAACGAAAAACAGCAACAGTTGTATGGGACCAAGGATACTTCATTTTTACCAAGTTTCATTAAAATCCCTTCAGTGGCTCTAGATAAGATGTCCAATATGTATGAAAATACCCCCCTTCCTTTTTCACATAAGAAAAAAAAATCATGAAATAAAATTTTCACCTAAATCAACATGAAAACAATGAATAACTTGAACATGAAAAATATGCGGTAATTGAGGGCATAAAACCACATATTTTTGGAGTTGTTCAAAGAAACAGTTGAAAAATGAACATTTCTGAAAAGTCCAAAAAGACGCCAAAAACGCGTAAAAAATTGACTTCGAACTGGAACCAAAACAACAACACTTACTAAGACATCCTTCTAGATCATATATATCTTTCGGTTTGGTGATATGTGCTTCAGTTCTGAAGAAGACGTTTGTCAAAGGAGGGTACCCCCTTGACAAATATTTGCTTGTGGTGGAGCCACCTGTTGACAGAACTGGACAAAAAACAACAACACTTGTATGGGGCTTTGAGTACTTCATTCCTACCAAGTTTCATCAAAATCCCTTCAGCGGTTCTTGGGAAGAAGTCGAAAATGTGAAAAGTTTACGACGGAGACAGACGACGGACGGACGACGGACGCCGGACGCCGCGCTATGACAATAGCTCACTTGAGCTTCGCTCAGGCTAGCTTAAAAACTTATTTTCTGCTTTGCGAAATTATAACCTTGACAAACGAGGAAATAGTGTCTGAACCAAAGAGGTTTTTTTGCATCTATATGTCCAGAAGGCTGCTTTTTGCGGCAGATTTGGATCACTTCCTTTTACGTATCCAATGTACAAATGGAGATATCGCTGACGTCTGTCCATTTAAACATTGTTAAAATTATCTCGGTAATCTTCGGCAGGCAGTGTATCAATATTTTCCCTGCCTTAAATAGCGGTTGGCATTTAGACCTCTGACGTTCGAAATCACCTTTTATGTTGCATTATTCTATATTTAGGTAAAGGTATGCCATTATTCTACCTATATTATTCACTTGATATTTATGTGTACAGCGGATGCCTTAATAGTAAAAACATTCTATTCTCAGTTTTGAACATACCTTTTCTGAAATCACTTTGGTAAAGGATCCCTTCATCGTTTGTGATTTTACAATCCCTAACTCCATCATAAAAGATATCGTATGACCGACATGTACCATCACATATGAATTTTCCCAATCTGCAATCATCCTGTAAAAAAGAAGTTCCATCAATCAAATATACTTTGTATCAAAAAGGTATTATCATTTATTATATTCTTAAAAGAAATTTTTCACTCCTCGTTTAATAAAGTCATTCGTGTCTCAATTTGTATTTTATTTAAAAAAAAGCATGTTTTATAGAAATCAACTGCCAAATATGCCGTTTAAATCCTAAATAAAAGTCAAAAACATACCATACAAAGATACAAAGATACCCTAAAATGCAATTTTTAAATTGCTTTTAAAACGTGCCATGCGAATGTGCAAAAATTAGACAAATTCAGATTTTACATTAATCATACTAGATATCTAATGCAAGTATACAATCTATACCTACAAAGTTAGAAGGACCGAAAAGGAGGCTTAAGTTGTCAATATTGAAATACATGTTCTATAGTACCAATTTTATAAAACTAGACACGTGTTTCGGATATTTAATCCTCGTCAGATTGAATAAAGCCGAAGTGAATGTTTCTAGTGCCATCTACAATGTAGATTTGTAATATCCTATTGCCAAAATAAGGGGCTGAATTATTCGGAAGCGTATTTTAGCCAAAAAAAAAATAGCAAGAAATCGTTTGAGGGTAGGGGCAAGGAACTTAAATCTAACAAGAGCCCCAGGAGGGCACAACGCTCACCTGATACCCATGCATTCTCTAATTGACATACTGACATTAAATAAGACGTAAAATTGATAGTGACAGTATCACGATTTGAGCCCACATTCTTTCTAAAAAGATTTTTGCCGGATGCAGACAAGATCTTTTTTTACAGCATTTAAAAGTACAAACAAGAAGAAATAGTCACATTTCAAAACATTATCTTTTTTTATTGATTTGAAAAGACAGATAATGTGATCCAAAGTCATTTGCCCAGCTAGTGTATAGTTCAATTATTCAACATCAAAAAAATCCTTTTGGAAAATTCCACATTAATGTGCAGCAGGTGATGAAGAAGCAGACAAAAAGAATAAAACAATGAAATAAACTTAATACTCTGGTGTACGCTGCTTTTAGGGAAACAAATTAATAGGCCCATGATATTGTAAAGCTACATGTACAACTAGCAGACCTACGAAATCGTTATTTACTGTTAACTATGTTTCGCCTCGTGATAGGACTGTTACACGGACTAATTATTAGCTGACAGAGTTCATGACAAGTATCAGCTGCATCGGATTTGCTGATAAAAAATTATTTGGTCCGATAAAAACTCATGTTGTATCTATTATTTGGATAGATAAAAATTTCTAAATGTCTGACCACAGGAACCTGTCGTTTATGAGAGAAAATGTTTTATTATTCACAACCTTAAGCCTCTGTGTTCATCTTTAGAAATGTTATACATACAACGCCCTAACTATGAGTTGCATCCAAAATAAGGTGGATATTAGCTTTTTATAACGCAAAAACACGATCAGCGTTCTACTTTCACTTTCATCTACACCAATCATGCCGATAGTTTTTCGGCTTTATAAAATGATATTACCTCTCTTACTTTCGATAAAACTCGTATCTTAGGCATCCTTACACTGCATCACATTCCCCTTTTTGTGAAAAATAATTTGTAATACACGAAATTTTAGATACACCTAGTGTTGTGCGTTGCGAGATTACCCACCGTGACTATTAAATGGGTGTGGAGGAATTGAACCAATCAAATCTGTAACACAAGATATATGGCGACTTTGTTTACCAAAGATACAAAAATAAAGCAGAGAAAATAATTATTAAATAGGGAAATTGTTATGAAATACGCATGTATAAAAAGTCAACATCTCAAAAATAAATTCAGAGTATATATATATATTTGATTGCATGTGTGGCTGAGTTATTTCGACGTACGAAAATAAGTACACAAAGCCAAACTAGCTTGTCTCTTTAAAAAATCATTAAAAATCTAAAAGTTGATATTTTGACAGAATTCTTTAAATATACCCGACAAAAAAAGAAACGCACATCATATTATATAGTGATTTTTTTCAATTGACCAAAAAGATTTCGTTAGGCATTTAATTATAATTTTCTTTTTCCAGCATTCGAATTACCGAGGATAAAGCACGTTTCGATCATTTTTTCGCAACTTATCACAATGATAGTGCTGAATAAAGCACATTGTTTCTAGCTTCTGTTGCATGGCCGCAGGTTTGGTATCCTTCTGAAATTTTGTTGTTTGACTACTTTAAGCAAATTTTCTGTTAAAATATAGAGGAATACTGGTTTCTCCATTCAAATGTAGTCAAAATATGCCAATAAATCTGAAAATTAAGTGTCTTAGTGGGAATATCCGTATATTGGGGTATGTTTTACAATAAAGGATATCAATATTTGGCAATTCTGATCCCAAAAGAAAACTAATTTTGTCTTCAGCCATTCTTATTTATCTGTTGCAGATTTATCTTTAACATCGCATTGAAATAAGCAAATGAAATACCAGAAAAGCTTAAAATTAACGTCCAAAATCATTGAAAATGCACGTAAAAATGACCTGTCAAGATCGAGGTATTGTTTCTGAAAACTGTGCTTGCGAAAAAAGGTCAGATTCTAGCTGCAGTGGGGTAATTTTGTGCTTTGCGACACATTTAAGGGCGAAAAATATCACAACACGGACTTCATTTTCAAAAAAGTTTATGTTTGGGATGTTTTTCTCAAATTTAGACTTTCTCTTTGATGACGTCATTTGAAGCAATTAAATGAATTTGTATTCAGGGAAAATTGTTTATCATCATTTGAAAAACAAATCGCAATGCCTGATATATCAGTTTGGATAGGTTAAACATCTTTAATCATTTCTAAAATGTGAACGGAATTCTTAAAAACCATTTTGTGACATTGTGTTTTGAACCAAGTGTCTTTATCATTGTGCTGTGTCTGATCACGTAGACGGATTTGTTTGGCGTTTGGCAGAATAATTCACTCTTATACCTACGATTTATGATGGAAAAGAAAAGAATACCTATAGATTACATAATTAATTTTATAGAATGAAGATTAAGTGGTGCGTTTCTTTTTTTGTTGGGTATATAAAATAAATATAACAAGAAAATGAGAAAAAATCCTGAAAAAGTGGGGTCCTGCTGGGGTTTGAACCCGCTACTCTTGGGTTCATTGGGCACGGAAAACCTATATTGTACCTATGAATGTTTTTCCGTAAAAATCCAAAAGTGGATATCTTGACAAAATTCTTTCACTTTTAGGGAACGATGAGTACCTCATACCTACCAAGATTCATGACAATCTGAGAAAAAAGTAAGTTAGATATGATAAATATGCAGTAAATGAGTGTGTAAAATCATACACTTATTGAGTTATTTAAAGAAATAGTGCAAAAATTTGCATTTCTGACGAAGTCCGAAGAGACTTCAAAAATTTGATTTCGGAGTGGAACCAAAAATAACAACACTTCTTAAAACATCTCTCTAGATCATCCTGATGCTTTCGGTTTGTCGATACGTGCTTCCGTTCTGAAGAAGAAGTTTGTCAAAGGAGGGTACCCCCCGTGACCTACTTTTGCCTGTGGTGGCGCCACCTGTTGAGGAATCCGGACGAAAAACAACAACACTTGTAGGGGACTATTAGTACTTTATACCTACCAAGTTTCATCAATACCCCTTTAGCCATTCTTGAGAAGAAGTCGAAAATGTGAAAAGTTTACGACAGACACACGACAGACGACGGACGACGGACGCCGGACGGATCGCTATGACAATAGCTCACTAGAGCCTTTGGCTCAGGTGAGCTAAAAATGACATAGAACGTTATGCCGAAACCACAGCAAGGGACAGAGCTATGCAATGAGGAAGATACCCCCTAGTTTTAAAAATTTAGTTCTTATTTTATGACATAAAATTTAGAAAATTTAGAATATATTTAAATGCAGTTTAAATGCAGTTTGTAACATTAAAATTAGGCGAGCGATATCCGCGATGACCAGCAGCGATACCAACCTATCTTATCTAAATTTCTTTCTTCGTATCATATAAAGCACAAAAACAAGGGAGGTGAAAAATTTCAATTAATTCTTAATGCTAATAAAGAAAGCCATTTATTCGCTGTTAACTCCGTTTCTGTTATTTATCCTTCTTCCTTGTTTCCCCTACACCTTCCACCAGAACAGGACAATACGTTACCATACCCGGCATTTTATTATGAGTTTTGACTTCTATTTAATGATAAAGCAAGGTTTTATCTAAACTGCATGATAAGCTGTTAGATGAACTTGCATTCAACAGAACATTACAGAATACTGAAATATACCTCTGCCTTTCTCGCCTATTGGTAGTCTGCAATTCCGTCTTTTCGATTTTATAGTCCTATTTTCGATTTGAGCAGGTTTCTCTGACGTATAAGCATTGTTTCGACGTTAAATTCCTTCGAAAACATCATATATGTAACCCTGTTTCCCTGAATTTCATGCTGGTTTCCATAGAATTTGATGACGTTGCGTTGACGTCAAATACATGCACAAATGGGAAGACTTAGTAACTCTCTATTTCGAAAAGACCGAATATTCTTGCGGACTGAAACTGCCGGTACATGTAATCACAGATCACAAAAAGTTTGAAAGTTCTTTGATAAAGCAAAAAATTCCGGATTATTTGAATCCATCTACGACTCTTTATACACAAGATGATTCGTTTCTTAGTCAATGGTTGAAAAAATATGTTCAAGCATGTTGAATGATACTGATGCGTTTATAGAGTATAGAAAATTAGAGTCATAGATCCCCCTTTTCGGGTTTAATAGATATTTTAAACAGTATACTAAGCGACAGATCTTTCCGTGATTCCATTTTTGATTTCATATTATTAATAATGTCGAAGGGTTCCAACTATCTAGCAGATAAAAATGTTTCAAGCGAAACATTATGGTATGTGAGCATTTAATCGTCATATTAGTAGGATTTTACAAAGGAAACCATAGTAAATAGAATTGGATTTGATACCGAGTGCTTCATATTTGTAAATTAAGTAATGCAAGTATATATCATCAGGTTTGACTACATTTATAAGGTATACAATGTTCAAGTAATGCCTTTGTGTCAACGCAATCCGATGCTAGGTTAGGATTTCTTTCTTCATTCGTAGGCACGAAGCAAACACGATCAACTGAGCGAGAAGTATTCCGTAAAGATTCAAAATCTAGCTATGAATCGAACCTACCTTCTATAGACGTGAGGCTTGAGGATTTTGCCCCACCAGGATAAGAATCGTTTCATTCATTGCCTGTTAACTCGCCCCTAAACACTCAAAGAGGTAAGATTCGTACTTTTGCCTTTCAATCTTTTGAACCGTTTACATAAGACTTTCGAATGACGTCAAAGTGACTACATGTCGTAATTGCTATCGGGCTTTATTTTTGACGTAGAAAAATAGCAATCCAAGGAATGCTTGTGTCGCCTGCGAAGCGGTTTGATTATTATTCTAGAAAGTGGTCAAATGAGATTCATTTAAAATATCAGACCTCTTAATTACAAATTAAAAGATATGGTCATTCTCAAATTTTCAGAAAAGGGTGTCGATCATCTAGGTCATGGTCACTACGTAAAAAATTGGTAACAAAAAGGTCTCATCATAAGAAATATTAAAGACCAATCACCTACCAATTAAAAGATATACTAAACCTTAATTTCTTAGAAAAGAAGGTCAAATAGCTAGGTCAAGGTCAAAAGGTTAAAATTATGGTATGTGTAGAAAGATCTTGTCACAAGAAATACACATGTGAAATACCAAAGCCCTATCACTTACCAATCAAAAGATATATACAATCTAATTTTTGTTTTGAAAAGAAGGTCAAATATGTGGGTCAAGATCAATAAGTAAAAAATTATGGTATGTGTAGAAAGGCGTTGCTACAAGGAATACACATGTGAAATATCAAAGCCCTATCACCTACCAATCGAAAGATATAGCCAATTTTACTTTCCTTGAAAAGTAGGTCAAATAACTAGGTCAAGGTCAAAAGGTCACATATTATGGTCTGTGTAGAAAGATCTTGTCACAAGAAATACACATGTGAAATACCAAAGCCCTATCACTTACCAATCAAAAGATATATACAATCTATTTTTTTTTAAAGTAGGTCAAATATGAATGTCAAGGTCAACAGGTCGAAAATTATGGTATGTGTAGAAAGGCATTGTTACAAGGAATACACATGTGAAATATCAAAGCCCTATCACTCACCAATCAAAAGATATAGCGAATCTTATCTTTTTTTCAAAAGTAGGTCAAATATCTAGGTCAAGGTCACAAGGTAAAGAATTATGGTATGTGTGGAAAGGTCTTGCCACAAGGATTGCATGTGTGAAATATCAAAGTCCTAACACTGACTAATCAAAAGATATATCCATTCTTAATTTTTTTGAAAAGTAGGTCAAATATGTAAATCAAGGTCACTAGGTCAAAAATTATGGTATGTGTAGGTAAGGTCTTGTCACAAGGAATACACATTTGAAATATCAAAGCCCTATCACTTTACATTCAAAAGTTATGGGCTGTGACACCCAAAGTGTGACAGACAGACAGACGGACGGACTGACAGACGGACAGACGGACAGAAGGACAACGGACAAAGTGATCCCTAAGTGTCGCTATGCTTCGCAGGCGACACAAAAATGGCGATGACGTCACGGTGTTGGTTGGAACACGTCGATTTTCCTCTAAATGTATTCCCTCTTTTGTACAGTAAATTATGGATGGCAATAGAATGGTTCTCATCAACACCAAACACGACGTATTTACATGATATGTACATCATTATGTAAATCGAGACAATCAACGAAGTTTCATGGAGCTGTTGCTACGGGTGTTGCATGCATTCAGGAGACGCTGACTCTCCCCGGGCACCTAGTCTCATATCGGAATGTTATTCGTTCTTAGGTTCGCAGCCATTCCAATGTAAATTCTGATGTTTTGCTTAGTTTGCTTTCTCGACATTGAGACTGAATAACTTATGGGTACTTCTTTGATGGTTATTTGCTTAGGTACATGTTTGTACAACCTAATATGTATGAATTGGTTTTCTTTTACATATACTTAAAAGATACCTCAATATCGCTAAAGATGAGGTCAACCGATGATCTTTTTTCTACATTAAATGAAAAGGACGCATTATATTCTCCATGTCCACGTATCCATAAGATCATTTGAACCTGTAAAAAGAAATGATAATAATCAAGCAGGAATTGGAAAGGTGGTGGTGAATTTCCTTGAAAAGATAATTTATTTTTTAGTCAAAGTTTGAACGCATGGAGTCACAAGTTACTCATCGATGCGAATAATTCTTACAATCAATCAACATAAATGAGATACATGTGTATGCAACAATCACCGAATTTGACTAATTTTTATGCAGCTGTTGTGACGGGTGTTGCATGCTATCAGGAGACGCTGACTCTCCCCGGACACCTAGTCTCATATCGGAATGCTATTCATTCCTAGGTTTGCATAACAGTTTAGACATAACCTAAGACAGTACATGTGTTTTATACTAGTATATTGATTTCATTTTCGTGCGTGAACATCGACGACGGATGCGGATAGCCAACAGTGGATGCTTACACCTGGTCCCGTCTCTGGCTTGCTGGGGGACCGTCGATGCTCAATTTGGTGCTCTAATATGAGTGCTCATGAGATTATTGTCAGGATCTTATTTAACTCATATGCATGCAACAGTTTATAATGTTAAAATTATATCGTTAGCATTACGATTATCTTTGAAGGGAATGAAAACAAAGGGATATATCTGTGGCGGGAAGTTTACAAGAACAGAAAAAAATTGATCATCGGTGTTCAAATAAGGGAGAACAAATGCTCACAAATAGTGCCATTTTCTTGTTTTCTTGAATAAGTGTCAGAGCAGTAAAATTTGCCTTATTTTGGGTGGAATTTAAACAATTTATAGTTTTTCGGTATCCATCAGCTTTACCGTATAAAACAGTTTAACTCAATACTATTCCATACGTAAACAAAATCACTGGGTAATAACTTACGTAGAGAAATCCAAACAGTTAAAAAATTGTACCTCCAGCTTAATTTTTATAGAAATTACCACGAGGTATTTTCTAACGCATACTTCATACAGATTCAGTCAAATTTACAAAGTTATCCTCTGTTAGGTATGTTATGAATCAAAGCTGAAATAGACCAGGGTTGAGTACCCGAAACGTGCATGTCTGGTCCAAGCTGCAAATTTATCCGTTTATAAATACTGTTATTGAATTTGAAGACGTTTAACATGTGAACTACTTGGTGAGTGTCACTGCTGGTGGACCAGGAGACTCCGAGGGCAAATGTAGCCAAGTTCGATCCACTTCATTTGATGGTCTGTCTCTTCAACGCATTCAAAATTTTCTGGTACTAAAATTCTTGAAATGTCTAAACAGTGGGTCCTGTAGCATCATAATCCATCCATCTTGCTGCATCTTTCGGTACATTTTTACATAATAACGTTCAGCCTCTTTGGCCAAATTACATATTTTAGATTGAGGATCACTGACGAGGGTTGAGTACCCGAAACTTGAATTTCTGGTCCATGCTGCAAATTTATCCGTTAAAAAATTATGATATTAAATTTGAAGACGTTTAACATAGAGTCAGAAATGATACATATACCATAATTTAAAATTAGAATATCTATGAAATGAAGCTCAATGAGTTCCAACATAGGAGATGCGCAAATATGGTCCAAAGTCGTAACCAATGTGACCAATGATTTACCTTAAGTACTTGCTTCCTGTACGTTTTTTTTTTCTGAAATACTGTGCAGCCGTTGCAGAGGAGAAGTCGAAAATAAGTCAGCAAATTTAAGCCATATTTGCTGACGATCGGCACGAAAACACAAACTTGGTTGAGGACCTTGAGTACTTGCTTACTGTAAGGTTTCGTGAAATTCTATGCAGCGGTTCCAGAGGCGAAGTTGAACCTGCGTCAGCCAATGAGAATATTCTGCGGCCAGATTTGTTGACCGATCGGCACGAAAAATACAAACTTTTTTTTAACAAAGACTTTAATATAGATTCTATGTAAAAACCTAAAAAATCAGACATGTTTGGCCACGACATGTCTCAGATTTTGGATATCTTTTGTGTATAAGGTAAATATGATGTCCCCAGAACGAATTGACCTTCCATTTTTTTCTCCGACGTTCCGTTGCCATGGTAACCAAGGTTTTGTATAAAAACACCTTTAAACAAAGCATTTTTATGCATTCCGTTACCATGGAAACAAATGTTGAATGTATATATAATTTTCCGAAAAGATTATTTAAATCCTCTTAAGTTGATACAATTTGATTTTTCGATGCTCCTTCTTTCTGTGTGTCATGTAAATTCACTTCAATTTCAAGAAAAATTGCTTATTAAAAATGAGCCATTTTCGGCCAATTTAGGCCTTATTTTACCTATATTTTACTTACTTTTGACAAGAGTAATAATGCAATTGCACAAGATTTGAAATACAGTTCACTATTTCCTGAAGAGTATTATCCTAGGACTTCATGGGAATCGAAGGAAATTGATCTAGAAGTGAGATTTTTCTGTTTACATGCCTTTGAAATAGGTTACCATGGCAATATTTGGTACGAAGGTGTAAATACCTGTCATAAGTGAAAAGCTAATTTCTACAGATGTATGCCTGCTATTGTTACAAAACTTGGTATGTAGATGTATTAAAGACCATTTGATGCTATCATGACCTTGAGAAAATGTCAAGGTCATTTGCTCAATTTTCAAGGTCATTTGAAAATATATGCTATTTTCAGGCCAAATTTTATGGTTTTTCACTTGAAAGAGACATGATTAACAGTAAACAGTATGGAACCTTGGCAAAACAATCAATTATCGGTAAAAGTATGATAAATGTATTATTTGTTGGGATGAGTATCACATTTATCAGAGTCCAATGAAGACCCCAAAAAATGTCACATATTTTACGAGAAAATTTTAGAAAATCGCAATTTTATGCTCTTTTGAAAGTATGTCATACATAGAAGTGAAATACAATTTAAGAAAATTGTGATGAATTCTACTTATTTTGATCGGTTGTTCAACTGTAAATATTTAAAATCAAAATATCTAATGAAATAAGTAAGAGAAATCAATTTAAATTAATTGGAAATCCTGATTTTTGTCTTAATTTTAGTCTAAATTTAGAAATGACCTTGAGATTTGGACAGATGACCTTGAAATGATTTGAAGGTCAATTGATAATGATAAATATAATTTGTATACTGGTATGCTATTTCATAATCATAGGACTCAAACATGAGGAAAAACACTGTTTTTAAATATGCGGTATATGGTAATATGGATTCCAAGTTGCTATAGCAACGGATTTTGATTGGCATTCATGACAAAATGGTGAGTTTCACCATAGATTTTATTTCTTGATTTTTCCCAGCTATAGACATTCATTTTGGCAAGGTGATGTTAAATACCCATAACATTCACCGAATAATGGTTTTCAACCTTCAAAATAATCAAAAACAGGCCAAAAATGACCCTAAAATTAGACCTTATTTTTGCTAAATTTTCACATAATTTGACTGAATATCAACATCTACCTGATAACCCCCTCCCCCGAAAAAGTTATTCTTGTCAGAGTTAAACTTACAAAGAAAACTTTTTGTGTTCATAAAGTAAATTTTGACCATGGTTTCCATGGCAACAGAATGCCACAATATATCTTATCTCTCATATTTATGGGGATGTCAAAAAGATTGACCCCGTTACCATGGCAACCGTTGTTCAAATAAAACAATATGGTTTGTTTTCATTGTTTTTACATTAAGTATGATAAGTACAGAAAGTTTCATCAAAATCCATGACATGCCGTGGCCAGCTGTTTTAGGTTTTTACAGAGAATCCATATTAATATTCGAAACACGTGTCTGGTGCATGGAAATTGGCTTGGAATTTTCTTCAAGAAGGTAGAGAGTTGGAACCCTTCGACATTATTCATAGGAGACCTGAATTACTTGCTTCCTACATGTATAAGGATTCTTTCAGTTTTTTTTTATATTTTGCAGAGGGAGTCGAAAATGCGTCAGCAAATCAGAGCTCTTGGTGGCCATATTTGTTGACCGATCGTCTCGAAAAACACAAAAGCTATAGAGGACTTTGATTACTTGCTTTCTCTAAGGTTTCTTGAAATTCTATCCTTGGGTTGCAGATTAGTCGAATATATGTCAGCCAATCAAAGCTATCGGCAGCAAAATATGTTGACCGATCGGCTTGAAAAACACAAACTTGGAATAAGACCTTAAGTACTTGCTTCCTCTAAGGTTTCGTGAAATTATGTCCATGGATGCAGAGGAGATGGCGAAAATGCTAAGACGACGCCGGACGGCGAAAAAGCTAAGACGACGCCGGACGACGACGGACGGATAGCGGACGACGCGCTATGACAAAAGCTCACTTAAGCTTCACGCAGGTGAGCTACAGTGTCTGTGAAGTGTTATTATACTACCCTGGATTTATATCCGTGTAATCACGGCTACAATATCAAGATTTTACCGAGTATATTATAATATGCGTCATCTGAGAAGGATTAACAGTTCCATGACTTTTTTTTTATCAGCTTCATTAGCGAATATCTACCAAATTACATTTGAAAAGTTCTTTGATAATTGGATAATATATTTCGTCCTTAACTGGTGACGGAAAAGAGTTTATAGACGTTTCACTACTAATTGGAACAAGGAAATTCGCTACTTCTGTTCATGCTGCATACAATTGAAGAAATATTTTTTTTTTATCTCATACACCGTTAAATTAGTGTATTTCTCACCTGATATTTAAATAGTCTCGGTATGGCACAGTTCGTACAGTTGTTTGTTTCCCACATCTTTAACTCTTTCAGATCACTTTGTACCTTCCATGAACAATGTTTAGGTATATTCAGCGAATATTTCACTTGGAAGAAGTAGAAAGCATCATAATATATGGCACTTGTGAAGACTGATTTGCTAGTTCCCTGACTTGCAATTTTGAATGATGGCCCTAAATATGTATAAGACGGATAAAAATATTTTAGTTTTAAAGTTCTTTTTTAGCTAATGAGGTCATATATTTCATTTCAACAATCTAGTATATAGATGAAACGGATAAACTAATGACAAAAGCTGGAAAACATTTATAATTTAGTAATGGTTATTCTACTGTCTCCGAGGGCGTAGCCCGAGTAGCAGTTGAATAACCCACTTGTTGCACGGCAATTGTTAGGCCATCAAATAATTATAACCAATGATTGAGTAATTATAAGTCGTCATTCCTAGTACGTAACGGTAAGAGAAAACTACTCATGGTCAGTAAACAATGACAATTGTGCAATATTCATCGTAGAGAGATCAGAGTTTTACATATTTTAAAACTTGATTTGACAGAAAATTACATTGAAGAAATTAAAAGAATTATTTCCAGAATTTGAATTGAATTAGAGAAAATAAAATAAACTAATATGGTATTCAAACTAATATGATATATTACTATACCTAACAAGCGAATTTTAGGAGGTGGGGTCGGGGATTATCTGTACAATTTTCCATTAAATATAAGAAACTGTTGGAATCTTCCGCTATTATTTGTGTTCTGTTCAAAGCTATTCAATGGTCCCGGTCAGTACAAAATTATTCGATCGAATTCTTACTTTTGTCTGTCTCCGTTTGTAGCGGATCCTATTCATTCAAGTGCTAATCTAGAGGGCGCTAGGGGATTCAGGATCCCGCCCCCTAACTAGAATTTGCCGTTTTTCAATTTTTTTTCACAACCATAGGTTTATTGGACCCCTCCCCCATTCACCGTGGAAAAAAATCTAGATCTACCCATGACTTTGATGGAAGTAATTCAAATCTGTAAGTCGCGGGTTGTCCTTCTCATTTCTTAGAAATGCGCTTTTGGTGATGTTTCTAATAATTCTAAAGGAAAAATGTGTTTCCATTTTTCAAAACGGAAGAAAGTTGACTTCGGGTCAGTTATGGACAATAAATGGTTCAGTCGATCGTTCAATGATTGGTTCAATCATTTATTTAATCATTGCTTCACAATGAAAAATATTGCACCGTCTGGAAAGGTGTTAATTACCGTCTACGACGTAGACCGTGCTATTGTTGTTCGTAGTAATGGGGTTTTCTTTTTAGTTCATGAATTCGTTGTTTTAGCAAAGCGAATGTCTAATACAGACTTTTGATCACATATTTTTATAGATAAGAACTCAATATCAACATATTCTCGGTAGCTGAGAAATATATAGGACATAATTTTCACAGATTTCGGTCATATTACATTCTTTAGATTGAGGATCACTGACGAGGGTAAAATACCCGAAACGTGCATGTCTGGTCCATGCTGTAAATTTGTCTGCCCTAAAATGATGCAAATAAATTTGAAGACGTTAAACATCTTATTAAGTTTTTTCACACAATATCAATGTCATTACTGCTGAGAATTTAGGAATGAATAAAGTAAATATATTCGAGCAATGGAATAATCAATTCCATATTTTCAGAAAAGAGCTAATCAGAATAACAACCAATCACAGTTCAGTAATGTGATATCATCACTCTAAACAGAAAATCTGAAGAAGAAGCATAATATGATTTTGACTAAAACTTTCGCAAATTCCAACTCCCTCCCCCTCCAACCATTTTACTTTTACTTGTATTTTCGTTTTACATACTAAAAATGCAATTAACTTGACATTTTGTGGATATATGTATTAAATGTTTACTCATTCTAGTCATATACATTTTGTACACTATGATCTCTGGATTTAACAACTTTAGGTCTGGAACAATATTTGATGATCCTCCTTTTGTATGGTTTGTCTATTTTCTTACGTCATTCAATAAATGACAGTTTTCGACAAACTTATTTCTCATGTTTTCATATATGCTTGTAAAGTTGGAAATGAAGAGGAGACATGTTTGAAGTGTTTTAATTACATTACGTTATCTAAGTTTTCTACGCAAGATCATAATTCACTTTTTATCGGTGTTTTGATGTGGGTGCTGTAGCCTGGTGATGTTGGAGATCCCCTCCTTTGTTTTATATCTATACTTATTTCGTTTTGCGGTGTGGAGTTGGTAATACAATTCCCCGCGACCCGGTGTTTGAAGTGTTTTAATTTCATTTCGTTCTCTAACTTGACTAAGTTGTTGTGTCTTCTACACAATATCATAATTCACCTTTCATCGTTGTTTTGCGGGTTTTCTGTGGGTGCTGCAGTCTGGTGTTGCTGGAGAACACCTCCTGTGCTATACAAATGTAAATTCAATTTTCTTCTTTCATCTCTAAAAACGGAATGCTTACCCTGATGCCGAAGAGCAGTCTTTTATACTTAAATGTACATTTCCCTTGCGCAAAACATACATAATACTGATAAACAAATCTAATCACTGGATAATACATTTGATGTATGTTTTTACACATGAGCGAATGAAATTTCAAGACTCATTACTGAAAAATGTACCTTCTGAATACAGCTCAACGGTTGCATTTGATGTGACCTGCCATCCACACGACGAAGATGTGAAATCACATGTTCCTCTGTTGTCCGAAGAGTATATACCTGGAACATAGTATACAATGTACAGAGAGAGAATCGTACACTGTTGCAATGAAACAAATGTACTAAGGCAATATATATATACTGACAAAAAGAAACGATATATGCACCGCCCTCAAATAAAAAAAATCAATCAATACTTGAAATATTTGAACTTTTAAGATTAAATTCTTTTGTATGTTTAGTTATCTAACTCAACACAACTGTTTGCGCTGTCCACTTATTCAGAACGCCAATATTCAAAAATGTATCAAACAACATTTAACATTCTTTAACTCATAGAATATGTTCTCAAAAAATAAAAAAAAAAAACAACATAATTTTCCCTCAAAATATCTCTATCAAAAAATATCCGAATTAATCAAAGCACAGCGACGTCAAGCAGTTGAACTTGTAGAAGTTCGACGTCACTCTGACTTAACCAGAGTCACAGAATATTTGAACCATCCAACAAAAAATATTATACTCTTTCTACCGAAATGGAAGTAACCGAATGTGACAATTCCACCGAAGTGAAGCGGCGGGTGTTACATACAAGCAGGGGATGCTGACTCTTCTTGGGCACCTGGTCTCACTCCGATATCGGGAGTTATCTTCTTTCATGTGGCGCAAGTTTTTGTTAATTTGCTTTGGTTCCTGTTTTATCCTGATTTTGCACATGTATGCTCTTTCAGTTTGTGATTTTCTGAATTATCGATTTTGTGCTGTATATACGGGATATGGTTATTATCCATATTTATCATTATAAATGATTTTATGACGTAGGCGTTTTGTACCGTGACATACCGATTCATACGTTGTATGTCTTCCTTTTAAGGAGTTACCGACTGTGGCCTTTTTATTGAATTGAAGTGGCGGGTGTTGCAAACAAGCAGGAGATGCTCACTCTTCCTGGGCACCTGATCTCACTCCTTCGCAGGGAGCTCGCTTCTCTTCATACGATAGATTTTTTTTATTTTTGTTACTTTGCCTTAGGTCTGGTTTTATCCTGTTTTTTTTGCATGTCTTTGGTTAGATGCTTTTTCGATCGTCGATTTTGTACTTCTTAATAGGGATATGGTTTTTATCCATATTTGTCATTTGCCGCGTTATTTCGATTGACGCAAATCATAATTTCAGGTTAAGCTAGCCTTTTTTGATCAATCATCGGCCTGTAAGAACGGATGTAAGCACCACTGCCTAATGTGACGTCACATCTACAGTCTCTCTACAGCTCACTCAAGAGTAGTGTGTACGCGCCTAATAATAGAGTAAAAGTTAGCGGCATCGGTAGGAGACTTGCAGAACATGGAATCAAAGCTCACTTTTCCTACAAAGGAATCACATTTACCAAATAATGTATGGATTTATCATGTTCTCTAAGCAATCCTTCCTTTAAGCAAAGATATTTCGTAATGGTGATATGTTGTGATGAAATGAACATTTGTTTCATATAATTCTCTGTTCATCATGTTCATGGTCTGAACTTGATCCTTTATCATTATATCCCAGTCATCTTGCTACGTCGTTCTGTATATTTTGGACATAATTTGCACATATTTTGACCATATTTCATTGTTCGGATTGGGAATCACTGATGTCGGATCAATATCCGAAATAATCATGTCTGGTCCATGTTGTAAATTTATCAGCTTTTGAATGATGCTAATAAATCTGAAGAGGTTTACATGTAACATTTAAAAATCCAAAAATAATAAAAAGTGTGTTTGTATATGTGAAATTTAATGCATTTTATGAATATTTTATGAATATGTTACGTTTCTTTTGGGAGTCAGTACATGTATATTTTTGTCTTAACCTGCACTTCTTGTAAACCCAAGATTTAAGAAGATCATACGTTTTACATTATTTTAACAAAGTATTTCAATTTATTTAAAATCATGCATATGTTTATATATTCATTGTATATAATAATTAAATCATGCGGTTACATTTAAGGAATCCGAGAAAAGTTACGTTTATTAACTTTTAAAACACACTAATCAGACCGTAAATTGATATCTTGTGTGTTGGTGTTCCTTGTCCCTTTTGCTGTGTTTAACTGTTCTGCATTTTTTCCATCGGGTGATTTGCTGTAGGTGCTGCAACCGAGTGTTATTTGAGATCCCCTGCTTTCTTATATTAAGTAATAGCTATCGTTACATCCAAAGATCTATATTACTTCTGATGTTACTACTGAATTGACATAGTTCTATATCAAAATATTTGAATGCAAATGGCAATGCATTTTACTATTTCAATCCGGTCTTTTCGAAATACAGAGTTACCTCCCATTTGTGCAGGTATCTGACGTCAACGCATTGTGACGTCATCAAATTCTTAAGCAACCAGCATGAAATTAAGGGAAACAGGGTTACATATATGACGTTTTCAAAGAAATTTAATGACGTCACAATGCTTTTACGTCAGATACCTGCACAAACTGAACGTAGAACAGTAAAATCGAAAAGACGGAATTAACAAATGAACAACTATGATATTATATGGATAATGATATAAGGAGACGACATAATAAAACTACATATGTGGTATTGTAATACGAATCTTTCAGTTTTCTTTTGGGTAACCATAAAATGAATACTCTTGCATTTAGGTCTTAGTTTCAAAAAAATGACAATGACCATATCCCCATACACTATACAAACTCGATCATTCAGAAGATCATAAACAGAAAGTCAGGATAAAACAGGAACCAAAACAAACAAACAAAGACCTCCGCCACATGAAAAGAAGTGAAATCCCAAAATAGGAGTGAGACCAGATAATCCTCGGTACAGTTACGTTTTTGTTTTAAGATAGATTTTCGATTAAAAAGTATGTGATTCTAAAACAAAGGAGGGGATCTCCAACAACACAAAAACACCCACTTCAAAAACACAAAGCAGAAATAGCATGGACAATTTCTGCGTAATTGAATCAGATGTATAAGTTTGAGTAAGCTTCATATGACCTGGACCTTTGAACAGATTCCCGATTTCCACCATGCATCCTTTGAACAAGCTATTTGAATGCCTTTACGTGAAAATTTTTGTTTTTTTGTGTCGGATAAAGAAATAAGTCGCCGTTCCAAATGTTTTAATCTTTTTTTCTAATTTAATACTCACCACAGAAAGGTATATGGCAATATTCCCTTGTTCTGTTAAAATCGCACATAATTCCATATCCCTCGTACCCTTTACAGCATGACGAACACTTTTTACCATGTTTCGTTACCTTTCTGAGCTCAGTTCCTTTGTAATCGAGACCATAGATATCGTGTCTGTCACGACAGTCTGTAGATAGAGAGGCTTATATACCATCCATATTGTCAATGACCGGACTGGACAAGTATACCAAAAATTAAAATATCTTTCTTTAGTTTAAGAGGTTTCGTATATTGACGAACGAAAACAAATAGTTATTTATTACGTACGTGCACTTCAGTGCGATATTACGAAAATAACATATTTAGAAGGTTTTTTTTTCTTTAGTTCCCTTGACAATGCACAGATACATATTCAAAAAGTAGGCAATGTTTTCCTGTGAAACTGATCAAAATTGTCGTTTATAGAGCTTTACCAATAACAGACGGTTGTTGGCCGACGACGTAAGTCCGAACGAAACGCGATAAAACTCACCAAAGATAAGGGGTCGTATATAAAAAGCATGATATATCTTTTAAAAATCTAAACTGCAGTACTGCAGTAGGTAATTAAAAAAACATAATAAAGACATATATAGTTATACGTAATCGTCTTAATAGGGTTTTATTTAAGTTTTGAAAGATATACTAGTATCATGTCGCATTTCGTTCGGACGTACTTCGTCAGCCAACAACCGTCTGTTATTGGCAAGGCTCTCAAATTACACTTAACAATAAATATCAATAGGCATCGGATGACAGACCTCACCCTTACTGTACAAAATGTCAACCTACCTAATGTATCAATATCGCTAAGATCCAGCTCGTCTGATCCATCAACACAATCCACAGTTGTATCTTGGTATCTTGCAAACGGTATACATGTGCCATCATGACATTGAAAATCGTCTCTTCGACACAGACCTGAAAAGAACCCATACGCAAATACAATATGTTATGAACATGTTTTAAATCCCTCGTATCCCCTCCTTTCTTGTAGTTATGATTTCAATATTTTTATGGTTTTGTAAATTGAATATGTGCTAAGAATCGTACCAAGTCGGGATTTTTCAAATGATGTCAAAAAGATTAATCAAGAAACAATGTGTTTTATATATAAGTTTAAAAAACTATCTTTATATGTTATTTGATATTTAAAATTCAGCGTAGATTACCGCATTTGGTAACAAAAACATAACATGTGGATGTTACTATCATATCATAAATACTTCAAAAAGCCTAAGAAGTGGCAAATTATTACATACGTGTACAGTAATATGGTCAATATTTTCCATTGTACCGAGAGATGCGCGTCATGATAAAATTTTAAACACTTAACTGCTGCTTTACGTTGTAGCTTAGTGCGTTATCGGACACATAGTCGTCCTAAAGCCCGGTTTTAGTGTATTTTCCTGCGATCGCTTAGAAATTTAACAGTTGCCATGTTCTTTAAATTCAATTGTTAAATATGTCATTTGCTAAATGTTAGTCTGGTTATGTGATAGAGTTTTTACCGTTATGTAGCTTATAGTCAGATTAATAGTCTCTATCACGAGTGAGACATAAAATTTACACTCTTGGCGGAAATTTCGTCTTTTCCCGAGATGAGCGTAGCAGAACGAGAGAAAAGACGAAAAATTCCGTCAAGAGTGTCAATTTTCATGTTTCACTCAGTAGAAAGTGATGGAAATAATTTCTTCTTCCATAAAACATAAGAAAAAAGGAATTTCAAACAACGTTCCATTTAACGCCAAGTTTTCTGCCGACGTTCCTGTGACGTCACAAGCAGATTCTCTTTTATCGTTGGACGATTGCAGCCTTTGAGACAACTTATGTGCCCTACTGAAGAAGAATAAATACGTTAACTTCTTAAGGTAGAGTATCCCTCAGGTCAAAATTGTTGGTAAATATATTGCCTAGATATCTTTTCTCTTAATAATATTATTCAGATTTTCAAACTAATGTGGTTTTTGGTAAAGAGACTTTAAAAAGGGATATTTCCTTACTTTTCCAAAAGGGTCCGATGCTAAATTTTAATCGGATTAAGTTCTCGATATAATCATGAAACCGCGAATTAAATTTTGTTTTTATATCAGTTCTGAAATCAGCTTTGAATTTACGGAAATGAAAATATGTAAAAGTTGTTATTTTGGAACATGATTATCTAAAACCATGAGGGATGGTCTATCGTTAACGCTTTCATTACATCCAAATTTGTCATACATTCTGTCATTTTGTTTAATTTTCTACATTGAATTTCTTTAAAGATAAACACAAAACATTATTTTTGAATGCTTGAAAATGAGTAGGGATTTTTTTAAGTATCCCTGTCATATATCTACCAATACATGAATCATGATTATTTTTCTTTGTTGACATTAATATTGTTTCGGGACAGACACACTTATAATGCATTAGACATAATGAAAATAGATTTATCGGTAAAACAATATGTTCTATCTGCTTTAGAGCTAGCAGCGAGAGTTAGTTTCAAAGGTCGGAATGTTGGCACTAATTTCTCATTGGAATTGAAACAAATGTCACATAAATGTCCTGATTATTCAGTGAACTCGATTCAAATTTTACGTAATTGTTCTGAGTATCCATTGGATTTAACACAAATGTTACTAAAATGTACGAATTATTCCTTTTATGTTATGTGTAAACATATGGAGTCGAAAGGAATATAAAATCATAAACAACTTAATGTTTGATTACATGTATCTTCTAAAAGTATATTACTATTTTCTTAATGATAATTACCAAAAATTATATTTCTTGTATGATGTATCGTTTCTGTAGGATATTTTACGTCAGTCTATTGGGCTCAAGTGGTAACGAAACTTATCGTGCAGACAATTCGCGGTTAGAGGCGAAACTTACGCGTTATGTAGCGAATCCTTCGCGTTATATTGCTGAACTTTCGCAATATAATTCCAATCTTTCTTGATACTACGAATTTACTATATTACAACAATTGTTATTCATATACCTATTCCGCCTGTATGGTTCAGATGAAATTAAAGTGTACAAAGCCGATCATTTAAATGCTTTTCGAGATTATATTCTAATCCAATAGTCTGTCTTAATGATAGATGAATTGCCTTCAACTCATTTTCTGGACAGATGGACAAAGAATTGGTAGACAGAGGTGTCAACGATGGAGTTAAAAAAGCGTCGACCAATATACGTCATATCATTTATGACGTCTCGTCGTTGATGACGTTAAAACTTTTACCAATTTTTCCGTGCTATTTCTCATATAATAAATAGACGATAATGAATATAATAGTGCTGCGCCATTCGGTTCTTTGTTTCATAATTGAAACAAGTTATTACGAAACAAATATTGACTGGTAATTCAGGCAATATACCTTGTTGGCTCCATATATGTTCGTCTCATCACCAGACAATGATAGTATGATAATATTATTGCTGTTAAACATATTTCAAGCCGATGGTTTTATGCTCCCAACGAGATATAAGGTATTCAGTGCTGGGTATCCTGAGACCCAAGCCAGGGCTCCGATCTAGATTGGTATATATGCAATATACATACGAAGTATTGCATTAAAATGCAAATATTCAACATTCTCGCTACTTCTTGTTGCATCGAATGACCTGTTGGGATTAGGTATGGAATAGGTGGCACGATTTCCTGCAACAGGTTGTTTTCAGCGTTTAGTTCACACTAAGTTCTACATGTCGGCTTTGTTAACTTGACCATAAAGTGTTACTTGATTCTATATTAAATAATAACTGTACTCTCAGATTATCGCTTACAAAAACTATGTTAAAGAAAATCAAATAATAGCTGTTTGATTACCTGAAATATGATCATGTGTTCAATTTACCTTCAAAAGCTTCTGCTGCGTGAATCACAAGTAGTAAAACAATAAAGAGTAGCGATTCCAATCCACGAAACTGCATATTATTATTATAAGTATGACAGATACACTGTCATTCTATGTTCAAAAATTGCTACTGTGCATATACATTTGGCATCTTCTGATGAGTTATGAAATTTCATAATGATGACATAACATGTTCCTATTCATTAAATTGTATGGAATGCAATAGACATGCGCAATTGTCTTATTCATTATGTTAGTTCAATGTGTCCCTGCCCAATTCTACATTTCATAGATAAGCTTTATTATATGTCATGTTTATTATAATGATATAGCAAACATTTGATTTCATATTTCATTCAGATACATAAGAAAGGAGGGATATCCATCAAAACATGTAGGAAAGAATATATACATACGAACCTTGTTTTGCCCGTTGTATCGACATCCCTAATAAGAGAATCAAGGAAAAATTTGAAATACAATCGAAATCAATTTAAATTTCTGTTTACAAGTCCCTACTAGGAACTTTGGCTTTAAATACCTACCGGTGATCTAAAACGGAGAGGGAATAAACTATATAATATTCTTTGAATCCCCAAAAACATCTACAATTTTCAGTGATGTTTTACCAGCCTACTATATATTTAAAGGTAAAAAGTGTGAAACTCTGCATCAAATATCAAGCCTTTGATTTAGTTGGATTAATATAGGAAGATTTAAATCAATTATTCAAACCACAGAATGATATCCCTTCTTATGATAGTAGATACCAAATGAACTAAAAGAAAGGAGGGGATCTAATATTCCTTAATATGAAAAATCTGTCGCACGCCTATACATTTTCTTAACACAACATAACCTGGACATTTAGAAAATAAATATAAGAGTTTTTTTATTTTCAGAAAGCATTTTCTAGCTAGGCGTCTTTCAGAGCTTCTCAGTCAGAAATATGTTTGTGACCGACTAACATCGTCACTGAGAAGTTCTACAGTCAATATGGGGAACTCGTCATACACTATGATGTCCCACTTTCCAAAATGATGGATGATAGTCTGTCATAGACCATTTGTACCATCCAACCAAAGATTGTATGCTATGTCTTCCGAAATGGAAGTAACAGGATGTGAAGTTCTACTGAATAAAGCAGGCGGATGTTGCATGCAAGCAGGAGGTGTTTACTCTTCCTGGGCACCTGGTCTCACTCTCATATCGGTAGTTCGCTTCTTTCATATGGTCGAGATATTTGCTTGTTTGCTTTGGTTCCTGTTTTATCCTGATTTTGTACATGTATGCCTTCGGTTTCTGATTCATTACTGATTTATTTCTAAATTATCGATTTTGTTCTGTATACAGGGATATGGTCATTATCCATATTTGTCATTCCATATAAAACGAGCTATAGTGCTCACTTGAAATTAGCTTTGAATTGTAAACCAACGAGGAGTATGGATATAGGTATGAAATATGGTCTCACAACTAGCTTGCTACAGATCCATTTCGGTGTTCTGTGGTGAGTGTTGTTGAGATTGTCGTCAGGATCTTCTTTATCCCATTTATAACATAACATCATACAAACATATCATCGTTTTAATCACTTTTTTTGGTATTTTTGTTTTGTTTCGTTTTGTTTTTTTTTTTTTTTGTCAATACATATCTATCAGATCAAGATGTTGCTATCATGAAAATATTGTTATTTTAATACGTTTTATTAAAACTAAGATAAAAGATACATTATTTTATACTCTCATTTACTTCTATTCAAGGCCCGGCACCATAAACTAAAAATTGACTTACGTCAAATTTTCAAAATACGATATATGCTCCGATTGGGACCGAAACGTATGGTGTTGTGACTTCTTACAACATTTTTTGGTATTTTCTTATTATCTAAATCAAACTTTACAAAACTGATTGGCCGTTGCAGTAGGGCAATGCCTAATGAATCAATCCACATCGTCCAGGTTTATGAAAAGTTCATAGGTTTTGCAAACACTTCAATAGTTTGTCGACAGCAGAAAATCTTTCCTTTTGACTAACTCTTGAAGAGTTTGCAGAAACTATCGACTTTTCGGTTGTATAAACGATATGGACTTACTTATTAGACATTGCCCCACTGCGACGTCTCATCAATTTTGTGCAATATCACTTAATTGATGAAAAAATCTTTTAAAAAAATCTCCATATCACAACATCATACATTTCGATCCCAAGCGATGATATAGCAAACAAGTGAAAATTTTAAATACTGAGTTCATCCTATTCCACTCTGAAAATAGAGACAAATTCTTTGAACAATTTCAAACCTGGTCTTACTTCGAAATGCTGCTCATTCCGGGGTTCGCAACCGTTCCGATGGAAATTCTCACGATTTGGCCTTGCCTTCTCGACTTTAAGACTGAATAACTGTTCGGTACTTCTTTGATGTTTATTCAAGCCATCACTTATATATATTGAGACAAATGAAAATTGTAATTTAGACTTAAGTCAATTCTAAGTGTATGGTGACGTACCCTGGAATGGAATTCAATTTATTTCAAAAATATCAACAGGAACAGAAATGGATGAAAATTATATCAGAAAAATATATATTACGGGTATAGTAAAATTATTCTTGGCTGAAATGGTGGCAATCAAAATGATTAAAGCAATGCTTTTAGGAAGACAATTCTTCAACTTAGACTAATTTATCAAAATAGGGAGTTTAAATTATCTTTCAAGCCAAATGCTAAATATTGTGTAACCAGATGAGTCCTTTGAGATTATATGTTACGGTCATGTATTTGTTATCCATATTAGCATGAAAAGAAATCATATTTTTTTGCAATTTACATTAGTATTTGCACGCATTAAACTCCTATGCTATGTTGAACCAATTATTGATACAATACTCATGAGTATTAGCAAAAATTTAGTGTTGTTATGCTCTATTGTTTCCTTGCAAAGTCATATGGTACGGAGACGTGAATTTGTCATAAGCTGTTGTGTTAGAATTGCTGATGAACACAGATTTAATTTTATGATAAAATGACAGGTTGTTATACTTATGTCAACAAAATATATATTTGGATGATGTTTCAACACTTTCAATGACACATATGGATAATGACCATATCCCTGTATACAGCACAAAATCGATAATTCAGAAAATCAGAAACCGAAGGTATACAAAATCAGGATAAAACAGAAACCAAAGCAAACAAACTAAAACCTCCACCATATGAAATGAAGCGGACTCCCGACATGAGAGTGAGACCAGGTGCCCAGGAAGAGTATGCATCTCCTGCTTGCAGGAGAATTTGTAAAAACATCACTTGTTAAAATATATACCAGTATTTCGATAAACATCACTTGCTGGTTGCTTTTCTAAATAATAGGTGAAATGTTAAATGTTTACATCCTTAAGGAATCAGGGGTGTGATACTCTACTTCCGGTTCTTTTAATGACAGACCAAAATAAATATCACGATGTTTGCCGAATGATGTACGACTTCGGCAATGTTGATTTTTCGGGCAGCGTTGAATGGAGCAGGAAGAATATCAAATATGTTAAAACATGTTTTAGGTAGAAGTACATAATTTTAAACTTTTCGACGATATTATTTTATACCCCTAATACCTTAAATGCAACTATTTATAACCTTTACGGTTCCGTATTAAAGAAAATACCGGTTGTCCATTGGTCTCGTTAGTTTATAAGTAGTCTTAGTCTAGTAGTCTTTTGTGTTTGATGTTTCTGTGTTGTGCGTTGACTTTCCTTGTCCCTTTTTGCATCTCTTATCTGTGCTTGCTTGCTCTGTGTTTTTGCATTGGGTGTTTTAGGGTTTTGCTGTAGGTGAGATCCCCTCCCTTATTTTCGTTTCCCACATGCAAAAACAATTATGAATTGGTGGTCGAAAGTATGTTTCATGGTACACGTCTTCAAATCCATACCCTTATTAAAGGCAATTATAAGTTGGCACCAATTCTCCATTGGTCTCATCGATAAATGTATAGTATTTTGTGTTTCACGTTTCTATGATGTAAGTTGGTGTTCCCTTTCCCTTTTTGCGCCCCTTTCTTTGCGTGTTTGTTCTGTGTTTTTTGTTTTTGTTTTTGCAAATAAGGGAGAAAATCCACAACAAGACCCTGTTGTAGTACAAACAGCAAAACACCAGATGCGAAAAAAAAAAACAAAGTCGAGCATACTAAGAGACGGAAAAGAGACGAACGACATATAAACATCAAACACAAAAGACTATACATAAACCAACGAGACCAATGGGTAATCGGTGCCGACTTTGGACGGCAATTTACCACACAAATGATTTGATTATCCTGGATTACGTGCGCACATTCATCACTTCTCCAATTACCCAGATATCACGAAGAACGTACAAGTGAGATGTTAAAACAACCTCCTCACTGTTAGATGACTACACACAAGCAAGACTGCAAAACGCAGAGGCCCAAGCAACGCAGGTGAATATGTAAATGGATATAAAAAGAGGGCGTACGTAATACGATCATGCACTGCGGACGCGAGCTCATATTTGTTATCACCCGAGGAGTCCGACCAACATTCAGAACGGACAGGTTGTCGGTGCCCTGTCTTCTCTAAAGAGGTCTGGACAGGGCCCGTCATGGAGTCCCGTCGTCAGAGTCAGCAAGAGTACAAGTCTCAAGAATGCGCTGGAACAAGATTGTAGATTGGTCATGTACCAAGCCCAGTTCCCATTTGGCGACATTAGAATCATGTCCGAGTTATAAAAGGCGTTTGATGATTCTAAATAAGAGGTGTTTTGTTGTTGTTTCAGCAACCGATGGTTGTTGTAGATCCTTCCTTTTTTCCTTAAAAACATTGATTTCCATAATGAATCAGACAAGCAGGTTTCGGGTAATCAATCCTCTTCAGCGATTCTCAATCTTTAATTCATAACTCTGTTGCAGCACCAACAGCAAAACAGTTATAAATGGTAATCGAAAAGATTCAAACGTAATATAATAAAACAAATAATAAATATGATATGAGACTATTCTTCTATAGGGGGGTTCAAGTACTACCTTTCCTCTGAAATATTGATAATATTTTTATGATTTAGTCAATACCGGTATATTAATCATAGATTTAATATTTTGAATTGCAACACTTACGTCGTCTCATTCTGACTGTTACAAAATACGATTTTTTTCTCTGTGAAGATCCTTTTGGAATCCAATTCCATGAACTAATTTTTCCATTGACATAAAATGCACGATCCGTGTAGAAAAGTAATCAGTTATTCAAATGAAAAATGAAACGCAAAAGAAACACAAATTGTATATTCAAGGTGTACGTGTCTTCAGTAGAAAGTTATGGACTTAAGATTTTTTATATACATCATATTTCAACTCGTTAATTTAATACAGACAGGTTTTTGTCTTGATAAATACACAGAATATTTTCGCGTACCTAAAATGGACAACCGTGTCAATTATAATGCTACTTTTATAAATGGAAACAGTATTGTCGTGTGTGCCACAACTTGCCTTGAGAACAAATTGTGTGTTTCTTATATATTCCACACATGGGAAATGATATGTGTCATTCTTACAGAAAGCAACATACCTTTCCAGCATGAAAGCGGCTGGATTTTCTATAGTAGGTATTTATTGTATTTAAGTTCAATGTCACATACATTTTAAAAAAAGAAATATTTCTTTACCTTCTCCAAGAAAATTTCAAACCAATTTCAATGAACAAAATGAAAACGGAAGGATCTCCAGCACAATGAACCTGCACTCATCCAACGAAACAAAGGCACGTGCTTCGGCCAGTAAAGCTTCAACAGGGGTACTTATTCAATGCCGAAGTGATTTTCCGACACGACCAAATGTATTTCAGTAGCTCCCTCTGGCTTAATGTTCGGGTTTAAATTTGTGTATGTAATTTGTAGAGAGTGAGCGGTTCCAAATCATGAAAAAGTAGCGTTTTGTTTAGATTTAATAATGTCGAAGTGTTCCAACTCTATACCTTCTTGAAGAATTTCCATGCATCAGACAAGTGTTTCGAATATTAAATTCTTATCAGTGATGCTTCTAGCGGAGACACGAAAAAATCATTTTAGTAGCACCCTCTGCAATTTTTTGAATTTAGATTTGATTTTCAAGTACAGTTACATTACAGAGAGTGCGCGGCTTAAAATTTCCTGTAGGGTTGATTCAGTAGCATATCAAAATAAAATCTATGTTCAATATAGCATTGGAGGGATAGTGCTAAGATGTTTAACACTTTTAATTTCGATGATATTAATAGGTGAAATGGCTAGATTCCAATGTTACCAGACGGACACTAGGCTTGGTACTTGACCAATCTACAGTCTTGTACAAGCGCATCCTTGAGACTTGCACTCTGACTGACTGTGACGACGGGACTCCATGACGGGCCCTGTCCAAACCTCTTTAGAGAAGACAGGGCCCCGACCACCTGTCCTCTCTGAATGTCAGTCGGACTCCTCGGGTGATTACATACATGAGCTCGCTACAGCCGGCAGAGCACGGACTGTATTACGCAGGCCCTCTTTTTATATCCATTTACATATTCATCTGTGTCTCTGGGGCCTCTGCGTTTCGCGGTCTTGTTTGTGTGATGTCATCTTACATTGAGGAGGTTGTTTTACACCACAATTGTACGTTCTTCGAGACATCTGGGTAATTGGAGAAGTGAGAGGGTTGTGCGCACGTAATTCAGGATAACCACACCATTTGCTACTTGCGTGACAGATGGCCGTCCAAAGTCGGCACCGGTTACGCATTGGTCTCGTCGGTTTATTTGTAGTCTTTTGTGTTTGATGTTTAAATGTCGTGTGTCTCTTTTCCGTCTCGTGCTGTACTCGTCTTTTGTGTTTTTGCATCGGATGTTTTGGTGTTTTACTGTTGATGCTGCAACGGGGTCTTGTTGGAGATCTCCTCCCTTCTTAGTAAATATTACAAGTACATGTACATAAAACGTTATATCACTTATTCATCTCCTTATTACGTTGCTCATATAACTTGTGTTGTTTGTTTTGAGTTCATTAATTCGTCACCGTAGAGTTAAAAGCTTGGGTAATGTTTTGCGATTTATTCTAAATGTTATTGTGTAGCGTTGATATTTTGAGCGTTTACATGTGTGTACTGTACCCTGCGAATAACATTTAATGTTGTCTGTTTGTGTTGAAATAAGAGTCGCAATTAAAGTTCACTGATTTATAAAATATAAGTCTAATAATGACAAACATTGTCAAACAATCCATCTACACACTACGTACGCAATCTACACCCTGCGACTGACTGCAACACACTGACCGGGTGCGCGCTCCTTATTTACGCGAGCGAGGCAGGTCCAAAGCGAGCTGCCTCTTCAACGTGTTAAATAAGCAGCTCCTCCATCCTTATATAATTAAGCATAAGCAGGAGATACATACTCTTCCTGGGCACCTGGTCTCACTCCCAGTTCGCTTCTTTTCATGTGGTGGAGGTTTTTGTTTGTTTGCTTTGCTTTGGTTTCTGTTTAATCCTGATTTTGTATGCCTTCGGTTTCTGATTTTCTTAATTATCGATTTTGTGCTGTATACAGGAATATGGTCAACATCCATATTTGTCATTGTATTATCACTTAAAACAACATTACATGATAAATCTATACATATAAACAACAGACAGTCATTATTTCTTTACAATAGTGCATTTTACGGTTTGTAGTGTCAATGAATTATTTCATGAAATCAATCAATGGTCATTGTTGATTATCAGGCATCCATACATCATATTTGAGCATATCCAAGAAAGCAAAGATATAAACGTATTTAAATCAAATTTCCAAGCATTATTAGAAATAAAATGATGTTTTGCATGCTGGTACATGTATGTAGAATGCTTATATCTTCTAGGTGTACTGATGGATTTAGCTTACAAAAAGAATACATATCAAAGTTCAACATTAATTCATTTTGGTGTCCCTGCAACACCAGACAAGGCCGTCGACGGCAACGTAGACACGAGGTTTGATCAATATTCTTGTACCCACACGAGAATGGAAATATCACCATACTGGTACGTGGACCTAGGGAGGAACCATGATATAAAACACGTGGAAATTTTAAACAGAGGCGACTGCTGTAGTAAGTTTACAAAGCGTGCAAATTGAAACATAATTGGATCAGTGATAATAACTTTATAGAAATGTAATATTCCTGTTACTCATTTGAGAAATTTTGATACCAAATAGAATTATTCACTCTTTTCCTAATAACCCACCTATGACCTTAAGCTGCTATTGAATTTAATCCCTTCAGATTAGTCTAAAATGTTTTATTTAGTTTAAAGATATCTAACATGTTTAAATAAATACAATGTTTTAACCGATTATTGTATTATTTCAGTGTTCGCAATGATTTTTATTAGCAACTCCGCAAAACATAATTACATTGAATGTTTGTAATCGGTTTGCTTCGCAATCAATACAATTGAATGTTCATTTGTAGTTTACATCTGATGTCTTTATCGACTTTATTCAGGGTACAATTATTTGTTAGTAATGCTCAGATGCCATATCGTGGTAAAAGAACGAATGCCCCCTCCTATTAATACAAAGACACTAAGACAGAATTTTTGTGTGATCCTACATATTTTGATACTTTTCATGCATTAGATATGTAATTGTATGAGAGTATATCAAATTTTACCCTTCTAGAAGACTGTTGTTCAATTATTCATGAGATAAACATGGTAGAAGTACCCGTCAGTTATTCGGTCTCATAGTCGAGAAGGCAAGGCAAAATCAGGTGCAGCCCCTCCCCTTTGATCCTCGAAAACTGGCCTAACATTTTAGCATTTTAAAAGGTATAATTTGTTTTCTATTTTCAGTGATTTTGGACTTTAAAGCATGATTTCCCCTAAAAATACCACTTTTGCAATGGAAATTACCCTGAGACAATTTTAAATCTGAAAGAGTGGAAAGAATGCTACAAAGTTAAGCCCGCTTGGAGTTTCAAGGGGGGGGGATTGCACCCAATACAGTGATACATTCAAGATTAATTAGCACGGCGAGTTTGGACACCTACATTATGAATTAATTCTAAATAAATGTATCATTGTCTCTGTTTGTTTGTCCAATTTGTTTGGTTTTTTTTTTTTTTTTTTGCGTGAGAATATCTGTTTCTTATATTTCTAGAATATGTAAGCCTTCCGATTCTGTTTTTGAAATCTGATTTCATAATTTGTTTTTTACTTTTATTTGTCGATTATAAGAACTCTGAAATTATTCTTCTATGAAAACCCTTAACATTGGTTCATGCCTAAGCCAGGGGGATAACTTTTGACGGTACATGTAGTCTAGGAACATAACTATCAAGCAAGAGAAAATTTTCTTTGATGAATAAAAATTATCTTATGTCATACAATTCTGACATTCAGGTCCAAAAAGGGTGTTTTTTCTATATTTTTACCATTTGCCTTGTTGAACATTACGTTACATTTCATTCTTATATTCTTTAAAAACATGGTTGTCAATAGTAAAACCACGTACCTAGAATAGCCATAAGACATTTCAACCCTTCAAACATTCTTTATTTTTGATGAGATTGAATAAATCGTTTTCCAAAGTGCATAAGAATGAATCCGCAACAAGAGGCGCACAATAGGTACCCATAGGTATCCTTACAATGTGCATGTAGAAAGATGTTTACCAAATCTAGCATGAATGTTATTATGGAGGAAGAACAAAGCATTGTACAGTTCACCACATAACTATGAATTGTTTATATATAGTATAGTCAGCTATAGAAAATCAAAGCACTAAAGGTACTGAGTGCGAATAGCCAGAATAATATCACTTATAATGTATGACAAAATATTGTGTTTTCAAAGTTATATTTGTTCCTGAACACCTTCATTGGCCAGTTTATGGACGTATAAAGACAGAACTAAAATGCAAATGCATAATGTTGTCGTAATAAATTGAAAGATGATGTCTGACAGTGAACATGAAAATTAAATAACATCACGTTAAATCTACCTCTCCCCCCTGAAAAAATACAACAATCCAATATGACTATCGATTGATGATTCCATATACAAGGAAAGAAGAAGAATCTTATTTAATTTCTAATTTGATCCCCACTCTCTCTTTAACCTTTCATGTTCAATGTTAGGTGTGTGCTAAGAATTTGAAGGGAAATTCACTTCTTTTTTAGTATATAAAACATGATACATCCTAAACAGGAATGTTTTGATGTTCTATTTTTTCATAATCGTTAATAGCATATTTCATGATGGAAGTTCCTAATTTTTCCGTCGTATACAGATTTTATTTTGTGAAGCGGGGCAAAATAAGCCTACTTGGAGTTAGTTTTACGTTTCAATGATTCAACTTAATATCTTTATCGATAGCACCGTTTCATTTATATATTGTTCACTAAAACAGATAATCACCTGGTAATGGAAAGGGGTTTCCAACACATAGCCTGTGTTCATCTCAGTACATACAGATGCAATTTTTCATTAGGTCATGCATGTACATAACACGACAGCTCGATTCATCTAGATATAATTCATTGATTCAGACAGTGATCAGACTTTATACCGATCATGACGCTGACGCAGTCCCAAGGTATATGTAAACAGAGTAACATCATTTATACATACTCAGTAGACGGGGCTCCCATGAGTGAAGAAATCAGGCAATCACTATGTGCTATTCGCACAAAAACTAACAATGTTTCTTTGTTTTACAATTCCTTTTTTATTTTGTTTGCCGTTTTGTAAACGTAGAAAGCTTATCAATAGAACAATATATCTAAACATAGATATTATAATCGAAGGTCAAAGCTAATACCCCTTCCCCTTCTTTTTACCCTCTCTAAAATATGTTTCATTCTTGCATTTCAGAAATGTATTAATGAGCATTAATCTATTGATAACAAAATCCTTCTGTCTACATTTTAGAATGATTTTTTTGCTTCTTGACAGGTAACAGACTACACGATGTTGAGGTTACTGTTGCTTATAGCAGTACTGACTTCAATATGTTATGCGGTACATTCGTAGGACCTGGTACAGCAAACCAACTTGTAGTCGTGGAATGTCAGCAGAACACACGCGGAAGATATGTTAGATTACAGATAGTAAAAGGGAACAATAACTACCTTACGCTTTGTGATGTGAAAGTAATTGGCTTTTGATTAGACAGATATTAATAATAATAATTAGAATGCATTATTTTGCTAACCTTAAATTTCAGATATGGAACACACAATTGAATTTGTTGATTCTTATAAACATATTGGAGATTAAAAAAAAATACTGATAAAAGATAATTATTATGAACAGTATCATAACAGGCAACCAAACTTTGCATCTTCTACATTCCAGAATGGTTAACCTTGATATTTCTGTGAACCGTCGGATAATTTTCTTTTACTAAACAATCGTTCCTATTCTATTGCACATGTATGGATTTGATGTATGGATAATTTTATAATTCTAAAGTTTTGAAGCATATCAAATGTTAATTTTTACCATAGGTTTTGTGTGTCAAAAGTAGTGCTCCACTATCTCTGTTGCATGTAGAAAGAGGAGTCCAAACATTAATGTAAACATTTAAACAAAGAACTTAAATTTTTTTGTCAAAACTTGTACATGGAAACGCTGATAAGATATCTTATGTATTGCACAATATTTTGATATATTATAATTGTATTAATAAAGCTAGAGCATTTGTTGAAAATAACTTGAATGATCTAGCTTTATCATACGTCTGCTATTAATACGAAATGGTTCTCAGAGGCAGTAACTGAAGCAAAGGCTTGCTGACCATGCTAGGCAATATTCGTTAAGTATAGTAAAATACTCTCCTAAATGCATTATTTATCGTATCTTTATCCAGGATAACCACACCGTCTGCTACTTACGTGGCAGATGGCCGTCCTAAGTCGGCACCGGTTTCTAGTTGGTTTATGTGTAGTCTTTTATGTTAAATGTTTCTATGGTGTGAGTTGGTGTTCCTTATCCCTTTTGCGTCTCTTTCTGTGGATGTCTGTTTACCTGTAATTACGCTTTAGTCTTGCCAAATTCCTTACCAAAGATCATAGAATTCCATTAGAGACAAGTAGATCAATAAATTTAAAAGCATCTGAAAACAAATCATACTTTAAACGACAGTTTTACAATCAGGGACGATTTTTGTTATTTTCTCAGTACAGCGTTCTTTACGCATAGCTTACTACGGGGAACTCGTCATACACTATGATTATGATGTCCCACTCTCTAGAATGGTGGATGATATTCTGTCATAGACCATTTGAACCATCCAACCAAAGATTGCACTCTATTTCTTCCAAAATGGAAGTTACCGGATGTGACAGTTCTACCGAATTGAAGCGGCGGTTATTCCATGCAAGCAGGAGATGCTGACTCTTCCTGCGCACCTGGTCTCACTCCAATGGATCTGTTGCGACAGGTGTTGCATGCAATCAGGAGGCGCTGACTCTTTCTGGGCACCTGGTCTCACTCCCAAATCGGGAGTTCGCTTCTTTTCATATGGTGGAGGTTTTTGTTTATTTGCTTTGGTTCCTGTTTTATCCTGATTTTGTTTGCCTTCGGTTTCTGATTTTCTGAATTATCGATTTTGTGCTGTATACAGGGATATGGTCATTATCCATATTTGTCATTATTTAAAACAGTGGAGACAAAGTTACAGATATGTAATAACACTAAGGACAACTGATCTATTGAACTATCTCCAGTGCAAGTGCGGAAGGCATAATTATAAAATGCATTGTAGGTGGCGCTGTAAAAACACGCTGTACTAATTATGTTCATGTATCACATGAATCATTTTACATAACTAATGTCAGTATAGTATCAAAGTAGATAGGAGCAACAGGGAAGCCCAAAGCCTATCCTGATCTCGTCTCATTGTTACTTTATTAATTGCGAGGGGTTTGACAGTAAGTGTTTTTAATAATTTTCCCTGACATGGCTGCCATAACACTTTCTTTATAGACATAACCTTAGGCAGTGCATGCTTTTCTATATATTGTTTTCGTTTTCGTGCAAGAACATCGACGGCGGGTGCGGCTAGCCAATAGGGGATGCTTACACCTCCCTTCCACTTGGTCTCATCTTTAGCTTCCTAGGGTCCGTCGATGCTTAATTTTGTGCTCTACTTTGAGTGTTGTTCAGATTATCGTCAGGATTTTCTTTAACTCATTTGTGTCACACTTATGCCCATTGCCATGTGAAGCTCGTAAAAAAGTTCCCAGCAAGGGGTTTGACAGTAAGTGTTTTGAATAATTTTCAATGATATGGTCGACATTACACATTCTTAATAGACATAACCTTAGACATTGCATGTTTAACGTCTTCAAATTCATTAGCATCATTTAAGAACAGATAAATTTACAGCATGGACCAGACATGCACGTTTCGGATATTTAACCCTCGTCAGTGATCCTCAATCTAAACAATGTTATATGACCAAAATCTGTGAAAATTATGTCCTTAATATACCGAAAGAGGTAGCTAAATGGCTAGGATATGATGCTACAGAACCCGGATTTTAGAAATTTGAGAAAATTTTGGAAACAGAAAATCTTCAAATGCGTTTGAAGAAACGACCAACCGAAATTGATCGAACTTGGCTACATGTGCCCTCGAGGACTCTTGGTCCCCCAGCAGTGACACTCACCAAGTTGCACAAATGTTTAACGTCTTCAGATTCATTAGCATCATTTTAGGGCAGATAAATTTGCAGCATGGACCAGACATGGACGTTTCGGGTATTTAAACCTCGTTAGTGTTCCTTAATCTAAACAATGCTTTTCTATATATTGTTTTCATTTTCGTGCATTAACATCGACGGCGGGTGCGGTTAGCCAACAGGGGATGCTTACTACTCCCGGGCACCTGGTCTCAACCTTAGCTTGCTAGGGGTCCGTCGATGCTCAATTTTGTGCTCTATTATGAGTGCAGTTGAAATTATCGCCAGGATCTTCTTTAACTCATTCAAAATTGCTAATTTGCACGGCATTACCAGTAAAGCCTACGCTAACACATCAAAATACGCTCGTCGGGATGCTTTTTTTTCAAATACCAAGAAAAAAAACCCCAAGTACCATAACTCGGAAGGGACAAATTATGTTAACGTGAATATCGAATGGCGGCACATTATAATCACAGTGTATACTTGTATATCTCATGACCGTCTATTAACTCATAAAACTATGCGTTCTATGCATCTATGAATTGTCCTTGCTTAGTATGTATGTGTATATAACATGAAATACTTTTAACATTTGTAAAAGAATATATACAGTGGCATACTCTTCTCTCCCCCGCCCCCTTACATGCGAGAATCTTGTACAGATTATAGATTTTAAGCTTTTTTTTTACTATTATAGTTTATTTTCCCAACATAAAAATTTAAGTAACATAACTCAGCAATTACTAACAGGATGAACTGGAAATCAAGAGATGGCTTCCTCTTCACTGCTTGATTTCAGTGTATTAATATCATGAAAATTTCTTAAAGAATATTCAAATCCTTGCGATCCATGCACCTATACTTTGCCCGTAGCATGATAACTATGACTTACATGAAATTGGCCATTTGACATTGTTAAGATTGAGGATCACTGCCGAGGGTTAAGAGCCTTAAACGTGCATGCCTGGTCAACGCTGGAAATTTATCTGTTCATGAATGATGCTATTGAATTTGAAGACATTTAACATATATTTGTTACACGGTCTACGTTGTAGACGGTAATTTACACCTTTCCAGACGGTGCAATAATTTTCATTGCATAGCAATTATTAGAATATTGATTGAAGTAATGATAGAATAATTGACTGAGTCATTGAATGAATACCATGAGTAGGTAGCAGTGAAGAATCATTCAATCATTGGTGATAATTGTTTGATGGCCTAACAATTGCCGTGCAACAAGTGGGTTATTCAACTGCTCCTCGGGCTACGCCCTCGGAGACAGTAGAATAAACCTTACGTACAGTACGTTCCTTCACATAACACTAAATTTGTCAATTACGTGACAACAAAAATTAAGAACCCGTGACATATATGAAAGAACATTATTTCTTCTTGAAGTATACGAATTTTCGAAACATTTCGACCAAAAATAGATATTTAATGAATGTTTTACTATGTTCATATATTTTCATAATACAAAAAAATCTAAGTCGAATAACTCTCTAAAGGGCGGCTTCGTGTCCACAGTCTAATCAAAAGGTACATGTATGATTAACAAAGCGGTATCTCCCTCACTGCATATCATTCTCTGTCCTTAGCTGGGAGTTTCGGTCTATTTTCGGTCATTTTTAGAATTTAGCTCCTTGCACTTACCCTCAAACAATTTTGGAGTCCCTCATTTTTGGCGAAAGAAAAATCAAAGTCTATATTTCACACGTCGCCAGGTAAATACGCTTTTGATTAATTCAACTGCTTGATATGCTTTTACTGAAGAGGATTCAATATCGTAAAAAAGGAGGGAAGCACGTGTCTTGTACAATGAAATTGGCACTATAAAATATTAATTAACGCCGGTCACGAGACCGGCGTTTTACATGTATATTGATAGGTTTAGATAATGTCTATGGGCTTATGTAAATTCGTACGGAATATTTCGCTTTTTTTCTTGCCTCTCTTAATAATAAATCTCGAGGATACTCGATGATATTTAAGCCATACCGGATGTGATGTAATTCAATATTTATTATAGTCGAATATGCTTTTTTATTTGGATAGTCACACGAAAGATAATGCTTTTAATGTGTTATGATAGGAAAGGTTTAGAAAAAAACATCGATGCTGTAACTCTCATTTGTATATCAGCAAAAAGGTCGATAAAAACAATTACTTATAATAGTATAGCGAAGGGATTACTAAATAATAAAACCGGAAAGAGAAGAAGATCGAATAAAACTCGTGCATGACATCATAAGGCGGGTAAACTGCACATTAATAATCAACTCGACCTTAATTTACTTATTAATTTACAATCGTCGCTTATGGTCTAAGACACAATTGAATCGCTTTATCGGACAAAAATATAAAAACATCATTAACACATTTATGGTATCTTATTTCTACCGGCGAATTGATGCTTTACATCAATAGTTTTCTGGTTTTAATATTGACAATATCAGGAAAATTCGTTGATGCATACTCAAGTCATTGCATTTCTTAAGCGGACGGACAGATGGACGGACAGACGGTCATGAACATACCATAAAATAAACATTAAAGAGGTACCGATCAGTTATTTAGTCTCAAAATCGAGAGGGCAAGGCAAAATCGTTAGATCAATACGAACGGCCGCAAACCTCGGAATGAATAACATTCCGAAGTGAGACAAGATGCCCGGGGAGAGTAAGCGTCTCCTGATTTTATCCAACACCCATCGCAACAGTTCCATCGATAATACGTCCCGTCAAACCACGAGCGTATGAAAATGATTGTGTAAGTAGCGCCACCCTGACATAATAAATGTACAGTACATTTAATGAATTCAATTCCATTGATCCCAATTCCTTGTTGAAAATGCAATTACAATTGTTAAACGTCTTCAAGTTTAATAGCATCATTTAAGAACAGATGAATTTGCAGCCTGCACAGACATGCACGTTTCGGGTACTTAAGCCCCGGCAGTGATCCTCAGTATAAACGATGTTATATGGTCCAAAATGCACAGAAAAAAGTAGCATAATGGGTGAGATATGTTGCTACAGGGCCCACGTTTTAGAAATTCAAGATTTTTTTGTTAACGGAAAAATTGTGAAATACGTTGAAGAGACGAAGTTGATGGAACTTTGCTATATGTGCTCTCGGGGACTCCTGGTCCACCAGCAGTGACACTCGCCAAGTGGTGCAAATGTGAAACTCTTCAAATTGAATAATGAAACAGAAACACAGCAAATGCTAAAAATACGTCTTAAAATTTTAATCTATCTAAATATATTTAAACTTATACAAACTCTCAGACTAACCAGAAAAATATATAGCGATTTATATTTTACAGTGTTATCTACAATTATTTCCGATTCTACAAAAACTTCTATAGAGATTCAAATAATATAATCAACATGTTCATTCTTCAAGGAAGCCAAAGTGACCATCTTTTCCCGATGGATATGATTGTTAAACGTCTTCAAATTCACTTGCATAATTTAAGAATAATACGGAAGTGATCCAACTCGATACCGTCATGAAGAAAATTTCAAACCAATTTTTCTGCATCAGACACTTGTTTCTAATATCCATTTCTCATCAGTGATGCCTACAGCGGAGCCGCCAAAATTCATTTCAGTATCACCCTCTTGCTTTATTTTTAGAATTTAAATTTGTATATATACTTCACAGAGAGTGCGCGTCTCCTCTTTCCTGTAGGGTTGATTCAGAAGCATATCCAAATATAACCTAGGGCTTTCAGCCAAAGTAAAAGAATATTGTTCAAAGAACAAAGATACGTATAGCACTTATGGAGGTGATTGATCCACCTTATGAAGAGCGTGAATAAGCTGACAAAAAAGGGCCGTATTTAGCCCTAAATAGTATGCCATATTTCTTCCATAAGATTCGTATGCAGAAAAAAAAAATAATTACAATAACTTGAAAATGAAGTATCCAAAAAAAAAATAATTTCAGATTCTGATTGGATTAGATATAACTTTTACGAAAACTTTTTCTTGATATTCCCATTATCAATATTTCACATTTCAGGTAAGATTTTTACGTCTTGCATTATCAATCCCTTAAATCAGTTGCGTTATGAGTTGATTATCTTTACTTTTATGATAAAACATTTTTAGGTATTTTTCTTTTTCATATTTTCCTAGTTTCAAATCGTTCCCCGTGACTTGATGCTTGTTAAATGTATTAATTACTTCTTTCCAACTCTGTCGTCTGAAAGAAGCTTTGTTTTGGCACTTTATCAAAATATATATATTCCTTTGCTATTCCGGAAACTGCCCATTCCATCGTAAAATATCATCGACATTAAAGGAGAGTAACATCTTAACATCATCACTCCAATGCTATTCAGAACATTCTATTTTGGATGTGCTACTGAATCGACCCTACAGGTAATTCGGATCCGTGCCCTCTCTGTAAAGTAAATGCAGAAATTAAAATTCTAGATAATAACACCAGAGGGCGCTAGTGAAATTAATTTGGGCTGCTTATGAAAAGCACTTTGGCTGAAAGCATCGATAATGAGAATTTAATGTTCGAAACACGTGAATCGTACATGGAAATTGGTCTAAAATTTTCTTCAAGAAGGTATATAGTTGGAACCTTCCGCATTTTTAATCATAGATAGTAATTCCATACGACGCTGTTCATGGCCTAGAATTTATGGTGAGTTGCAAAAAAGAAAACTGGACTTATATCGTATTGTTATAAGCATATTTATTATTCAAATTTGTTTTATATTTTTTTACTAGACGTTCAAAAACCATTTGCGGATTAATAAAGGACATAAAGTGCCATACATAAAGCATCTTTATATAAACCACTTATGCAAGTGTGAAGATGTGTCATCACAAATGTAAACGTTAATGAGCAACACCTTAATTCTAATATAGATCAAATGTCAGTTGATCGAGATTCAATTTTTAATTCTCTTTTCATGTCAAAATTAAAAATTTCGCAATTTCAGTGAGTCAAATTTCAAGATGCAATCAGGCCCTTATCATTCAAACTAAAAGGGAAGAAAGCGATCATAACCCCTTAAACAAGTTAACTTTTTCCAGGAAATATACAAACAGACAAAAGTTAAGCAACAGCGAAAATGTTTTTAATGCAAAATGCTGGTTTGATAGAAAATGTTTGAAAATTACGTATCATGATATAGATCTGACCTTTGACGAGGACAATATTACTTAATTTAATATAATTACATTATGCAACTTATTTTAAATCAGGATCGAAATGGGGACGGTTATGATTTTAAACATGTCGTGTTAGACATTAAGTTCAAGTGTAGAATTCGCTGTTCAGTATGATTGCAATGAATGGAATTGTTAATTTGATGGAATTCAAAACTGATTATGAATTCAAAATGCTGAGGTAATGTGAAAATATCTATTAAGAATTGGGAGTATATTTCTTTGAAAAAAATATCGTGTCAAAAGGCGCGTTCATGAAACCAAAAGTGAAATTAAGCGCCTACGTACCGGTAGAACACCAACATGAAAACCATGAATAAGATATTCTGGGGTGGTATTTTTATAAGTATCATTTTTATCAAAGAAATAAACTTTGACAACGATATCTTTGTGGATGCTTTTTCTGTATTTTCTTTAAGATCAGCACTATTTTCATGAATTTTTTATTCAACCCTAGTTCTATCAATACCATTTTTCATGTAGGACAAACACTTTCCAAAATGTCACTTCAGGTTAAGAGATGAATCAGCCGAATCGTAAAGTTTCTCTTTTTATGTGAAAATTAGAAAACCGGATATGCTTCCCGTTCGACCAAATTGCGACATAATTTGAATGAAAGTCACCAGAAACATCGATGAACATGGAATATAGAGCAAATATGAGCAACAAATATCTTTAACGGGAATCATCGGCAATTTATTAACACGAGCGATTGAAAGACTTTAGTTGGGATAAACCTCAACAGGAAGTCGACTGAAAGAATATAATACTTTTTTTTTAAAGAAAACAATATTAAATTTGTGAATCTTCAGCCAAATCTGAATTATCTCTCTTTCAAGTATCTGTTAACTTAATTTTTTCAATACTTTTCTTCAAACTTTATTCTACATTATTTGCCTTCAAACAATACTTTTTTATGTGAAACTCTATCCAAGCCAAATGATTAAATTTCCATATTATTCTAGTGTTATATGTTTAACGTCTTCAAATTCATTAGCATCATTTTACGTGTAAAGTCATCTACAAAAGAATTGGTATTTGATATATTTTATGGAAACTTCTCGGTGCTGTCTTTAAAGTATAAGGACTCCGAAATATTTGCTCAGGGGAGTTGCTTAACATTTGTCTGGGCGTATAGTAAAGGTCTATTCAACATGAAGATGTATTGTGAACACAATAAATAACGTATTTTTGGGACGCATGTGTAAATATGAAAGTCTATTCCGATATTGATTTTTATAACTTCTATACAAGACAACCAGACGGTCAGTAGGTATCTACATATCCACATACTTCGTTCTCAGGGGTTACATTAAAATGAACAGACAAATATGTTTGAACGAATACATTCGTGGGAATGTCACGACAATTAATACATTACTTGGATATAGAGTTACGGTAACAGTTCATGCAATTCACAGTTCAGAAATTGGTTCAAATAGCAGCCTCTGTAGTGTGCTGTTAAGAAACATTCCATTAGGATCTGCACCAGACTTACTTAGCTGTGTAGTGAAAGATGTGATACCCTTCATCATTTTCTGAAATGAGATTTTAATTGTTAACGTTTTCAAATTCAATAGCATCATTTAAGAACAGACAAATTCGAAGCATGGACCAGACATACACATTTCGATTACTTAACTCCCGACATTGATCCTTAATCTAAACAATGTAATAATGAACAATGAAATATACCCAAAACGATGTTCATAATGTACATTTCGAAATATAGTCGAGAAAATATTCATAACCACTCAATTCAAAGAGAAAAAATCGATTTCAATTGAGCTATACAAGTTCTGGATTTTCAAAGAATCGGAAACATAAATTTGGAACCAGAGTTTATACCTTATAAAATAATGAATCGGAAGCATAACGTTACACAGACTAGATTTATATTTTTCAAAATAGAATACCAACTGTTTTGATTGCTTTTTCAACATTTGGTATGAAGCTCCATTCCTTCGCTAGGTGTGGAATTCCTCCCAATTTCATCCATTCCTCAGCTACATATATGCAGAAGTCCTCCCAGCCTGGAGTTCCGGATACACTAAGAACTTCGCAGTAAAAAACTTGACCTGTACCACCAGTTTCCGGATTGCCAATATTTGCAGGACAAAGACACGCTTCACTTTGAAAGTAAATCAGAGCATACTTACTAAATAAGGAATGAATTTGAATATAACTTGGATCGGTCATATAGATTCATTTTGTCTATGATCACTATGAAGATTAATCATGAAAACACTGCTGTAGAAAAGTCCCAATTAATGACTATTGTCACATTTCTTGTTGTTTTATAATCATTAAGGTAGATCGTACCGCTGGCCTAAAATCGGGGAAAACTATGCATGGATACCCTAAATTTTCTATTGAAACTGCTGCACATTTGGTAAGGCTAGTGCACGTTTAACAGATTTTTGGATTAAAACTGTTTCTACAAATGCGATTTTTTGAATTTTTTCCATAGGGTGTAAAGTTTGAGTTGGGATGATTCGAATAATAAACGATATGGATAACCCTACAATTTAGGCTCTATTTGAAAATTTTTGATAAAAGGTTGAATGATAATTAGCAGATTTTTTTTTCAAAAAGTTATCATAGTGAAAATATAAGCTCTCACGACCGTAAGAACGAGCTTCCTTAAGGACCATGATATAGCGAAAAAGGATAAACTTTGAAATATTGCTCCAGGGTGACATAGGTATTGTCTTTGACTTCAAAAATGAATTATTATACAATAGTTTAATAACGGCAAACGACTTTTAAATGTAGTATTTCTCCTTGATTTCTCTTATATATTTGTCCAATTTGAAATCTTCATGAAACAGTCGAGAGTGGTATTGCTAAAGGAATGATAAAAAACAATGAAGCATTCATTGTTTGTGACGTACTCATTTTTTTCCATGATGTTGCAGTGGTGTGTAATATAGAGATGCTTACTCTTCCTGGGCACCTGGTCTCACTCCCATATCGGAAGTTCGCTTCTTTTCATATGTTGGAGGTTTTTGTTCGTTTTTTGTTCCTGTTTAAGCCTTGTTTTTGTATGCCTTCGGTTTCTGATTTTCTGAATTATCGATTTTGTGAGGTATACAGGGATATGGTCATTGTCCATATTTGGAATTGAGCACAATATTCGTGGTATGAAATGTTTGTTTATGTAATATTAGATCATACACAACAATGAAGTCTAAGATTAATGCATGGTTAGTGCTTACGTTAATTCCTGTACATATTTACGTTAGATATATAAGATTACCTTCACAAAGATGTCCAGAACATCGTCAATTCACATGAGCTTTTGGGAGATGCATGTGATTATAATGTACGATAAAAAGAATTTTATTCAGAATCACAGGCCATATCAAAGAAGTGCTTAAAGTTAATCAGTCTCAAAGTTGAGAAGGCAGGGCAGAAATCATCAGAATTTCCACTGGAACGGTTTCGATACATGGAATCTACAGAATGAATTACGTTCTGAAGTGATACTCGTATGGAACTTGATCCCTTGTTAATCTTTGGTAAGATTCTTCTTATCTTGAAAGACTTGAATCCAGGATAACCACAGCATTTGCTACTTGCGTGACAAATGGCCGTCCAAAGTCGGCACCGGTTGCCCATTGGTGTCGTCGGTTTATGTGTAGTCTTTTGTGTTTCATGTTTACATGACGTATGTCTCTTTTCCGTCTCGTGTTGTACTAGTCTTTTGTGTTTTTGCATCGGGGTGTTTTGGTGTTTTGCTGTTGATGCTGCGACGGGCCTTGTTGGAGATCCCCTCCCTTCTTTTCTTGTCATCAAATGAGATAAAGAAGATCCTGACGACAATCTCAACAGCACTCACAATAGAAATGCAAATAGAGCAAGTGGGGGACCAGGTGCCCAGGAGGAGTAAGCATCCTCTGTTTGGCTAGCTGCAGCCGTCAAATTTAAGGCTTTTAGATACAACATGTTAGAGGCATATTTACTTTCGAAAATGAAGAGTAAAAAGAGGAAAGCTCCAGGAAAGGGAACAAAACATGCATGGCATCAATATTTATACAAGATAGTTGTTTCAAATATAGAAAATGGTGTCAGACAAAGATGTTGTACGTCGAAAAATTAATGACAAACAAAAGCTATTTTAAGAAACCTGGCATTGCATCAATGTGATGCATTCTACAAAAGTGAACGCAAACCCGCCATCAAGGGCAAATCTAATTATTTAATGGCCTTACCTTCAGAATGTTATTCATTTTGAGGCCCGCAACCAGTTCCAACGGAAATTCTACGAACAAAATAAATGTTTACCTGTATCCCATGAATCTCATCTCCAAGGCAATGTTCAAGGGGAATTTTTGCTCTGTTATTGAGTCCTTAACTTTGCTGACAACGACATTGATAATTTGAATGACCTTTTCGTAATCATCTCCAACATCGAAAGCAAATTCCATGTCATTGACTGGCGCAAGATGGATATATCTCCTGAAATATGAATATGCACCCTCTTACTAATAAATACAAATTACTTGAACATATCAAATATCTTTATTTCAATAATTTCTTATTTCCTGTGTTTTGTCATGCAGCTCAAAAATAATCCGACAGTTTCAAGGGGAACAGTGCGAATTCGCATTTTCAAAACACTCAAATTAAAGGTGTATTGAGGTAATCAAATATTGCATTTGTGAATTGAACCCTAAAGAAAGGAGGGGAACCCGATAAAACTCGGTTGCAACATCCAATGCAAGAACAAAGTGTAGATACTCACAGAAAGAGACGGAAGGGACAAGGGCACCAATTTACACCATAGAATGACAAATATGGATAATGACCATATCCTTGTTTACAGTACAAAGTCGATAATTCAGAAAATCAGAAACCGAGGCATACGAAATCAGGATAAAACAGGAACAAAAGCAAACAAACAAAAACCTCCACCATATGAAAAGAAGCGAACTCCCGATATGAGAGTGAGACCAGGTGCCCAGGAAGAGTAAGTACTCCTGCTTGCATGCAACACCCGCCGCTTCAATTCGGTAGAACTGTCACATTCGGCAACATGAAAACATGAAACACACATAAACCAACGAGACCAATGACAACCGGTTGCGACTTAGGACGGTCCTCTGCCATACAAGTAGCAGGCGATGTAGTTATGGGTATTACATGAGCACAACCCTCCCACTTCTTTGACTACCCGAGGTCATCGGTGTTTCATTAAAGCTTTCATTCTGCTCACATGTATGGGTTACCTAAGGCAAAGGGGTGATCTCAACCTCAAGAGAAACATTTTACGAACAATTATTGAAATGTATTCTATTATTTTACCTAAAATGGATTGCTTGTGGCAACTCCTGATGAATTGGTCCGACAGGATCAATTATTGCCTTGATCGTGTTGAATCCAAAGAAGGAAAAAAGTGGTGTTAATTTCGGATGTTGCACCAGTATAGGTGTCATCGCGGCTAATTCATGGGATGTGACATAATCAACAAACGCCTTGTTGCGGTAAAATTTGTGTTGCTTCAATCCGACTTGTTTTGTTTCGTCGTTGATCTGCCTTACCCATATCTCGTCGTTAGCTGGATCATAGTTATCCACATGTGAGAAAGAATTGTATGGAAACCAGAACAACTCTACTGACCAGTTTTCTTCCACCATTTCTTTCATCATATATGCGTTCTGAAAAATGTCACCGAGGCGGTGATATGTGTTCTCTGTTTTGACAATTCTTAGAGGTTTAAGCTTCATGGTCATGTCAAAAATTACCCCAAAACAGCCAAAATTCGCAGCGACTGCTTTGAAAAGCTCGGGATCTTCATCTTTGTAGTATGTTCTTAGTTCACCTTCGCTGTCAAAAATCCTCATCCTTACGACGTGATCACTTGGTGACATTGTTCCTCGTCCGACTCCCTGAAAAAAAATTTCCTCATATTGGCTACATATATTTGTGTTTCAGCTTAAGTCACTCTTCTTTATGAAGCATTGATGAACATGATAATTGAAGCCTACGCTTATACTTTTTTTTTCATTTTTGACAGATTCCGCTAAATATGACTGTGCTTGAATTGGTACATATACATAATATAATCATACAGTGATAACGTAGCGAGTATAATGAGTTAAAGAAGAATAATCCACAATAGCCCACACCCATAAAAAGGAATTTAACGATATGCTCACCCAAGGGTACGATGCTTATCGCTATACAGATTCACGATACAATATATATCGCGATGCAAGTTTAAATGAACCATTCAGTTTCGAAATTACCAAAAAACAACAAATTGCGTAGAAAAATATGCTATCAGGATTGTGCTGTATGTACAGAAACACTTCAATTGGTTTAGACAATGCAATTTTGCTTGAGCTTATGCAAAGAGAATAATACTTTTGCTGTAATTTCTATAATGACAATTAATTCTTAAAGTAAAATTCTAAAACAAGGGGAATAAGGACACAGAAATTTACTTATCAGCACTTAACTTTTCAATATATTAGATCGTGAGCATGATGTAATCATAGGGTCATCAGAGATGACAGCGCTCACTTCGACGACATCATTGTCCAATGACCAGCATCTGCACCTACATTTACAAGGTATTTCAAGATTCATCACCCACATTAGTTTGGTTGATAAAACATTCAAGGCTGGCAATGAATATTCTAATTTTGCTCTACCTGATGTATCAAGCGTTAAATATACGTCAGACGCAGCATCTGCACAGTGCATTGCAGTAAGCATCCTCAGATACATCACACACACAATTTTTTGTCATTAATCGAGGAATTTGATTAGGCCAGAAATGGACCTCTCCCATTTTAATTAACCTGATTGCTCAAGCATGGATTGTGGGTCAGACGCAGCATCTGTACCATGCATTGCATTGGTATTCTTAGATGTATGATTCACACAAGTTTGGTTGATGAAAAACTTATAGTAAGGCAGGGATGGGCCTGTCCCATTTTACAAGACCTGCTCACTCAAGCATGAAATGTAGGTCAGATGCAGTCTCCGTACCATGCATTATAGTAAGCATCCTCAGATGCATCATCCATGCAAGTTTGGTTGGCGTCGGCGTCCGCACTCTATGTTAAGCAAAACGGGACATGTCCATTCAAGCCAAACTATAAGTCCTACATCATCCAAACTTGCATGGATGATACCTCCAAGGAGGCTTACAACTGTGCATGGTACGGAAGCTGCATCTGACCTTCATTTCATGCTTGAGTGAGTTTGTAATGTAAAATGGGACAGGTTCATTCCCGCCTAACTATAAGACCTACATCAACCAAACTAGCATGGATAATGCATCTGAGGATGTTTACTGCAATGCACGGTTCGGAGGCTACATCTGACCTATATTTCGTGCTTGAGTGAGCAGGCAAGGTGGAACGGGACAGGTTTATTCCCGCCTTACTGTAAGTCCTACGCCAACCAATCTTGCATGGATCATGCATCTAAGAATACCTAACGCAAAGCGCCTGACCCACATTCAATGCTTGAGCAATCAGGTTAATTAAAATGGGACAGGTCCATTTCTCGTTTAAATACTATAAACGAATTTATATTCGCGTGACTTTAATTTCGCGAGCTCATCGTCTTAATTTTTTTTTTCATTATTTACTTTTTTCCGTATACATAAACATGTTTATATCATTTCTTTATTAGCATCTATCAATTACTTAAATAATTACTTCAAATAATCAACAAATTAATTGTTTCGTATCGTCCTATTGTTGAGTAATGATCTCATGTACACGTCATTTCTTATCTTTTTCGTCTCTTGTTGAAATTAATTGAAAACAAAATCATTATGAGGAAAAATAAAAAAGAAAGAAGTCATGATTACTTCTCATAAAAGATTGAAAATTTCTTTAGTATATTGTTTGTGTGTGTATTCAATGCAAATTGATTTCATTGCTTTGTTTGTAAGTCGAAATGATGCTGTTTAATTTGAAGACTTTTAAAATTCGAACATCCCTAACATCAACACTTACGATCGTCCGTGGTCGAATAAATGCAGTGAAAGGGAAAATAAGACACTTTTGAAATTCAATAAATCTCTTTCTAAGGACTTTTGATTAGCGATGACTTTATTTTCGCGTCGGATGAAGCTTGCGAAATTACTATTATATAGTATACAGAATTGTCAGAAGAAGGCATGATATGCTGACTATAATCATGTATTTTAGGTATGAAATTCGAATTATTTCGTAAAATTTCAAATTGAGCATAGCATATACATGTATATCAAGCCGTCAATTACTTTGATATTTCAAATATACAAGTCATAGAAATAAACGAACAATGTGGAAGGGAATGAAATTTGAAAAAAGGTTAATAAAAAAAAGACCGAAGGAGCAGTGATACCCCTCCGGCTTATTTTGACATAAAATTAAAGTATCTAAGCTACTGAAAAAGTGTTTTTATAAAACATTTAGTGTATAAAGAACTTTTCTAGCTATATCCAAGACATAAATTGATTCCTTGTAAAGGTTTTCTTTACATGCCTAAAAACCACAAGATATGAATACAAATGAGATAAAGAAGATCCTGACAAAAAAGGGGCATAACTCTGCACATTATTGAGCGACATAACCCTTAGAGCTTTATCGTAGAATTGAATTCATTCATCATTCACCATGAAATATTCGGAAACCACAACATATGTCGAAAGTCCCAAGGGAAATAACTTCGCAGAAAGATGACATCACAGCAACATGACTTAACACAGGAACATGACTACATAAGGCTATGACTACACAAGAACATGAATATAACATGTACGGAATAAAATTATACTTACATGGCATCCAGTTGCAACCACGCTGACCATTTGAACAGCCTCAAGGATCACGTTTGCCTCAAGATTTACATTGTGTTTCAGCTCAAAATTTCGAAGTTCATCAGTTGTCACTCCAGTCATTATATCCACTTCACACATTTCCTTCTGAAATATGTTTATACTTTTTTACTATTCTATTTGCTTTCGTCATCATTATCCTGATTTTACATGTCCATCTGTGTTCCTTAAATGTTAATCGTCTTTAAACTCACTAACATCATTTAAGAACAGATTAATGTACAGCAAGGACCAATCATGCACGTCTCAGGTATTTTATCCTTGTCAGTGATCCTTAATCTAAACATTGGTAAAAATGTTCAACGTATTCAAATTCATTAGCATCATTTAAGAGCAGATGAATTTACAGCATTGACCAGACATGTACAAATGTACTTTTCGCGTTTTTAACCCACGTCAGTGATCCTCAATCTAAACAATGGTATATGGCAACCATAACCATCTCAGGGAGAATTATGTCCTAAATATTCCGAAAAACGTATCAAGATGGATGGGATATGATTCCATGTTTCTGAAATATGAGAAATTTTTTTTTTCATTTTAATGCTTATGAAGAAACGACCAACCGAAATTTGCCGATCTTGGCTACATGTACAAATCAAGTTCAAATCAATTTCAAAGTGACAATTTCAATGAGAATCAAAAGAATATTCGAATTTTCATACCTAAAATAGCGAGTACATATGAATCATGATCAAAGGGAGGTAACTTCGAGTTTATAAGTAAAGAATGCGCATCAAATTGTAGCTACAAGTGTATATGTTTCATTCTTCCTTATATGTTTTACTATTGCCTTTATTTCATGACATCAGAAATCAAGAAATCAAGTTTTGGAGAAACTCTTATAATTTTCATTGTCAATGAATTCTTCTTATGTTCGTAATAGAGAGAAAATTCCCTTTTCATCGGGGCATACTTTGATATTCAGAAATCAAATGACCTAAAGGAAATATAAACCAAAGTCGACTGCAATAGAGTAGATTTCGAACGGAAGAACACAATGTATATTATAAAAGTACATCATGAGGTAGTAAAATTCAAACACAAACATCTATATTTAAAATATAACAGAAACGGACTTGACATGTAATACAATTTGAAAGAAAATAGAAATGTACAACTCAAATCTTCTTCCCATGAGAAAAGTAGCCCCAGAAAAAAGACAAATGATTTAGAAATCGGTTCATGACAAACTGATTTTTGTTTTCCTTTTCTTTCTATCAATCTCCGATGAGAAATATACACCACAATGTCACCTTGTCAACCGTATTTCATTCGCAGCGTCTTATAATCGCGAAATTAAGAGAAAATGACTAGTTGGTGGAATGTTATTTTTGCGAGATGGTGCCAATTATGACAAAGATGCAGATATTCATCATCTAAAATATTTCTCCAAGACATTTTGCTGAAAGTATCGACTTCCGGTATGTTTCTTGGGTCCGTGCGTCACGCCGTTTGTGTGTATGTTTAGTTTACATTGACGAGTTATTGTTCGTTCTTCGAGACCTCTGGGTTATCGGAAAAGCGGTGTAATTCGGCATTCCTTGTCCTATTTGCGTCTCTTTCTGTGCGTGTCTGCTCTGTGTTTTTGCATTGGTTGTTTAGGTTTTGCTGTTGGTGCTGCAGCCGAGTTATGTTGGAGATCGCGTCCTTTTTTAATTCACACCTTGGTATAATAAAGCCTACGCTCACGCAGCAAGATACGCCCGTTGGGATTTTTTTTCACAACACCAAAATATCTAAGTCCCATAACTCCATAAGGACAAATCGGATGAACCTGAAAATCGAATGGCGGCTTTCTCTTCAAAGTCTGATCACAATGTACAAATATCATGAAAATCTGTTGACGCATATTCAAGTTATTGCGTTCCATGCACCTATATTTTGCCCTAAGCTTAAAATGTATATGTATTTAACCCCCCCCCCCCCCCCCATTACACATAATTTATGGATAATGTGACAAAAAATTTAAGAATGCGTTATATATGTAAAAGAACATCCTTTCTACTTGAAGTATACAAAATTTCAAAACATTTTGACCAGAAATAGATTTTTAAAGAATTTTTAACTATTTTAGTATATTTTTACATTGTATCTAAAATTAGTCCCATAACTCCGTAGCAACAAATCCGATGAACCTGAAATCGAAAGGCGGCTTCTTCTTCAAAGTCTGATCACAATGTAGAAATATCATGTAAATCCATTAACGCATATTCAAGTTATTGCGTTCCATGCGCCTATATTTAACCCTTAGCTTAACATGTTTGTACATCTACCCCCTCCCCTCCCATTACAAATATCTCAGTTATACGACCAAAAAATTAGAAACCCGTTACATATGTCAAAGAACATCTTTTCTACTTGAAGTATACAAAATTTAAAAACATTTCGATCAAAAATAGATTTTTAAATAATTTTAACTATTTTAGTATATTTTCAATGTATTTTAAAATATCTAAGTCCCATAACTCTGTAACGACAAATCGAATGAACCTGAAAATCGAAAGGCGGCTTCCTCTCCACAATCCAAACATAATGTATGAATATTATGAAAATCTGTTGACGCGTATTCAAGTTATTGCGTTCCATGCGCCTATATTTTGCCCTAAGCTTAACATGTATGTGCATATAACCCACCCCCCTTCCCATTACAAATATCTCGCTTTTGCGACAAAAGAATTAAAAACCCGTTACATATGTCAAAGAACATCCTTCCTACTTGAAGTATACAAAATTTAAAAACATTTTGATCAAAAATAGATTTTTAAATAATTTTTAACTATTTTAGTATATTTTCACTGTATTTTTCACTGTATTTTAAAAAAGTCCCATAACTCTGTAACGACAAATCGGATGAACCTGAAAATCGAAAGGCGTCTTCCTCTTCACAGTCCAATCATAATGTATAAATTTCGTTAAAATCCGTTGACGCATAATCAAGTTATTGCGTTCCATAGGCGGACGGACAGACGGACAGACGGACGTACAGACGGACGGACGGACTTCGCCATACCATAATACGACCCGTCAAATGACGGGCGTATAAAAATACTCACGTTTGACATCCTTATTTTCGATTTGTCCTCGTAGTCGCTCTTTATCTTATCGACGTAAATCAGGACGTTGTTTGAATCTGCGAACAACGGTGACCAGCTATGGCAGGATCCTGCGCATCGAATCTTTACTTTGCCTTTGTATTCATTCACAGCTTGAATGACTATTGATACTTCCTCTTTATTTGTTGGATGGCACGAGATAACGTTTGCCTTTTGTGTTTTACCCCAGTTAACAAACTCCTTGATAGCTAGCTTTGGTGATTTGCCTATAATTGTCTGTAACTGTCTTTTCAACAGCATAAGTTCCTCCTATTAATGGAAATATTTGAAACGATAAACAAATGATACAGTATACTGTAATATATATATTTGAACAACATTTTTGAAGCACATCAAAAAAATGTCAAAGACGTACCCACAAATCATTCGCGTATTGAGTGCAAGAGTGTTCTGTCTGCCATTTTCCTGTTTTCGAGATAATCGAATTTGAAAAGTTTGCCACTCTGATATTTTAATTACATGATCCATGCCATAAACAATAATACAGAAAAAGTAGCTACATAATATGTAGTAATATGGGAAATTTTATTTAATACAGTTGGGATTTTCTCATGAAATTCGAAATATTTACATGAAGATGGAACAGTTAGGCTTAAGCCAAGTACACATTCCTTTAGTGTGTAAGTGTTAGAAAAGCAATAAAGGCTTCATTAAAATAATAAGATCTTATTTATTGACGTTGTTCTTTAATTAAAAGAATTCAAGATAATAATTATCAGACCTGTAACATCAATGATTAAGAATAAAACAAAAAGATGAGTGAACAGAAGGCTGTGTAACATCACCAACATCCCCACTGACAGCCAACTTCCACCCCATCTGTATTTTTTCTTTTTCAATTTCCCAGTCTGTTTAAACAATATCAAAATTCTCCTTTTTATTTTCTACCTTTTCCGATGTTTAAATCCTGACTACACAGCCCAAATATTTCTTGCAGCTATCTGTTTAGAATACCCTTCCTCATTCTGTTCGTTCAAAGGAAATCCAATGAAACAAAAATATCTTATAACTTTCAACGACTTTCAATATGTCTGATAGCCAACACAATGTTAATAATTACATGTACAAATGTATATTGGTTTGGGAGCATACAGGGTAAATGCTTTATTATTCGGGAGTATATAGTTGACAGTTTCTACCGATTCTGATGGCATGTATATCTCATATTTGCTAATAATTGAGATAGAACACTTCTGCATTCAATGCGCGCATTCAGTCTCAAAGTCAAGAAGGTAAGGCAGAATAATTTTGATTTTCATTAGAAAACTTGTGAACTCTGGAACGAACAACATTCATTTAAAGCAAGAATTTAATCTGCAAAGTCAGACAGTCCTGAAAACGTCGTATTTCCGTCCGGAAGTTTCCTAGACTTTATACATGGAATTATTTTTTAGCGAAATGTGACAAGGTAGCTTAGACTGTATATATCCTAAAAATAAAGAAAACATGATTATTATATCGACACCACCTTTGTTTTCAATGCTTCCTTAACCAATGTTGGAACACGTTTTGCATATGTTGTGGCATTATAATTTCAAGTTCATTAGTGAAAGGTCTTTAAGAAAGGATATTTTTTTTACAATAAAGGTCACTGGTTGAAGGCAACTACCTCTTTGAATGCGAGTAAAAAACTATTCATGGCGTAAAAGGTAATGCTAATTTTTTTTCTATCAAAGTGGAGTCCAGTTGGAGAGACATAATTAATTCTTTTGAAATTCAATAACCTTTTATATAAGACAAAAGCCTAAAAATTCAGCGATTGTAATATTTGTTTTCAAATTTAATCTTTCAATTCTGTCTTTAGACTTCTGGATACACAATGGATATCCTTCAAAGTATATATTTGGTTTTTTTGTATGATATTAACCAAAACCAGTAAGATTGCATGGTGGAAGTAATGGACAAAGCGTTTAGCAGTGAAATGTTTATTAACGAGCCATACATGTCAACAAATAGTCCCTTCTTACTTTTAATTAAAAAAATGTTGCATTTTCCCATATTTTCCTCAAAATATTGACAATCTTATTTTAACGCATTTCTTACTTCCCAACTTTCATGTTCCAAAAGATATATTTTAAAGTGTTTGTTCTCAACATGCTGCATAGCATTTATACAACTTCTATAGCAGAAGAAATAAAACTGTTTTTAATAAACATGTGTAACTTACATCCTGCTCTCTGGTCCGAGTCGGTCCTTTTGGATCAAAGACAGGTTTCTAAAAATAGTCTTAAATTGTCTTTATATTGCATTAACTTTATATATAAATTGATGATTTCTTAGATTCATTATATGGAATGATTTCAGGTTATCAAACAATGTTTAACGTCTTCAAATTCTCTAGCATCATCTACGAACAGATTTTACATATTTACAGCGTGTATCAGACATACACGTTCCTAATTTTTGATGATGGTGGATGATATTCTGTCATGGTCCATTTGAACCATCCAACCAAAGATTGTACTCTATGTTTTCCCAAATGGAAGTAACCGGATGTGACAGTTCTACCGAATTGAAGCGGCGGGTGTTGCATGTAAGCAGGAGATGCTTACTCTTCCTGGGCACCTGGTCTCATTCCCATATCGGGATTCCGCTTCTTTTCATATGGTGGAGGGTTTTTTTTGTTTGCTTTGGGCCCTGTTTTATCCTGATTTTCTATGCCTTCGGTTTCTGATTTTCTGAATTATCGATTTTGTGCTGCATACGGGAATATGGTCATTATCAATATCTTTCATTTCAATTGTGAAAAAAAAAACAATGTAAAAATGAAATTTGTCTCATCAGAGGAAATTTGACCCTTCACTAAAGTAAGAAAAGATAAATTCAATGATATATTTACCGCTACAATGTGATACTTACTATTCCTGCTTTTGTAGAAGAAATATCCACTATGCTCACTTTATGTCCATGTTTTGCCAGTTTTTTTGCCTTTGCTTTGTGATTCAGAACTTGAAAAACTACTTTCTTTTCATTTTGTATACAGTGTTTCAAATGATTTTCCAGATCGTCCACAGTTTCCTTTTTAGTTGGCTCTATTCCGCTATTCTATATAGACATGTCGAAATCATGATGTTAAACAAAACACAAAAGACATGTTTTTGAATTAAAACTTTAAAAAATAATATATTCTTATACCTTTATGGAATTTAGTTGAAATATAGTTCAAATATTTAAAGAAACATATGTGTCTGTTACCCAATCAATGTCGAGTGGTCCCTTACGGTTTTCAGTTTGAGTCAAAAAGAGGAAGAAAAGTACTCGAAGAACAAAAGTTTATAAATCACTGAGTGAAATTCCATTCAAAAGGTATAATACCCTCATCACTGACTATATGGCCCCCTGACTATCCATTCACAATTAACTTTACTAATCAGTCATAAAGTCCGTTTTGTTTTGTCAGTATTTAATTAACGAAATCAAATTTGGACATTGAGTGCCGATTTTTAGGGTAGAAATATATATGGCAAAGGTCAGCTTCTTATAGAATTTTCTGAGCTGCTTACGATATTTGTAAAGCTAAATCATATGTGTTTTGATTTTATGTTTTCTTCTATGGTAAAATTTATCTCGGATATGACATCATTCTAGATGCATTTTGGCTAAGGCAACTCTCACATAAGTTTATCAACCAGAGATTTTGTCTATGATCACCTATTTCTGCAAAATCCTAAATTCCACGGACCTTTCATTTTCTTAATTCACCATACACAATATTTGGAACCGCTCATTTTTGGCAAGAGGAATTTAAAATTCAGTTTGGCTTTATTCAACCTGTTCGACATGAAGTACTACTGACGAGGATTTAATATCGGAAACACGTATCTAGTACAATAAAATTTGTACTAGAGAACGTACATTACAATATTGAAAATTGATAACCTGCAAAAGATACATACTCGCACATAGCTAATACATTTGTAATATGAATGTTAATATAATATAGTATAAAATAAACTAAGGAGCTGTAAGAATAAGGACTTGATTTAGCCCTGATACTATGTGGTTATTAATTGTGCGCTGTCCCTCCTTTGATGGAAAAGGCTGTTCAGGAAAAAAATATGATAAGTTTTTTATTTAAAAAAAATGATGTTAGATTTGATAACTACGGTTAAAATAGTAGGGGGTAACATTGTCTGAAAACGTCATAACGAAAAAATATCTTTCAAAGCAGTATGTCAGTATAATCGTTAAAAAACGCAATCCAGAAATTGATAACCGTTTTATTTTATACTAAACAGCCACACTGTAAGCTTTCAGGCGCGAATACACACTGTGTAGAAAAGGACATCTTTATATCGTTTATTTCATTCGTGTATGATTTATATTTCATCGGAATCCACTCAGAATAGAATGTTCCATTGTATAACACGAAGAAATGGACAACTTTTATCTATCTAACCGCTGTAAGTCAGATCCTTAAAAATAGCCCATCCCACCTTTTTTCGTTTTTCATTTATATTTGTCATTTCACCTGTAGGACATCGTTCCAACCCGAGATAAAGAACCCCACTTGGTTAGAAAATTGGTATAAATAGAATACACCTTGATGAAAGTGGCATTCTGTAAGTCGGGTTGGAACAATGTTGTAGAAAACTTGTCCGTTTTCCATTGCTTTCTATAGAAAAAAAAAAACACAAAAAAGCACATTTTAACCAAAATATCGGTATTGTTGTTGATAATTTATTCAACCGGACATTAGATTCAGATATGCATTAAGTAAGTTGATATTTCTACTGAAAAAAAATCTCCAAGTTTCCCATTTTGAACTTTCGGCTTACCGGGGCAGATTTGACGTCTTATTTTTACAGCTCCTTATAGCCAGGATAGAGAGTCCAAGATCGGCCAACCATCGTCTTTCTTATTTGATTTTGATTTGAACCTTTTTATTATATTTTAATACCATTTCAAGGACTCTGAAAGAAATTATCAATGACAAAGACTAAAGGATTCACAAGAGGAAAAGATCTCCAGCAAAACCCCAGTTCAAAGTCAAACAAGACGAGCAGAACCACGCAGTATAAATATTCCTCGGAAGAACTGGGTATGATATAACTACAATACCTACAATGTTTTTAAAATATCTCACAATTTGCACATTTTGAAAATTTTCTTATATAAATATATCACTTTATCACATGATACACCCATTATGAAGTTTCATAAAGCCATTTCATAAATATATGATATGATAACACGTTACATATCGCTCTGCTTGGATACGATTGGTCAGGCTTGGAACCTAATCACATAAACCTTGACAAACGTGACCTTTCAAATATCGGTCAACTGTTAAATTCAGACCCGGTGTCGATATCAATGACTAAAACTGTTGTTGCTGAATTAATTCTTGCATTAAAATACTATTCAAAATTGAAATACTTTTCTCTTACGCACAGAATATCTATACGATGGGGACACTACTTCTCATGGCGTAGCAGACGACTTCTAGATCACGGCGTGATTCGCCTCTATAGTTCTCGGAAACGTTGATTTCACTTTAGAAATACACATCTTTAGGCAAAATCATGTGATAAAAAATTCTCAAATGAATTTTCATTTCATACGATGTATTATGAAACTCGTTGTGCGTTTTATATCACCCTCGCCAAGGCTCGGGGATATAAAACTCACAACTCGTTTCATAATACATCGTATGAAATGAAAATTCATTTGAGATCCTATATATACAAAATGATTAATTTTGTTTACTCAGTCTCCTTTGAGATAACCCCAATTTGTCGGTAACGTTGTCGTTAACTCATATCTCTTTATATTCATCGTTGGGAACCCACGCTCGGTCACGCAAGCTCATCAGGTGAGCCTGTGTGACCGAGCGTGGGTTTCCGACGATGCTTTATATTGAATGCCTTTTACTTTTCCTGATGGTAAATGTAGGAAAAAGGACTACGATAAACAAGTGTAAACATGATATGATCTCAGCATCAATGATCACCAGTAAGGAAATCCTTTCATTTGGGGAAATGGGGGCTTAAATTGGCATTGCTATAAAATTGGTTTGAAAATTTCTTCAAAAAGGTAAAGAGTCGGAACACTTCCATATTTATTTTTTTAGATTGTGGCTAATCCATACATTGTAAGCACGTAATACGCGTATGAATAGTGTTTCAAACAGATAAAAATGGACATGATTTCCCGATGTAATTAGTTGAACTTTTTAAAAAGAACTATCATTGTCTAAATCTTTAATTTGAAATATAATTTGAAATGATGATGCCTTCCTCTTAGTAACGTTTAATTTGAACTTCCCTTGATAAAAATGATATCTTTCTACAAGTTGAAGCCTGAAGGAAAATAGAGAGGTTGAGCAAACCGAACTTGAACGCGTACGTGAAAAAGTTTTATGACGTCATCACATTTTGCGTTCCATGCACCTGTGTTACACGTTACCCGTTCGGTAAAATGTGTAAAGCGGTAAGTACACTTTTTTGATTACTTGTAGATTTTATAAGCAACTAAATGCAGAAAACCTATGCAAACCTATATTCAATTTATTCGGGAACGTATGTACTTTCTGAATATTTATAAGAAGGAATTGCAAATAAAATTTATCATATTTCAAAAGAAGAACCCTCAAAGTTGACGCACAATTTAATTCTTGAAGTTTGATATTTATGTTATATACATCCGATTACTTGGAATAGAAAAATTAATTTCCGGTCTTTGCTGAATAATCCTTGCCTTTAAAATCTAGACGCAAAGTTCTTGACGAATACGAAGTTGTAAACAAAAGATCAATTACGTTCGATATATTGGTACACGCATTTCAACTTATATTAAAAAGGTTGAGCAAACCCAACTTACAGTGAGCAAACTCATCTTACAGTGAGGAGGTTGTTTTACACCACAATTGTACGTTCTTCGAGACCTGTGGGTAATTGGAGAAGTAAGAGGGTTGTGCGCACGTAATCCAGGATAACCACACCATTTGCTACTTGCGTGACAGATGGCCGTCCAAAGTCGGCACCGGTTACCCATCGGTCTCGTCGGTTTATGTGTAGTCTTTTGTGTTTGATGTTTGCATGTCGTGTGTCTCTTTTCCGTCTCGTGCTGTACTCGTCTTTTGTGTTTTTGCATCGGGTGTTTTGGTGTTTTACTGTTGATGCTGCAACGGGGTCTTGTTGGAGATCTCCTCCCTTCTCTTTGTACGTGTACGAGAACGTGCATTTACACGTTATCTCTTTACACGTTGATGTTATGCGGTTGAGCAGATGTCACAACGCGTCACAAGAACGTATATATGATTTACACGTAACAGTTCGCGTTGTGACATCTGCTCAACCGCAAAACATCAAAGTGTAAACAGATAACGTGTAAATGCACGTTCTCCTACACGTACAAGTTGGATTTGCTCAACCTCTCTAATATAAGTTGAAATGCATGTAACATATATCGAACACAGAAGTAATGAGTAAATCAAAATATGGTTTTATCAAAATAGACTTACGAAAATGCTTCCACCGGACCCCATATCTGTAAATGATATACATTTATTACACATTCAGTGACATTAAAAAATTTTTGAAATATTGACAAAGCTAAGAAAATTTGCTTTTGATTTGAGTCTTGATGCCTTGTGTAAAATAAATACAGAAACGGAATACTACATCTTAGTAATCCTGTTAAATATGAACCTTTTAGTTAAGTGTATGATATGTATCGTCTTAATTAATTACTTTATATTCTTTTATTATTATTTCACAGACACAAAATTTACCCCTTTCTCCTCTCCAACTACCCCCTCCCTACATCATATAGTCCAGTTGTACAAAAAATACGAAATCATAGTAAACTTTGAACGCTTGAAACAGTTTTTCAAGATAATGTGGAGCTATTTAAAACAAGAGCCCCAGGGGGGCACAACGCTCACCTGATATCCATGCACACTCTGAACATACTGACATTGAATAATGTTAGAGCCAGAGCCATAGTCAGAATTTTTTGGTCCATATGCCATAAATAATTAAAAAAAAATATCATAAAAATTCCAAAAAAGTAAAATGCAATAAATGAGTGTGCAAAATGGAGAAAATGAAAATGGAAAAAGAAAAAAAGAAGGTTTTTTTGTATTCAGATGATTTAAAAGTGCTTAAAAAGCTTGCAAAATGCAAAAAAATGAAGAAAAAAAAATTGGGATGCCAGTGCCTGAATTTGAACCCACAATCCTTGGGTCTATGTGCACGCACAGCATATCTAGATTAAAATATCAAAAAAAAATTCAAAAAATAAAGTTATAGCAAATAATGTATATAAAAGAATTGAGTAACTTAATCTGACAAACATGCAATAAATGAGTGCAGAAGATCATATATTTACTAAGTTATTAAAAGAAATAGTTAAAGAAAAATAATAAGAGCACCCTAACATCTCTCTCTTTCGGGGAAAGGATGGACAACCTAAAGAGGCATCAGATAGGATGTCATCCTTAAGAAATATTAAGTGCAGAAAACCACTGTTAGATGGAGTAAATGAAAGAAAGATTAGTATTTACTCTGATTAGTTCATTAATATACAAGCCAATTAGAAAAAAAATATTATTTTGTCCAGTTCTTATTGGTATCACAGTACTAAAAGCCTTTTCCATTGAAGTCTATGGAGCAGCCACCTCTGTTCAATTGCTTCCAACGTCTCTCACAACATTCACCCCGAAGTTTCACTATATACGTTTTGTACACATAGGTTTGTGATACTTAAAAATGCTATCTCTAGAAAAAGTGACCGCAGAGTCTAGAAAGATCTAGCCACTTGAAGTTTTAGGTCCATTTTTTGCACTTAAATCTAAAATACGATTTTTGAATTCATGGGACCCCTTTTAGATCAACCTTTCGTCCATAGTTACAGCTGATAATTCAACAAGTGACCCATGTTTCAATTTCTTATTGATTGACCTTTTATGTGATATGATTCAATTATTTAAATTCTTTATACTTATTTAGAATTTTATTTTTAAAGTCGGGAACAAGATTTCAATAGGGGCCATGTTTTGCCGTGTACCCAAAGGGAATTCCCCATTTAGTACTGTGATACATATTATATCATCTAATAGAAAAAAAAATCTGTCAGCAGATGTTGTTACAGAAATTTTGACCCCCCCCCCCTTTTTATACTCTATAGAATACAAGAATCATTATAAATTCAAATTGTACATGTTGTTAATCAAAAATGCTATCACACAAGCATTCATTAATTTAATTTTACCTAGGATATAGGTTTCAAAATATCAATATGAACTCAAGGGAAATTAATATGGAGAAAATGCCAAACTTCATAAAAAATTCCAAAGTTCAAAAAGTGGCAAAAATGGCATTAAAATTATTCAGGTAAGTTAAAAATAGCATTCAAAGCTTAAAATATGGATGAAAAATGAAAAATAAAGAAAAAAATTTTTTAAGGCCCAGCCGGGATTTGAACTCGCTACCTTGGGACTCATTGACACAGAAAACATGCCTATTTACAGTATTAAAGAAATCATTAAAAATCTAAAAGTCAAGATATTGAGAAAATGCTTTCACTGTTACATTCCTTACAATAAATATGATAAATGTTAAAACAATCATTCATGGGAAGAACCATAAAATGCCAAAAATGATGAAAATGACCATCCTCCCTTCCTTTTTTACAGTATTAAAAAAATCATTAAAAATTCAAAAATAAACCTTTTAGCAAAATTCTTTCACTAAAGCATTCCTTTGCTTAAAAATGGCTAAATTAAACTAAACTGGAGCAGAATTTTTCAATAAGAAAGAAAATATTAAGAGAAATATCAATTTTTGCATTAAAAATGCAATGTCGAAAAAGACGTCAAAAACGCATCAAAAATTAGTTATTCGATTTTAACGAAATGAACAAACTTGAATCGTACATCCTTCTGGATCACTTAGATACAATTAGTTTTTCAATCCATTCAGTGGAACTGGAGAAGAAGATTTTTGAAGAGGGGTACCCTCTGGGGCCTATTTGACCCCGCCCTGGATCCACCCCTGAAGGGATCAAGCCGAAATGAACAAACTTGGTAGAGGACCTTTAGTACTTCATGCATACCAAGTTTCATCAAAATCCCTTCAGCCGTTCTTGAGAAGAAGTTGAAAATGTTAAAAGTTTACGACGGACGGACGGACGACGGACGACGGACGCCACACTATGACAATAGCTCACTTGAGCCTTTGGCTCAGGTGAGCTAAAAAGATAGGAACCTGCAGGTAGATGGATATCCTGTTTTGGATATCTATCACAAAACATTGAAAATAACGAAATTGTACCTGTACAGCTGTATATCACAGACTGCTTGTAATTACCGAACAGTGCGGAGATGGAAATTCTAGAGAGATTCTGATTGGTCATAAGAGTATTAATTGTAGGATTTGCCGGCGAGTTCTCCCCGAATTGTACGGGTAGAATTTGCATTTCTAGTCGTATATAATCAAATTATTTCGAATGTTGTATTGTAGATATCAAAAGACTGGACATTTATCTACATGTAGGTGCTTTATTTTCTGTTGAGAAGCCCAGGATTATTAAAAGAACTCATTGAAGCAGGCGAATAAGTTTTTCATTTTGTACCTTGAGTAGAAAGGGAGAATACGGTATAGGACGATTAAGTAGAGTATACATGAACTAATTTTCATGTAACAAGTGCCTGTGCTTATTTATCTATTAATCATTCATAACTACACAATATTTGATAAATAATAACAAAACTTTAGTATCCTAGTTCTGAATTTGATGAATTGTATCATAAAATTATCTCTTCGAATTTTGATATCATATTTAAAACTTACAGTTATCTTTATGAAAGTCGCCGTGCACAAAATACTTTTTTTACCTCATTAAGAATACAAATATATGATAAAGGGCATACTCACTACTTAAACATACGTATGTGGTGACGATGCTCCTCAACCTCAGTACTATAACAAAATTAGGGTTTTATTCTTTATATATATATAAAGTATGTCATTCGAATTACTTTCAGGGTTCTCGGAATTCGAAATTTGGCCTTTTAATATCCGTTACCTAGAACAGACCAGAGATTAGGTTGAATCACGCAGAATAAGTTATCGCTATCAAAAAAGGTATAAAAAAAGGTATAAAAAAAGGGTATAAAAAAAAAGGTATAAAAAAAAGGTAAAAAAAAAGGTATAAAAAAAAAAAAGAATAAAAACCGGTTATTGAGTTTCCATTTTGGACTTAAAAATTTATGTTTCGTTGTATTTTTGTAACGATAACATTACATACCCATAAGATTTAGTGCCCTGTTAGAATCTTTTGGGATGAACTTTGCTGAAATTTGTATCGATGTTCTCACAGATGTACAATGAAACAGAATCTGTGTAATATGGGCTTCCATATATGCGTGACATTGAATAAAAAACCATTATTTGCAATGCGGAGTTATTGGCAATTCAATTTTAAAAGACAAAAAATAACTATGAGGGTTTTTTGCGACAATAAAAAGACAGAAGGATACATGCTCCCTTCATGAACCCTCCATGCTTCCCTAACAACTTATCATTAACACTATTGAATGTGGGTAATAAATATGTGCCCTTCAACAGACAGGGTCTCTATAATATATTCTTCTATTTCGATGCAAAAATGGTACAAGATAATTTCAAGTTATTATTTCGGGGACTACATTCAATAAATATACAGTACAAGAAATATTCTTCATTTTCGTTCTTTAATGCGAACAGCCATGTCGTACTTTAATGCATTGCTACAAATCTCAAATAAAAACCTATGAAAAAAAATCAAACATAATTGTTAGAACAAGTCATAAGAATTTCCTTTGCCAATTCTTTCGAGTTCGATGTAATTCTACAAGTTCAGAGAGGGATATATTTGAATGATACTTTCAAAAATAGAAAAAAAAAAACATGAATTTGATCTACCGAAGCGAACTGAAGCTATTAAATTATGGTGAAACTATTTGAGGACATACTCCTATCGCGATTTCAAATAATTAATATCACGCATAACAAGAAATATCAAAGAAAAAAGAATAAAAAACATCCAACCCATTCCGACGAGACCAATTGGCAACCAATGCCGAGTTTGGTGAGTGTCACTGCTGGTGGACCAGGAGTCCCCGAGGGCAGATGTAGCAAAGTTAAGTCAACAACGGTTGATCGTCTATCTATTCAACGCATTCGAAAATTTCTGTTACCAAATTTCTTGAAATTTCTACAACGTGAGTCCAGTATCATCATATCCCACCTATCCTGCTACATCTTTCGGTACATTTTTTTACATAATAATTTGTCACACTCTTTGGTCGTATTACATTCTTTAGATTGAGGATCACTGACGAGGATTAAGTGCCCGAAACGTACATGTCTGGTCTATGCTGCTTGTCTGTTCTTATATGATGCTATTAAAGTTGAAGACGTCTAACATAAGACTTACATCTACTATATTACGGGCAAAGATTGTGGATATACAATTACGTGCGCAAATCCGTTCCACTTATCAATTTATTCAGTGACTCTCGTTGCATGTATAAAGGTGTAAATTACATTTCATTTTACATAATAGTTTCATTATAACAATCTACGAGGGCTGATTGATTAGTTTTGAACCTCGGTTTTCAGAGATGCAGAAGGTATGCTGCGTATAGATTATATCCAAAGAAGGACAAACAATCATTTCTGACACAGTTACGGGAAAATATTAAACTTAAGCGCCGCTGAAAGCTTACTAGTGAAAGGTGTGATGTTCCGTCAGAACAATGTTCTTGTTCACATGTCTGTCACTACCATAATTGCCATTCATGATTGTGGCATTAATTTCCGTATTTCCGTATTCTCATTGAGCATAATCCTTATTCACCTGATCTTGTTCCATCAGACTCTCAGCTATTCCCAAAACTGAAACCAGCTATTTCTGGCAACGACTTTCAGTCCTATGTTGGCGTCATACTTGCATTGGATCGCTTTCGGGCTTGTCAAAAAAGGAGTTCTTTAGAAGTGGTATTGCGGTCCTTAAACATCGGTAGGAAAAGTGTATACTAGATACTGGAGGGGATTATGAAAAATAATACAAAATGTCTGATAAAATTCACATTTTTCAATACGAAGCAAACAACATATCAATCAGCCCTCGTAAATTGCTTCTTTTCTAAAAGAAAGGAAGAGATCTCCAACATCACTCGGTTGCAGCGCCAAGATCAAAACAGCCACTGCAAAAACACAAAGCAGATTCGCACAGAATAAGACGGACATGGTACAGTGAACGCCAAATCACATAGAAACATCAAACATAAATGTCTACACATAAACCAATGAGACCAATGGGCAATCGAGACCGACTTAGGACGGCCATCTTCCACGTCATCGGCAGACGGTGTAGTTATCCTAGATAACGTATGCACAACCCTCCCACTTTTACGATTACCCAGAGGTCTCGAAGAACGTACAATTTTGCGTGAAACAACTTCCTCACTTTTGGATTGACCACAAACAAACAAGACCGGAAAACGCAGGGGTACAAGCAACGCGGATGAATATGTAAATGGATATAAAAAGAGGGCGTGCGTAATACAGTCCGTGCTCTGGCGGCTGTAACGAGCTCATGTATGTTATCATCCTAAGAGTCTTTTGACATTAAGATTACATCCACGGTAAAAAAAGACGTTTGATGATTCTGACGCATTTTCGATGATTATCCTGTCTATCTTTGATCCTCCTTATTTTGTTAATTATTTCATCATAAAGTGCAGGTTATGAAATGCCCAAAGTATTATACTCTTTTCCTTGCATGGGTCCGAATTCCAAAACATCAGTACATGCTCTAGCATACTAGAAACTCTTCAGATATTTTAACATTACACTGACAAGAATATTTTGTATAGATCACATTTCATGATATAATGTCTTCGCTAACGAGGTCTGGACGGGGTATCAAAGTTTTAGATTTTCCAGGTTAAATGGGATACATTTCTCCGTTTGCCCCTAACTCCCATTTTACGGTACTTATTATCCCATCGCAACTCTGTGGGTGCTTGTGTATGTGTATGCGTCTGCGTTTTCTTGTGAACAACATAGAAGTCACTGGAATTATCATAGTAACAACACACTTTCCACAAATGTTTCCCATGAGGACAGGATGAATCCTATTTATTTTCAAGATCAAGGGTAAAAGGTCACAGTCGACTGAGGCTTAAAATCCATGTGAACAGCATAGGAGTCATAATAAAAACATCAAACCTTTTACAAATGTTTTCGAATGATAGAGGTGAGCTCTCTTGATTTTCAAGGTCAAGTTCACAGTGGACTTAGACTCAAAACAGAGTTAAAGCCAAATAATTAGCATAAAAGCATAAAGTCTTCAACATATGATCCCTCTGAGGGAGGATGAACGTTATTTTCAAGGTAAAAGGTCAAGGCCACAGTTGACTTTCCCTTTAAATCCTTGAGAACATCATGGACACCAAACTAATCATCATACATGCGTCAAACCTTCCATCATGACTACAAATGTTCGCCATGCGAAAGGATGAACCCTATTGAATTACAAGATCAGATTTCTGAGGTCAAGGGTCAAAGTGGCAGCAATTATTTTCAAATGTTTTACTGAACGCATAGAAATGTAGTTGTAAGGGGATGGTGCGCTTGCTTTGCCTTTATTTTGAAATTCCATTCTTGTCAAAAATATTGGTAATAAATGAAATCCATCCATTCAAAAATTTAATTCACATGATCCCAAAGATTACATCGTTTTTCTTCATATTGATTGCACACTTTTTTCTCTAAAAGTGCATTATCTTTTTAATAAGTTAAGAAGTTCTAAAGTGAAATTTTTATATTTCACGTACATGTATAATCTACAACGAGTTAAAACAAATAAAGTAAATTTCATATTATTTTTATACCCATAAATCTTGACATTTTTGCGTCGATTTATTTTTGCGGTTTTGAGTAAAAAGCCTATAGATTTATTTTTGTGATTCTAATTTTTGCGAATCCATCAAGACCAAAAAATAAAACTGTAGCATATGGTATTTTACTTATTTGCTGTACAACATTGCTGCATGTTTTTATCGAATGTAATAATAAAAAAATGGCCGGACAGAAAAGAAAAGGTTCCTATCTTAATGTCTTTATTGGCAGTATGTTTTCCGATCCAGAGCAGCTTACCTTTTGAAATGTCACAAATCCGAAAAGCATACGGATCGCAGATGATTTCAGCAATGGCAGTCTCAATCAGAGAAAGATTACTTATATAACGTCCTCATTGCAAACAAAGACCACCTTCATTTGTCTATTGGCTTATTTTTCACACCTATTCAGCGTTCGGCTTAGCGTACCTGTATTTCACATGTGTATTGTATTACGCAATTCATAGACAAACATTCGTGATATCTCTTTTGTTTTTGTTACGTTTGAGTTGCTCTTTTTTTAACATCAAGTGATTTTTTGTCATTGAATGAGACATACGCAATGCCCCCCCCCCCCTCAAAAGACCGAATGTCAAAACGGTCATCACTAAAAGCCAAGTATACCGGTGTGCGTACATATCTGTTCAATTGATGTATCAGAAGCATAATTTGATTGCAGTGAATTTACTTTTAAGGAAAATATTTTTGCGAATCCATCATACCCTCAAAATTGCTAAATACTAATCGACAGCAAAAATAACCATATTTACGGTCACCGTAATATTCTATTCTTTTAAGTATACATACGGTTTCTATATCTAATATTAAGAAAAAATTAAACATACTCCTATTTATTTTTCTACGAAATTGCAAAAAATACAGATTTGAGATTTCAAACATTCCTGAGCATCCGTACATAAAATGCTCTACTAGAAACAATTTTTTCCTCGGCTTAAATATTTATTTTAAAAAAGCTTGATATAAGATACCTAGATGTCTGCATGGTTGACATAATAAGGACTTATTTAAACAAATATGTCTGGTTAGTTGTTTACAAATACTCAAATATTTGAAATTCCAGACTCATTCAGCTGTAGGATTTTTATGGGACGAGGGTACATAGCTTCATATAAATTTCATTTGACCTATATTAAAGAATTGGCTTCTCGGAACAAAAGCGGGTACAATTATCAAAGCGATACGGTGAACATCTCATCCAAAACGAGTTCAAATTAAAGTATTTATTTTAAACTAGTACTGTAGCAGGTAGTGAAAACTTTCGTATTATGTGGTCAGATATTCTGTCATTATATTTACCAAGTAATTATCCTTCTCTATCGTCTGACTTTTTGTAGCTTTATGTTTTTTTTTTTTTTTGCTACCTTTTCATGAGTAGCAACATTCCGTTTTTTCCTGCTTATGGAGTTTTTGTTTCTCAACTTTTACGGTACGCCAAGTTATGTTCCAAATATGAAGATTTCATCATTAGAGCCAGACGGCTTGCAAGTAAACTACTTGTTCAGGGTTATGTTACACAACGGCTGAAATCATCATTGAGGAAGTTCTTCGGTGGCTACGGGGATGCAATAAAAACATATGAGATCCCCCTTTCCAGAATGATCAGTGACATTCTTCATTGTGATTGAATGGCTGTCATCATCGCCAAACAGGAATACTTATCTGATATGTACATCAAATTGTACATCGAGACAATCACCGAATTTGACAGGTTTCCATGGAGCTATTGCGATGGGTGTTGCATGCAATCAGGAGACGTTGACTCTCCCCGGGCACCTGGTCTCACTTCGGATTTTTTTTCATTCCGAGGTTCTCAACCGATCCTGTGGAAAAACTAATGATGTTGCCTTGCCTTCTCGACTATGAGACAGAATAACTGATGGGTACTCCTGTGACATTTATTTGTATTGCACAATGTTTGTGTTACACTGCGATAACTGCAACGATTTGGAATTGATCGAATATAACTGTTGAAATGGGGAATCATATTTTATATGAACTATATTGCTATTTCTAATCTTGATCTTAGTATTGAATACGCATATGTAAACGTAATCATAACGAAGGACATTATAATCGATTTCATTGTTTTAGTACTTTGAAAAGCCGGTCTTTAACAAATGAAGAAAAGAATAAACTACATACACTTCATTTATACATCTTTCAATAGATTTTACATCTACTTTGTTTTGAGTGTAAAAATTTATATGTAAGACGGGAGGAATCTCCAACCAGACCCTGTTGTAGCACCAACAGCAAAACAGCAAAACACCCCATGTGAAACACAAATGCTAAACGTCTTTAAATTCAATAGCATCATTTAAGAACAGATCAATTTGCATTGACCAGGCATGTACGTTCTGGTACTTAACCCTCGTCAGTGATCCTCAGTCTAAACAATGTAATATGGCCTAAAAGTGTGAAAATTATTATGTCCAAAAATGTAACGAACAATGAAGCAGGATGGATGGGATATGATGCTACACGACCCACGTTTTACACCCAATAAAGTGTAGGATTTCGAATGCTAACGAAATGTGCTCTACTTCTTGCTGCTATTGATTTCTGTAATTAAAGTAACCCCGGTTTCAAGTATTTGCTAATTCTAGATACTTCAAATAATATCAGTTATATATTGAGGATCACTGACGAGGGTTTAGTACCCGAAATGCTGTAAATTCATCTGATCTCAAATGATGTTAAATTTGAAGATGTTTAACATTCATCCAAACTTTGTGACTCGTATTATCGGTGTGAAAATACGTTCAAAAGACGTCTGAACGCATAAACAGATATATTGTTATCTTTTGACGACATAAATAAAGTCATTTTTTTCAGATTGTAAAAAATGAAAAAATTAATTGAAAATTGAAATCCCCTGATTAGGAAAATTCCTTTATCCTTTGCCTACAGTGAAGGACATCTTCTGTACGGGAATAGTTATGCTGTTGAGTGATGCTTGTTTCATCACTAAAAGTGTATTGATCTAGGTCAATAAACTTTAAAGGAATTCCGACGACGAAGTGGTCAGTTATCAAATTCAATTTATTGATTCCTTATTATTGCATATTGACCCGCGCGATACAAATGTTTGCTTAATTTAGATAAAATATTTGAAGAGTCGACTTAGTATATGGCTATTTATAATAAATGGGAGCATTCGAAAATAGATACAAGCATCCCATACCAACATTAATTAATTCACAAAATGAAATAGATGTTCTAAATGTGTTACATTAAATATGAAGAATAAAGAAGGAACTGAAGGACGAGGAGACATAGAAACTGGAGAAAAGACAAATAATCACCAAAAGTACCTGGTCGATTTTACGTCTTTTGTTTGAAAGTGCACCCCAGGCGTATATATTATTTTTTTTGCCTGATTCTGAGGAGAAGCCTGTTGATTCTTTTACACGATTCAAGATTATTTCTTCAACAAGGCTTCTCTTCAAAATTGTAATACAATTGTTGGAGACAAAAGCAAATGTGGTTGAAACAGAATGTTAGAAAAATTCAACACAGCTGTCACTGATTATAACATTTACAATCAACTGATATAGCATATATCTAAACGGAGAGGAGGGGGAAAACTCGGCATTCTGTAAATTATACGTGAAAATAAACTTCTCACATTCAAGAGCCCCACCCAATTTTTTTTTCCTTTTGTGTTCTTCATAACATTTTAATCGTTATTCATCTTAGTGGGTGTCTGTCTATCCTTCCTTCTGTTGGTAAATAGTAAAACCAAACTAGGAGTGTAGATTTTCTCGTGGAAATACTTTTTCTTATTCAAACAACGAAGATTAAAAAAATATAGAATATGGCATATAGATAAAATAAAAGGCAAATAGTGAAAGGGAATTGATATCAAAGATAATCTATTGGTTCAAATCTTCATTGTGATTGAAAATGAAAGAAGGACATCAATCGATATTGTAATTATTATCTTTTGAAAGTAAGAAATCGAATAATTTCCTGTTTATGTGAATAAGAGAAAGAAAAGATAGAAAACCCACTTGGTTGTAGTGTGATTTAAGTGTACGGTGCCAGTCCCTTGCGAGTGCCGTGAGACGCGTACGCAACTCATAGTTATCGTGCAGTGACTGCTGCGAGTCACACGGCAACTGCAAGAAGAAAGTACGTTGTCTTCGTGCATCGTAAGATTAAAGTGGAACACTGATTTTACAAACATCGTGCGTACTGGTCGTGCGCCTCGTATGGTAGACGTACTGGTATCGTTCTACACACTTGAAACTACATCTTGTTAAATGGCGAGACGTACAATCAGCTACGGCCGTCACGATTGTCAAAATCAAAACACTCGTACTATCACCAACCACGCACAGACAGCTGTGACTAAGGCTTAAGGCAAGTCGTTTTCAAAACTTCTTTGAAATTATTGTTAAAAATCCTAGATACCAATTTGTTATTCAAACTAATACGGGAACATGATTGTGTTGTCGAATTTATTGATGAGTTAAAAAAATGTCTCTTCGAAGAAAGTAAAAATTTCGACCTGTAAAACAGAAACACGTGTTACTTGCATACCTCCTTAACCGATAGAAATCGCCACGTCCTGCATTTTGAACAACGTACATTTGTAGTTTCATGTATTAAACGGCTCGAAAGTCGGTATACAAATCCTAGTTTTGCATTATGTTTCTGGAAACGCACGACTGATAAATGAAAAAAAAAAACTTGAGGAAATAAGATAAGTACACCAAAGCATCTTACTTTTCACTCCATTTGTAATAAATAAAGATCGGTTCATTTTAAAGATTAGGAATATAGCTTTCGAATTTTCCAATTTCTTATGATTTCTTCTTCAGTCCAAAACTTTCTTACAATTTGAACAATTGCTTGTAAAATTAATGTTGTAGACTATATCGCATTTTGAAAATGTTAATCTGACGACAGCCGCAACTGATAACATTGTGTTATTTTTATTTATGATTTAATTATTCGATTGTATAAAATACTTCATTGGCAACATATAAGAGAATGAAACACTGGACACCTATTATATAACAATTATGTTGAATAAATCATAAAATACAGTTCCGATAATCAGTTGAAAACTTTCTAAATATATTACAACAAACCGGCATTTCGATATTGTTTGTTTAAAAAAGTGCTGTTTTCAAAGTTAAAATGTACAAGAATACAAGTGTTTATGGTTTATAGTGACAAAACTGTGAAAAAATGCAAAATCAGATAAGCACTTGAACAGATTAAAGCATGAGAGATAACATATATAGCGCTTGCTTTGTTTAAAAAAAATAACCAATCTCAAAAGGCTGGTTTGTATAAAAAAATCGAAATTCTCAGACGTCACTAAGAAATCTGTAACGACAAATTGTTTCAATAGAAAAAGGATACATGAACCATAATTAAGGTTATTTTGTACATCATTGGATCATTTCTTTGGGGCTGCATAACGATAAGGGGACTGTAGTTTGTGTGGCACTTTCTTTAAATTTTACAAACTACACATAATAAGAATAGGCAATTCAAATACAACAATATATATTCATAAATTCAAATCTTCAAAATTTGTAATGATAAAAGTATTGTAGATATTTTCCTGTTTCAAGTGATTTAATTATATTTCATACAAAAACACCACATTCGCACCTACATGTATTTCAATTCTTAAAATTTAATTTAAAAAGATTTATAATTTATTTATTTTACAACGTTTAACAAACAAGTTACACAACTTATATAAATGTCTCACGTTGGCTCAGATGTTGGCGTGAGGGGGTCCAAGGAGCAGGAGGAAACCGGAGTACCCGGAGAAAAACCCCCTGCAGAGGCCTGGGTAGGGGACCACCTACCCTCCCACATAAAACCCTATTTCAATTCTTACGACACCTTGCAAATGGAAGACATGTCATTAAATTTTTGTCACATGTATTACTTAGCCGTGTACACATCGAATGTCATTGAAAGGGAATTGTTTAAACCCTTTGTCAGAAGGGATAACATTAAAAACCGGTTTTACTTAAGATATCTTCGTAACAGTGTTTATTTATAGGTATAATTGGGAATAGGGCTTAAAATATCTTCGTAGCATTGTTTATTTATAGATATAATGGGAAATAGTGTTTATTTATAGATATAATGGAAAATAGTGTTTATTTATAGATATAATGGGAAATAGGGGATTAACTTTTACAATTCACTTCACATGGAGTAATATCTGTGGTATAGAATATTTCACTTCCTTTTCGATTAGTTTGAAATGAATTTGGGAAATACTGTCAATTTCAAACTACACTAGAGGTTAAGGGTATCGAAAGTTCGAGATCAGTTTTTATCATAAGGTAATTTTTTTTATTCCTTTCGAAAAGCTTCTAGAATAGTTTATATGTGTAAACATTCATAAAATACAGTCAGGAAAAATCGAAAGTTTGATATTCGCTTTCGGTTCGTAAAGGGTTCAAAAATTTCGTCAGGAATTGCTTTTAAAATTTGTAAACTCGAGACATGGCGAAATTTTGAAAGGTCGGAGCGTTTGAAATTTTGGAAGCTACAAACTTTCAAAATTTAGAAAGCGAATTTTCGTAAATTACTTTTCGTCAGCGATTTCATAGCTATCAAAATTTCGCCAGTGATTAGCTACCAAAACTTTGAAAGCTAATCCTTGAAGAAATTTCGTTAACTACCTTTCAAAATTTTTAAAGCTTTTCGTTATTTTGAGTCGAATAATTCAAGATTGACGAAATCAAATCAATCATCGACATAATTTGTTTGATTATTAGTAATAATATTAATAATGTTTACTCATTTTGAATTATTAAAAACATGTCTTCTTGGACTCAATGGAATATTGTATTTTGTTTTATTTATTTCTAATCATATAAGTTTTTTCATGTATCCAGGGGAACACTGTTCGGGTAAACCTCGCTGCACTGTGACCTTCGGAAAGTATGAAAATTGTTTCACAATCGGTTAATTTTAAAGTATTCTAAAGTCCCACGCAAACAATAATACGGCTTGGAAGTCGGCGCTGTGGTCTAGAGGTAGGGCGTCGAGCCTTGCTAGAACCACGTATATTCTTCAATGTTCTGTGTTTATATTCACAAAATGTCCTTGTTTATGTATTGTATATACACACCATGGGGTATCACGTGATACACAAATGATATGTTCCACGGGATTCCCCTTTGATTGAACCAAGTACATACTGTCTAAATCTACTTTATATGAATTTATTTTAAGCCTATCATATGGTCAATATTATGAATTATATGATGGTAATTTATTCTGGACAAGAATAGACGTATATTGGGAGAACACTTAAACAGAAAATTTTGTATCTGTCCGTGCACCATGTGGTGAGCATTGAAAAAATTCTGTTTAAGTGTTCTCCGAATACACGTCTATTCTTGACCAGAATAAATAACCATCATAAAATTAATAATAATGACAATATGATAGGCCTAAAATAAATTCATATAAAGTAGATTTAGACAGTATTAACTTAGTTCATTCAAAGGGTATTCCTGTGGAACATATCATTTGTGTATCACGTGATACCCCACGGTGATACATGTCTGTGGTGTTTAAAAAAAACATTGAGACGGTTTCTTCCCTCCTCAAAACTGCGCATGACTTGTTCGCCGGCAGCCTCGAGCGGTCCTTTGGCAATGCTGTCGATATTTTGAATACTCCGAGATGGCGAAAATTTAAAAGCTCTTAATTAGCATTCAAAATTTCGTGAACAAAGACTAGTTAACGAAGTCTCGTTATCTGCTTTTTCGAAAGCAACTATGGCAGCTTTCAAATTTTCTTCATCTCAGTAGCTTTCAAAAAAATAAATGACGAAAAGATAACAAAATTTCGCATTTAGCTTTCAAATTTCGTCATTTCGGCGTTTAACTTTCGACTCGTCGGGGCTACACTGTCATTCAGTTGAGTAACCTTTTCCTTATCATATTATATACCTGTCAAAATTCTCCGCACTGTCATTCGGTAGGGATACTTTTTCCTAATCATATTTTATGCCTGTCAAAATTTTCTAACTGATTTCTTTCATGAATAATAATTGTTGGTTGGTCAAATGTATTTAATACATTGTGTTGATACTTTAAAAAGACTTCGAGGTCACTGCGAACTTGGGCTAAAATCAATTCAACAAATAAAGATGACAATCCAAACAAAATAAGATCGCTAAACCTTACACGAATGAGACGTATTGGAAGAGGATTTAACCAAATATTGACTTTCAAGATTAAAAACTTAAAGGTCAAGTTTACCTTTTACTTACTATAATACGCTTTGAATACTTGTTCACAGGGTCGAAGACAAAGTAATCAAACCCTCAGTGCAACAAATGCATCCCATTGTCAGAGAATGAAAGCTTTCAAATTTAAAGGTCAAAGCCTTTAAGATCAATGTTACTTTGGTCTTGTTGCTTGTATATGAATTCATTTTCAAATCTTTTTGTGAATAGCATAGAACATGCATCTTGTCTTTATTACGTATTTTGATTGGTTCAAAATAATCCCCAACATCAATTGTCCCCGCGCTCAATAAAGTATTAAATTTAGATCTTGGGTAATGTATTGTTTGGAATAAATATCAATTTGTTGACAATAAGACTTATTAGTCATAGAGCCTTTTACGAAAATGCGACATATTTACATGTAAAGTTTTTTTTTCTTGGGGGAAGGGGGGGGGGGGCGCATAAGGAAAAGATAAATATCTTTTGCAGATACTTTTGCTCAACCAATGTAACTATCGAATAGATATTATTGTACATTGCCAAAACAGAAATGAATTTGATAAAGTTGTCAAGAAGTCATTGTGACTCATCTATTAATGCTCTCCTTCAAATTCCTTCTTTCCTGTCTCTCATCTGCATTCTGTTGTTCACTACACACCATACGTCCGATAGGAGGAAAATACAGCTTTTTAATGAATCACTTTCTATGCCTGTCATTAAAAATTCCATTCGTTCATTCATCCATATCTTTACCGATCTATATATATGTTTTTCCACCTTTTGTACCTTTTTGTGCTATCTGTTTTTTTTTTCACAGAATATACATCATGTACATGTATTTACAAAGGGGTAGGGACACGAAAGCCGTTATAGGCCCTAATTTTGAACATTGTACTTATTAGGATATTTTACTGTGATTTGACACTTTGATACGTTCTCTACTGAATAACTAATCTTTGACTATTTTTTTGTAAACAATGTGTATATCAATAATTTTGGCCCTCTAAAAACACCAAAATTGGCAATTTTCCTTGAAATACCTTCATAGACTACTTATTTCTATTGGATTAGCAATGGTCGCATGCATTACCTAAGATAAAAAATACATATGTAAAAGATTACCAGTATATCTTTTTATCATAATTTTTTATCATATTTAACGCATGCGACCACATCAAATTCTTCCACAAAAGACAATATTTCTTACAATTTTCGCCATGTTTTGTCAATAACATTAAAATGACGTCACTTCAACACGTCATTACAGAAAAATGGCACTTTGTTTGGTGATGTTTCTCTTCTAATTTTAATCGGTAAATATATTTGTATTTTCAGGAGAGCTTTCAAGTTTTCCTTATGAAATTCAATTCTAGAGAAAAATGGAGGGCCGATAAAGGGATCTCGTGGTCCTACCCCTTTCATTTCAATCGATTAAGGCTCAATCTTAGACATTCCTGTCGAGAAGGCAGCTTTCTGCAGAGTTGGGCGCAGTGGTTATTTTGATGATAGTCCATTTTCCAGAAAATATCTACGACCGTTTTAAACCTTGATTTTATATGCACCGAGACCGGTAATCACATCATTCGGCAAAATTTTCAATTGTGACGTCACATCTGATCGCACTGTCTTGAAGCACCTTGATGTGTTGTCTTGCTTTCTATTCTGACGTCACAATGAAAATATCGCCAAATTTTGTGATGTCTGGTGTCCGTCTGCCTTATGAATCTATTTGAAAATCAGCTATTTCGTGAGGTGTGAAAATTTGACTTGAAATATGATTTGGAGTTTTATATATAATTTAAGATACATTAAATGCAAGTCTTTAATAGTTAGACTTATTTTATTACATTATAGAAAACGACCGAACTTCACGCTACCACCACAACACCTGATTGACTTTCATCAAGGCTGACGGAAAATGAATCCCGTAAGTAATATACAAAATTTATATGCTTCGAATCCCGTAAGTAATATATAAGTTATAATTATATATTTGTTTATCACATGGTACACCCCTTATGCAGTTTCATAAAGCCATTTCATAATCAACTGTTAATATAACACGTTACATATCGCTCTGCTTGAATAAGATTGGTCAAGTTTGTAGCTTATCACCTAAAGTTTGACAAGGGTGACCTTTGAAATATGAGTTATTTGTTAAATTCAGACGCAAATTAAAAATCAATTCTTTAAGGAGGACCAGGACAGCCAGACTTAAATAAAGATTCTATCATTTAATTTTCCTATAAATTATAAATGTTCATAATTGAAACATACTTTTTCTACATGCAAAGTTTCATCAATTTTTACCGTTATTTTTGAAGCTACGAACGTACATATATACCCATTGAAAGACCCGAAATTGGCCGTAAATATGACTTTAAGATTAACACACTTTAGGTAATGAAAAACAGTTACAATTCTTCTGTAGAGGCAGAATATTAATAGCTATTCTCTGTAAGCATTTGCACTTTTATGAAGGACGCATGGCACGGCATGTCTCAGATTTTGAAAAAAATTGTACATAAGGTTGGGTCTGACCCAAAAGTAAAAATTTGATAAAAATTTTCTTAATATCACATCCGGTTGCCATGGAAACGGACTTTGAATATTGAAAAAATGCATTTTTGGGCGTTTTTGAAGTCACATACATAATTTATGCAGCATAATCTAAAACAAAAAATGATGAATTATCAGTACCCTATCATTGCTCTTTCAAGTTAAGTAATAATAATATTGGGTTTATGGTCTTATCTATATGTTTCCATAGCAACAGGTACCATATCAAAATAGTATTTTTGGCATTTTTTCGAAATTCAACGATAAATTACTTACATTTTTGAGTTTTTTATGCAATTAAAACATAAGCATTCACATTGGGACAAAGTTTTTGTTCGTTGCTATGGCAACATGACCTCAAATCCCAAAAATGGAAGCAATTTTGGACAATATTTAGAGTCGTTTTCTACTAGATCATTGGATTTTAATTCAAAGTGATGAAAATTAATTAATGTATTCAAGTAGATCTTTCATTACACGAAAGAATTTTTTTTAAATATTCAGGAAATAGCCCGTTGCTATGGGCACAATTGTTTAAATTTGCACATAGGCCCACTTTGAGTCCTTGGATAAGGGCATCAAAAGTTAAGTTATCTGAAATTTTTTGTATCTAAAATAAAGTTTAGACTTTGCTTTATCGTATATGTAAAAAAAGTTGTGTAAGCCTGTTTCATTTTTTGAGAAAAAGGTTTCGAAAAACAACAAAAATTGCTTATTTTTATAATGTATTGCCAAATTACTATAGCAACCATTAATTATTTGAAACTTTTTTATTGTATTTTGATAGAGGCTTACTTGATCTTTATTGCTATTGAATTTGAACATCCTTGGATTAATAATAACTGTTTAATGAAAATAATAAAAAATGGTTGCCATCATCATATCTAAATGAAAAATAAAGAACGTTTTAATAGCAATTCACTGTAACCATTTATACAATTTCGGCACGCATGGTCTCCGATTTTCATGAAATTTCACAAATAAGTGATGACCAATGAAAAAAGGAAAATTTGACGAAAAAATTAATCCTAGGTCATCTGGTTACCATGGCAACGGCTTTTAAAGTTGAAAAATTGGCAAAATTGAGCTAATTTGAAGCTCTATAATTTGGTCTATATGTGACATCAATGGAAGATTTTTTATGCATCCTAAAGATTAGGACATAAAATTTTAAATAAGCTCACTAGTAGTGTCTGATATTGTAAAAAAGACTGGTTACCATGACAACATTATTAGCTGATTTTGGTATTTTGATTTCATAATGCTGTTTGTATTTTCCTATTTTTCTTCTCTCTTGATGGGTATAAAATAAGGAAATAGGATTTATTTTATAAAATGAGCAAATTCAAGATAAAAACACTTGTTGCTATGTACATAAATTACCTTGGCAACGGTAACTATGGTCTTTAATATTACTTATTTTGCAACTTCAGAGTCATTTTAAAAAATTTTGCATCATGATGAACAGATAAAAATTGTTGGGAAATATCCAACAAAAAGAGCTCTTTCAAAAACCGTGAAAAAGCTATGGGGAACATATGTTACCATGGCAACCATCTTTTATTATTTTCATAAAACAGTTATTATTAATCCTAGGAAGTTCAAATTTAATAACAGTAAAGATCAAGTAAGCCTCTATCAAATTATGATGAAAAAATTTAAAAAAAAATTAATGGTTGCTATAGTAATTTGGCCATACATTATAAAAATAAGCAATTTTTGTTGTTTTTCGAAGCCTTTTCCTCAAAAAACGAAACAGGCTTACATAACCTTTTTTTACATATACGATAAAGCAAAGTCTAAACTTTATTTTAGATTTAAAAAAAATCAGATTACTAAACTTGTGATGCCCGTATCCAAGGACTCAAAGTGGGCCTATGTGTAAATTTACACAATCGTTCCCATAGCAACGGGCTATTTCCTGAATATTTTAAAAAAAATTTCTTTCGTATAATGAAAGATATACTTGAATACATTAATTAATTATTATCACTTTGAATTAAAATTCAATGGTCTAGTAGATAAAGGACTCTAAATATTGTCCAAAATTGCTTTCATTTTTGGGATTTGAGGTCATGTTGCCATAGCAACGAACATAAACTTTGTTCCAATGTAAATGCTTATGTTTTAATTGCATAAAAAACTCAAAAATGTAAGTAATTTATCGATGAATTTTTAAAAAATTCCAAAAATACTATTTTGATAGTGTACCTGTGTTGTTGCTATGGAAACATATAGATTAGACCATAAACCCAACATTATTATTACCTAACTTGAAAGAGCATTGATAGGGTACTGATAATTCATTTGTGTTTGTATTAGATTATGCTGCATAAAATAGGTATGCTACTTCAAAAACGCCCAAAAATGCATTTTTTCAATATTCAAAGTCCGTTTCCATGGCAACCGGATGTGATATTAAGAAAATTTTTATCAAATTTTTACTTTTGGATCAGATCCAACCTTATGTACAAATTTTATCAAAATCTGAGACATGCCGTGCCATGCGTCCTTCATAAAAGTGCAAATGCTTACAGAGAATAGCTATTAAATACTTAAGTTTTTTTCTTTACGCACAAAGAATCTATACTTACTCTCATGGTGTAGAAGTAAATCTACTTCTTCATAATAGCGTGGTTCGCCTCTTAATCTCAGAAAAGTTAATTTCACTTTAGAAATACTATTTTTCAGACAATATCGTGTGATATAAAGAATCTCAAAAGAATTTTCATTTCATAAATATAGGATCTCAAATGAATTTTTATTTCATACGATGTATTATGAAACGAGTTGTGCGTTTTATATCCCCGAGCCTTGGCGAGGGGATATAAAACGCACAACGAGTTTCATAATACATCGTATGAAATGAAAATTCATTTGAGATTCTTTTTATCACATGATATTGCCAAAAAAGGTGTATTTCTAACGAGAAATCAACTTTCCGAGAACTACAGAGGCGAATCACGCCGTGATCTAGAAGTCGTCTGCTACGCCATGAGAAGTAGTTTCCCCATCGTATAGATATTCTGTGCGTAAGAGAAAAGTATTTCAATTTTGAATAGTATTTTAATGCAAGAAATAATACAACAACAACAATTTTAATCATTGATATTGACTCCGGGTCTGAATTTAACAGTTGACCGATATTTGAAAGGTCACATTTGTCAAGGTTCATGTGATTAGATTCCAAACTTGACCAATCGCATTCAAGCAGAGCGATATGTAACGTGTTATCATATCATATATTTATGAACTGGCTTTATGAAACTGCATAACGGGTGTATCGTGTGATAAAATGTATTATGAAATGAAAATACGTTTTATAACCCCTTGCCAAGGCTCGAAGATATAAAACACACAACTCGTTTCATAATACATTGCATGAAATGAGAATATTTATTATATATCAATTCTGAAGAGATTTTCCTGAAAAGTGAACATATTATCATCGAATGAATTTTAAGGTGTCCTTTGCACAATTAACGATGGTGACTTCTGATGTGTGCGCACATAGCACTGCGCAAGCAGAATAGACGATTCAAACGTCATCGCGTCTTACGCATAACACTATGACAATGATGGGTTTTTTTCTTAACAGTTCTTTTTGGTCTCTGAAGATATATAGAAGACGTGTTGTCCATCAATAATCCCAAATTTGCGGATTACCTAAGCAGAGTCTACCCTTCGGAGCTTGAAGTAAAAAAATAACAACTGAGACAAATAATTCAGCATCACCCCACTCTATGAATATATCGAAGATTTCAATTTCAGCATCACAGACTTTAGTTTTCTTAGTAGCATCATTCCTTAATCGCCTGCTCATGGCGTGTTCATATCTCAATTAATACGCTATAAACGTATCAAGTACCAAATATAGAGATTTTGTTCAGAGAGCTATGAATGATAACGATGCTCATAGGGTAGACCTAGATTAAATTCACATATAAAGTAGATTTAGACAATATTTTTCTTGTTTATTCGAAGGGGATTACCGTGACAGAAATTATTAGCGAGTTTCATGTTTTCCTAATCAAATTATTACCTAGCCGTGACGCGGCGTGGTGATAGTTTGATTAGGTCGTACGACGAGGAAATTACTGAACAACGCACCAAGGTCATTGTCATTTCTATTCTAATATGTTTCTGTTGTGTGAGTTTTCAGAAAATCAAGTTCAAGGCGTATAACTTTGTTAGTGGGTAATTTCTCAACGAAGAACAATTGGTTTTTCTACAATTTTATACAAACTTACGAAAGCCGATAAGTCTCACAGAAAAAAAAAAACAACAAATTAACTCAGATTACGAGAAAAGATCTCGTAATGACAAGAAAGCTATGTCGTAATTACGAGAAAATATAAAGTAATAACAAGGTTATTATGTCGTAATAACGAGAAAATTAACTTGTACTAACTCTTTATTTCGATAATACTTTTGGATGAAATGACAAGTTTCCGAAAAAGCCAAATAATATGTATGGTGTCATATTAAAAAAGTCACCATCATCAATCATGTTTATATTAGGTTATATAATGTATGAACTTTATATCAATTTCCTGAGAACAGATATAATTGTCCATTCCTTACAATTGAACGGGAAGATAGCTTTATTACTTTTTTGATGTGTTGGCGTATACTTCTTATTATATAGAATAAACTGACAATGTATGCTCAATACGTTTTTCGCTATGATGTTCTATAACTTTACCGCTGTCATCATTACTTCCAGAATACTTCGGATGATTCTGATCCATCCCTGTCTTCGGACGAATATCGTGTAGATGAATCGGATCCAACCCTCTCTTCAGACGTATATCGTTCAGAGCAATCAAAACCTTCCTTCATAGGAAATGTTGCTTTTGCGACTATCAAGGAGGTTACGAAGGCTGTAACAATGAATGCTACAAAGACAACTACAAAAGACGTAATTGAGACAGCTGCGGTGGAAGCTACAAAGAAGGTAACAAACGAGATAGCAAAGACAACTGCGAAGGAAGTAACTAAATCAGCTGCAATGGAGGCTACGAAGACATGTGCACTGGAAGTCGCAAAAACAACTGCAAAGAAAGTAACTAAAACGGCTGCAATGCAAGCTTCAAAAACAGCTGCATTGGAGGTCACAAAGACATCTGCGAAGGAGGCTACTAAAGCGGCTGCTGTGGAAGCTACAAAAACAGCTGCATTGGAGGTTACAAAGTCAACTGCGAAAGAGGTCACTAAAACAGTGGCAAGTGAAACTGCAAAATCAGCTGCTATAGAGGTAACAAAGACAACTGCAAAGGAGGTTACGAAAGCGGCTGCTATGGAAGCTACAAAGACAGCTGCAATGGGGGTCACAAAGACAACTACGAAGGAAGTAACCAAACTGGCTGCAATGGTAGCTACAAAGACAGCTGCGAAGGTTGTTACTAAAACAGCTGTAATTCAAGGAACAAAAAACTGTGCAGGAGAGTTTACAAAGACAGCTGCAAAAGAACTAACCAAACTAACTGCAACGGAGGCTACAAAGACAGCAGCAATGGAGGTCACAAAGACAACTGCGAAAGAACTAACCAAAATGACTGCAATGGAAGCGACAAAAACAGCAGCAATGGAGGTCACAAAGGCAACTGCGAAAGAAGTAACCAAAACGGCTGCAATGGAAGCTACGAAGACAGCCGCAATGGAGGTCACAAAGACAACTGCGAAGGAAGTAACCAAAATGGCTGCAATGGAAGCTACGAAGACAGCTACAATGGAGGTCACAAAGACAACTGCGAAGGAAGTAACCAAAACGGCTGCAATGGCAGCTACAAAGACAGCAGCAATGGAGGTAACAAAGACAACTGCGAAGGAAGTAACCATAACGGCTGCAATGGAAGCTACAAAGACAGCTGCAATGGAGGTCACAAAGACAACTGCGAAGGAAGTAACCAAAACGGCTGCAATGGAAGCTACAAAGACAGTTGCAATGGAGGTCACAAAGACAACTGCGAAGGAAGTAACCAAAACGGCTGCAATGGCAGCTACAAAGACAGCTGCAATTGAGGTCACAAAAACAACTGCGAAGGAAGTAACCAAATCGGCTGCAATGGAGGCTACAAAGACAGCAGCAATAGAGGCAACAAAGGAAACTGTGAAGGAAGTAACTAAATCAGCTGCAATCGAGGCTACGAAGATAAGTGCACTGGGAGTCGCAAAAACAACTGCAAAGGAAGTAACTAAAACGGCTGCGATGGAAGCTACAAAGACAGCTGCAGTTGAAGCCACAAAAACAACTGTAAAGGAAGCAACTAAAACGGCTGCAATTGTAGCTACAAAGACAGCTGCATTAGAGGTCACAAAGTCAACTGCAAAGGAAGTAACGAAATCAGCCGCGATGGAAGCTACAAAGAAAGCTACGATTGAAGCTACAAAGACAGCAGCAATGGAGGTCACAAAGACAACTGCGAAAGAACTAACCAAAATGACTGCAATGGAAGCTACAAAAACAGCAGCAATGGAGGTCACAAAGGCAACTGCGAAAGAAGTAACCAAAACGGCTGCAATGGAAGCTACGAAGACAGCTGCAATGGAGGTCACAAAGACAACTGCGAAGGAAGTAACCAAAATGGCTGCAATGGAAGCTACGAAGACAGCTACAATGGAGGTCACAAAGACAACTGCGAAGGAAGTAACCAAAACGGCTGCAATGGCAGCTACAAAGACAGCAGCAATGGAGGTAACAAAGACAACTGCGAAGGAAGTAACCATAACGGCTGCAATGGAAGCTACAAAGACAGCTGCAATGGAGGTCACAAAGACAACTGCGAAGGAAGTAACCAAAACGGCTGCAATGGAAGCTACAAAGACAGTTGCAATGGAGGTCACAAAGACAACTGCGAAGGAAGTAACCAAAACGGCTGCAATGGCAGCTACAAAGACAGCTGCAATTGAGGTCACAAAAACAACTGCGAAGGAAGTAACCAAATCGGCTGCAATGGAGGCTACAAAGACAGCAGCAATAGAGGCAACAAAGGAAACTGTGAAGGAAGTAACTAAATCAGCTGCAATCGAGGCTACGAAGATAAGTGCACTGGAAGTCGCAAAAACAACTGCAAAGGAAGTGACTAAAACGGCTGCGATGGAAGCTACAAAGACAGCTGCAGTTGAAGCCACAAAAACAACTGTAAAGGAAGCAACTAAAACGGCTGCAATTGTAGCTACAAAGACAGCTGCATTAGAGGTCACAAAGTCAACTGCAAAGGAAGTAACGAAATCAGCCGCGATGGAAGCTTCAAAGAAAGCTACGATTGAAGCTACAAAGGCAGCTACAATGGAGGTCACAAAGACAACTGGAAAAGAAGTTGCTAGAACGGCTGCAATTGAAGCTACAAAAACCGCTTCGAAAGAGGCAGCGAAAACGGCTGCAAGGCAAGCAATGGTGGCAACAACGGTAGCTGCAAAAGAGGCTACAAAGAAAACAGTAACTGAGGCGACTAAAATTGCTGCAAGGGAGGCAACTAAGACAGCTGCTATTGAAACAACAAAAACGGCTACAAAGGAAGCTTCTAAATGTACAGCAATGGAAGCCGCAAAAGCCGCTGCAAAGGAGACAACTAAAACTGCTGCAACAGAGATTACAAGGACTGCAGCGAAAGAAGCAACCAAATCAGCTGCGAAGGAGACATCTAAAAGTGTTGCAGAGGAGGTCACAAAGACCGCAGTTAAAGAGACAATGAAATCAGCTGCAAAGGAAACAACAAAAACCGTTGCAAAGGAGGCAACTAAGAACGCTGCAACGGAGGTGACAAAATCAACTGCGAAAGAGGTTACAACAACCGTTGCAAAGGACACCGTCCAAACGGCAGCAAAAGATTCAGTTAAGAATGTTGCAACAGATGCCTCAAAGAAGGCTGTAAGTGACACAGCCAAGAAGATTGGAAATGGCATACCAAAAAACGCTCTTCAAGGAAATCCAAGTCAAACAGCAGTTTCAAAATCATCAAAAGTGATAGGCGGGGCCACTGTGGTAGCATTGGAAGCAGCTTCATTTGCATATCACATTTATCAATTAAACAAGAAGTTGCATGAGAATGAAATAACAAAAAAAGAATATGAAGAGGAAAAAGAAAGATTCATATGCGAACGTGCCGGGTCGATTGTTGGCGGATTTGCAGGTCAGTGTATAATTCCAGTTCCTATTGTAGGATCGGTGATTGGCAGTGTTGTTGGAGGATTTTGTGGAAAATGGTTATATGGTTAGGTTTTTTTTTCTGAAGTAAGGTTGATTCTATTCACGTCTTTTTTTCAATCGACCTTTTCTGAGTGTAACCCTTATTTTTCAGAATTTGGTCGACCAGATATATATAGACTTTATATATTGATTCTTTCGTTTGTTTCATACATCAATTATATCTTTTAGCGTTGACTAAATAACATTATTTCCTAATTTGTCGTTTCAATATTGTCGAAGCATCGCACGTTTAGTACGTAGAACCATAAAAAGCATAACATCTTTTAGTTGAAAAGAAGATACTTGTCCTTGATTTAATCGTTACTCGATGCTGAAATGTGAAATTAGGGTTTGGTTTTTAGATCATTAGGTTATCATAAAGTTAACAAAAATAGGGCTTTGTTTTCTTTCATCATAATCTCTTGTTTTAAAGATAACATCATCTTCATAGACAAATCTGATTATATATCATTTCAATTCTTATTTGATAGGACAATTTTCAAGATGTATTAAGCTTTCTTTGTAAGCCAGTTGCTTTGAAATAACGGCTGGAATATAATACTTTAACCGTTCACTAATTTTCCCTACAAATTGATTGAGCACGAAAGGGAAGAGATCCACAATACATCGAGGTAAATTCCTATCCGAGCTACAAATCAAAACGATATAGTTTTTAGAGTTGCATATACATGTAGTTGAAATAAAATAATAAATTTTACGCATATGATATAGCAGTTGAGCCAAAATTTATTTTACTTTCATTTTTGATAAGATGAAACTTAAATAGCTGTAATATTTCTGAAACATCCTATGTTATCACTCAAAACACAGCGTTTGACTCGGCAGGAAAGTACATCTTTTTTTTTAAACTGAAGTGTCAAAATGGCGTTGACAGTAAAATTTCTAATCTTTTAGTTTGTTGATAGATTTTAATATTTTCTTCACCATTAAGAAGATCGTACCCGTGAAAAGTGTTTAAATGGAAAAAAATTACGAATAAAACTCATATTAAGCAGAAAAATAAAATGAAATGATCTGAAGGGAGAGGAGTAATAAAAAATGTTGAACGTTTTTAACGGGAAATGCCTGCTACGACGCCAAGAAACATCATTTGTTACCCAAATTCCTAGACAATGTTAAACGTAATATTAAAATAATATTTTTAGATTTAGATTAATATTTTGAAAATTTCAATTAAAACTGAAAATTATTGATTCATATAAAAATTACTTTAACACACTGTTAAACTGTTAAGACCTATGAATTTAATCGGAACAATTATACAAACTTTTGCAAAATTACCCTGAATCTTCTGGAATTAATTAGAATACATAAATATAAGATTCGGACCATTTAGAGAAAAACGCTGATTTCACTTATTTTTTTAATTGTATTGCAAAAAAAAATAAATATTTTTATGCCTGAAAAATAAAAGACTCAAGATTCACTGATACTCGAAATACTATTGATGTTATGATTCCATTAGAGGCAAGAAAAATTCACTGTTGGGAAATGACACAAGAGGATCAAATTGTCATCCTCAATATTGAATATTTGATCAAATCATGCCTAAATGTGCTCATCCAAACATGGCATCTCTCTCTAGAGGACAGTGCATGGTGTCCTTTAACGTGATCGACCTACTACGTCACAATTCTTGGAAGTGTACTAAACGGTGACTATGATTATGACATATCTGATCACTGGGGTAGGCGGTATCGTGTGATGATGCAATATATATGGATTTTGAATCTATGTTAAAGCAATAACTATAATGGGCATTTTATAAGACATTATTACGCGTATGTTCTAAAGCCTCGTGATAGGCTCTTGTGCTTGTCGAGAATTAAATCAAGTACTTTCATATAAGTTAAACGCAGAAGGAATGTAAATTTTCGAATTTATTGGCGTTTTTCCTACGTAGGTCTTACAAACATCTAGATATACGAATAAGGGTACACATTGTAGCATAGTATCATAATTTCGGCTAAACAATCAATGAGATGCCTAGAGGTTTTTTTTTTTTGCAATGTGACAATATCTCATCAATGCAATAACAATCTCAAAACTCGTAACATACGGACGGACAAGAGGATACTTTTTTGTTATTATTCATAGGAACATTGAAGAATGAAATATGATGAAATACTAATGTAGTGTAATATTAGGTAAAGCTCGGACTGACGGACAGATAGGCGACAGCGACTATAGATACGCCCTCCCGACATTTTTAAGGGAGCATGAAAAAATCGAAAAACATTTTTTTATTCATTTTTACATGATTGTTCATTTGTACAGTTTTTCAAAATAAAATAATAATGAGTTTCGATATCTAAAATTTGAAGAAATGAGTTGATTGAATCTTTTATTTGCATCCAACTTATGTACTTATGTATATTCTTAAGTATTCGAATTAAATCTTAAACTGCATTTCTAACAAGAGTATCTATTTTTTTGTAAATAAAGGTTTCACATTATAAAAATAATGCTCTAACAAAACCTATTATATTGCCTTGTAACGTTAGGCTTAATATTTGGAGGAATAGAACCCGATGAAGGTATTCTTGACCTAGAAGAAAAGAGTGGATTGTTACACAGGACTGGTGTGCAAAACCATCCATTAAATATCTCAAGTATAAACCTTTAAATAAACATTATTAACTCAGGAAATCAATTGAAAAACTCAAATGCGAATACGTTAGATGAAACAAAAAATTCTGAACGCGCAAGAACAAGACATCAAACATTAAACACAAAATGTTACACAGGAACCATAATTCTGCATTTATATTATAATGACACTTTTTTATCGTTTGTTTGTTTGTTTGTTTGTTTGTTTTTTTTTTTGGTTTTTTTTTTCGATTTATGTAAAAAAAAAAGTAGTCCCTGTAATTGTATCTTACATTTGCAGTTGATAAAAGACGTAAGGAGACCTCCAACAAGACCCCGTTGCAGCATCAACAGCAAAACACCAAAACAACCGATGCAAAAACACAAAAGACGAGTACAGCACGAGACGGAAAAGAGTCACACGACATGTAAACATCAAACACAATAGACTACACATAAACTGACGAGACCAATGGGCAACCGGTGCCGACTTTGGACGGCCATTTGTCACACAAGTAGCAAATGGTGAGGTTATCCTGGATTACGTGCGCATAACCCTCTCACTTCTCCAATTACCCAGAGGTCTCGTAGAACGTACAATTGTGGTGTAAAACAACCTCCTCACTGTAAGATGACATCACACAAACAAGACCGCGAAACAACGTAGAGGCCCCAGAGACACAGATGAATATGTAAATGGGTATAAAAAGAGGGCATGCGTAATACAGTCCGTGCTCTGCCGGCTGTAGCGAGCTCATGTATGTAATCACCCGATGAGTCCGACTGACATTGAGAGAGGACAGGTGGTCGGGGCCCTTTCTTCTTTAAAGAGGTTTGGACGGGGCCCGTCATGGAGTCCCATCGTCACAGTCAGTCAGAGTGCAAGTCTCAAGGATGCGCTTGTACAAGACTGTAGATTACAAGCCTAGTGTCCGTCTGGACATTATGATCATATCCACGGTATAAAAGGCGTTTGATGATTCTGACGCATTTTCGATAGTTATGCTGCCTACCTTTGATCCTTTTTATTTTGTTTATCATATCACCATAAAAGACAGGTTGTGTAATTCCCAAAGTAATGTACTCTGCTGCATGTATAGATCCGAATGTTAAAAGAAGATGACTGTAATTTTTGTAAAATTTCCATAAAGTCTTAACTAGTTTATGAAAGCGGAAACCTTGGCCTAAAAGGTTGTTGGTAATTTGTAAATTTCTACTGTGAAAATCCAAAATATCAGTACATGCTCTAGCGTACCGGATGAGCTGTGATATGTAAATGCCGTATGATGGTAATCTTGGAACATCACCGTCAAGCCAGGGAAAAATTACTATGTTGAATCCAAAATCATCCCTTTTGTCATATACACTTGTATGAATCTTTCTGTGTACAATTTTGATATTTAGGTCCAGAAACGGTATTTCTGTAATTGAAAGGTTTGCTTGTTAAGTGTTAATTCTTGTGGATAAATTTCATTCTTATGTAATTCAAAAGCAGGATTGTCAATGGTTAGAATATCATCCAGATACCTAGAAGTATTATTGAAACATTTCAGATCATAAAAGTTTCTTTGCTTTTGAAGATGTTGGATAAATTCTTTTTCATAAGTGTATAAAAATAAATCTGCAACAAGAGGCGCACAGTTAGTACCAATAGGAATTCCTACAACCTGCTTGTATAGATCCTCACAAAATCTAACATAAATATTGTCCAAGAGGAAGGACAAGGCATTACACAGGTCACTACATGTCCATGATTTGTATGATTTGTAGTCTGTCGAGGAAAAGAAACCCTTCGATTCAGATGCACAAATGTATGTTTTTCGCTCTCGATCAAAACACCATTTAATGAGATTAGATAATCGATCATTGATTTTGTCGTGAGGAAGTGCGGTGTACATATTACAGAAGTCGTATGAAGAAATAGTGTTGGCTTGGAAATTTCCAGATCTCATTTTGTCAATCACATCCCCTGAATTCTTAATAGACCAAAATAAATTTACATCCTTCCTGTTTAGAACCGTTTCACAATATCTAGTTATGTGTTCTTTAATAGCAGTAAGTGCTGACGTTAGATTTCTATACAAAATTGTAGTGAAGCAGTTACTAGAATTAGCAATAAATCGAAATTTGTAAGGAGACTTGTGCAGTTTCGGTATGCAATATAGTGTTGGGAGATCCAATTTAGAAATAGAGATATTGAATGAAGACAGTTCACTGTTATGCTCGCTTAAAATGTTAGATACACTTTCATTGCTTTTGATATATGTATTAGTAGAAACCAAAGTTGATATGTAGTAACGTTTTCAAATGATAATGGTGTTGTTGGCTGCTTTATCGGCTGGTGCAAAGACATATTTTTCATGTAATTTACTTAGTTTGGATTTGAAATATCTTTCTGATTTGGAACGTGGATTTTGAAGAAGATGAGTACGTCTGAAAAATGTCGAATGTTTCATTTCAAGCTCCTGGATCAACCACCATGGTACTATCCTATGCCATATTTGAAATGTTAAAACATTTAAATTCAAGATTGGAGAAAAAAATGACAATCACATATGACTTGTTATTTGAATATGAAAGAAATTTTACTGGGTTGTCATCGGATGCGGATTCATCTTTATTAGTATTTTTGTGGACCTACCAGAAAAAAACATACTATTTGGAGTTCAAATTTAAATTTGAACAATCAAAATCGAACTTATCCTTGTGAAGACTCACAACACAATTGTACGTTCTTCGAAACCTCTGGGTAACGGGAGAAGTGAGAGGGTTGTACGCACGTAATCCAGGATAATTACACCATTTGCGACAAACAGTCCTGCAACAACTTGTTTGTCAAAAAAATGGATAGGATAGGATGTAGGATGCAGGATATAGGATAGAAAGTAGATAGAATTTGATCCTCTCCTATCCCATATTATCCTATCCCATCCAATCCTAACCTATCCTATCCACCTCAATCCTAACCGTTTCTATCTCATCCAATCCTACATTCTATTCTATCCTAACCTACATCCTATGCTATCATACATCCTATCCACTTCGTTCTTCAATCCAATCTTTCTGTTTTTAATTCTTAAGTTATTAGCAGACAAACATACTCAATTGATAAAATTCGATACAATGAAATGTAAACTTTACTTAATTGGTAATATAAATTGAATCAGAAACAAACTTGGAGGTTTGTTGTGATACTTTCTTTCGTTCACTGCAAAAATGGTCTTTAATCATCTAAATAATTTTCATTCTAATGAAATCCAAAACAGCAATAGTTATAGATAATTTACTACTTATGCATGAATTTGTATCAAGTCATTTAGTTTTAATCATAATCTCGCTAAAGGTGATTAGAAGTAGATAAAGGTGGACAGCATATGATGTAGGATTCGATCACACCAGCAGACAAAGCCTCAAATAATTACACATTGACTTGCACAAAGTACTATTTCGACAGTCTAGTTGAAGAGTTGGGTTTAAATTCGACACCTGGAAATCCCACGTACACCCAACAAACCTTTCTGCCTCTGAAATAATAGATACTCATAAATCAGCTCTTGCTTCCTTTGGCTTCAACACTAACAATTTAGATTTAGATTTACCATACTTATACTGCATACCTAAAATGCTTAAGAATCCGTACAAACAACTTCTACCAAATCTGTATCGATCTAACTCACAAAAGTTTTTATCTGAAATCAAATCTGGGCTTCAAAAATTTGTTCGACAGTATATTCTCTCAGTGGTATCAACCAGACGTGGATTTTAAAGCATTCGAAGGAACTTTTAGAACATCTGAAATCCACTCATTTTAGTAGAGTCCATTTGATCAAATCCTTTGATTTTTCGACACTTTACACTACAATCCCACATTCTTAATTGAAAGAAAGACTCGCAAAAATTAAAAGTAATGCGTTTATAAGTAAGAAAGGCAAGCTCTAATACAAATTTATTGTTGTCAACTATGACAAAACCTACTTTGCAAAAGAAAAGTCCGATTCTGAAAATAAGCACACTGAAACAGATATCATTCAGATGTTAAACTTTCTGATCGACAACATTTTTGTGGCGTTTGGAGGAAAGCTCTTCCAGCAAATTGTCGGAATTCCAATGGGGACCAATTTTGCCCCACTCCTTGCCGACATTTTCCTTTACTCGTACGAAGCTGAATTCGTTCAATCTTTGGTCTCTGAAGGGAAAAGATACTTAGCTTCTGACTTCAACTTAACTTACAGATACAAAAGACAATGTGTTGTTCATTAATAATCCAAAATTCGCGGATTACCTGAGCAGTATCTATCCTTCGGAGCTTGAAGTCAAAGAAACTACAGAGACAAATAATTCAGCATCCTATTTAGACATAATATTGTCCTACGACACTGATGGTCACATGAACACCTCACTCTATGACAAACGTGACGACTTCAATTTCAGCATTACAAACTTTCCTTTTCTGAGTAGCAACATCCCTTCAACGCCTGCTTATGGCGTGTTCATATCTCAGTTGATACGCTATGTCAGAGCAAGTACCAAATATACGAATTTTGTTCTGAGAGATAGGCGTCTTTCAGATAAGCTTCTCCGTCAGGGATATGTTTGTGACCGACTGACATCGTCACTGAGGAAATTGTGCGGTCGATATGGGGAACTCGTCATGCACTATGGTGTCCCACTCTCCAGAATGGTGGATGATATTCTGTCATAGACCATTTGGGCCATTAAGCCAAAGATTGTACTCTATGTCTTCCGAGATGGAAGTAACCGGATGTGATAGTTCTACCGAAAAGAAGCGGTGTGTATTGCATGCAAGCAGGAGATAGTAACTCTTCCTGGGCACCTGGTCTCACTCCCATATCGGGAGTTTGCTTCCTTTCATATGGTGGAAGGTTTTGTTTATTTGCTTCGGGTTCTGTTTTACCCTGATTTTGTATGCCTTCGGTTTCTGATTTTCTGAATTATCGAGTTTGGGGTCAGGGATATGGTCATTATTCATATTTGTCATAGGATAGGATGTAGGATAGGATAGGATGTAGGATAGGATGGGATAGAATTGGATTAGAATGAGGTGGATAGGATAGGATAGGATAGGATAGGATGGGATAGAATAGAGTGGATAGGAGGTGGATGTAGGATGGTAGATAGGATAGGATAGATTTGTCAAACAAGTGGGTTGCAATGTGGCAAATGGCCGTCCAAAGTAGGCACCGGTTGCTCATTGGTCTCCTTTGTTTATGTGTAGTCTTTTGCTCGACTTTGTTGGTGTACGAGGAGTCCCCGAAGACACATGTAGCCAAGTTCGGTTGATCGTCTGTCTATTCAACACATTCGAAAATTTCTGTTATCAAAAAGTCTTGAAATTTCTAGGACATGGGTCCTGTAGCATCACATCCCAACCATCCTACTACATTTACGGTACATGTTTTGACATAGTATTTTTCAATCTTTTCGGCCATATTAAATTGTTTAGATTAAGGATCACTGACGAGGGTTTTAGTACCCGAAACGTGCATGTATGGTCCATGCTTCAAATTGATCTGTTCTTAAATGATGCTATTGAATTTGAAGACGTTTAATTTTTGTGTTTCACATTTGGTGTTTTGCTTATGGCGCTGCAACAGAGTCTTTTTTATATAAAAGTTGACACACAGAACAAAGTACACGTAAACTGTATTGAAATGTTTATAGGTGAGGTGTATGAAGTTTTATTCTTTTCTTCAAGAAGGTTTATGGCACTTCATATTGGAAGCTAAGATGACGATTAATTGATATAAAAGCCTTACGTGAAATATATCTATAAACACCACTATTTCTAAAAGAATGGATTTTGATGTACACTTTTCAACCTCATATTGGTTGAATGTTAAACGTCTTCAAATTCAATGTTCAGTTTCTGGACTTCGTACATTTAAATGACCCCGATGGATTGTAAAACCCCTCTCTGCACGTCACGTTTTGCAAGTTTGACACTGGGTAGGACCGTGACCAATGAAAATATTTCGTGGAAGCGTATATGCCCACAGCTAGAAATAAACAAAAATAATTTAAAGTTTACTTGTTTAGGACGATACTCTCTGTGGTATGAACGAATAAGCAAACCATGCACCAATAATGAATTAAATTGTTCATTCAACTTTTAGAGTGTTCATTTCTTTCAGACAAGAACATTGAAAAGAACATAATACACATTAAAGCAGTACCTATCAGTCATTCAGTCTCAAAGTCGAGAAGGCAAGGCAAAATCATTAGAAGTCTCATAGGAACAGCTGCGAACCATGGAATGAATAACATTCCGAAGTCGAGACCAGATGCCCGAGGAGAGCATGCAACACAAGTCGTAACAGCTCCATGGAAAATTCTCAAATTCGATGATTGTCTCGATGTACATATTAACGAACATATCAGGTAAGTATTTCTTGTTTGCTGATGATTGCAGGCATTTAATTAAAATCCAGAATGTCGCTGATCATTCTGGAAGGGGGGGGGGGGGGTGTGATATGCTTTTATTATAGCATCGTAGCGACCGAGGAATTCTACCAATGATGCTTTCATCCATTGTGCAATGTAACCCTGACCAAGTAGCTTACTTGAAAGCCTTCTAGCTCTGACGATGAAATCTTCATATTTGGAACATGCCCTGGCGTACCGTATCAGCTGAGAAACAAAAACGCAATCAGCAGGAGAAGACGGAAGTGATTATATTCAAATATTTCTCGTCAACCAAATATATTCTTACCTATATCAAAGTATTGTTTCAATTGCTCATTAATATTTTGAATATAATATTAATATCAACTTACATGTTCTGTATCCATACATCCAATACTAAAATAAGATGGAGCCAAAACATTTACCGCATATGAATTTAGACAGATTTAATACAAATAAAGAGAGAGATAAACAACAATGGTATTTAAGTACAGTTATTCATAAAATTCAGGCAGGGGACGATTCATGAGGAAAAAACCAATGAGTTTTACTCCCAATATGGGAGTGAGACTATGTGCCCAGGAAGAGTCCGCTTCTCCTTCTTGCATGCAACACCCGTTACTTCAATTCGGTAGAATTGTCATATCCGGTTACTTTCCAATTCGAAAGATACAAGTATATTCGGTGGTTGGATGGTTCAAATGGTCTAAGACAGAATATCGTCCACCATTCATCCACAAGGGAGACATCTACCTGATTGTTTATGGTAATATTCATGATCCTCTAGTCTACATATTAGTCTCTCAGAATATGCTTTATGCCAATTGTCTTATATACAGCATACCCATGGAATGAAAAAAAAAATATCATATCATTTTTTAAAGATCAGTTGTACAAATGAAAGAATAAACCGTTAAAATCATCATTACATATTTATATTTTTCTTTCAAATACTCATACATCAATTTTATATTGTTATTTTTGGAACCAAGAGAAGAAGATCAAAAGTGATGATTCAACTCATTGTTTTGACCGATCTTTGATAAGGTTGTATGCTAGCAAAACGATATGAACCAAAGAAAACATGATTGTTTGAAATATTTTGAGTATTTGAATCAACTTTATTGAGGTAGGAAATATGACAATTTTACAGATTACGTACCTTGCCTTCAATTTCTCAAATCATATCAAATTCAACAAAAAAGGGCCAGAATGATTAGAGTTATGTCCTTCGAATAAATGCTAAAACCCTATTAACTTTGGTATTCACCTCAATTTAACTTCTAGTCAGTATATATATATATATTTTTGATTTGAAATAGTATTGAGCGAACACTACATGTATTTTATTAAAAAGATAATTTCAAAGATATACAATTTAAATATAACACTTTCCCCGTAGTACAAATCTCCGTATGAATAATACGGAAGGGTCCAACTATTTACCTTTTTGATGAAAATTTCAGCTCAATATTTACGCCCTAGACACTTGTTTCAGATAGTAAATCCTCCTCAGAGTGATACTTCAATTACAATTAAACAATTACATTGTTTGGATTTGAGGACCGCTGACGAGGGTTGAGACCAGAAACGTGCATGTCTGGTCCATGCTGCCAATTTATCTGTTCTTAAATGATGCTATTCAATTTGAAGACGTTTACATTTATACCACTTGGTGAGTGTCACTGCTGGTGGACCAGGAGTCCCCGAGGGCACATGTAGCCAAGTTCGATCAATTTCGGTTGATCGTTTCTTCAACGCATTCTAAAATTTCTGTTATCAAAATTTCTTGAAATTTCTAAAACGTGGGTCCTGTAGCATCATGTCCCACCCATCCTGCTACGTCTTTCGGTACGCTTTTTTCGACAGGGTAACTTTCATACTTTTTTGGCATGTTACATTGTTTGGATTTGAGGATCACTGACGAGGGTTGAGTACCCGAAACGTGCATGTCTGGTCCATGCTGCCAATTTATATGTTCTTAAATGATGCTATTCAATTTGAAGACGTTTACATTCTAGCCAAAATGATTTTCAGCTACAGCCAAAATGATTTTTGTAGCGCCCTCTGGTTTTATTGTTTCAATTTCATTTTATGCATTCATTTTGCAATGAGTCCGCAGCTCCAAATTTAATGTAGGGTCAATTCAGTAGCATAGTTAAATGAAATCTATGACCAAATGAGTGAAAGAAGATCATAACGACAATCTCAACAGCACTCAAAATAGATAACCGTATTGAGCATCGACAGACCCCTAGAAAGCTAGAGGTGGGATCATGGTGCCCGGAAGGAGTGAGCATCCCCTTTTGGATAGTCGCACTCGCCGTCGGTGTTCACGTACGAAAATGAAAACAATATATAAAATACATGCACTGTCTGAGGTTGCGTCTATGTAGAAAGTGCTATGGCGACAATTTCAGGGAAATATATTCAAAACACTTACTGTCAAACCCCTCGCGGGGAACTTTTTTACGAGCTCCACACGGCAAAGGGCATAAGTGTGACACAAAAGAGTTAAAGAAGATCCTGACAACAATCTCAACAGCACTCACAATAGAGCACCGTATTGAGCATCGACGGACCCCTAGAAAGCTAGAGGTGGGATCAAGTGCCCGGGAGGAGTAAGCATCCCCTGTTGGCATTGGGGGATGGTGCTAAGATGCTTACCTTTTTAATTTTGATGATATTTTTGGATTAGATAAACATTTTCCGAAATAGCAAATAATATATGTAATTTCAAATTGATTAAAGGGTCATAACGAAGTCTCTCTCAGGCCACAGAGCAAAAAAAGTTATTATTACATCTAAAACACCCAGTTACGAGAAACATGTTCACTGCTCCACACTGCAAAAAGGACTACTTTTCATGAAGATGCCCTTCAATTCTCTTTCTCGTTCCTCATTCATTATCCATCAGAGAAAAAAGAATCTGAGCCAAGCACCGATTCACTTCCTTTGAATTGCATGATTCAGGCTGAAAACAGAAATACGTTTCCAATACGATTACTTTAATGCACAAATCTTAATTCTAAAAATATAACAAAAGGGCGCTACTGAAAATAATTTTGCCTTTGTAGTTAAATCACATTGAATGGAAGCATCACTGATGAGGATTAAATATCCGAAACACATGTCTAGTGCATAATAAAATGGTTAGAAATTTTCTTTGGGATGGTATAGAATTAGAACACTTCCTTATTATTTGTATTAAGGTATTTTTTTCGGAATTAGAATGACTTGTCTTGTATTCTTTGTAAAGACCAGAAATATCCATTTTTATAAAAAAAATATTTATAACATCTTCACCTTTGTTTTGGGGATTTTTATTTTGATAATTCGAAAAGTAACTTAAGAGTCGCATTTCGAGAAATGTTTTACAATGTCTTGATTATCACGTACATTATGCACGGACGTTGATAATATCAACCGCATGTTGCTTCACAGAGCTCCAGGATACAGTGCACTTATGATTTTTTTTTTTCATTACAAAGAGTTATCTTTCTTTGACTACATATACATTTTGTTATATTCCCTCCGCATTCGCGAAAGCACGGGGATATTAATATTTCGTCTCTCAATCGGTCTGTCAGTCACCAAAACTTTAATCTTGAGCATAACTTATGACTGTTATGTGGTATGATTTTCACATGTTTATTCCTTGTCACCAGAAGTTTCCGTTGAAACCAAAATATTTCACTTTTGGACTTTTGTGACCTTGACCTTGGAATTTGACCTACCTTTAGAAAACATAACTTTTGAATGGTGAGTGATAGGGCTTTCATATTTTATATGTGTATTCCTTGTGACGAGACCTTTCCGTTGAAACCAAAATATGTCAATAACCAGACCTTGACCTTGGAAAGAAATGATAAGATAAGATAATTGTTAATGGCACTTTTTCATTAACAAACAAAATATTTATTTGTTTTGTTAATGAAAAAGTGCCATTAACAATTATCCTTCAATAAGTGTTCTTGTATACTATTGTTCATCTCTATAAAGTGAGTTGGAGTTTTAGTGAATGAAACATTGACTTGCACAACAAAATGGTCAAAGAAATGTATGGCTAGACTATATGTTGATAAAGTACATAATTGCCATCGACCAACAGGAGCTTAATTCGTGTAATGCATAAAAATGAACTAATTTTTGAAATACACTGCAACTATGGGACAATGTTTAATGATCTTCAAATTCGATAGCATCACTTAAGAGTAGATAAATTTACAGCACGGACCAGACACGCACGCCTCGGGCACCATACCCCTGCCAGCGACCCCCAATCCAAACAATGCAATACGGCCAAAGAGTGTGAAAATTGGTATGTCCAAAAATGTACTCAAGATACATCGTAATAAACATGATATATATGTCATCAATTTGTTGAAAATTCATAATAATTTCAATAGAGCCAGATACCAGACTAGTCAATTAATAAATAGACGTAGAGGTCGCAATACGACACTTTTGTCTTCCAAAGGACATGCGCAATGAAACTGGAAATAACCCTTTCTAATTTTAGAATAATATATCTTATAATAGTACAAGGAGCGGTTATGAATGAAATACCTTTAGAACGTGAATCGTTCTGGAATGTGAACTTTAAGCACAAATAGAGTATACTGTTTTATAACCTTGATCAAAGATTTATCATCTCCGCTCGAACGAGAAAATGATAGTCAAGAAAATTTGTGATTTGTAAAGGGGAAAATTTGATTAGGTTTAAATGTTTGGAAACATTCATCCTGTTATTGTTCTTTTGAAACCCTCTCGAGATCATTATCCGTCTTTTATTTATACAGTAGATATGAACAACTAAGTACAAAAAGTTTTAGAATTGTAACTTTAAAATGTAAAGGTCATAACATAGACATAACATAGAAACTGGTCTAAAATTAGGTCTTATACAGGTATAGTTCTGTATCTAGTTCAAATATTGAGATATTGTAAGAATTGATAATACGCCAGGGTTTTCTTTTGTGTCACATGTCAGACCCAGATACGTTTTGAAAATGAACGTCAATATGGATCGGAGCATTTGTGCTTGCGTAAATAGGTGATGTGCATAATCATGTTAAAAAGTGAAAGAATCGATAAGTACTATAACAATGCTTAACTCTAAGAAAGAATAAAAAGTTATTGAATTAAATTGAGAATAAAAATTTGAATTCAAAAACAAAACTCTCCTCTTAATTTTTTCTTTGACGCCTGTAAATAAGACATGGTAAAATACAAAGTAGAGGAGATCATATGAATATGCAAAGTTCATTTCATGAATAAATCATTTTGCCTAAAGTATCACTTAAAAGGACCCATTATCCGAGCATTCATGTCTGATGAACCGCATTTTTCGAATTCTTTTCCCGGAATGCTGCTCGGAGGTTAATTATGTAACAGAGTTTTTCACTTCCTTTTCTATTATCCACACATAGCCCTGAGATTGTGCATTCTTCGGTTACTGAAAAAGTGGGAAGGTTGTGAGCACGTATTTTGGACAACCACACAATCGTAGAAGATGACTGTCTTAAGTCGGCATTGTTTGACCATTGGTCTTATTGGTTTGTGTGTAGTCGTATGTGATACGCGTTTTGTTGCAGTGGTTGGTGTTACTTGTCCCTTATGTGTCTCTTTCTGTACGTGTCTTGCTCTGTGTTTTTGAATTGGGTATTATTTTTGAGTTTTGCTGTGGGTGCAATGACAAATATGGATTTTATGACCATATCCCTATATACAACACAAAGAAGTGTTGTTAGAGACCCCCCCCCCCTTTTTTTTTTAATGCCAGCTCCTTTTACATCTCTTGTGTTGTGGGTCTACTCTGCATTTTCGTTTTGCATGTTTTTTCTTGTGCAACCGAGTCTTGATTCAACATGGAAATAACTTCTTCTTAATTTGGAAAACTTGAATGAGAAAATGTGTATATGAGCAAAAATCAAAAACGAATCTTTTAGGATGTGGTGTTTTAAAACATAATTATATGAACCCAAATAAGGACATTTCTAATTTCCAATTGCTTTGTCTACCTGAATGACTTTTTCTTTTTGGTTTGGAAAATATCGGTATAAACGTTAAACGTCTTCAAATTCAATAAACAAATATTCTTTGACCCTTTATATTAAAAAAAAAAGATATTTCATACGTCTTCAAAATAAAAAAAACCATATATTCTTTGACCTTTCATATTTAAAAAAAAAAGATTTTTCAAACGAGTCTGGAATAAACAAACATTATTCAAATCTATAGACTGGACTTTCATAACCTTTTAATATACGAAAACTACATGTACATATAGGTCACTTAAAGATATGTCTAGACTACTTATCGGTGAAGGACACGGACATTCATGTGTAGTGTGAGATTAACTTGCATAGTAATCGATATCACCTCACCTCATTCTATTTAAAGAATACAAAACGAGCAGTACTATTTTATTCTTTTGCATTTTGTATAAGTCAACATTGAGTATTTATGACTTTCATCCGATTCTCACAAGGCAACAACCACGAGAATCAAAATGCCATACCAAAAGGCAACTAGGGGCATTGTTCATTTACAAAATGGACAAAGAGTTTAATATTCAATGCAATAAATACTATTCATATATCAACAATATCAAACGTCTTCAAAATTCAAAATATAATCATTTAAGAAAAAATAAAGCAGCATGCGCCAGACACGAAGTGACGAATTGAATTAGCGGGTGTTGCCTGCAAGCAGGAGAGGCTCACTCTTCTTCGGCACCTGACCTCACTCCTTAGGGAGTTCACTTCTCTTCATATTGTAGATTTCTGTTCCTTCGCCTTGGCTCTTGTTTTATCCTTGTTTTGTATGCCCTTGGTAAGATGATTTTTTTAAACGATCTTATACTTCTTGATAGGGACATTGTTTTTTCATATTTGTCATGCACGTTTCGGATGCCTAGCCCTCGTCATTGTGAAATGTATTATGTCCACAAATTAACAGAAAATCGTAGCAGGATAAGTGGATATGATGCTACAGGAACAACGTTTGATAAACTTCATCAAATTTTTATACCTTTCGAATGCTTTGAAAAAACAAGATCAACCGAAGGTGATCGAACTTGGCTACAAGTGCCCTTGGGGACTCCTGGTTCACCAGCAGTGCCACTCACCAAGTGGTACAAATGTTAAACGTGTTCAAATCCAATAGCATCAGAAAAAAAGAAGTAAGAAAAGATAAATTTGCAGCAAAGACCAGAGATTCACGTTTCGTGTACTTAAATCTCGTCAATGATCCTTAATCAAAACAAAGCAATGTGACCAAAGAGTGTGAAATTTATTATGTCCAAAAATGTGTCGAAAGACGTAGCATTTCAGGCACCAGACTTGTCAATAGATAAAATAAATATACCACATGCTGAGTTTCACAGGACATGTGCACTTAAATTAGGTAAAAACCTTTAAGTTAGTTATTTTTAGAATAATTTAAAGGACAAGGAGTGGCTTTAAAAGAAATACCTTTATTTCGTTAATTGTTTTGGGAGGTGCACGTTTAACACAAAAAGAGTGCACTGCTCTATAACCTTGGTCTTCATCTTATATTGGAGGTACAACTCCGATGTTTTACATATGTATTAGTATTTACTAGATTGTTATCAATTTGGATTTATAAAATTCAAATAATGAAGATATGAAATTTAGTTCTTAATAACTGTTAAAACAGCAGTACACGTATATTTCATGACGTGTGTCAGTGGTCATCCAAAGAATTCGAAAAGTTAAGGACTCCGAGGCATAATTTACCTATCATGTGTTAGTCATTATTTGTACTTAAGAATGTAGATAAATAAAATGAATTTTAAAAAAATGAAATAAGAATAACATCATAATTCGAGGAAACGAGTTAGAAAAAGAGAGCAATAAACAAATAATTTGTTTTCTGCTTTGTTTCTTTTTAATAAGAATGCCTAAATCAAATATTACTCGTTCCAACGATATAAAAGAAAAACAAAGAGAATGTAGCCTGCTTTCTTTTTTTCGAATGCAAAAAAAACAAAAATAACTCGTTCCCATGATATGATAATTTGAGGGAACATCATGTCACCTCTACTATATGATATCACTGTACCTTATTGAGATAAATGTCAATACACATACCTGTGTATTTTTAATTTTTTTATTAAAAAAAGTTTTATTCTTTTCCATATACAAATAAAAACAGCTTCTCAGTCACAATTTACATTATCAAAGTACATAAAGGTCACGAATGGTAACTTTAAAATGTAAAGTTCATAACATACTTTCTAGTCACTAGAGCTTCAGTGGTCTAAAATAGGTCTTTACAAAGTGAGCATGTACATATTATCTAGTTCAGATTTAAAGATACGGCAAACAGGTTTATTATGTTGCACGCCCGAATGAGATATGACGTCAGTATTGATCGGATCATATATGCTGGTCTACAAAGGTGTTTTGATTGTAAACAGTGATATAGATACTTCAAAAATGTAATAATTTAATATGATAAACTACAACAATTAATTGGGTCATCTTATCCAAAGTTATCAAAGTTAACAATTCAGATTCAGATTCTTAACTCAAAAAGCATTCAGAAGTAATGCATAAGATGAATGACAGAATTTAACGTAACTAAATTTTTTTTTAATATTTCTTTTCGAAATTTGGCTTAACAACTGAATTTAGAACCTGTCAAATACACCGACTTTGATACATTCATCTTGGTCACGGCTAGAATGAAGGCTAGATATTCTCTAGATTGAGTAACGAATGTTGCTAGCATAAGGCGAATGCACGACTTGCTCAAGTCCTAATATATATCAAATTATTTTGAAATTAAAAACATTTAACAGCAATTCTCTGTAAGAACCAAAGAATTTCAAAACATTTTGGTACGGCATGTCATGGATTTTTGAGATTTTTGGTATGGATGTTCAATATGAAGTACTAGTATGTAAATCAACCCCAGTTTTTTCAAAAAGGTTGTCGTTGCCATGGTAACCGTGTCTGAAGTTTCAAAAATCGGGAAAATCTATAGGACAAGGCATATGTGTAGGCTTCGTTACCATGGAAACAGGTACATTTTAAATCTAAAATTGCTTTGATTATTTTCTTTTAATCCTTATTATCACGTATATTTGTAAAGTTTTTTACATTCATCTCGGATGCCTTATGTATACAAGATGAAAAATTGGGCCGAAACAATGTTTCAAAAGGCTTTGTTTTGGGCACTCAAAGACCTTTTTTTGCATGTTTTTACTGTTTTACAAGGTTGAAAATTTCATAAAAGCACCAATTTTTGAAGTCCAAATTGTATTTATCCAATTAGTATCATCTTTGAACTCTACATAAATATTAAAAATTAATTGGACTAATTTGTCCATCTATATGCAAAGCAGCATCAAATTTAGTTGCTATGGCAACAATAGGCTGAATGGTTTCAATACGATGAATTTAAACACAACCTCTATTAAACAATCTACGCATGATATTGGAACAGAAGTTTATGTATACATCTATCAAAGGCGTTTTGATATAAAAATGACCTTGAAAATAGTTCAAGGTCACCCACTGAATTTTCAAGGTAATTCAACTTTAAGTGACCAGATTTGACGAAAAATCCTGATTTTGCATAAAATGAAGGTGTCAATTTTTTAGAAACCTTGAAATATTGAACTTAACAGTTATTTGCCATAAACTGATAAATGTATCACTTATTTCTTAGAACTATTGATTACGTTTCTTCACATCTTCGAATATCTAAATTCTTGGTGAGTATGTTGATAGAAAAGGGACGAAATCTGTATTTTTCTCGTTTTTTTGACGGAAAAATATTTTCCTATTTAATGGCTACAATTCAATAAATTCTAAGATTTGTCTTTCTTATATTCATGTGCTTTCATAATATATATGACCTATGAAAATATTCAAATAAAAAAATCACTAAAATCAGTAACAAAAAAATTAAGAAATCAATATTTATGCAAAATTTGAGTCTCAAAGTATAAATGACCTTGAACATCAAGCCAATGACCTTGAACATTTTAATTGTTCTTATGTGAAAGATACAAGTCATATCTATATATGCATACATTTTGACAATCTTATGTAACTCTAAAGAGGAATAAAATCAATTTCAAAGATAATATGAAACAAGCAAAAAGGTCTAACGTTGCCATGGCAACGGTCTTTGACGACAGAATTAAGGTAAAACTCTTAAATACCCACTCCAATTTTTCGTTCATTTTATTTGTCAATAAACATACATTTCCATTGATGAAAATCACTAGTCTCCTATTGGTGCCTCTTGTTATATTTAAGATTGAAAATGGTCAAAACACACTAAATTGGCCCTTATTTTCACCTCTATTATTCGCTTCATTTTGACTTAGTTTGGCTTAATACAATAAGCTTCCTGTAATAAATATCACACAACTAAGCGTACTAAGTAAGAATGGAAGTAAGGAAGAATAGATTATATAAAGATGAACAAGCTGTTACAGTGGTATCCATGGCAACGAAGTCTCCGGAGCTGGCTTGTTTCATGGTCTTATAAATAGAATGACCTCGTTACCATGGCAACCAGAGGTCAAATTGGATGAAAAGTGTTATTTTCATGGTCAGTACTCAATATATACCCATTATACCGAAAACCATCAAAATCCATGACATGCCGTGCCGAACGATTTTGGTCCTTACAGAGAATGGCTATTAAGTCACTGTGTATAAATGGAGTGAAATTTCTTCACTAGCAAGTAAAAAGTTGTTTCCTCTGTTTTGTTATATCAGTGCTCACTGCTTATAGTTTTAAAGGAGCATTTCTTTTCTACTTGAAAAATTTAATTGATAACTGTTATTCTCCTCATATAACTTTAATTGATCTAAGAACTTGAGCAAGTCTAGGAAAAGATATTGCTATGCTCATGTTATTTGAAGAATTATCAGTTTTTACTAATTTTGTTTCGAATATACATTTACAGTGCCATCAGTAAAAAAAAAAAAGAAGGATTATGCAATATATATGTATACATTCATATAATCATGTACGTTACATTACGAAGAGAACTTCACGAAACATCTACATTATGCTGAATCACCCATTCAACCAATTTAATAAAATAGGTCGTAATTTAAATAACAGTGCACCGTTTTATTGTATTTTAAAAACTGCCCCACCCAGTGCATAGTCTGAAGCTAGATAGTTCTTGTGTAAACCTTCCAGACGGTCTTGTTCTTTGTTAAACATTAAATGTACAGGCTGGTTATTCCAATATGTCAAGATAATGACACAGACAATATGAAAATGTGATTGGTCAGCTTTTTATAGATTGGTATATATATACAAAAAGTGTTGCTTGAAATAATGTTGCTTGTCTTGGTCAATACGATTTTGAAGAAGGGAAGAAGATTTTATAGGCAAACCTCTGTGCCCAGCATGTGTGATTGATACAGCTCTATGAACAGATAAGACATAAATGCATTTGGAAAAAACAGAGTAGGTTAGGTGCACCGACTGTCAAAAAATGCAAAAAATCTAAATTTCATCATTACAAAGCCAACATGAAGAAGTCCTATGCTGAGTAATAATGTATCAATAATATATGATATAAATTATGGTAAATGACATTTTCATTACATAATTTTCCCTTCTTAGAAATGTAATTAAAATTTCGGAGATACATGATCATTTTGCGCTGCTTTGATAATGAAATTGATTTAGAACAATAAAAAGACCGCAGAAAGGTCCTACCGCGGCCATCTTTCGATATGTATGTCACTTAGAGTACATTCTGCAAATTGTCGATCGATTTTAAGTAATTTTTTCTTATTCGTAATTGAACATATTGTGATTTAAGCCATTTTTATATGCTGAAGTCTAAATCCATTGTTTACTCTACCCCTGATGTTCAAATAATATCTAGGTCAGTATTTAAATAACAATTTAGAATAATCATACATGATACATATTTAACACCGAGATACGGACATAATAAGTTAAAGAAAGGGGAATGTAAACTGTGTACGAGAACTATTATATTACGTTATGATGTGCAAATCGACTATGGATTACGGCGTCATGTGCACATTGCTCTATAGATATGTAGGTTAGTATGTCAGTCCGACATGATATGACACAGTGACCGAGATACAAGATTTGAACATTATTATGCTGCCCGAAAAATAAAGAGAGAGAGAGCATATACTGATATAGCCGCCGTGGTGTATGTCCGTCTGTATGTCTGTCCTTTCAAGCTCATAGATCCTAAACCCTAACATTAGAATTTCATAATATTTTACATAAGTGTCACGAGGTTAGATTGCTTGGAGCTAGCTTTTTTGCAATAGAAAATAGAAAATTTATTTAAGCTAAGTTAAGATATGTTATTTATACAAATAGTCAGAAAATGAGAGTTATGATGAGAAAAATGGATACAATTTTATATATGTTACGGCCTTTGAGATTCCTCTTATCGTGTTGATCAGAAATTGTGTGCCAAGGTCGGTGAGATTACACATAACTTCAGGTGATTGTATTTGCAATTTACATAATCATGCTACTTATGAGAATTTCCTCATATATCTCACTTTCGCTCTGGATGACCACCTTTATGATAATCTGATGCAAAATCACGCGAAATATCCTGCATTCGTGACTCAGATGAATCTTTGTATATTGTCGTCGTTTTCGTGCTTAAAAATCGACGGCGGTTGCGGTTAGCCAACAGGGGATGCTTACTCCTCCCGGGCACTTGGTCCCATCTCTAGCTTGTTAGGGGTCTGTCGATGCTAATTTTGTGCACTATTGTGAGTGCTAATGAGATTATCGTCAGGATCTTCTTTCAGTTATTTGTGTCACACTTATGACCATTGTTGAGCTCGTGAAAAAGTTACCCGCAAGGGGTTTGACAGTAAGTGTTTTGAATATATGTCCCTGACATTGTCGCCATAGCACTTTCTATACAGATATAACGTCAGACAGTGCATGAAATTTATATATTGTTTTCAATTTCGTGCTTAAAAATCGACGCGGGTGCGGCTAGCCAACAGGGGATGCTTACTCCTCCCGGGCACCTAGTCCCACCTATAGCTTGCTAGGGATCCGTCGATGCTGATTTTGTACTCTATTGTGAGTGCTGTTGAGATTAGCGTCAGACTCTTCTTTAACTCAGAAAACGATTTAAAAAGTAAGTTCAGGACAGTCTATATATAGGGTTTATAAAGGTCAAATTGCCTAAATTTCTTGTGATTCCGGATGGGATTGAAACACATAGTGTTGTGATTCCTTACATAGTTTTTTTTGGACAGGGGTATTTTTTCATTTTTTAAATCAAACTTTACAAAACTGAGCCATTGCAGTAGGGCAATATCTAATATATCAATCAATATCGTCCAGGTATATGAAAAGTTCATAGTTTTTCCAAAACAGTTTGTCGACGACGGAAAAAGTGTTTGCAAAACTATAGACTTTTCAAATATATAAACGATATGGACTTACTTATTACGCATTGCCCTACTACAATGTCTCATCAATTTTGTACAGTATCACTTAAATGAGGCTAAAGCATCATAATTCTCTGTAAGGAATCAAAACACCATACGTTTCTTACACACGCGGTGTGTGAAGTGGAAGTCATTTCACGTAAAAAGAGAATAAGTGTCTCAATTTGAGTTTTGTTACGGTATGCAACACACAACAAGTGAATTTATCGTACATGTAATGCGCTGTAGCGCATTCCATGCGATAACGCACATTTCATGCAATAAATGCACTTGCTGTGTGTTGCATACCCGTAGCAAAATACATGTTATGACATTTAGTCTGGTTCATGCTGCAAATTCATCTGCTCTTAATGATGCTATTCAATTTAAAGACGTTTACCATGTTTAACATTCTATATTGTCAGTTTCATTCTTGCATTCTGAAATCGGGTTTTTTTTTCAAGGTAAAAAGGTTACGTAAAAATTATGTCACCGAGAGATCAGTTTGCAGGTTCGAACATCCGTAACTGCATGATTCTGTAGAGTTGATGCATTGTGACGTAACGAGCATTTCAGACAGAAATACATCATATTACTTTTACAAATCATATTGGTTGTGCATATATATGTTTATTAACAAAAAGAATTAGACCTCGTAGAAAGTGCTTTTTTCTTTAATTTAACGCTTGAAGTGTGGTGTAAGATACTTTAATATTGCATCGTCAGAATGTCTCAGTTATCGTCTTATATCAGCGTAATCAGTTTAAAACTGTTGATCATGCATTCCTAATCTCTCCATGTCACCAAACGTGTATCCTTAAAATAGTATCGGTTATTCCCAATGTCATAGAAAAGAGACACGCCCTTTACGTAATACGTATAAGTTATATCACGTGTACTCGTCTTGCAAAAATACTCCACTTGACGACAACAAGGAAAATAGAACTGTCCCGCCTCCGCGACCAAGAAGACATCTATTGCACAGGATGTCCAGACTTGAAAAAGGAAATATACAAGTACATAAAGACAATTGCTATTTTTTACAAACTATGTGCTTTGTATAGATTGATTCAATACTTTTCAAAAATGTAATGAAATTTAAGTTCATGTATACACATGTAAATACCATATTGACAAAATAAAATGGAATATGTACAATATAAAATATAACATCTAGACCTAAAAAAGGACAAACCAAAATAAAGCAGTGAAATATTAAGTATGCTATAACCATATCGTTATCCTTTCCTTTGTTTACAAATACATCTATTTCAAATCTGTATCGAATGTTATGTGCTATAATCATATTGTAAGCCTCCAAAACTGTATGGAAATCTTAATCGATTTGAAAGAAGGGATGAAAGAATATTCAAGATTGATTTCGTATCAATATGCACTTGTACATACATAGTTAATTTCGAAGTGTTTATCATGGTATGTAAAGGTATTTGGGGTATTGTTTGTGAAAAGTTAGACTACGTGCAGGAACCTGATTGGTCCTTACAATGACATTACCAACACTTCATCTTGATATCTTGATCAGTCGCCAAATTTGATGTATTTTGAGTCATAAGGCTGCTCCTAGGGGACACTTGTAACGTGTTGATTGGTTAGGAAATACGCGTCTTTATACGTCTTTAGAAACGTACTCGTTTCCAGAATAAAGTTCATATGTTTTACTGAAAATATATGCCACATGAGCAATAAAATTCTGATATAGTTCTTGTTTTAAAGATGAACAATGTATGTCAATGTTTATGAAACAATTATGCCCAACTTGACCTAGGCCACTTTGTAAACATCAAAGTTGTCAATAAAAACTGCTTGATCATTAAGTTCAAAGTCGCAAGGTCGAATTATTTTTAAACATTTAAAATTCCCTTCTAGATCACGAGGATTTAAAAGAGTACATAGAGTGCATAAGTTAGTCCATTGAGGTCTTAAAATGCTGAATCATTAATTCGTTTTATAAATGACAGTTATACCACTTAATTTGTTACTCTACATTAGTCTGTAACAGTATATTTATTGAATTAAATGTTGGGTTTTTTTTCTTTTGATGGACAATTTAGATTTAGGCGTTTTTGTAGGTTGTCCCTTGATATCCACTGATTGTATTCGGAATTTATTTCTTGCAATCCTGTAAATATATTTTGATGTGGTCAGTGATATATAGATTGTTTCTACAAACTCTCACAATTGTAAATATTTCAAGCATTGTTTATATATTTTCACAGATCAATAGTTTTCGATACGAATCATTTCTAGCGTTGACCAACCATTCCGATAAGACTGAAGTACTCTTCGGATGTTGTCCAATACTGATACTAGGCCCGGGAGACTGAAGTACTCTTCGGATGTTGTCCGATACTGATGCTAGGCCCTGCAGAACACTAGGCTCATATTTCTCCTCTATTTGATAATCAAATGGCAGATGGCCGTCCTAAGTCGGCACCGGTTGCCCATTAGTGTCGTTGGTTTATGTGTGGTCTTTTGTGTTTAACGTTTCTATGGTGTGAGTTGGTGTTCCTTGTCTCTTTTGCGTCTTTTACTGTTCGTGTCAGCTCTCTGTGTTTTGTATTGGGTGTTTTGAAGTTTTGCTGTGGGTGCTGCAACCTAGTGTTGTTTCAGATCCCCTCTTCAATATATCCTCATGTGCGCTTGGCATAGTTCGCACAAGCTGTAGCAACATGTTGTTTGATACGTACCATTCATACATTTTCATATCCATTCAAATGAACCTTTGGTGTTTCAATTACATCAGGTTCTCTGTATTTTGGTGTATTTGTCACAACGTCACAATCAACATTATTTTAGAGATGATGCATCCAGATAAGAGGCATGATTATTCTATTTTGCTTTAGATCTTGTATGGTGAGTTTGTATAGAAGCGTGAGTTAGTGTTTATGTATTGTCGCTTTCCAGATTGGGTGTATGTAAAGCTATGAGGCTCTTCTTTTCAATTATCTTTCTTGAAATTATATAAGTTAGACACATTATTGAAATGAAGATCTTTAATTTTTTTATATGTGCACACAATAACTTGATGCAAGTATTCTTAATAGCTTTTAAAAAACAATATGAACAAATGAAGAAATGACGTATGCATAGTAGTCAAACAGAAATAATTATTTCAACATGAATTTAAATACAAAGGAAGAAATCTTGTAATTTTTTGCTACTTTGTTCAGTAATTGCGTCAAAGTATTTCCATGAAACATTACAAAAAAACATCATGTATATTTTTGTTGCAACTCACATTGGTATTCATGCCTAAAACGGCTTTTCTGTTCGCAGGAGGTAAAGTATCTTGTACTTTTTGATCGATATAATACATTGTAAGAACATTTTTATCTCACAATTCATATAACATATCATAAGTAACAAACTTCATGTTACTATAATACATGAAAGACCCATTCTTATATTCTCAGTGTTGAGTAAGTGATTGATTTTTACAGTTAATTTTTATGAAACTAAAATCAACTATTCTCATTGATTTTATTTATCTTTTCTTTGTTTCTTTTTTCTGTTTCATTTGTTTCTTTGGCGTTTCATTTCACTTACTCACTGAAAATATTTAAGTGGCATGAATCGCTAACAATATTGCACTCAATTCAGTTTTGTAAAATACCTCATACTTCGAATCATGCCACATTCAATTGCTCATCTATTGAAGTTTACATTTCTAAATCAAAAAAAAAATAAGTCTCGTCAGATCAGCACTGATAATTACATAAGATGGGATTAAATGTCTCCTGTCATATTTACTATAGTATACAAAGTATGACGTATTTAAATTTACATATAATTTGTTTATGGTACAAAAACAATTATCATTTTATGTTCCCCATATAAACGAAATACACATTCGTCTATATCTAGTCATAGATTTGAATATATTTTTTATATGAAAATCCAGTTTATACAGGCTCTAACCTACGTTAAAAAGAATTACAACTAAATGGTGTCCAAGGTTAAAAAAAATCAAATCAATGTAAGAATGAAATCAATAAAAACTGATGTTATAAATATGAAAACTTAATTCAACCAATTTCAATGTACATTTTCATTCCAATCATTCTAATGACAACCGGTATGTTTACTATATTTATGAGTAATGAATAAAAAATCATTATTAAATAAGGTATCAAACATGCAGTGATGCCCTCAAGGAAAACATGTTATTTTACCCTTTCCATAGGGTCTGTGAGTCCTTAACATATCTATAAAAATGTCTAATCAGAAGAAATAGTATTTGTAAAACGTCAATATGAATGTCAAATTTATATTCTGTGTTTTTCTGTCAACAATGCTGCAAACAATAGAACGACAGCAGCAAATTAAAGAATGTATATAAGTTTTATCAATCTTAGTTTATATTTTTTTATTAATATCAGATTCAATATCTTTGATAATATGTCAGAGCATCAAATGCCCATTTCATATCCAATTCACAAATCGATTCAAAATAATTTTCAATGTTTTGCTATCTAAACAGTCGCGACTTTGACCTTATATTCAAAAGAAAATTATCGCATTTTTTTCTATCATATGAGATAGACCCATTTCTCTGATGGTATTAACAGCCTATTCTTTATTTACAAGTTTACCACTTTCTGTAGCTCTGCTAAGACTTGATTTTTTCTATCATATGACTTAGACCCATTTCTCTGAGGGTTTTAACAGCCTGTTCTTTATATACAAGTTTACCACATTTCTGTAGCTCTGCTAAGACTTGATACGATACTTCACTTAATCCATTTCTGTCGTAGTCGTGCTTTATGGTGTCAATGTTTGCATCAGAGAGTCCTAGTTTCCGAGCGAAAAGAAAGCAGCGTGACTTTTCACATAATTGCTTAGAAAGGGAAATAAGACATTCTTTGTCCATCTTCTTCTTATCTGAAAGAAGCAAAAAACTAACTGTTAGCAAATAAACAGGAAATATAATTCATACAAGAAGGCTGACATCTTATCAATTATTTCTGCTCATAAAGAGAACCCTTCTCAATCTCTGCTCAAGAAGTCATTGTCCATATTAGTCTTGTATGTTTCTCTTATGAGATAAAGAAGATTCTGACGACAATCTCAACAGCGCTCACAATGAAGCGCCAAAATGAGCATGGACGAACCCCTAGCAAGCTAAATGTTGAACCAGGTGCCCTGTAGGAGAAAGCATCCCCTGTTTGGACAATTGCTATCAGTAGGGTTTAAACAGAAGGTTTCAAGGATTATGAAGAACTAATTTTCATCAGAATAACTATTACTCTCATATGATCTTTTTACATACTAGGATAAACTCTGATATTTTTTAAAAGGTCAAAACAGAGGTATGTATAGTAAATGTGTCAAAGTGTAAAGTGTGTTATTATCAATATGTGTCCTTGATGATTGGACTTCTTACCAAAGGAGATTGAATGTCCCGTTACATCCTTGTCTACGTCAAACGAATATGATCTCTTGCCAGAGGAATCCGAATTTCCATTGCCATCAACCTCTACATCAAACACATGACCATCTCCAGGGTCTGAGAAGTGGCGTTGAATGTAACTCGTCCTTCTTTCAGAGCTGTAGCTAGATGGCTCGGAGTTGTGGCGTGTTCTTTGTATTGGTATTGACCTATTATTCAGAATAAGAGGAACGGAACTTCCATCCTCAACATCTTTTTCTGAAAGGAAAAAGTTTTTTTCACATGTCGGAACTTTTTTCTAAGTAGGAACACAATTCTTGCGTTTCTTAATTGTTGAACTGAAAGCAAGTATTCACAGTGTTGGTAAATATTCATCCAGTATGCTGGAATGAAGTCTGGCTGCAGAGGAAGGTCACCTCTGTTTTCTTTACCAGAATAGAAAGTAAGGATCACACAAATGATTCATATTGATACTACATTTATCGTTGTGATAATGCAAATAGATCAGACCTTCTCAAAAAGTAAAAGGAGGCTCAATAAGGTTTACTTGTCTGGTCCATGCTGAAAATTCATCTGTTCTTAAATGATGCTACTGAATTTAAGAACGTCTAGCTTTCATATAGTTATTTTAATGATAAATTGTCTACCTGAATTCTTTTGTCTCCTCTTATACCGTTTGTACCAACTTCGAGCCAAAATGAGACCCAGCGTAACAATTATTGTAAGAAGAATGGATATAGCTATGATGGAACCAGGGTGAATCTCGTTATGATCCTTGATTGAAGATGTGCCACTTTTAGCGACAACACTAGATCTATGAAATTATAAAATGATACATTACTTATAAAAATCAAAGTTATTATCGCGTTCTATTATTATTGAAGACCTAATAAGGAGAAACCATCTGGGAGAAAATTTCGCAAACATGATTTTGTTTTAAGATATATTTCAAAATCCTAAAGTAAAAAAATAGAAAAGATGAAAAGTGTACACAAAGTGCCAAAATTATGACTAGACCATAAAAAGAGATATTTTTCACTAAAAAATAAACCTTATATACACAAAAAACGGATAAAGCAAATTGAGAAATACCTTTTTGAGAATATAAAACTAGGATGAACAATATACGCAAATCAATTCAACATCCTAATGATTTTCGGATCTGTTCTAGTGTTTGTTTTTATGTATATTCTTATAAAAGTTTGCTAATGCAAGAAAAGAAAACATTATACATACCCTTTATTTGTCAACACCCCATCACACTCTGTATCGGAGATGGAAGTACACGGTTCGACCTCGTGCTTATTATACAGTGTACAGTTCTTACATCGTTTACACTCAAATGCCCTTCCATTATTGAAAAAGCCACTTCGGCAGGTTACACATTCCGGGCACTGGGTAGGACCATACTTGGTAAATACACTTTGCGGTTTTGATGACACCCATTCCTAATGAAACGACATAAATATAAAATGACAAAGTACATTGAACATTATATAGATCAATAAAATTCATTTCATACCATCTAGCAATGATTTTGAATGTAATTCAAAATACTATAGAATCTGTTTGTTTGAAGACAGTACTTGTACTTTTTATCACATGATACTTTTACTAAACTTCAAGTAGCTAATGGAAATATATCCCTTCTTACCTCTATGTTCATCTGCTCCTCTCCGGGATTGCATTTTTCACATGGTAGACATCCCCCATATTGTTTATGAAAGTACTCATGGTTATCAGTATGGCATAGTATTGTTTTAGTCGACACTTCCATAGTTAAAGCTGCATAAATTGATACCAACAGCATCATAGTGTTCACTGCGCGGTTCATGGCTGAAAAAAATATTCAATAAGTACTGCAAATGACATAGTTCTCTAGGCTGGAAGTGTCCAATCTAAAAATGCAAAATGTCCTATTGAATTTAAAGACGTTTCTCACCACTTGATGAGGGTCACTAGATTAATTTTGGTTGATCGTATCTTCAACGAATTCGAAAATGTCAATTGTAAAATTGCTTGTAATTTCTTAGGACGTGGGACCTGTAGCATCATATCCCACCAGTCCTGTCACATCTTTCGGTACATGTTTGCTTATAGTAATTTTCACACTTTTATGCCATATTACATGTTTAGATTTAGGATCACTGACGAGGATCTAGTACCCGAAACGTGTAAGTCTGGTCCATGTTGCAAATTTTTATCTGTTCTTAAATAATGCAATTGAATTTGAAGACGTTTATCATGTAATGAAATATATAAGCAGAGGGTAACATGATTTGTTTGCATCCTTCTTGTCATAAACAGCTTTAAGACCCATCAATCATAGACGGCTAATAAAGTAATTAATTCTGGTATTCTATGTTGGCAAAATATTTTGTCGTGCGTTTGAGAATTACCAATATAGAACTTGAGATTATATTATTGAATATAAAAAAACATGTTAGAAAATAATATTCGAAGTTATTATCATAAAAGCGTTGACTTTCATATATTCCACATCATGAATTGCATACATACGACAAGATAGTAGGAGTAAAAAGACTTTGCCTTTCCAGACAGCATGTAGGGGTTTTCTCCAATAGACCTCCTGCCAAAATTCATAATGGCAAACAAAATGACGAAAAATGTCCGAGGTAGGCACTTTTTGTGTACCTTTTCATTGTTACATCACAATGGAATTGTGACTTTTAACAGTGACCTAAAAATGTATAACGACACCAACAACTGTTGACTCTGACATTTTGTGCTTACGTACAAGATCGGATAATATGGTGTATTGTTATTATATCTACTCTAACTTACCTCTCCTTCATCACCTTCTTATTGGTGTTGAGTACAAAGGTTCTTGCAGCCAACACAACTTGCTGTACAACTCGTGGTCTTCGTGACTGTGAAAAGCAAAACGTGTTTATTAACCTTCCCTATTTGAAAATTTGTGTTTATTTTGACAAATCAGAATAGTATTGACGGATAAAAGTTAAACTCAATACCAAACTCTGAATATGTTTTACTTTTTGACAAATTTACATCGAACCTCAAAAAGCGATTGAGTCGCGATTAATGTGCTGAATATTATCGAAAAAGTCAATTTAATTCAACTTTCATATATTATACAATTTTTACTTTTTTGTCATCCATTTAAGACATTCCAATATTTTAAAGAATTAAATATACTGGAAATTAACATCGAAGAAATAATCAAAATGATTATATTCATGCATTGTTATCATCCATCTATATATCCTTTTTTTAAATGAATTCTAATTCTCGGGTTGGAAATGCATACTATGAACTTCAAGGTAGGATAAGTATTTAGGACAAAAAAAAACCACGTGACTCAGCCGTCCAATACATTTGCAGGCTTTTATCAACAACTAAAGGTTAGATTTGCAAGTTTGCTAGACATACGTGTGGATATTGATTTCTGTGGTTGTTTGTGCAAACTTTCACGTGCATGGAATTAACGTAACAAAGTGAATATTGTGTAGTATCATTTGTTTCTCGTTTGATTTTTGAATTCGAAAGGAAGTGTACCGTATCTTAACAAACGTTACATTTACCTTATTGCGAAATATTGTGGTTTTATACTCTGGAGATTACGTCGTCGGCCACTTGGACCATTGCCAATAAACGGTTTGATTTGCTTGCATACTTTATTTGAGGTTACGCATTTTGTGTATCAGACATTTATATCTTACTGTAAGATTATTTGAATAAATCTGTATCAATGAAGACACATATCACTTAGTTTTTTGAGTGAAAATGTATTTGAATGAATTAGCCATTTTCCTAAAGATTACATTGATTATATTGAGGATCTTTACGTTAAGTACCCGTAACATGCATGTCTGGTCCATACTGCAAATTTATCTGATCTTAAATGATGCTATTGAATATGAAGATGTTAAACATTTAAATGTAAACCCGTAATGGTTAATTAATATGTACATCAACAGCTACCAGTCGCATATACATCACAAAAATATAACAGATCAATTTCACGATGCAAATTGTGCAACATATAAAAAAAAATAATTGAACTATCATGATTATCCATATTTGTTATTTCATTCGAAATGTGTTGATTTAAATTTTATCGAATGCGTTTGAAAAAGAAAATTATTAAAGCAAAGCTATGGAGATCGCTTTAGTAAATTTAGTTTAAACTTATTTTATTTCAATAAGTTGAAAAGGGCTTTTGTAAATGTAAACCAGGTTCCTTTATCCCATATTGTTATGCACTTTACAAAATGTATTCAACTACTCATTTATCTCTGTTATCGATAAAGACGGAAACGGACAAAATCAACTTACCTGATGTCTCTCAAGTTGTAATATGAGGACTGATGAATGCATAGTTCATTTAAGTAGGGGAACCCCCTAATCTATTTTAAGAATAGATCACACGTTGTACTTTACAGTCAATCAGAGATCCCTAGAATCTCCTCTAATTGTTAGCAAATCACGCGCTAACTCACTTTTCTACTTGTTTACCGACTCAGTTAACGGTTATCTTGATATCCGACATTTTAGTGGTATTGCCCCCACCCCCTCTAATAATATCTTCTTTAGATTCATTTTGCATCGTCATTCATTGTTTTAATTGAATCCTACTTTTGCGCGATTTTGATTTGATGTAAGGGGGGGGGGGAGTTAATCGATTTAATACATCTTTCAAAGATACATTAAATTAGTAATACTGTTTGTTGAATATATTCAACGGATTTCGGAAATTTTTATGACTGTTTCTTATAACCAATGTTTCCAAACAGGCAAATATACAGCAATGATATATCTGGTACTCAAATTTGAAAGATGCCCAGATGGCTTTTCTTTTAAAGTTCTGTAGGAAATCTTCTTTTTAATCTGCTTCTCATCTTTACACTTACAGGGTAGAGCATGAATAACAGTTCCTATAGATTAAAGTTATATATATTTTGTCTTTCTATTACTTTCTACCGCTTATACAGAAGAAAATTTATTTTCTGGTGGCATAAAAATCTTTATATTTCAACACCGTGTCTTCTTTTAACGACGATGTGCGCACGTAATCCGGATATCCAAATCATCTGCTACTGGCATGGCAGATGGCCGTACTAAATCGGCATCGATTGTCCATTGGTGTTGTTGATTTATGTGTAGTCTTTTGTGTTTGATGTTTATATGATATGATTTGGTGTTCCTTGTCCCTTATGCGTCTCTTTCTGTGCGTGTCTGTTTTGTGTTTTACATGGGCTGTTTTGATGTTTTGCTGCTGGTACTGCAACCGATTGTTGTTTTAGATCTCCTTCTTTCTTATAAGTTTTTTTTTTAATTTGTGTTTAATTTTATTGCGCATCTGAAACAAATTAAGGAGCATCTTATACTTGACGAGAATGTTATCTTCAACATTATATTCATTTAAGGGCATCATGACATTAGTATTTGCCAATCTAAAGCATTTTACATAAAGGTCGATAATTTCGGATTCAATTTAGAAAAATGCATGTCTTGGGCAACGACTCTGATGTTTTGTGCAGAATGCTTTCTGGTTACAAAGTTGGTACTCATTTTTGTTCGTATGAATAATTAAGTTTTATCTTTTAACGTCTCATGATTAATTTATTAATGACAGACGTAACTAAAAAGTTGAATCTAACTTTTTAGAATGACTTGATTTGAGTCATTGTTTTACTTCCGATGAATAATTCTTTGTTAAACTTTTTTTTTGTCAATTATTTTACAAATCCACGAATAAGTGCATAAAACGTGTATTACCTTACCTAAGAAGCACTAATTCAGATCAAATAAAATTTAAAAACATTCAATTTAAAAATATATGAATTATTTCCCTCTCCCTTAACGCTAGGCCTTCCATAGCTTTAACTCTCTTTTGTAACCTTCGTCGCTCTATCGTCACCCTCTCTTCTACACGAGACTTTGTTTACATGTGTTTAACGTCTTCAAATTCAATAGCATCATTTAAGAAGTCAGTGATCCTTAACAATGTAATATATTATTACGTGTTTATTGTTATTATGTATCTATGAATGTTCTCATATCCAAAAATGTACCGAAAGACGTAACAGGATGGGTGTGATATGACCAATGTTTTAGAACTTTCAAGAAACTCGCAATGTTCGCTCCTTATCTTTGCCTTGTTTATAGATTATCAAGAATTAGTAGAATTGATTTGGACCTTTGTTTTATGATTTGCTTTTGACTTTCATTCACTGACTCAAACCTAAGATCAACAATTGTAACATAATAGATAAAGAAGCTTGGCAATGTTTATTCCCTGTGACAAATATGGATAATGACCCTATCCCTGTATACAGCACAAAATCGATAATTCAGAAAATCAGAAACCGAAGGCATACAAAATAAGGATTAAACATGAACCAAAGCAAACAAACAAAAACCTCCACCATATGAAAAGAAGCGAACTCCCGATATGGGAGTGAGACCAGGTGTCCATGAAGAGTAAGCATCTCCTGCTTGCATACAACACTCTCCGCTTCAATTCGGTAGAACGTCACATCCGGTTACTACCATTTCGGAAGTAACCGAAGTATATTAACTTTTATTATCTCTGTACAGCGTTAGAATTACTAAATCAAACGTGGTAACAACAAGATTCGTTTATCACTCATTGTTATCGCCACAAAGTAAATACTCCGTCCTAAATTTTGATGTTTTAAAAGTCTCATTTATACATTCACTATGATTAACCACAATCAAGATACAGGTAAACTATTTTAACTTCAAAATAAAGGGTTGTTAGTGGTGACTGACAAAAGAAAAGCTGGATGAACGCGTATGTACCTCATGGATTGACACTTTTAACAAATATTTCTCATTCAAGATTAAGTCATGTATCTCAGTCTCTAAAACAAGTAGGAAAACTTCCCTTTTAATAAAGATAGACTGTATTTGAAACATTCTTAGCAAGAAAAATATTAAACTAAAATTGGTGATTTCTTTTTTTTTTCACGAAGCTTTTAATTGAGACTGTCTCTAAGGAAAATCCTTTCCTTTCGAAATACATGTTAATCATTGCTATCGTATACACTGCTCAGAGGAATTAAGGAAGCAAGGTTGATACTCCCATGTATCCGATATTTACTGTTGCATTTCCTATGTAATGAACAAAAATGCATATAGACATATGATGGTCATTTCTATTTACCCGTATTTGTGTTTTGAACAGATAAACTATTACACATGAAAAGCCTAGATAAGATGACTTTTCTGTATATCATGAAAAAAATATTTTTGCTTTCAGCTGCCCTTTCTTGTCATAATATAGTTACTTGAAGTCAATTATATTGACTATCAAGCATCTTCATTACCATTCTTAATATATAAGAGTTATACCAATTTTTCCTTAATCTTCTTTTCTTTAATATCCTTAAGTTTCATATGAGCATTTGCAAATAAAAAGGCTCCAATGAAAACAGGATTAAAGCTAATAGAAAATCAAATTTGATAAAACATTTACCTACCTCTCGCTTCAGTCAGACCTATCCCTTTTCTTTAAAAGGTATCGCGCGATTTAAATACGTCATCGAGATTAATCTAGATACAGATAGTATTTAAATGTACATCGAAAGTATTCAAGTGCAGACTAGGTAATACCTGTATTCTTATATCAGATACCATGTAGTTGGAGTGTCAAAGAGCGAAACAGAGATGTTAAGATGAGGCAAAAACTCTGCCCTAAAGCTGCATAACATTGGAATAGTAATTTAGGTATCAATGACCGTTACGTTGACGAAATTAGTCAAAATGTTAAGAGAAGACTGGTCTTGGGATTAAACGAAAGTCATTACCATAGAAATCAATGAAAAAATGGATTATTGCCTCTATCCTCTATGACACAATACACATTTCATCAAAACTTTGCATCGATAATTAACATTTTCTTTGTACATTGTATATATATGCAAATTGGGACAACATGACAGTATAGAAAACACTACAGTCACATTATTTCAAATAAATCCTTAGCTAAAAAACAACCACTAGGCTGGTATCGCTGCTGGCGGACTGTAAGTCCCCGAGGATATCGCTCACCTAGTTTTAGTGTTTACGCACTGCATTAAAATATACGTTAAATTTCATGTCATCAAATTAGACCTAAAGTTCTAAAACTAAAGGGTATTTCCCTCATTGCATAGCTCTGTCCTTAGCTGGGGTTTCGGTATATTTTCTTTCGGTCATGTTTAGAACAAAGCTCCTTGCGCCTTCCCTCCAACGATTTTTGGCCATATTTTTCACTTAAAAACGATTCTGAATCAACCCTACACAAAATTTAAAGCCGCTCATTTTGGCAAAAAAATTGAGAAAATTAAAACTCTGTAATGCAGATGGTGCCAGGAAAATTTACTTTGGCTTTATCTAAACTGTTAGGCATGAAGTACTACTGACGAGGATTCAAATATCCAAAACACGTGTCTAGTACAATAAAATTGGTACTATAGAACATATATTTCAATATTGACAAAATCTATCATGAATTTCATCTTATTAACTTTATTGTCTAATCATTTCTGTTTTTAACTCACTTAGAATGTCGACTTTTGGGATGAGACTTATTCAAATCATTTTGATCAATTCTGAATATTGTACTAGATATATTTTACCAATTCTTTATTCTAGAAAAATAAAGATCACGTATTTGACAATATCAATGTCATTGAAACATGCACTCATATTTTTATGATAAACATACTGCAACAAACATTCCAAATATTCACAAAAGTACATTTTGTTACCTGGAAAAATATTACGCTTTAGGACTTTACCCGTCAGAGTGTTACTTTCTGATAAGCGCAGTTTTTGTACTGCTTATTTCATGTCATTTCATGGTTAACCATATTTGAAACAAAAACCAGATAGTCATCGAATTTTAAAATACTGATATTTTTAGTTTTGCGAGTTTATGAATAAGTGTATCGTTAACATGCGCCTTATTACACGGGTCACTGGTGAAATCAAAAGGTACTTATCGGATGTCAATCTAAAAGAAGGAAGAAGATCTCCAACCAGACCTGGTTGCATTATCAACAACAAAACACCTGAAGCAAAAACACTGAGAAGACGAGTACAGCGCAAGAGACGAGAAAGAGATATACGACATAGAAACATTAAACACAAAAGACTACACAAAAACCCAACGAGACCAATGGGCAACCCATGCCGACTAAGGACAGCAATTTGCTACGCAAGGAAGAAATGGTTTTGTTATTCTGTATTACGTGCGCACAGCTCTCTCACTTTTCCGATTAGCCAGAGGTCTCGAGAAACGTACAATTGTGGTTTAAAAGAACCTTCTCATTGTTAGATGACCACCTTCAAACCAGGCCGTTTGTAAGGAATTTTTTAAAAGAAGAGATCATTCTTTTTTTTCCACATATGGAATGTATTACTTTTCGATATCATTTCTTTAAATTGAAACCGTTAATGCTAAAATCGACTGAAATGGAACACAAAGGCGCTGTTGAAATGAATTTGGGCGGCTTATGAAAATAACTCTGGCTGGAAGCATAACTGATGAGAATTTAACCTCAAAAAGGTAAAGAGTCGGAACACTTCCGACTCCATCACCATTACAATGAATGTTTCATATCCGGTCAAGTATTGTAAGTGCATATTTCATTTCCAAGCTCTTTTAATTTTCACCTGCCTTTAATTCAAAAGGACTAGGTGCGCTCAACCCTCATATCGGCCCTATAATTTCGACGGAAATTCTTTTGATAAACAACTTATTAATGATAACTTTTTGTGATATTGAATGTTTGATAAAAATCGCGTAATCATTTTCGTAATGCATGACACGCGCTTTGTATGACGTCTTATCACGCCTCAGACAAAAATGTTGGAATATGATTGGTCAGATCATGGTCACATGACGCCGTGAAAAAAGTCGCATCAGGCTTGTAAATCCGTATCGGGCGAGTAGTTTATTATGACGTCGTGAATTGTATGATACAGAGACCCCCGCACATACAGTTAGAGGTCTTCGACGTGATAAATTCGTTACACCTTTCGCCTCGCCCGATACGGGTTTTCTTTTCACACCATGTATTTTTCCGTATCAGGTCACTAACTAACCGTGTAACTAATAATGTTCCGACGTTATTTGCCCTGAATGAGGCGAAACAGGTATAAGTCATCGTATTTTACACACAAATCTTCAAAATTCATTTACACTCCAGGCCTTGCCCACGATATCTTTCTTGCAAATTTAAAGGCCGATCAGAAATCCATCGATTGATATAAAAATATGTATGGGTAAGGCATTGAGAGCTACTTGATATCATAATTTTGTATCGAACTTCCGCTCATTTATTGATACTTTCAATAATTTCACTGTTTTTATACGTTTTGAGCCACGTATTATTAAGTATAAATGTAGGAATGTGAAATCAAAACAGGCTTTCCTGATTTGGATTCACCATACGTTTGAACTTTTATAAACTAGAATATAATGGATTATGAACACCTTAAAATAGGCCCGAAATGGCAGGTTACTGCACATACTCCTTTCTTTCCGATATGACGCTATCCGCTATTGATAAAAGATGTCATCCATGTATCTGCGTCCCCAAAAAATCAAACTGTGAAGTATACTATGCAAAGAGAAAATGAGCGAAAATGTTTTAATGACGCTGGACATTAATTTAAAAAAAAATCCAAAATGCCCTCAAGTTAGCATGGAAAAAAAAACTTATGTCGTTGAATGCTATTTCCGTTAGGTGTGATATTTTGATCAGGTCACTTTTATTGAAACATGGAAAGATATTTTTCACACTTTTTTATAATAATCTTTGTAATCCTATTTCTCTTTCATTTAAAATAAAATCAGGAGACATTTCAAAATCCCCTACCTCACGACACTGAGTCATCTATGTAAATAAGAACGGAAATAGTACTATTGACGTCAATGTAATACAAAAAGACATAAGCTATGATGTTACATAATGATAGTGCACATTTGAGTTCATGTTAGACGAATTCAATATTTTGACATTAAGTCGACTTGACATGCATGAATCAGTCAGAATGTCCATACATAACATTTAAATGTTGGTATCTGATCTGTTCCTGAAAAAGCGTGTATCGAATAATAATCATGTTAATGTTATGTCCGTATGTCCCTTTACCTGTCTTTCGTCAGTCTGTTAAGGAGAAAAACCTTGAACATTGAACAAGATATTGATTTAATAGATGATTTTTAATAGATGACTTGTGAACCTCAAACTCCAGACATCATAAAATTTAGCGATATTTTCATTTTGACGTCAAAATAAAAGGCTGTAACACATCAAGGTGCTTCAAGACGGTGCGATCAAATGTGACGTCACAATGGAAAATTTTGCCAAATGATGTGATATTGGGTGTCTGTGTATAAAATCAAGTTTAGGAAACGGTCATATCTTTTATAAGGAAAATGGACTATTATCTTTGACAATGTAATACATAACCGGGATTTAAACTGATGTCATAGCAGACATTGAAGATGATGACATTTACTTATATAGCCAGAAAATAGGAATTTTTGTGAATGGTATATTGGATTTTCCTTTTGGAAGAAATGGTCAAAGATAACTTACTTCGTGTACACACAATCTTTACTTTACCGCTCTTAATGTTTCGTTACCACGATTATTTATACAAAACAGAAAGTAGAAATGTATACCATATAGTCATGCACAATAGAATCGTTTATTTCTAAAGCTCAAGTTCGGTGATAATTTCTGTAATTTGACGAATACTCCATTGAGATGAAAAAAAAGTTTACAACAGAGCATCATCGGTTATGTACTTTTTAAGGTCATGACATTTTACCTTATTTATTTAGCTCCACATCGGGATATTTCAAATTATTTAGTGGAGCATGACTATTAACGTCAGACGCAAGCGTAAAAGCGGTCGAAGGCAGACGAATAAAGCCGTTTCAAATTCCACGTCTCTTACATTAGAGGAATTTTAGGGAGTGTTTACCTCCTATGTGAATGAATGATTCTATCTTGGTGTAAGAAATAAAAACATCACATGTAGATAGTTCCTACTTCGGGATTTCGTACTTTCCGTACGCTTTGTTATTTGTCAGTAAATTAAGCAATGTTCTATTAAACAACATTAAGTTCTTTCAATTTTCTGTTTTAGTATTTGAACGATTTCTGATTAAAACAATTTGTGATAAGTTGAAGATAACACAATTTGTCCGTTGGCTGGTACTCTGATAATAATCTGTAGGTGAGTATGTCTGTGAGACCTGAGATGGCACAAAGAGCGAGATACAGTTTTGAACCTTAGTTTTGGTGCGAACATTCCTGCATGTGTGAACCTGGAAAGTTCGTGAATCAGCGCTGACTGAATCATTGCCATAGTGTGTTTCTATTTGTGTCAGTCATTACTGTAAGATTTATGCCCATGTATTTCGAAATGAAGGTTCGTGAATCAGACATCTAAGTATCAATATGAAACCTTTCTTCTTTTATTTCCAATGTTCTTGTGTTGAGCAAGTGAATACTTGAGAAATAATTTTTACGACTCTTTTTTTTCACATTATGCAGAGAATGTCCAGAGGTGAAAATGAAAAAAAATGGAAAAATACATGTTTATAGATACAATTGCATCTATTTATAAACCATGAGTTTTTACAATTTTCAAAAAAGATATTATGGAATCTTACTACAGCACATGTATATTCATGTAATACCATAATGACAAAATAAAATTGAATATGTACATACAAAATATAACAATTTAAAAGCTGAGAAAAATGCACAACGTCAAAGCAATGAAATGTCAATTATGTTGAGATCATAATGTAATCCCCCGTTTACACATAGGTTAATCACAAATCTCTAACACTCTATCGAAATCAAAACATTGACCTGAAATAACTTTTTGATTGACTTCATATCAATATATAAACCCCTCCTTTGTTTCACATATACGCATTGTTTATCTACACATTGTTTATCATATATAATGATAAGGTTATCGGCGCCTTGTTTGTGAATTGCAAGACTACGTGCTGGACGCTGATTTGTCAACACGATTTCATACTATGCCATTACCCATTACCCAACTATCAACACCAACATGTTTTGATCATCCGCTAGATTTGATGCGCTTTGCGTCACATAGTTAATCAAACTTGTTGCTGGGGACACTTGCAATGATCTGATTAGTTAGTATAAATAGCTCTTTACGCGTCAAAATGTACCCTATCACAGAACTGGGTACAGAAAATATATGCAACATGTATTCTGATATTTGTTTTTTTCGTTTTATGTGTGTTAAAATGTTTATAATGCACAAATGCTACCTTTGGTATCATTGTAAATATAACAACCGTAAAAGAGATCTTAAATTCCAATATTACGAGGTAAAATATTTTGAATGAAAACACGATAAGGTCAGATGGTGGACGAGATGACAAGAAGACATGGTAAAATAAAAGCTCACTTTGAGTCTATCCCTTCAATGAATCTAAATCAATTTATTGTTCTGGCAAAGGAAACTTACAAGTTCATCGTTGGGCAACTCTACAGAGTAATTTTAGCTTAATTATGTCTTTTTTAACATTTATGTGTCTTTTTCCATTATTGGGCTATTCCATACAGGCGATTTGATTAGTCTTTTTTTCCAAAGTTCTTCCATACAGCTGTTGCAAAGGGTGTTCCATGCAAACAGGATACGCTGACTCTAATCGGGAACCTAGTAGCACTTAGGAATGATGTTTATTCCTAGGTTGTTACCTAGGTTTATACCTTTAACAAGGACTAAAATTGCATTTATCTTTTCTTAAACGATGCTATTGAAGACGTCTTAACATTCACAACTGTTCCAATGGAAATTATAGTGATTTTGCATTGCCTTCTCGACCTTGAGACTGAATAACTAATGGGTACTTTTTCTATATCTATTGGTTATTCCTTTCTGGTATACATCAGTTATAACGACGATCATTGCAGTGTATTTATGTCCGTCGAATGTGTTTTTTTTTCACCCGGTGAGTGTAGTCCGCTGTGGTCTGAGTAGAATGGCATAGAAATCGTTTCTTTATGTTTTTAATTTTATACACGACATATATGCACAACAGTAATGAAAAATATGGATAATAACCATATCCCAATACATAGTACAAAATCGATAATTCAGAAAATCATAAACAGAAGGCATACAAAATCAGGATAAATATGAACCTTAGCAAACAAACAAAAGCCTCCATCACATGAAAAGAAGCGAACTTCCAATATGTGAAAGTGAGACCAGGTGCCCAGGTAGAGTAAGCGTCTCCTGCTTGCATGCAACACCCGTCACCTCAATTCTGTAGAATAGTCGCATCTGGTTACTTCTATTTCGGAAGATACAAGTATATTCGGTGGTTGGATGGTTCAAATGCTCTGAGATAAATAACCTTTTGTAACATTGACCAACGATTTCGAAGAGAACTAGAACCACTATTACTTCTTGTGTTCTGTGTAATGATTGACTTCTTGGCAGTTGACATAGGATTCTTGATTCTGATTTCGGGTTTGTGTTTGGATGACTTTCATCCACTTGGTGTTTACAGGAACAAGATTCATGTCTGAATAACAAGTATATTAATTTTTTTTTTTTGCAAAGTGAAATCTTAGACAAATGCTGTATGTATAATTTGCAATGTTTTGTTCTGTCCCTAAAATTGTCATTGAAATGTGTAGTCAGATTTAAAATTCACGGTTGGCTAATTATTTCATATAAAATGGTCTCCACCGGAAATTTGCAGCGATCTCTTTTTTTTTTTTTTTTTTTTTTTTGTTAACGTTCAAGGGGGTCTGACCAAGCCTTTATTTCAACGATTACTGGTTACCCCAATATGACCTGAAGGATCCGGACAGTTGACGCATTTTGATTGATTGTTTATTAATAGCATGATATATAAGTTGATTCATTTCTGAGGAAGTAAGGTATATTTAATTCAGAAGAGGTAAAAGAACGATATGCAATGCATACTTATCTTCCCAAAGCACATTAAACGTACTAAAGACAATGTAAATCAATTCAATTAGTTTAACTACACATATATCTCAAATCAGAGCAGAGGAAGTCGAACTAGCCGATTATGTATGTTTCGTAATCTATGATGAAAGCCATAGCTTTATCGACAATGCATAACGTAATAGTATATTTCTTTATTTTAACTTTTATAGTATATTACATAAACTCAGTCTACATTTTCCTTACTGTTACCTCTTACCATGAGATAATTGATAATGATATATATGTCAGAAATTTTATTTCAACAAGTAGGTTTAATACCAGGTGACACAGTGACCGAGATATACCTTTGAAGTTATTAAGTATAACGGTGAAGGTGCTTGCTTTACAAGTACTACAATTGCATAATCGTACAGTACATGCACCTACTTGTCATAAGATAGGAAATTATTATCACGTTTCAAATCATCCCTAAATTTTAACCATAATGCAAATAGAAACAATAAAGAAGGTTCAGCATGAATTATTCAATATTTCAAGATTCTTGATATACATATATTAGTTCATCATGTAAATAGAAGGAAGGACAAGATATACCTTAAATTTGTGGGTACAAATATATGTTATACGGTTCATAAATCGTATTCCGTGTCTCTAATGTAAAAAAGAGAGGGGGAATCTTCAACTAGGGATAAAGAGGATCCTGGTGACACTCTCAACAGCACTCACAGAGGAGCACCAAATTGAGAATCGACTAACCCCTAGCAAGCTAGAGGTGGGACCAGGTGTCCGGGAGGAGAAAGCATCCCCTGTTTGGCTAGCCGCACCACCGTCGATGTTCACTCAAGAAAATGAAAATAATATTTACAAAACATGCACTGTCTGAGGTTAAGTCTATGTCTAGAAGTAACATTATACAATTTCAGATAAAAACACAAAATTATTATGGTGAACCATATGTTACAATATTGACATAAATGCGTCCTTGAAGGTTATCAGTCAAGGCCTCAAGGAATTTCTATAGAAAAAAAAATTATGTCGTAACATAAAAAAAAATAGAAATCATCATGAATTTGCTATATTCAGATTCACTCAGTATTGACCATATGTACATTTTTACAGCCAATATCATATGAGAAAAAATACTGTATATTGACATAAAGATCATACGCATAATACAAAATTCAGTCTAGATGACTCTCATACCAGTCAGCAGTTTTATTTCTTTTTCATTTATAGCATGTTTTATTCATTAGCGGAGGGATCATTCAGATTGTCGCTCTCTTTATGCTATACTCAGTAACTTATTGGTTCCGATGATGAAATTCTTCAAATTAAATGTAAGAAAAACACAATACTTAAGAACTGCTGTACTTACTATCATTCTTTGTTATTCTTTTTTTTTTTTTTTTTTTTTTTTTATTTTGTTTTGATTGTTTTTATTTTTGTTGGGTTTTTTTTTTCTTTGCTTTTTAGCCCAGCAGATTACTGGAAAAATCTTTCACTTTGTGATACAAGCACCAAATTTGGTATGAAGGTAAAAGAAGTACTTCTTTTACAAAGTCAGCTGTTAGCCACTCAAAAACTCAAAATGGCCGACATTTTTTCAAGATGGCGACCAAATTTGTCAGTTTTTGTATTATTCTTTAGATAAACGTGTAGTTATTCATCTTCAAGCAGCCAAATACCGGAAAGATTGACTTCAGTAACATGATCTACATTCCCTTTAGTGTCATATTATAAGAAATCATATGAATGGCAGCCATTTTGTCAAAATGGCCGCCATAAAACGCCAAAAAGCCTTGTTTCCTAGAAAAATCCCAAATATTTCCTCTTTTTTTTTCATGTTTAAGTGGTAAGATTTTAAATACGTTTTCGAAATGCCATTTAGCATCAAATTTATGGAAAATCACACATTTAAGAAATATTCAATATGAAGACGTGTACATTTATACCACTTGGTGAGTGTCACTGCTGGTGGACCGGGAGTCCCCGAGGGCACAGGTAGCCAAGTTCGATCAATTCGGTTGATCGTTTCTTCAACGCATTCTAAAATGTCTGTTATCAAAATTTCTTGAAATTTCTAAAACGTGGGTCCTGTAGCATCATATCCCACCCATTCTGCTACGTCTTTCGGTACGCTTTTTCGACATAGTAACTTTCATACTTTTTTGACATATTAGTACATTGTTTAAATTTGAGGATCACTGACGAGGGTGAAGTACCCGAAACGTGCATGTCTCCATGTTGCCAATTTATCTGTTCTTAAACGATGCTATTCAATATGAAGACATTTACATTCAATGGTGCAGGTTGTACTAGAATTCAAGGGAGTAATTTAAAAGAGTGTATGTTTTAGCACTACCAGGGCACACTGGTGACATCGCTGCTGTGAAACTCGGCATGGGGATCAGTTTCAGCTAATTGGTTCATTTTGGGAATTTAGTATACCAAATGCCACCTTACTATATATCCATGAAAATAATCACATATATAACCAGTATGTGATTGTTATTTTTAAAGTTAGGTAGCCGCACCTGAATTGGCAGGATGTGCCAGTGCGGGAGAGCCGAGCCAAGCACCATGAGCAGACTGGGCGAGTTCAGAAAGTATTTTAAAAAAGAAAGAGTACAGAAATTGTACTCAGTTTTGAAAGAAATGGCAAATCCTTTTATGGAAGAAACAAATAAGCTGTTTGCTTTGGACACATCCAAGTGCTGCTCAAAAGGTGATTCTACATCCATAGACTGGAAGTTCAGGGTACGTTGATTTCACAAGAGAGTTGAAGGAAGGACAGGAAGGCAATTCTACTGAGCAATCGAGAAGAATAAAAGAACAAGCAGAACTATCTTCGAAAGATCTGAAACATAAAACGGTAAAATTGTTCTCTAAGCTTTTTGTTCTTGCCTGGCTAGAGAATGTGATCTGAAGGAATTCTTCAAACATGAAAATCAGAATCCCCGTGCTGCTCTTAGTGATAATGGAAAACTTTATGCTTGTAAAAGTCTCAACTTGTGTCAGTTTTTGGTAATCAAGTTGTTCTTCCTGGCTCTATTCCAGATGCGTGTATGAAAAGTATTGATGGTTCTTTCCTGCTAAATGCATGTGTTCCACATATCTCAAAAACTTTTAATGAATATGCAGATAAGATAAAGCTTTCAGCTCAAAAAACAAAAGGGTTGACTTAATTTTAAATTTGATATTTACAAACCGGACAGCTTAAAAGCTGAAACAAGATCGAAAAGAGAATTTCGGTCCCGCAGGGGGGTTACAGAGAGTTGAAAAATTCCTCAAAACTGGTATTTTTTCATGAGAAATGATACAAACAAATCTGAGCTGTTCGCCCTTTTAGCTGACAAAATAGCAACAGTCTGTTCAGATGATATTGTGTTTATTACTGGACAGGAATAAGTTGTTTGCATTCAACAGAATGATCTCCAAGGTATTTCTACATGCATGTAATCACGAGGAAGCAGATACAAGAATATTCCTCCATGCAAGACATGCTGATTCTGTAGGTTATAAAACCGTTAAGATAAAGGCAAATGTCACAGATATTGTCTGTTTTGTTGTCAGTTTTTGTGCACTTCTGAAAGGGTCTTGGACTAGAACAGCTTTGGGTTGAAATTGGACAAAAACAATATATGAGATGGCTTCCAATACATGAAATCGGCAATATTGATGGCCAAGAAAAATTCAAATGTCATTCGTTTTTTTTTTCGTGCATTTAGTGGCGGTGATACTGTTTCTGACTTCCGAGGGAAATTAGGTAAGAAAACTGCATGGTAAACATGGAGTGTATTTCCCAAAGTATCTGAAACATTTTCAAAACTAAGAAAGTACCCTGCAATCATTACAGAGAACGACCAGCAGGTGGTTTAATCATTTTTCATTGCGATATTCGACAGATCAAGTAATGCGTTTTCAGTCGACGAAGCTAGGCTTGACTTATTTGCAAGGAAACAAAGATCTTAAGAATTCATTCCACCTACTCGTGTACGGGAACATATGAAATGGGCAACATTTCATGCTAGCTGCATATGGGGATAGGCGCTGATATGTAATATGGAAAATGAGAACCAAAACAATTGGGGATGGATGACACAAAATTATGTTTGGGCAGTTGTACGGACAAGCCATGAATCGGTTGTACAAAGCTGCTTACAACTTACAAAGTGTGGCTGTCGGACTGATTGTCATGGTAGATGAAAGTGCCCCTATTCGGTCTATCGTGTACCGCTCTCTACAGTTGTTCATATGTGACTTAGTTATTTTCAGGTTTTGGGTGTCGGATCCGAATTCTGATTTAATTATTTTTATATCTTTGTAACAAATGTTGATGTAAAGATGATAAAATGAGCTTTCATCTACATTTTTTAAGTCTGAAATTGTATATTATGGTGGCCATTTTGAAAAAATGGAGGCCGTTTTGTTTTTCTTTTATTAAATGGGAAAACAACGATTTCCCCATGAGAAAGGCATACTCATCGTATGTGAAGAGTTTGGCACCAATTTGAACAAAGTAAGGTGTCATTCTATAATTTTTAAGTTCAAACCTGCAAAGAAAGGCGGCTATCTTGGAAAATGGCGGCCATTTTGATTTTTTTTATTGGTCAATAAGCGGCTTCCGCAAGAGAAGGACACACTCATCGTATGTCCCAAATTAGGCTCCAATATGAACAAAATTTAGTGTATATCTACAATTTTCAGTTCAAATCTGCATAGGATGGCGGCCATTTTGAAAAATGGCGGCCATTTTGAATTTTTTTATTGGTCAATAAGCGGCTTCCGCAAGAGAAGGACACCCTCATCGTATGTACCGAATTTAGCTCCAATATGAACAAAATTTAGTGTCCATCTACAATTTTCAGTTCAAATCTGCATAGGATGGCGGCCATATTGAAAAATGACGGCCATATTGGGTTTTTGAAGTGGCTAACAGCTGTTTTTGCAAAAGAAGGGTATAATCTACGTCTGCATCAAATTTGGTGCTTGTATCACAAAGTGAAAGATTACCATGAATATTCCTCTTAATCTGCAGGGCTATTTATGTTCAATATGCACCTGCATTTATCATTCTACGCTTGTAATTTACGGTTACCAAAGGCAGAATTGTGTCGTGAAAATGTAGCTTCAGTGTGATAAACTGTAAGTTAGGTTTCCATGCTGATTGAAATGTAAATACATACTAGGATGATTTGGAAAGTAGAAGGGTTGGGCGGACTGAATCCGGATAACCACATGGTCAGCTACTTGCGTGACAGATGACCGTCCTAAGTTGGCACCGCTTGCCATGTGTCCCCATGGTCTTTTGTGTTCCATATTTCTATGGTGTGAGTAGGTGTTCCTTGTCCCTTTTGAGTCTCTTTCTGCGGGTGTCTGCTCTGTGAGCCCGTCGATACTCAATTTTGTGCTCTATTGAGAGTGATGTTGAATTTATCGTCAGGATCTTCTTTAACTCATTTGCATAGATTATTTTGGCATTACGCTGTGAGTACTGCAACCGAGTGTTGTTGGAGATCCCTTTCTTTCTTGAATTATGTCGTATAAAAATGTATATGCTTGCGTGCTTGATTCTAGCAGGTGATCTACTTAAGATATTTTTCTGAATAAAGCCAACGCATACTTTACCAATCATTGATCTTCATGTGTTGTATAAGATATTTTAGCAGAGAAATCCCACCAAGGGAGAGAATCATTAACCATCAACTTATCAATGTGTCAGTGACCACAGCAAAAACAAACTCAATAAAGAACAAAAAAAAAAAAACAAACAGACAACGAGAAAAATAACCATGATCAATGAATAACGAAAGAGTTAAGATGATAAATATGGATAATGACCATATCCCTGTTTACAGCACAAAATCGATAATTCAGAAAATCAGAAACCGAGGCATACGAAATCAGGATAAAACAGGAACAAAAGCAAACAAACAAAAACCTCCACCATATGAAAAGAAGCGAACTCTCGATATGAGAGTGAGACCAGGTGCCCAGGAAGAGTAAGCATCTCCTGCTTGCATGCAACACCCGCCGCTTCAATTCGGTAGAACTGTCACATTCGGTAACTTCCATTTCGGAAGACATAAAGTACAATCTTGGGTTGGATGGTTCAAATGGTCTACGACAGAATATCACCCATCATTCTGGAGAGTGGGACATAATAGTGTATGACGAGTTCCCCATATCGACCGTAGAACTTCCTCAGTGACGATGTTAGTCGGTCACAAGCATATCCCTGACTGAGAAGCTTATCTGAAAGACGCCTAGCTCTCAGAACAAAATCCGTATATTTGGTACTTGCTCTGGCATAGCGTATCAACTGAGATATGAACACGCCATAAGCAGGCGATGAAGGAATGTTGCTACTCAGAAAAGGAAAGTTTGTAATGCTGAAATTGAAGTCGTCACGTTTGTCATAGAGTGAGGTGTTCATGTGACCATCAGTGTCGTAGGACAACATTATGTCCAAATAGGATGCTGAATTATTTGTCGCTGTAGTTTCTTTGACTTCAAGCTCTGAAGGATAGATACTGCTCAGGAAATCCGCGAATTTTGGATTATTGATGGACAACACATCGTCTATGTATCTGTAAGTGAAGTTGAAGTCAGAAGCTAAGTATCTTTTCCCTTCAGAGACAAGAGATTGAATGAATTCAGCTTCGTACGAGTAAAGAAAAATGTCGGCAAGGAGTGGGGCACAATTGGTCCCCATTGGAATTCCGACAATTTGCTGGAAGACCTTTCCTCCAAACGCCACAAAAATGTTGTCGATCAAAAAGTTTAACATCTGAATAATATCTGTTTCAGTGTACTTATTTTCAGAATCGGACTTTTCTTTTACAAAGTAGGTTTTGTCATAGTTCACAACAATAAATTTGTATTTGCGATTACCGTTCTTACTTGTAAACGCATTACTTATAATTTTTGCGAGTCTTTCACACTCTTTTGCTATATTACATTGTTAAGGTTGAGGATCACTGACGAGGGTTCATTACCCGAAAGGTGAATGTCCGGTCCATACTGCAAAGTTATTTGTTCTTAAACGATGCTATTCAATTTGAAGACGTTTAACATCAACAGATATAACCAAAGTTAAGTCGGACAACAGTCTTATCGAAAAAACGAATAAATAAGAGTGCTATGAATATTCAGACTGTCCAAGATAAATCTACATCTATGATATCGATAAACTTAATGTACAACTATCTGACCAATTTCGGAAAAATATCGTCTTTGTACTGCATTCCAAATTTAGAATCAAAAGCAATGTATAGCGAACACTATATGTGTTCAAGATGAATCAGCATTGACCATTCAGAACCTGCAAATTCTTATGATACCAGATTTAGAGATTTGACCGTGAGTTTATGATAATCATGAAGTGAATGTATATGTCGATTTTTTTTACTGTCACATTGACGTTGATATCCTTCCTAAGTCGGTTTCATCTTTCAAGTTAATTTTAACATTTACGAATATATCGAACGGAATTTCAGTCAGTCAAAATAAGATAAATTTATATTTTAACTTTTTGAAATATCTTAACAGTAAGTTCAATTTCTATAGAAGACATTTCCAACCACTTTTAATCATTTACTGTTGCAGTCTTTCTCTACCTTTGTCTTGTTATATAATTCTTAAAGATTGAACCTATTGATGCTGATCTTTAGTTTGAATTTGAATTTCATTCACTAATTCACAATGTAATATATTTTACAAACTGAATACATCGTACATTCACACTTTGAAAGTCTTAATGTGCAAACTATCTGATACATTGGACTATCCGATTAGCTTTTATCTGTCGATTAAGTACTCTTTATAAAATTTTAACGACGTAAATATCAATCTTATCAAGCGAGACTACTGCAAATTTTTGCCTTTTTTGATCGTCACCATACACGAATTTCATTCAAAATCGCGGCATGCCGCATAGGGGATTCCTGTATTCTCATAAAAGTTCAGGTTATTCCCCTTAAAGTTCTTTGTATGAATGCCATTTGTTTTTATCAGTGTTGAAAGCCTGAATTCACCAGAGATTTATGCTGTCTTTGGTGGATCTTGAAACAGAACTTAGCGTTTGTCAAACAAAGTTCTTTTCATGACTGTTGCTTTCAAAAGATAAATGTTAATGCCTGATTAACATACATGTGTGCCATGGTCGTCGTAAGCAACAGAAGGTCTATCACTTGCAACGTCATTATAGTGCTTTTTTCTAAAAAAAATATCGAGTCATGGATAGTGTTGAGACAGATTTACCTCCGTGCTTCATTTTAACTTTAAGTGATGCATGTTAAGCGTAATGTTTTGTACGCTAGGTTTAAAGGTACATGTCGTGTGTGACAAATGAATGGTTGCATTGTAATATATATCATATCGTACCTCTGTTAAATAATTTCAACCGAATTTTCCTTTCTGAACATTTGTTTCACACTATCAGAAACATTGTTTAATAAATAAAAGTAAAACGGTAATAATTTCAGTGCAAATTTCTTTCTACTGATTAATGATATTACGAAATGTACCTTTGTATAGAAATACAAATCCGTTGACTTACTCGAAATGATCGCTACTTTAAAACATTTATATGACACGGCATGGCTTATATGATGAAGAAAATATAAAGAAAAGTTTTTTGCTGATTTTCTGTGTCATGTGTGCCATAATTATACATAACAGAATAGGAAAAGTACACTTCTTATTTTATCATTCTTATCTAGAAGGTACTACATTTAGTACAGTTACTTTTGTTTTTGTTATGCAATATTTAAGTAGTTACGAATACGGTATCGTTTTGAAATTTCCTTACTCATAACACCTATTCATGTATGTGATAAAGCACAGAAATAGTTTAATTGACGTCAATGTATTAAAACCCACCATTCTCAAGTTACATACATATAACAAAAGGTCAGAAGTGTTGTTATGTCACATCTATTCAAAATGCAGAATGCGTAACGTCTTTCGCTATATCTAACATTTATGTGACAAGATCAAATTCCTTTTGAAATTATGATATTTTATTAACCGAACATGAGCAGTGTTAGCATTTAATTTTTCTATGTTTTATCTTGGTAAAGCCAAATGGGGATGGGGTGCATTATAGGAATTACTGTGTTCGTCCGTCTCTCTGTCTGTACCTTATTGAGCATTGTCCGTACCATTGACTATTACTGACTTTGCAATCAGTGAATGAGAATCAAATACAAAAGCCATGACTAGATTCCAAAAACTACAATCGAAAGTTTTATGATATTTAAAAAAAGAAACATAACTTTCTCACGTGCAAAGAAAAAAAATGAGTACAAGGTAACAGAAAGAGATATTGCAACAGCTCCACAGAAACACAAAATAAGACACTTATGCTCTATTTTGGTGTATTCTGCAAGTATATCTAGTCCATATAAGGTTGACGTACACTGCATTGATTTCTATTCGCAGGCGTTTGAGAATTCAAACATTAGATGCATATTTGGAATTTCGTTTTTCATATTTTCACTTTTTTTCTCTTTCGTACTCAAAGCATTGCTGTTGATACATTGTTTGTTAAATTGTATGTATTGTGCACTAAGTTATTACAAATTTGCTATTGAAGCTATTGAATTTGAAGACGTTTAACATCTGTACCCCCTGGTGAACGTCAGTGCTGGTGGACCTTGAGTTCCGGAGGGCATATGTAGCCAAGTTCAATCAACTTAAATTGATATATTTTCAACGCATTCGAAAATTTCTGTTATCAAATTTAATGAAATTACTAAAACATGGGTCCTGTAGCATTATATCCACCCATCCTGCGTAGTCTTCGGTGCATTTCTGGACATAATTTTCACACGTTTTGGCCATATTACATTGTTTAAATTAAGGATCACCGACGAGTATGGTTGGCCATCTTTACTCAGAATTAAATATTTATACTGCAGTATAATTATTTATACTGCAGTATAATTATATATACTGCAGTATAATTATTTTGTACTGCAGTGAAAATACAGCATGGCCAGCCCACTCACAAATAATTAGTTATACTGCAGTATAAATAAATATACTGCAGTATAATTATTTACACTGCAGTATAAATAAAACACTGGCCTCACATACTCAGAATTAGATATTTTCACTGCAGTATAATTATTTATACTTGAAGTATAATTATTTATACTGCAGTATAATTATTTATACTGCAGTATAATTATTTTCACTTCAGTATTAATTGACTTTGTACTGTAGTGAAATACGGCATGACCAGCTCACTCACAAATAATTATTTATACTGAAGTATAAATATAACACTGGCCACTCATACTCACAAATAAATAACATGATTTTTACTGCAGTATGTAAGTTTCACCACCCATCAGCCACGCAAATAAATATTTATAAAGACCCGACACTCCGTGTTAGGCTGATTTTCTTTTTTTGTATATTCCAGTATATGATTTTTATATTTATTTCAAGGAAGTGTGTGAAATATGAACAGCAGAGTGTTTCGGCGTTTGTTTTTTTTTTTTTTTTTTTGTTTTTTTTTTTTTACTTTTGTTTTCTGTTAAGGCCCGCCTCATCAGGGGTCCACCTTATGTAAGAGTTGAATTTGTAATCATGTCTCCAATATTTTTGTGTTTTGAAAATCCAATTTTGTGCGGCGTAAGAATTCGTCTTTTGAATTTTCTGTCGCTCGGTGATGTCTAGTGTAAGCCATTTTGTTTACAACCTGATAAGCGAACTGTAACAAGACTTGTGATTCGTGGATAAAAATAAAGATTTATACTTGTAGTATAAATATTTATTTCTGAGTGTATTTGGCCAGAGTTTTATTAATACTGCAGTATAAATAATTATACTGCAGTATAAATAATTATTTGTGAGTGAGCTGGCCATTCCGTATTTTCACTGCAGTACAAAATAATTATACTCCAGTATAAATAATTATACTCCAGTATAAATAATTATACTGCAGTATAAATAATTATACTGCAGTAAAAATATTTAATTGTGAGTACATATGGCCAGTGTTTTATTTATACTGCAGTATAAATAATTATTTGTAAGTGGGCTGGCCATGCTGTATTTTCACTGTAGTACAAACTAATTATACTGCAGTATAAATAATTATACTGCAGTATAATTATTTATACTGCAGTGTAAATATTTAATTGTGAGTACATATGACCAGTGTTTTATTTATACTGCAGTATAAATAATTATACTGCAGTATAAATATTTAATTCTGAGTATAGATGGCCAACCATAGACGAGGGTTAAGTACCCCAAACGTGCATGTATCGTCCATGGGGCAAATATATCTGTTCTTAAATGATGCTTTTGAATTTCAAGACGTTTGACATTTCACGTTAAGTCCTATGCTGTACTGAAATAATGTAGTAAATAGAGTTCCCTTACATATTCAAGAAAAAACCCTTCGTACATCTCTTACATATATCGTTCAGAAAACATTGTCTAAAACTGTTGACAAAATAAGATATCACTAAAGTATTGTTAGATATCATTTCCCCATTGTTTTCTTTCAAATGAAAAAGATAATATCATTTGGAGCTCTTTATTGTAGGATATTACATGGTCTAATATTTATAAAAGTATATAATTAATAAGATACATTTTTGTCAGCGAGAGCATCTCCTATTGACAGGTCAGAATAAAAATTATTGACGTGACATTTGGTATAGAATATCGAAAGCAATATGTACCTATAGAAGAAGCAGGAGGCAAAAAAAAACTTATCTCTTTCGTTGCTATGGTATGCTATCTGTTCATTATTGAACATACCATCGTAAACATTTACAGATTCAAACCATTTACAATTTTCTGTAATATATCTGAATATATATAAATGAAAATGTAAAGGAAAGCTAAAATTGTACTTATCTGTAAAAAACACACTTTTAATCATTTGAAGAGTTCGCATCTATGAGGAGACCAAGAAATATCTTAACTATTCATCTTTTTTATAATGATATGAATTATCTTCCATGCTAATACTTATAATGAAAATTTTAAGATTTTCGCAAATTAAGTAATTGATATAAAGGCGATTATCGATCCTATATCCATAAACTTCTGACCCCAAATTAGATTTGTTATGTATCGCTATGTTAATTTCTTGGGATTTTTTTTTCATGCAAGACTGCCATCAACAGCATACTTGTTATCTTTAGATTAATCTGGCTTGACATCATTCAGTTTGAAGGTAGTACATTTGGTGTTAATGGGTGTCTAATTACGGTTGATCATGTCGCGAAGCGATTCTCGGAAAATGTTCACATGGACTACAAAAAATAAAGCAAGAGGCCCAAGGGAACCACGTCGCTCACCTAAGTTGCAAACTAAACAATATAAGTGGAAAATTGATAGAGGACCTTGAGTACTTGCTTCCTGTAATGTTTCGTGAAATTCTGTATAGCAGTTTAAGAGGAGATGTTGAATATGTGTCATCCAATGAGAGCCATGGGTCGCCGTCTTTGTTGATTGGTTGGCACGAAAAACACAAACTTCTTAGAGAACCGTGAGCACTTACTTCCTGTTAGGTAACATAGATTCTATGCAGTAGTTGCAGAGGAGAAGAAGAAAATGTGTCAGCCAATCAGATCCCTCGGCAGCGATATTTGTTGACCGATCAGCACAAAAGGAACAAACTTGGTAGATGACCTTCAATACTTTCTTTCTATAAAGGTTTCGTGAAATTCTGTGTAGCGGTTGCAGAGGAAATGTCGAAAATGTGTCAGCCAATCAAAGCTCTCGGCGGCCATATTTGTTGACCGATCGGCACGAAAAACCTTGAGTACTTGCTTCCTGTAAGGTTTCATGAAATTCTGTGCAACGGTTGCAGAGGGGAAGTCAAAAATGTGTCAGCTAATCAGAGTCCTGGGAGGCCATATTTGTTGACCAATCGGCACGAAAAACACAAACTTGGTAGAGGGCCTTGTGTATTTGCTTCCTGTAAGGTTTCGTGAAATTCTGTACAGCAGTTGTCGAGGAGATGTCAAAAATGTGTCAGCCAATCAGAGCCCTCGGCGGCGATATTTGTTGACCCATCTCTACGAAAAACACAAACGTGGAAGGGGACCTTGAGTACTTGCTTCTTGTAAGGTTTCGTGAAATTCTGTGCAGCGGTTGCAGAGGAGAAGTAAAAAATGTGTCAGCCTACAGAGCCCTCGGCGGCCATATTTGTTGACCGATCGGCACGAAAAACACAAACTTGGTAGGGGACACTGAGTACTTGCTTCCTGTAAGGTTTCGTGAAATTCTGTGCAGCGGTTGCAGAGGAGAAGTCAACATGTTTCAGCTAATCAGAGCAATCGGCGACCATATTTGTTGACCCATCGGCACGAAAAACACAAACATGGTAGTGGACCTTGAGTTTTTGCTTCCTGTAAGGTTTCGTGAAATTCTGTACCAACCAAAGGAAAATTCTTATATTTGTCTTTACGTTCAATGTGTGTTTAAATGTTTCTTATAATATATGCTCCCTTCGGTTTTATTGTAAATATGACAACCGCAAAAAAATATTAAATTTCAAAATTACGAGTTCAAACATTTTGAATGATAATATGATGAGGTAAGATGAAGGACGAGATGACAGAAAGACATGACCACATTAAAGCTCACATTGAGTCTCTTAAACGAAAATATTATAAATCAATGTGTTGTTCTGGCAAAGGTAATGTTAAAGCACATCGTTGGGCAACTCGGAAGAGTAATTTGAGCTAAATTATGTCTTTTTTAATATCAATAATTTGATGAAACGTTAACCTTTGAGCTATCTCCCTCTAAAGCAACGTGCACGTCTATTCCCTACAGTAAATCATGTACAAAGGATGATAACATTTGCTATAGCACATTGGTCTTTTTCTTGTCTAATGTCCTCGTTTGACAAGTTTTGATGGAGTTCTTTCTACGGATGTTGCATGCAAACAGGAGACGCTGACTTTCCACAGGCACCTGGTCTCACTTCGAAAAGTTATTCATTCCTAGTTTCGAAGTGTAACTATGGAAATTCTAATGACTTTGCAATGCCCTCTCCACTGAATAACTCATGGATACTTTTTATTTTAATTGAATGTGTTCGTTTTTTTAACCCTGTGAGTGTAGTTCGTTGTGGTCTTTCAAAAGTGGTATAGAGATCGTTCCTATTTCCATTCTATATATATGTTACAAGGAATAAGTGTAATCAGGAATTTCACGTAATTCCTGAAATTTAGGGACTTCGTGTAATCGGTGTTTCCATTTGTCATTACACGTAATTCCTGAAATTGTCCAGGTATTTCATGTAATTCCTTAATATTTTCATGAATTTTTACACTTATTTCCTAACTTCGATTTTGTCTTAATTTTGACATTTAAAATCAACGCTTTTCCGCCCTTTTGATGCTGAATCTCCTGTCTGTCAAGTAACAAAGAATGTTTATGCAAAATAAGGGAAAACATTTAAACTAAAACAGGTAATGTTTATAAAGATATTGCTCACATTTCGAAGTCCACTTCGCATTATCTTTGCAGAGAGGACAGCAAACCAAGTATCTTACGCAAAAAATAGTACTTAATCTTCATTTACTTTTCTTGATTTAGACAAAAAATTACCAATTTTTTTAATTCTCTACTACATTTTATTTGATATCATTAAAGGACATAAGAATTCGGAAGATACACAAAAAATAACGTATATTATTTGGTAAGCAACTAATGTCCCCGTCCGACAGAAAGCGTAAGTTGTATACGTATGAAAGTTCATGAAACAAAATTCATCCAACACAATAAGTCCTGTCTCCATGGTCTTTCGGTAAAAACGTTTCGAAATTTCCATTTCTTCGTGTTTATCTAAATATTTAATTGCAACAATATTCATTGAAATCGGTTAATAAGAACAAGACAATATATCATTATTGCACTTTTGGACATAATAATTAAGGATTCCGACTTCCGTCGGAATCCTTTCTGTTATTGTATTGTCTTTTCTTTATTCTTATTATTCTTATTATTATTATTATTCTTACCCCCAAACCAATCCAGAGACTTTACAACAAAGTACCGCATCATATGATAAAATGGAAAGTATCATGTGAAAGAGCAAATAAAGATCTTAATTTAAAATTTTTTTCTTGTCGAATAGTTCACATATGCCCCCGCTAGAGGTCATGAAAGGTAAAATCTTTAAAACCTTATAACTCCTAAACTAACCGTGCGATTTGAATGAAATTTGTTTTATATTGTTCTTTGGGAAATTTGCAAACTTTTATACGCTTACATGCTCGATAAAATGTTTATGGTTTTCGTGTTATTTTGAGTTGAAAATGGAACTTTAAATTGGCACAGTGCCAATTTCTACAGTTTTTGAGATTTTGAGTTGAAACTTGGATGGTAGGTTACTTATAGGTAGTCATTTAATATTGACCTAGTTTCAATGTCAAATTATGATTCTCAAGGTCACAACAAACTTTTGCCTATAGAACAAAGGCTATTTGACCTCGACACTTCAAACTTCATAAATACAATCATTGACCCAAGCCCTTTCACCTTGACCTTGGCCCAAGGTCAAATTCTCATTCTCAAGGTCACAACAAACTTTTTCCTATAAAACAAAGACCATTTGACCTTGAGAGTTCAAACTTGGCGCAAATATTCCTTGCATCAAGTCCTTTCACCTTGACCTTGGTCCAAGGTCATTTGTTCGATTTCAAGGTCACAACAGACTTTTGTTGATAAAATATTGAGCTTTGAATAGATGAAAAGAAATCTTGATGATAATAAAGTAAAATGCTTATCTTTCATCCATGACCTTGGTTCAAGGTCAAATAAACTTTTTCAAGGTCATAACAAACATTTACTCTTGTAGGATTGATAGGATTTTGTTCTTAAATTTTATTTATTCAAGTAGTACTTTTTATTTGAACTTTACATAGTAAGATAGATAACTCTTTTGTTCTTGTTCTCTGTTTCCTTTTTTTTTATCTTAGTAGCATTACTTGTCTGTTCTTTCATGCTGTTGTCATTCTCTATTTATAGAAATTTTCTCATTGCTAATTCATTGTGCAATTCTTTTTGGAATAGTTATTCAACAGGATTCAAAATGGATAGAATAGATCTAGGAGTTTAAAGCCTTCCTAAACTTGAAAGGTATTTATCGTTTTTTTCTTCTTTTTTGTCGATAAATAGATAAGAGTCCCAAGTTAGACATAAGCTCTTTTGACTCATTTCCTGAAGTGAATAAGGTACTAAAGCAACTATTCTTTTTTCATCTTCTTTATTCGGATTTTAACATGTCAGTTCCGAGGAAGGTCAAATAAAGGAGGAATCCGTCTGTTGCTTGCAACAGTAGCCATCTAGTTGTCATACCTTTTGGTCATTTTACATTGTTTAGACTGAGGATCACTGACGAGGGTTTAGTACCCGAAACGTGCATGTCTGGTCCATGCTGTAAATTCATCAGGTTTTAAATGATGCTATTGAATTTAAAGACGTTTAACATTTGAACTACTTGGTGAGTGTCACTGCTCGTCGACCAAGAGTCCCCGAGGGCACATGTAGCCAAGTTCGATCAACTTTGGTTGATCGTCTGTCTTTTTCAACGCCTTTAAAATTTTCTGTTACAAAATTTCTTGAAATTTCTAAAACGTGGGTCCTGTAGCATCATATTCCACCCATTCTGCTACGTCTTTTGGTACATTTTTGGACATAATAATTGTCATACCTTTTGGTCATTTTACATTGTTTAGACTGAGGATCACTGACGAGGGTTTAGTACCCGAAACGTGCATGTCTGGTCCATGCTGTAAATTCATCAGGTTTTAAATGATGCTATTGAATTTAAAGACGTTTAACATTTGAACTACTTGGTGAGTGTCAATGCTGGTGGACCAAGAGTCCCCGAGGGCACATGTAGCTAAGTTCGATCAACTTTAGCTTTTAAGATAGATATAGGAAAATGATATGTTAAAAAACTCTGCGAAGCATATCTTGCTCCTCTTTATAATTTTTGCCCACTGTGTAAACGAACTCGACATAGTTGTATGTGTGGAATCTTGATAGGATCATGCAAGTCGATATACATGATATAGCTATCGTAACAAATGTTAAACGTCTTTAAATTCAATAGCATCATTTAAAACCTGATGAATTTACAGCATGGACCAATCATGCACGTTTCGGGTACTAAACCCTCGTCAGTGATCCTCAGTCTAAACAATGTAAAATGACCAAAAGGTATGACAATTATTATATCCAAAATGTACCAAAAGACGTAGCAGAATGGGTGGGATATGATGCTACAGGACCCACGTTTTAGAAATTTCAAGAAATTTTGTAACAGAAAATGGTATTATATATTTGATTAATATAGATATAAAAAATATTTATCACATCCCAATTTAATCATTTTATAAAGCTTTTGACAGTCAGGAAATAAGTGTAAAAATGCTTAAATATTTCAGGAATTACACATAATCCCTAAAATTTTGAAGATTACGTGTAATCCCTAAAATGACCAGGAATTACACGTAATCACTGAATCTTTCAGGAATTACATGAAATCCCTGATTACACTTATTTCCTGTAACATATATATGCAAAATTGTAAATATTTTCATTATTTTTATAATTTACCGGTCCATGGTTTTGGAGATGAACCTTTTCTAACATTAACCAAAGATTCCGAATGTCTGAATAGTTCGCGAATCTTTTGCAACGTGTAATCTGAGACAAATGTAGAATTGATAATTTGCATTTTTTTTTTCAATTCCTTAAAGGGTCATTGGAATGATACAGATATCAAATTTACAGTTGGCTTATTGTGTTATTTCAAATGTTCTCCACCCGAAGTTTGTAGCGATCTAATGTGATTTTTATGAAGACTTTCGAGGGGGTCGGACCAAGCCTTTATTCAAACAATTACTGGTTACCCAAATATGACCTGAAGGATACTGACAGTTGACACATTCTGATTGGTTGTCTATTTATAGCATGGTATATGAGTTGAGTCATTTGTGAAGAAGTAAGGCATATTTGATCCAGAAGAGGTAAAAGAAAGATAGCTAAAACATACTAATCTTCCCAAAGCGAATAAAAGTACTCAAGACAATGTAATTCAATTCAAATTTATCTCAAATCAGTGCAGAGGCAAAGGCAAACTAGCCGATTATGTTTGTTTTGTAATATATAATGCCATTCATAGCTTTATGGCAATGCCTTCCGTTTTTGGTATAGTTTTTTATTTGAACTTTCTACAGTAAATTATATAAACACAGTCTGTATTGCCTTATTGTCTTACTATGAGATAATTAATAAAGATATATATGTCGGCAATTTAATTTCAAGAAGTAGGTTTAGTATCAGGTGACCCAGTGACCGAGAAATAGCTTTAAAGCTATTATGTATATACGGGAACTACAATTGCGTAATCGCACAGTCTTGAACCTAATTGTTATCACGTTTCAAACCATCCATACATTTTATTTATGAATGCAAATAAAAACAATAAAGAGGGTTCAGCATATATCATTCAATATTTTAAGATTAAGATGTACATATAAGAGTTAACCATGTAAATAGAAGGAAGGGCATATTATAACTGAAATTTGTGCAAAAGAAATTATGTCATAGGGTTAAAAAAAATTTATTTGTCGCTCTTATGTGAAACACAGAGGAGGGAATCTCTAACTAGACCAAAGAATGAGATGAAGAAGATCCTGGCGAAAATTTCATCAGCACTTACGACAGAGCACCAAAGTGTGCATGCCCTGCTTGGCGATCCGCACGAACCGTCGATGTTCACGCAAGAAAATGAAAATAACATCTACAAAACATGCACTGTCTTAGGTTATGTCTATGTCTAGATGTAACATTATAAAATTTCAGATAAAATCCTTAATTCTAAACAGAATTATTTTGGTGAACCATTTGTTGCAATATTGACATACGTGAATACGTCCTTCAAGGTTATCAGCCAAGGTCTCAAGTTTAAACACAGAAATTATCGCCACCGTACAATACAGGTAAGGAATTCCATTCATAATTTCTCAATATCACACGCAGCAGACGTGTAGTCTTTAAATAGAATATATGAGGAGACGAGGCACGTGGTTTAACGTACCATTCATAATTTAATTGAATGAAAAGTTGCCAAACATTGTTACCACAATGTTACCACATTTTTACCTCAATGGATATATTTATGCAGTGTATTTCTATACAAAATAGAAATTATGTCGTGTCATGGCAAAATATATATCATCATAAATTTTATAGATTCAGAGTCTCTACTCAGTACTGACCAGATGTACAATTTTACAGGCTATATCATATGTGACGACAAAATACTGTACGTATACATCAAGATCATTTGCAAAATCTAATCTAGATGAGTTTCATACCAGTCAGGAGTTTTCTTTCTTTTATGATATTTCTCATTCATAAGCAGAGGAATTATTCAGATTGTCGCTCTCTTTGTAAAATACTCAGCAACGTATTGGTTTAGATAAAAAAAACTCTTTCAAATTAAGTGAAAAAAAAACAGTATGTAAGAACCGCTGTACTTACAATTCATACTTTAGTTAATTTCGTTTTAATCTTTTGTTTTCTTTTATTCCTTTTCTTTTGGGGGGCGCTTTTTTGTTCAATTTTCACCTCAATTGACCCTTCCGAACGCGGGAAAAATTTGCTGAAATCCATGACGTCACAATGCAATTTGGATGTTTGACCAAGGTTCGAAGCTTGTTTGTCCGAGGTTAAAGCATTGTGACGTCACGAAATGTTTCAATTTTTTCCCGCAATCGTAAGGGTTAATGACCATTTTACAACTGCAAATTGTGCTTACCAAAGGCAGAGGTGTTGTATAAAAATGATACCGTAGCTTCAGTGTGATAAACCACTGATTGATATGTAAATACATAGGTTGATTTGGACAGTGGGAGGATTGTGCTCACGTAATGCGTATGTATATAGGTTGATTTGCTAATTACGTGGCACATGCCCGTCCTAAGTTGTTCTCGTTGGTTTATGTCTGGTCTTTTGTGTTTCATGTTTCTGTGGGGTGAGTTGGTATCCTTTATTTATTTGTAGTCTTTTGTGTTTCATGTTTCTATGGTTAAAGTTGGTGTTCCTCCTTGTTCCTTTTGCGTCACTTTCGGAGTTATGATTGTGGTGAAGCAACCGAGTGTTGTTTGAGATACCTCGATCCTTTCTTTGATTATATCATATAAAAATTGATATTGTTCCTCAGTCGATATAAAAGAGATGTGGAGGGTATTCGTATCATAGCATTGGTGACCTCAACAAAAACGCAATTAAGACAACGAGAAAAATAAATATGAACAATGATTCACGAAACGGATTAGAAAGATAGAAATATACAGACTTAACAAAAGTTATGTCAGACTATGGTACGTCTTAAAATCAAATCTGATAACGATAAGAGTATTTTGAATATTCCAATGGTATCATTTAAATTCTGTCACATAACATGAAAGAGTTATGACATCCGTAAGTCCATTTAGATTTCAATTCATGTTCTTTCTTTCATCAATATGATGTGTGGTATAAATCCTTATGAAATGTAAAAACTGAAAGAAAAGCATGTGCCGGTCTGAAGGATAAAAGGGATGTCATACATGCAAAAATATTAGAGTTGTCTGTTTACAGATATTAACATCAAGACTTTTCGCATGGGGAAATATTCGCGATAAAAATGCATTTCCCATTGTAAGAAAGCAAAGGGGAAATTTTCGCGTGGGGGCATTTTTTGCGAAATCTCATTATTCGCAAAATACGCGAAAATAACCACAACGCGAAAGTTTCCATGTTAATGTTTGTTTTGTCTGTTGTTTTAGTACATAGAACTGTGTCCTGCAGTTGGATGTAGTTTTGTCTGATGGTACATGTATGTATGTCACATCCTGGTATCCAAGGCTCATCTTATTCCGCTAGGCGTTTCATTACAATGTAGCCTTGGGGAAAGGGGTGCCATGTAAAACGGTTCTTATGTCGTGCAGGCTAATTGTCATAATTTCTTTTTATTTGTACTTCTCAAATGGAACATTATCTACTCATAGATCGTAAAGCCAAGGATTCCTGCCGTCAAAATTTTAGTAAGAATTAGGTACATGTACTATTTTCATTTTCAGGTCAATGCTTCCGGTATCGTAAACGCGAGATGAATACCACTGAGATGGCTAGACCTGCTTTGGAACCATACCTAACATTCAAAGATGAGTAGATTCCAGCTCAATACTGAGGTCGGAATTCAATGACGTCATCATAGCTATGCATTTTGTTGACGGTTTTTCGGCAATATTTGTTTACATAGCAACCGAAAGTAGCGGTGAAGGAATAATTAACGTCAATATTCAGATACCCTCTGCATTTACCGTAGTAATATCGAGAAGAAAGAAAAGGATTGTGAGTTCCAAAAATAACCCTTCGGGCAAGGTTATATTGAGAACAGTCTGAACCTATGACGTTGTGATGCAAGACGATATGTGTCATTTTTTCTTAACCTCGTTGCTTGTCTACTTCTTCTGCTGGGTCAGTGCAGGGTGGTAATGCTAGAGATTCTTTCCTTTTCTTTTAAAAATAGAATAAATGTCTGTGAATGTTCATTTTCAAAGTTTATTTCTTCACTGCAAATGTATCATACAAATGTTACATCAATAAAGAGAAAGAATAAGTGACTGACATGTGCTTCAATCATAGAAAGGGTATTTAGCTAAATACGATCACAAATCAAATACTATCTTGAACGTGATGAAATAAGTAAAATCTCACATTACTAATATCTAATATATCAAGCTTATTTACTGTATTATTATAACGCACTATAGAATGGTTAATTTGCAATATTGAAAAATGATCCAATCTAATATTCTCAGTGTTGAGTAAGTGTTTATTTACCTTCCTTAAAATTCCATTTTTCATTGTTTAAATTTTCATTTCTAGTGTCTGATAATGCAAAAAATAACGTTTAAATGAACACTTACTCACTGAAAATATTTACGTGGTTATTGCCACGTACAACAGTTCATCTATTTGAGATTTCCTTCTGAAATCCTATTTTTTTACATCCAGTTTTCACTGATAAACACATTAGATTGGATATACCACCCTGTGCATCGCAGGTAATTATATTTTCTACTACTCAAAAAAAAGTTTTGTACCACCAGTCTATTTGTCGTATACTTATATTATAGATGTATGACATTCATGCTCAGTTTCCGTAAAGTAAGACATAAATATTGAATTTTACATTTCCTACCATCAAGGCAATATATTACTTAAACTGAGTATATCCTACCATAAAGGCAATAGATTACTTAAACTGAGTATTTCCTACCATCAAGGCAATATATTACTTAAACTGAGTATTTCCTATCATAAAGGCAATATATTACTTAAACTGAGTATTTCCTACCATAAAGCCAATAGATTACTTAAACTGAGTATTTCCTACCATAAAGCCAATAGATTACTTAAACTGAGTATTTCCTACCATAAAGCCAATAGATTACTTAAACTGAGTGTAAATTCCGATCGGTCTCAGTATTCCTACCAGGAAAGACAGAGAAGTTTGAACATTATACTAATTTTTGAAAATTTCAGTATTTCATAAAAGTTCTCAGTTTTGAAGGATCATAGGAATTTATTGACAATTACTGATCTGTGTTGAAGAATTAATATCCTCTTTGCAATATTGTTATTTTCGAACTGATTTAATCAAGAATCCAATAGAATCTGATAACATTAACACTTTTGATAGTATCCGAAAAAACTTAGGCTTTTTTTTCAAATCAACAGATGCTCAAATGAAATAAGAATTTCATCAAATCGAAAACATATATAACAGATGCAATGTCCAATCAAACATGGTAAATAAGTTTCATTTGAACAACATTGTATGTCACTTCATGTGATTCATAAGTACAAGATGCTTATTGGCATGATAATGAAGGGAAACTCAATGTGGTTCAAAACTTTTTTTGAGTAGTATATTTTGTTCTTTTACAAGTCGCAAAGATTATACATGAGATACTCATTTTGTTCCCATTATCATCTTCAAGAAAGCAATTACAAAACATGTTAGTATCTTACTCATAAACTTTCTAAGCAAAGATTTGAAAAAAAAAATCAAAAATGCAACAGTTCATGCTATGTACAGAAAATAACATAAAATATATTATGAATTGTCAACATGACATTTAATGTTACTTGAAATGTTAATGAAATAATATGATTAAGCGTTTTGTTATTGATATAACAATGCTTCATTATTTTTAAGAATATATTGTTGTGAACAAACGTTTCATTGTCGATCATTAGACATTCTCTAGAGACATCAATACTCAAGACGTAACAAAAAAAACCCAGAAAAATCGCCCTCTTGAAACTAAGTGGCATGCACACAATCATAAAAATAGATAAAGATCTTACTGAATGTAGATCTAAAAAGGTTAATTTACATTTCGTTTATACTTTATTAGAAAAATTAGAAAAAGAATTAATCTTTACAACGACATAATTGTTGTATGATATGAGAAAGACTCATTTCTTGTAGAGTTTGGATAGCTTCTCCTTTGTAAGTAAGAGACTCATTTTTCTGTAGTGTTGCCAATATCTGATATGATACCTCGTCCAAACCATCTCTGCCATAATCATGCTTTAATGTGTCTATTTTCACATCAGAGAGCCCTAATCTGCGGGCAAATGGGATGAAGAGTGACCTCTCACATAACATTTGTGAAAGCGAAATGAGGAATTCTTTGTCTATCTGTTCATCTGAAAGTATCAATCCGTAAATGTAATTAGCGAATGATAGTTGAATACAAATAGTCGAAATCAGAAATAAAAACCAAACATTGAATGTACAAATATCATAAAAGTAGAAATCAGAATATAACATTACCGAAGAAATTGAGCATATTTAGCAATGTGCTCAAGTCAATTGCAATTGAGATGAAAGCAGGGCCCCGGGAGAATAAGCAGATTTCTGCTAGCTAGGGGCACTAAGAGATCTTGCATAATTTAGCATAGCCTTAAATCAAATTTTAATTAACTTTAAGAGCTTATTTTGAAATGTTGGCCAAGATATGTAAAACTACTGCACCTTCAGAAACAAATTCCTTTGGCGAATCAATTTCTATATCAATAATGCATCTTTCGCCGGGATCTGAGAAGTTCCGTTGTAGGGTTTTAACACTATCTGTTGAGTTGCTGTATGAAGGCTCAGAATTGTGTCGTTTTCGTTTACCAATCGAAGACCTTCTCTCTTGCATAAGAGGTGTCGTACTACTCTCCTCAGCTTGTAAGACTAAGTTATCAAAGAAAGAAGTGGATTAAGGTTTTTGAATGTTAGTTTTGAAATCAATCATATCCGTAGACCTAATCGATATGGAACATTATTAACTTTCATGTAAAATAAGTTAAAATAAAGTTTTTTTTTTTATTTATTATGATGAAGATCCTTAATTATAGGATAACAATACACACGTATCTTAAATATGCACGAAGTATACAAATGAAGAAGAACCAAAACATTTTACTGAGTCTTTGTGGAATACAGAGATTTCCCCTTACAGACGGTATCTGACGTAAACACAATTGTGACGTCATGACAATTGTATGGCAACGTCGATTTATACTGTCATTTCCCCGACATTAAGAACTGATACGATTGAATTTGATGACGTCATAATCAGTATACGGCAGATATCCTCTCATATGGGAAATAACTCTGGTTTTCGAGAATAAGGAATATAACATTGTGAAAACACGTATCATCCATAACATAGCATAGCTTTAAATGCCTTACCCGCGTTACCTCGTATCTTAGGACATCGTTTGTATAGTTTTCTAGTAACAAGAAATCCCATAGTGAGAACACTTAAAGTTAGACCTATGATAGCAAGAATTGGCCAAGTGTGCGTTTCCGCTTCATTGCCACTGCTTGTAGATTCCTCAAATTTGGCGTTGACAATTGACCTACAAATACAAATTCAGAACATAATAAAGTTACTGTCATAGATTAATGAAGAGCAACAGAGAACATTCATCATCTACCTTAGGGCATCGTTGAAACGAATATAGGTTCGAAATAATCCCTAATCTCATCTTTTTTCTGCAAATTATAAGTTCCAAGAACAGAAAAACTAAATGATTATGCACATTGAGTAAATTAATATGACATATTAAGGTCGATGGACATATCTTAGAATTAGTTTTGCAATAAAGGCAAATCGTCTAATATTAATAAACCATGGAAGAATATGAAAATTGAAGAGCCCTCAACGTTTTTAAAGTAAATTCATCTACAATTTGTTTTCCCTTAATGTACATATAAAATACATTATAAGCCAGTCAATGAGCAAGCAATCACTCCATATCTTAAGCATGTCATTCAATGGATTAAGAGATAAAAATTCATCATGCGCGAAATCAGTCTATAGAAATATAAAATGTCTACATGGGTTAATAGGTGTGTGACGTGTAGCATCGTAAATGTCAACGACTTATATCTACAGATTGAGTTAAAATTCCATACCATGCTCATACAATTGGTGTATCTTCAATGTGTGTGGAGGTTTTTGTTTGTTTGCTTTGGTTCCTGTTTTATTCTGATTTTGAATGCCTTCGCGATCGGTTTCTGATTTTCTGAATTATCGATTTTGTGCTGTATACAGGGGTACGGTCATTAACCATATTTGTCAATCATAACAGCAGTGTCGGGATATTTAACTTTTCATTTGGAAAGAGTCATAATTTGCAACAGGTAGTACAGGTACTGTGCGTTTCGTAGATTTGTTTTGTCGCAAAGATAACTCCTTTCTCTTTCTATTCGCTATTTTTGAAAATCAGAATTACTTCCCATTTGAGACGGTATCTGACGTAGACTAATTATGACGTCATCAAAGTCTATGGAGACAGTCCTAAAAGTCTGGGAAATGTCGGTATAAAATCGACATTATCATACTTTTTCATGACGTCACAATGATTTTAGTCAGATACCATCTGTAAGGGGAAATAACTGTTTTCCGCAAAGACTCAATATATTTCTTTTTCATTTTGGAGTTATCTCACTTGAAATAATGAAGTTTTACTATATTATTAGAGTTCTCTAATGAACGAAGATAAGAAATGTTTGCAACAATACAGTGTCCTTAAATAATGAAAGAAACTCACCTCTTGTCTATTAACACACCATCACACTCTGCATCAGAGATAGACGAACATTGTTCAACTTCGTGTTTATTATGAAGTGTGCAGTTCTTACATCTTGTACACTGGAACGCTCTTTCAGAATTAAAATAACCTTCCCGACAGGTAATACATGTTGGGCACTGAGTAGGGCCATATATTGTGAATATACCTGATGGTATTGAGGCTGCCCATTTCTATAATGGTATATGATAAAAACAAAATATCGTGGATGAGAATCTCAATATCATATATTTTTTTCAAAATATGAAAATCTCAAAAACATAATATATTTCCTAAAAATTGTCTTAACAATAAATTGTATGCTTAGTATGGATTCGCAGTTATGAAATACTTAATCAAAATACGATGAAAAAATTGAATATGTTTAAAACATACTGTGTACAATGCACACATTTGTAATGAAGTCATTATAGAGGGAACTGTAACTTTGGCGGACTGACAAAGTTATTTCAATAAGGATGAAAGAAATTACTTTCTCCCACTTTAGACTGAGAAGCCTCAAAATTTCCTGGGGTCAGATAAATCGATCTCACCCTCTGACGTCATCGCTACCAAATCAACGTTTTGGACGTAAGGCAACAAACAAGTGATTGTAACAGACACTCTAGATAGTCGACGGCGTTGAAGAGAAACAATTGTACACTTGGGTTGATGATTACTTCCGGGCACCTGGTCCAACCTAGGCCTCTAGCTTGCTAGGGGTCCGTCGATGTTCAGTTTTGTGCTCTATTGTGAGTGCTGTCGAGATTATCGTCAGGATCTTCTTTAACTTATTTGGGTTGAGAAATCGCCATCCCTCCCTCTTAATAGTGTAATATTATATCATGCCGTAAGATATTTCTACCTGTATGTCCATCTGCTCCTCTCCCGGGTTGCAGGGCTCGCAATTGAGACATCCCCCGAGCTGCTCATGATAGTATACGTGATCCTCTGCCCTGCACATCAAAGAGCTAGCCGCCGCCTCCATAGTTAAAACAGCATGAATAGTTACGAGCATCATCATGGTTTTCTTTATTTGATGCATGACTGAAAACAGTTTTGTTTGTGAATTGAGTGAATATTTTGGTATCCAAAAAGGAAATACGTGGAAATATGACTTACTTTTAAGGAATTTACTTTTAAGGAATACACTTTTAAGGACTTTTTCTTTTAAGGAATACACTATTACGAATGTAACAAAGCAATATTTTTACAGTTAATTTGGGATCGAATGGTAATTTTAGTAGTACATTTGGACATATGTCTAGGCGACAATTATAATATGTATTACAGATGTAATTTTATTAATTACTGCGAAAATTTGTTTTTTTGCAGATAACCAGATTTTGCTCAACCGTTTTCTGTAACATGCTCAAGAATAGTCGTTTAGAATTTCGTCTTGTAACTTATTACACTGTTCAATATTAATACACATGTATGAATTGGGACATTCAAAATGCATTGACGAGTTTAGAATGTATGGGAATATAGCCAGTGACTCATTACATTCTCTTTCTTGGGTAAACATAATTGCGCGCAATCCTTTAGAGAAAGTAATGGCATAAAGAATGTAAACATACCTTTCTTTCATCACCTCTATTTGGTAGGTGTTAAAATGGCTCTTGAAGCCAACTAAACTTGATGGAATCGAGTCCTTTTACTATAAAGAACAATATCAAAAAGGATAAGTCAATCTTTATGTGAGCATCGGTTTTCTCTCAAAGGATACAATAGGATTGATGTAAGAAGTTAGTAAGAATTTTGAAATAAGGATTGAAATAAAGATTCGAAACAATGAGTCGAGTCAACAACGTTACTTTGATGTCCCCTAATGTGAAAGTGTAAGGAGTTTGCATGTAAACGTCTTCAAATTGAATAGCACCATTTAAGAACAGATAGATTGGCAACATGGACCAGACATGCATGTTTCGGGTACTTAACCCTCGTCAGTGATCCTCAAATCTAAACAATGTAATATGCCAAAAAAGTATGAAAGTTACTATGTCGAAAAAGCATACCGAAAGACGTAGCAGGATGGGTGGGATATGATGCTACAGGACCCACGTTTAAGAAATTTCAAGAAATTTTAATAACAGAAATTTTAGAATGCGTTGAAGAAACGATCAACCGAAATTGATCGAAATTGGCCACATGTGACCTCGGGGACTCCTGGTCCACCAGTAGTGAGACTCACCAAGTGGTATAATTGTAAACGTCTTCAAATTAAATAGCACCATTCTTTGTACCTCATCTTTGGAAAAGAAAATATTTTACTCTAACTTCAATACAAGACTGAGTAATTTTGTAAAACAAACATAACATTGCACTTAATCCTTGAGAGAAAACCCTAAAAAAAATTAAATAAGTTCAAGATAAGAAAAGAATCGGCACATACAACAGGAATATATCTGTTAAAGTTGAAAAATGGTATATCTTTGTTTTCCGTTTATTTGCGTGATTCTCTTTGTGCTGGTTCATTAGACACTGACAGGTAATATTTTGAGAACAAAATCACGTGATCCAACCAGCCAATCAGTATCTCGATTCTATCAATATTTGAAGTTTGTGTTTACATGTAATATACGAATTTTGTGGAGCTCGATTTCGCTAACATTCTTGCAAATGCATTTATCCGATTTATTTCGAGGAATTAATTTCAAAATGTGTGATAACCGTGGCCATATTCTGATATAAAAATACAGTACAAGGATGTTTATCAGCATTACACTTGTTGCGAAATATTGTGGTTTTCATTTGATGTAGCTACGTGCAGTCTGTGTCGACCGTCGGCCACTTGGACCATTGCCAAGCACGGTTCGATTTTTTATTTTCTCTATTTTACATGAATAGGTTTTTTCTTAAATATCTTTCTTTTTTATACAAATGCTACAATAAATTCATCTCTAACAAAATAGTCAGTATTCCATCTTCTTTGCACAATTGGGAACTTAGTATTTTACAGCAATCGCCATTTTCTTGAGGATTTAAATCTAGGTATACATGATACATAATATCATGAATATTCATTAGATAAACAGCAGGTAGATAGAGGCTAAACTGCATTACAAATTAAATTTCTAATGTATGCGAATCACTATCATACACATTCATTCTTTCGAGCCTTTGTCACAACGTAAAACTATGAATGAAATTGGATACAAAATATGAATTTAAATACATCACATTTTAATGAGTAAATACAAAAAATATTCTCTTTACTAATAAATCTACATAATTATTCTATCTTGCCTAATTATTGCTAGTGTATTTCCTACATTATCAAGTACAACATTAGAAAATATATATTTATGTAAGAGACAATTTACTAACCTGCTGTATAGAGGGACCTTTAAAAGGACTGAGACCATATAGAATAAGCAAGGTGACGGAAATCCCCTTCGTTAATTTTAGGACTTTTGAATGCTGAACTCAACTTTAGCCAATCAAAAGTCCATAGAATCTTGTGGAAGGTTCTCTATTGTTATCGATATCACGTTCCCTGATTTTAGCATTACCTCAGTATGGAGATAAATGTCGTCATGTGATACAGACATACGGTGTATGATTTCAGACACACATCGTATTATATAATCAATAAATGTGTTTAAAGGTGTTGAGTTCATATACTGTGGTAAACTGAAACTGTTCTATTTGAACTTATTAAGTCATTTATACGTTATCAAAAGTTCAATACTTATGTACAGGGTTCGTGCATATTTCGTTAACAATAATTAACGATATAAAGTAATGAACGAAGTTTGTGTCGCTTTAGAAACGAAGGTTGAACAAATGAATTTATTCATATTGAAAAGAAAAAACAAGTAATTTAAAAATGATGTACACCAAATAACAGGTAAGCGTGATTTAGAGGCAAAAGTGGTGTAATGTGCAATTTGCAGAAATTTACATTTATGTTGATGCTTTCAAACCTAATGGAGTGATAAATTCAATAGAAAAGAAGTTCCGCTCGACTCGATCTATTCATAAAAGCAAATAATCTACAAAGAATGCCGATAAGGATACTCCACTATCCAAACCGTAAACAATCTGTTTGTGTTTCTTTTCTTATATTTAATGATGTATGAACCCTTGGTTTATAGATGATGTCCACTCTCTTCTTTCTAGAATTCAGAAAGTAGAACCGAACAAAAGGGGAAATGTATTTCTGTATGCAGTTCCCCTTTCCCAACGTTAAAATTGTAATATTTTTACACTAATATCACACGTAAAATAATATGCATTTCAATATAGAGATATCAACACTTCAATTTTTCCGCACGAAATCTGTCTCATTCAACCGTATCCTTTTGTTGATGGTTTTTTTTTTTTTTCACTTTGTGGTTCGCTATGGTTAACCATAGACAAAATGCATTTAAAAAATGAATCTCAGCTGATTTCTTTCGCAAGAGATGTTACAACATAAACATATCCCATTGGGAGTTGCCTGTATCAATTTCATTCTGAACACACAAAACATATCAATGAGCAATATAAAGATTTTTTTCAGTATAAAGAAGAAAGGCTCGCTAAAGACTGCATCACAAAACGTTTGGTAGGAAAAGATAAATTTTTCTCATCTTTTAAGCAGACAGACAATATTAAATTTTCAAGTACTTCAGAAATTTTTTTTGTTTTTTTCCTTTATGATTAATATATATTTCTGCTTACTCATTTGAGCTGAATACTTTATGAACAGGTTTTACGGATAATGCCTTTTTAGATTTTGCAATGAAATTAGACTCAGTTTCTTTTATTCTTTGTTAGCAAATTACTTATTTGTCGTGTAAGTTATAACTTGTCAGTTTCAGTTAATTGTACATGTATTTTTATGCCACCGGAATCACAGATTCGGGGGCATATAGTTTTTGGCCTGTACGTCTGTTTGTCTGTCTGTCTGTTTGTCTGTTTGTCCGAACTAAAAACTTTAACATTGGGCATAACTTTTGAATGGTAAATGATAGGGCTTTCATATGTCACATGTGTATTCCTTGTGACAAGACCTTTCCATTGATACCAAAATTTTTGACCTCGTGACCTTGACCTTGAAATTTGACCTACTTTTCAAAAACTTTAACATTGGGCATAACTTTTGAATGGTAAGTGATAGGGCTTTCATATTTCACATGTATAATCCTTGTGACAAGACCTTTCCATTGATACCAAAATTTTTGACCTCGTGACCTTGACCTTGACCTTTGACCTACTTTTCAAAAACTTTAACATTGGGCATAACTTTTGAATGGTAAGTGATAGGGCTTTCATATTTCACATGTGTATTCCTTTTGACAAGACCTTTCCATTGATACCAAAAGTTTTGTCCTCGTGACCTTGACCTTTGACCTACTTTTCAAAAACTTTAACATTTGGCATAACTTTTGAATAGTAAGTGATAGGGCTTTCATATTTCACATGTGTATTCCTTGTGAAAAGACCATTTCATTGATAGCAAAAGGTTTTGACTTCGTCACCTTGACTTTGACCTTTCACGTACTAAACAGAAAATGGCGTTTATACTAACAAAGGTGCCACCGGGGGCATTCGTGTTTCACAAACACAGGCTTTATTTTTTTGTCAAACTTGGTGAGTGTTTCTGATTGTGGAGAAGGAGTATCGGAGAGCATAAGTAGCCATGCATGATTAACCTCGGTTCATTGTCTCTTCAAAAGCATTCGAAATGTCTGTTTTCTTGAAATTGTGAAAAAAGGGTCCTGCGGCATCAAAACCCCCTTCTAATCCTGCTATGTCCTTCGTTTTTTTTACACAAATTTCACAGTCTTTGGCCATATTTCATTGGTTAAGTAAGGTTATGCTGCAAATTTATCTCTTCTTAATGAGGTAAAGAAGATCCTGAAGAAAATCTCAACAGCACTCACAATAAAGCACCAAATTAAGCATCGACGGATCCCTAGCAAGCTAGAGGTGTGACCAGGTGCCCGGGAGGAGTAAGCATTCCCTGTTGGCTAGCCGCACCTGCCATCGATGTCCATGCACGAAAATGAAAACAATATATAAAATACATACACTGTCTTAGGTTATGTCTATATAGAAAGTGCTGTGGTGACCATGTCAGGGAAAATATTCATAACACTTACTGTCAAACCCCGACGCTTCATGTGTGAACTTCTCTTATGTTTCATCGGTAATACTCGAGGACAAGAGAGAGGAAAGGAAAATAGGGAATATGTAGAGATTCAGTATCCATCTAAATTATCCTTTACGGATAGCTCAGTATACAGCTATGCATTGAATGCGATTTATCTTAATTTAAAAATTTTTTAAAAGCGATTTCAGTTTTAGAGAATTTGATATATTTCACGAGTAATAATCATTCTTAGCAAACCTTGAGATAAATTTATTTGCATTTTGAATTATTGAATAATTATATTTTACAATCTAATTTCGTCACTGAATATATTCAGGGTGGTGGCCATCGACGGCGGGTGCGGCTGGCCAACAGGGGATGCTTACTCCTCCTGGGCACCTGGTCCCACTTCTAGCTTGCTAGGGGACCGTCGAGGCTCAATTATGTGCTCTATTGTGAGTGCTGTTGATATTGTCGTCAGGATCTTCTTTCACTCTTTATTCAATGATTTGTCGGTAATGTAACCTATCCTAAATTACGATAGCGCGGCCAATGAGCACCCCAACACCTTTGCCCTTGTATTTAGATAATACAGCAAGAAAAAATTGTAAGCGGTTTGTTTTTACGATTTCACTGACACCAATTCCAAAATACAGATTTGTAACTTCGCAGCATGTCACAATTTGATTTGTATGGGCCTCTAATCACTGTGATCGTAGTATCAACTATTACACAAAGTCATGTTTATCTGTAGGATAATCTTTTTAACGATGTATAATCTATGTTATTTGTATGGTTAACCATCATCATGACAATACCCGAAAGACAGAGCGAGATTTTAACTACTGACATACGATTTAACAGATCGTTTGTTTTGAACATTTATGATAGATTATCGCCTATCGTGTCAGATATCAGACAGACGACTCAAATGATTATCAACTTATCTTACAACATTAAGGTGCGTCATTGGTCACGATTTTGGACTATTCTTGCGCATCTCCTATTTTAGCACTCATTGGGCTTGACTTTTATAGATATTTCAATTTATTATAGCCAATGTATCATTTCTTACTCTTTTTAAGACTTTAATTCATAATACACAGTAAAGCGGCCAAGTTTGAAAATTTGATCTAAAATGAATGAAGTATGCTTTACAAAATGCTTCGCGGTAATTTCTGTAAAAATTGACGTGGAGGTACTTTTTTTAACTGTTCGGATTTCTTTTACGTTAGTAATTACCCATGAATTTTGTTTTACGTATGGAATATTATTGATCTTAGCTTTTTTATAAGGTATGGCTGATGAATACCGAAAATTATAAATTGTTTAAATTCCACCAAAAATAAGGCAAATTTTCAGCACTGACACTTTTTCAAGAAAACAAGAAAATTGCACTATTTGTGAGCGTCTGTTCTCTCTTATTTGAACACGGACACATACTTTTTCTTCAATATTTTGAAAAGTCTTCCCTAGTAGCACGTCTTATTGTGTGTTTGGAAAAATCGTTGAAATTCGGTATCTCTGAAATTTTGACCTTAACTTGGATATTTTCGTAATTTTTGTGTAAAATCTAGAAAATTTTTAATTATCGGTGAAGTTGGTACCTAAGGTAGCACTTTATCAAATTCCACCTTTATACAAAGTTTCTGACCTGTTTTATTGTATAACAACGAAGAAAAGTAAAATAAAAATCAAATGAATGCATTTCAACACTTTTTGTATTTTCTTTACAATGTGCTATTTTTAGCAACAAATTTCCGGCATTTTTTTCCCCCAATTTTCAAATAAGCATAAATCTTTTTTTTTTTCATCACGGACCTATTAATTTTTCTTCATAAAATGATTACGTGACATGAATACTATATTTTCATATGGTTATCATAAAATCGTTGAAATTCCTTTATTCAGAAATGACATGCCTTAAATACGTAATATAAGACATTTAAGACTAAAGATAAGATTCAAGGATGGTACATGTACCATTCATTTATATCTTCTTATCGAAAATTGGTTTTGATTTTGTCTTAATTCATTATTTCTTAAAAGATATTACATTTTTTTTTTGGAGAAAATAATATTTTGCTTTGCGTCCATATAATACAAGGAGAAACTGTTTGTAGTTCCCAGATAAAATATAAAGAATTATTTACACCATCATTCTATAATTTGCTCGTACACATCTTTATTCACATTCACTTCTGATTAAAATTGACTTGTTTTGAAGATCTCCTTTTCCGTATTAAGATGCCTTCTATTATTTCAATTGCAAAAAAAAAACAAATGACATTTAGGTACCTAATATTTTTTCTTATTTCATTTGACTAATAAACGAAAGGCACTGCTTTAAATCATAATTTCTGGTGATGAAACAATTGAACACCTCTAACAATGAAATAATTAAATTTTCGTTACATAACAACAACTGTGATTAGATTAAAAACCTTTTATACTATACACCGCAAAGGCAGTTTCCGCCTCTATTTGATTTGACTGATAGACGAAAGACTTTAAATCATAATTGTTGAAGATGAAATAATTGAATACTTCAAACAGTGAAATATTCAATTTTCATTATTTAATAACTTTTGTGATTAGATTGAAAAAAAAAACGTGTTTATACTTTACACTCGAATTGTTTTCTCTCGCAAAGTAGTTCCCGTGATAGTAGTAATATTTGATTTCTATGTGTTAAGGTAACATGACTAGATTCGGTTGAGAAATGAAAAAAAAAACTGTAAAAGACAAAGCTTAACATAGCCTGTGAAAAGCACGTGATTCAAACCATCCAATCAATTTAACGTAAATTTTCAACATTTGAAGGTCTAGGCTTATTTTGTGGAATTGTCCAAACAACATGTAGGAATGCATTTCCTTCATTGATGTTGCTAAGCATCCCTGCATACAGAACATTTTAGAAGAATTAAGTGATTTTTGTGTGAAATAGTGTCCCTTTATGTGCATTACTCGCTTCCGCTAGCAGAGCACAGACCTCTGTGTGTCCGGATAAATGAGAGGGTTGTGCACACGTAATCCGGATAACAACACCATTTGCTAATAGCAGATGGGCATCCAAAGTCGGTGCCGGGTGCACATTGGTCTCATTCATTTTATGTGTTGTCATCAATGTTTGATGCTTCTATACGTCTGTTACGATTGTTTTATATGATGTTCTAGTAAATATTGTTGTGTGTTTTTGCGATTTGTAGTTTTGTATGATGTCATTTATGTACGTGTCACTTTCTTGTGGGTTTTTTTTTTTTCGCTGGGAGAGTGCAGGGTGGTCATGCTGGAGATCATTCCCTTTCCTTAAGATATAAAAGCATAGAGATATGTTACAATCACCGAAATTACTCAGTTTAGTATGTGTCGTCGGTCATTTGGAGCATTGCCAAGTTTTATTTCATTTAATGCCTTGTTTGATTTTCACCTATAACTTCGTGTTGTACAAATTGCATCAAAATAAATGTATTACTTAAGTATTCAATTCTTCACGTGTATATCTATATCATCAATCGACTTGAGATGCCAATTTCAACGCATTTAAGGCGTCTCTTGTTAATTTATTCCGAGTTAATTTGTAGGAAAATGAATATTTAAATGTTTAAATTCATATGAATACTTTCAAAAGATATATTGCTCTAAATTCGTGGACGACAAATGATATACAACGCGAATGACATATTTTACCTTCTCGTTCTACATCTTAACTTAAATGACAGCATGATTACCAAGTTCTTTGTAAACTTAGATTAAAGGTTCATTGTGGCTGGGTTTTTTAATGGTAAACGTCTACAAATTCGTTAGCATCATTTCAATGCATTATGTGAGACATATATGATTTTATTGTGCCTACTATCATATCGCTTTAATTGTCCCCCCCCCCTTTTTTTTTTTACTTTAATTTGCATTTACACCATATATCCACATGTTTAGCTCATCTAAGCCAATAAACATGTATATGCTTCAAGATACCTCATAAAACTCCCTAATATTATTGTCCTCTTCCCTAACCCCTACTCTTTCACTAACACTAAACTCAAACATCTTTCCAAACTCTCTTCGCTTATCCTCCCCTTATCTCTACATTACATTGGAGTGTGTTGAGATTGTACATTAAGTGTTATTTTTCGTGTTTCCATGGTGATTTTATATTGTGTTCGTCTCATTGTCCGTATTGTGTCGTCTCACGATATTTGCTCTCAGTTGTTTCTATTGTTTGAGATAGCCCTATTATTGTCCAGTAATTCCCAGAGTCGTATGAATCAAACAAATTATTACCGAACCGCGAAGGGGATTTATCGGACAATAAACCATGGCTATCTTATCTCTATTCTAATGTATTATGGTTAAGCGGGCGACAATTAGTGTTGCTGTAGTAGTATTTAGAAAATGACAGACTTTCAGAAAATCAATTTCATAGTATATGCTTGAGTAGGCATTGCTTATCTTACCATGAATGTGATGGAGAAGAACCACGAGCACAGATAGGGAGAAAATCTCGAGTACTTAAGAATTAGATTGTCTGCCTGTTGATTGTGATTCTGTGTATCTGCTCAAAAGAAAGGGACAAAAACATGTACCGAGAATAACAAAATCATTTTAAGCACAATGTTCATATGGTTATGCTGCTTGTAACCATCGTGCGGCTATGTCCCTGTGGCTTATCGTGCATTATTGTTTTCTTGGGCATACATGCACGTTGTCTAAATACGACACTGAGACTACAAAATATTGAATAAAACATAAATCATCACGAAAACAATGAAGTATATTCTACAATATACCTTAATTCTTCTATCAGATATCCCGAGCATGAAAGAGTAATTTGACATCTTAAACTTAAACATCATATAAAATATGCTCAAAACATTTCAAACGTGACAAAAACCTGTGCTACTATCGTCTCAGGGTGTTTGTGTGACTTGAAAATTGAAATATGTAAAAATCAAATAATAACTTAAAAATAAACTGAAACAGTTTATCAGAATGAATATTTATTAGACACTATCAAGTCTAAAAAAGAAATGCACAGCTATTTCCAGCATTATATATTGGATAAAATACATGTATGATATGAAAAGAAACTTTAACTTAAATATATTATGAAAATGACTCAATATTATGCTGAAAATGTTCCATATTCTGGCCCGGAATATAGGATATATGTAAAATGGGCGCTATAGTATGTGATAGAATCAATTCATATCAATATGATCGAAGATGATCATACCTTTCTTTCGTTTAAAGTTATATAGGTAGATAAGAAGATAATATCATTTGAAAATCTCCTACCTCATCGTTGCACATAGTCATAGGTGTAAAATAGTACGGAAATAGTTCTAGTGACGTCAATACATTACACAAAAAAGGTAAGACTTCTTGTTAGACCAAATTGAAATTTAAGATACAGAGTATGAACCTCTAAACTTTGTAACTTTTCCTGAACCAGACATCACATTACCTTTAAAGTTATCACCAACTACAGACATAACATTTACTTATTTCACATTTCATAAGAGCTTTGTCTAAAGTTTTTGTAGTACGTCCGTCTGTTCATATCACTGTCTTTTTGTCTCTCTTAATACCAAACACTATGAGAATTACATTTGAGATTGACCATTACATGTTCTAGCTTTGCTGGAGATTAAGGGTTCTAAAGGTGGACATAACCATAACATAACAAACAGTGGAGAGCGTTCAATTGTTTGCCTCATATGGAATTCATGTGAAATTTACATGAATTTACATGCATTTTACTTAAAAGTTGACATGAAATTCATGTGAAACGAGTACGAACCTGAAATTTACATGAATTTTATGTAAATTCAATTTTGCATGAAGGTTACAAAGAACAATTTATGTGAAATTCATGTGACGTAAATTAATGTGAAATTCATGTGAAATAATTTTCATAAATCTTTTGTCAAATTTATATAAATTTCATATAAATTTCCATTTGAAGTCTACCTGATGCTAATTTTATATGAATTTCATGTGAGGCATAATTTGCTGTGTGTATGTAGCAAGATAAAAGGGATACTTATCAATCGGATAAAGAATAAACTTGAAGAAATGAAGGTTCTCGTTCATCGATCTATGAGTTAATGGTTTGTGGTGAGAAATTTGAATCTTTTACAACACCGAGTTAAAATATCAAACTGTGCATAGTTACTCCTAAAAGCCACATCATTTCACAAAAGATTACTAGGTTATAGATAAGGATCCAATGTCTTCGGACATACTTGTATCAATTTAGCTACACATCGATATATTTCAATATTATTTATCATAATTCATTGAGGCATGAAGATTGACGTCAGATACTAACGTGATACTATTAGTTGTGACGAATATAGCAGTCTCATATTCCTTGATATAATATATGCTTGACAAACTTTGCTTTATTCATCAGCCGTTTATTTTAAACCAAAAATGATGTCTTGTTCAGGTGTTACATATTTTCACAATATGAGACTCAGAAAAAAAAACCATGACAACTTTATTTTGTTCTATAATGCAAAATATCGTAACGAGAATGATGAATCGGGACAAATTCAGGAGGATACAAATGAACATTTTCTGAGTGAAAGTCAAACAGATAACCCGAACGCAAGAAATAAATGTTATAATTAATGGACATATAAAATCATGAAAATGCCTAACTTGATATTCGGCAAAAAAGCAAATTATTAATGTATATAAATGAAATTTTACGAAATAGTACTAAAATATGACGAAAAGAAAGTGTATTTTGAATTGTGTTTCCCTTTTTGCTTGTTAAAACTCTCTAGCTTAACATTTTTACTATATGTAAACAAATTTTGCACTAAACGATTTTTGATAACCATTATTTTCGAAACTTCATCAAAGATGCAATGCTATGCTATAAGATGGTAAATCCTTTCATGTCGAAACAAAAAAGCGTTGATATTTTCATCAAATGAAAATCAAAGAAGTATCAATCAGTTATTCATGATCCATGATTGGCCTTGAACTCGCATCAGAAAAGACTTGGTCTTGGTTTTCCGCCTATCCAAAAGTTAGTCAGACGTCTCGGGTGATTGGTCTTGAGCTCGCTTCAGCCAGCAGAGCATATACTGTTACACGCATGCCATAGAATCTTTAAGATCCGATTACATAGAATCTGTGTTACAAGAGGCCGCTGCGTTCAACTATCTTGTTTGTGATGTCACTTTACAGTGCGAAGTTTTATGTTTATACAATAATTGTGTGTCTATGGAGATAAGTGGGAGGGTTGTGCGCATGTTGTCCGGATAACTACACCATTTGCTATTAGGAGATGGCCGTCTAAAGTCGGTGCACATTGGTCTCCTTCCTTTTATGGTTGTCATCTGTGTTTAATGTTTCTGTACGTCTGTTACGATTGTTTTGAAAAAAGTTCTAGTGTATATTGTTGTGTCGATTTGCGATTCGGAGTTTGTATGATGTCATTTATGTGTCACTTTCTTCTTGAATTTTTCGATAGGTTAATGCAGGGTGGTCATGCTGGATATCATTCCCTTTTATTTGTCTCAAAGTCGAGAAGGCAAGACAAATTTATTTGAATTTCCATTGGGAACGGTTGCGAACATCGGAATTGAAAACACTCCGAAGTCAGACCAGGTGCCAAATATATTTCTTTTTTTTAAGAAGAATCAATCAAAATAACATGTTATTTCAACTCAATCCTTATCATCTAGTGGTGTCAAGTTTTAAAAAATTATAACTTTATAATGAGATTTCAGCTTAGACTAATGCTATCTTTTTAAGTGTACTAAGGAAGTTCCAAAAGATGCCTCACAGCAGTGTCAATGTATGAATTGTAGTTATCATTCTGACATATAAAATAAGCAGAGATGGCAATAACGTCGAAGGGTTTCAACTTTTCTTGAAGAAAATTTCAAAACAGTTTCTATGCACCAGACACGTGTTTCGAATATTCAATTCTCATCAGCGATGCTTCCAGCCAAAGTGCTTTTCATAAGCAGCCGCAATTAGTTTCACTAACGCCATCTGGTGTTATTTTCAGAATTTGAATTTCTACATTTACTTTACAGAGCGTGCTCGGCTCCAAATTTCCTGTAGGGTCGATTCAGTAGCATATCAAAATAAAATCTATGCTCAAAATAGCATTAGAACGTAAGTTTTTTCTGACAATCCTCTGTGATTAAGTATTTTGGGAGAAATATATACAACTAAATGGCTGAATATAGTCAACCTTTAATCTACTAAAGACGTTCAAAAAGTTACCAATGTCTGACACAAAATATGGACATATCATTATTAAGGTGGTCCCATAATTATGATATATGGAATAAGCAGGGAGCGAAAATAGAATTCGCCTTATCATACCTATTCCTCCGTGATGCAGCATTTTTAAAACATATATGGCTAATAGATATCCGTCTAGTTTATTCATATAAATGTATTCGTATACGAGGAATGGAAAGCAGTGCTAGTTTACAATATGATTTATCAGTTTGCATTACATAGATAAAATATGAAAAGAATACACGATGGAAACCACGTCATCTACACGATACAAGTATGTCCTAAACTTTAAATATCTAATGATGTACATGGTGTAAGAGGAATAACTCCTTCAAAGATAAGTTCTATAGTTTGGAATAAGATTCAAAAATTGAATTCGAGAAATACGCGAAAATAACCCAGCGCAAAAATGTAAACATTTGCATAATTATAACGTAAGACTTCATGAATGTACATGTATTGGTAATTCCCGGAAAACATGTCCATGCTTCTGCTCTAAACCCTTGAAGAGAAGTAGGTCATGGAATAAATTATTTTGAACTTCTTTAATATTGATACAGGTCCAGCTCACGGTATATGTTGGTGTTTTATTGGAAAATAAACAGGAAGCTACAAGTGACGCCGACCTTCAAGATATCCGTGGATGAGGCCATCTTCGTGGTATTTTTACCATGCGGTCAGATGGTCGCGTGTGTTGAATGCGCCCCTGCTGTAAGGAAATGTCCTCAGAATCTATCAAACTATCACTAAAAGCTATTTAATCATATGTATGATGATGTACAATACATGTATGTATGTAGATGGTATTATAACAAAATAGGAAAACAAAGTTTTTTTCTTCTGTTAACTTTCAGAAACTGAATTTGCTATATTTCGGGATAATTATATAAAATTTAACAAATCAGGAAATTGGAGTCCTATCCGAAATCAGATTCCAAAAAATACGATCAGAAGTCTAACAAATATTTTAAAATTTAAGATAACAGAACTTACTTACGTGAAAATATTATTAGGACATAAAAACAGAGTCCATAAAATCCATACCTGTATAAACGCAAAGGAAACAATCATTCATATATCGAATGAACAATTCCCAGTGTAAGGAGTGCATGTACTGACTTTTAAAAGCGGCGCCGTGCTAAAGATTAAAGTGTTCCAATTCGTTGCCTTCGTGAAGAAAATTTCAAAACATTTTTTATACACCAGATTCTTTCGGAAGTTGATTCCCTCTTAGTGGTAATAAATCACACCTTCCTTTATTTCAGTAGAGGCCAGTTTTATATATTTTTTTCAATTTAGTGTGTCTACTTTGCAAAGAGTGCGCGGCTCCAAATTTCCTATAGCGTCGATTCAGTAGCATAATTAGATGAAGAAATATAAGTCCAAAACAGCATCGTAGGGAATGTGCAAGGGTGTGAAGCTCTTTTATTTTCGATCGTTTTGGGGTTTGTTTTTGTTTTTTTGGTTTTGTTTTGTTTTGTTTTGTTTTTTTTTTTTTTTTTTTTGTTTTGTTTTGTTTTTTTTTTTTCTTTTGTTTTTGTTTTTGTTTTTTTTTTTTTTTGTTTTTTTTTAATGGCATATTTTCGATACAGGAAGAAAATTTATAATGCAAGATGATAAAGGGCCGAAACAACGATTCTTTTAAGTGACAGTTCGATTTACTTCTCTGGCTCATTTTTCATGGTATACCTCAATTCGGAGGAAATAAATCTATTAAATCCTTAATTTCTGCAAGGGAAAAAAAGGAGTTCATTAAATCTGCCTTCCAGAAAAAACAATTCCAAAGACGTTGTACGAGAATGTATATTGGTAAATGAATAAGTCATCAATGCCCTTGAAGAAATCAAACGATGTTTTAAATATTGAAATTTTATTTTAGTCTTACGGAGGATAACATTAGGAATTATAAATTACATTACAGAACATATCTAACATTGCTTTTAACACAAGAATGTACCATAATACCTTCGTATATCATTGTCTATATTCATTTGACGGAACGAAAGTAAAATCAACTATATTTATAAGTAGTGTATCATAAACATGATGAATAGAATAGCACGTGAAGCGCTATATTATTCTTATAACAAACAACATCCCTGAACTCTTGAAAGCCGGGTAGGGACTTTAAAGAAGACAGGTAATTTTCCTGTCATTTCCTCGCTGACCGCTGTAGGGATAACATCTCTAATCGCAATTTGATTGGTCCTATGTATCCTTTATAACCCTCTCAATTTTTGATTGAGAGCTTCAAATAGGCAAAACTGTGGTATATCTAATTGGCATAATCAAGTATACCTGTCAGTATGTCTTTGATGTCACACACCGTTTGCGTCTCTAGGAATATCACTGGTCAATAGACGCCGCGTTAATCACGCCTACCAAGCTTAGATCACTAAGGTGTGCATGACAAATATGGATAATGACCATATCCCTGTATACAGCACAAAATCGATAATTCAGAAAATCAGAAACCGAAGGCATACAAAATCAGGACAAAACAGGAACCAAAGCAAACAAACAAAAACCTCCATCACATGAAAAGAAGCGAACTCCCGATATGGGAGTGAGATCAGGTGCCCAGGAAGAGTAAGCTTCTCCTGCTTGCATGCAACACCCGCCGCTTCAATTCGGTAGAAATGTCACATCCGGAAACTTCCATTTCGGAAGACATAGAGTACAATCTTGGGTTGGATGGTTCAAATGGTCTATGACAGAATATCACCCACCATTCTGGAGAGTGGGACATCATAGTGTATGACGAGTTCCCCGTATCGACCGTAGAACTTCCTCAGTGACGATGTTAGTCGGTCACAAACATATCCCTGACTGAGAAGCTTATCTGAAAGACGCCTAGCTCTCAGAACAAAATCCGTATATTTCGTACTTGCTCTGGCATAGCGTATCAACTGAAATATGAACACGCCATAAGCAGGCGATGAAGGGATGTTGCTACTCAGAAAAGGAAAGTTTGTAATGCTGAAATTGAAGTCGTCACGTTTGTCATAGAGTGAGGTGTTCATGTGACCATCAGTGTCGTAGGACAACATTATGTCCAAATAGGATGCTGAATTATTTGTCTCTGTAGTTTCTTTGACTTCAAGCTCTGAAGGATAGATTCTGCTCAGGTAATCTGCGAATTTCGGATTATTGATGGACAACACATCGTCTATGTATCTATAAGTGAAGTTGAAGTCAGAAGCTAAGTATCTTTTCCCTTCAGAGACCAAAGATTGAATGAATTCAGCTTCGTACGAGTAAAGGAAAATGTCGGCAAGGAGTGGGGCACAATTGGTCCCCATTGGAATTCCGACAATTTGCTGAAAGACCTTTCCTCCAAACACCACAAAAATGTTGTCGATCAAAAAGTTTAACATCTGAATAATATCTGTTTCAGTGTACTTATTTTCAGAATCGGACTTTTCTTTTACAAAGTAGGTTTTGTCATAGTTCACAACAATAAATTTGTATTTGCGATTACCGTTCTTACTTGTAAACGCATTACTTATAATTTTTGCGAGTCTTTCTTTCAATTTAGAATGTGGAATTGTAGTGTAAAGTGTCGAAAAATCAAAGGCTTTGATCGAATGAACTTTACTAAAATGAGTGGATTTCAGATGTTCTAAAAGTTCCTTCGAATTCTTTAAAATCCACATCTGGTTGATACCACTGCGAGAATATACAATGGAACAATATTTTTGAAGCCCAGATTTGATTTCAGATAAAACTTTGGTGAGTAAGATCGACACAGATTTGGTAGAACATTTTGAGGAACCAGCGATGAAACGTTGTTTGTACGGATTCTTATGCATTTTAGGTATGCAGTATAAGTATGGTAAATCTAAATCTAAATTGTTAGTTTGGAAGCCAAAGGAAGAAAGAGCTGATTTGTGGTTATCTATTATTTCAGAGGCAGAAAGGTTTGTTGGGGTGTAAGTGGGATTTCCAGGTGTCGAATTTAAACCCAACTCTTTAACTAGACTTTCGAAATAGAACTTTTTGCAAGTAAATGTGTAATTATTTGAGGCTTTGTCCGCTGGTGTGATGACATAATGTTCTTGGAGGTAGGTAAGCTCTGTGATAACATCAGGGTCTTTAAATATAGACTCGAATCTGGTGCTCACAGTTGATTTTAAGCGGTTAATTCTAGATAAAAGTAACCCTCTGATGGATTTTATCCATTCGGAAAGTGTGTCGAGCTGTACATCCTCTTTCTTTGCCCATATTAGTTACCACTCGGAAAAAAAACCGGCCTTTAAACTGATAAGACCAAATCAAGATTCTGACCTATTCTTATTATGAGGGATGCCTTATCTTTTATACATTTCGAATTAAAAAACAAGGTCCATTTTCGCAATTGAGGAAAATCGCTGATACTGAGTACATTGATACTTAACAAGAAAGAAAGCAAATTATTTTTGAAAGATTTACTTTATGGTTGATGGTAATCTATATTTGCATTCAGAAATTGTAGTCAAAGGAGCGGGTGAAAGTCAAAGACAAAACCCGAACACCAGATAAGATATAAAAATTAATGGACACAAATACAATCTAAATACGTTACCTAAAATAACAAATAAATTATCATGCATACTCCTATCAGTTCGCCAGGCTAGCTAGTAGTGTCAACCGATAATGCTGCAACTCTTTACCTTCATAAAGACAATTTCAATCAAGTTCCATATAAATTCAAAAATCCCGTAGTACATACATCATCTATAAACCTTGCAAAACATCCGATAATTCTGGTAGGCTGGCGGATTGTGCCCACGTAATTAGATATCGACACCATTTACTGTTCGATAGACATCGGTGTCGACGTCGGTTGCTTATCGATCTTCCTATTTTTCATTTTAATCCATGTTTCAGGTGTTCATGTGTATTTCTTGATTGTTTGTATATAGGTGTTGTGAATGAGTGAAAGAAGATCGTTGTTCTTTGTTGATAAGTTTAAGTCTATTGACTCCATTGATCGTGTTCTGCTGAGGTCTGTGCTGGAAAATCTTTGAGATCGCTTTCTAAATTCCTTAATATGGATTCTATGTAAAAACCTAAAAAATCAGACATGTTTGGCCACGACATGTCTCAGATTTTGGATATCTTTTGTGTATAAGGTAAATATGATGTCCTCAGAACGAATTGACCTTCCATTTTTTTTCTCCGACGTTCCGTTGCCATGGTAACCAAGGTTTTGTATAAAAACACCTTTAAACAATGCATTTTTATGCATCCCGTTACCATGGAAACAAATGTTGAATGTATATGTAACTTTCCGAAAAGATTATTTAAATCCTCTTAAGTTGATACAATTTGATTTTTCGATACTCCTTCTTTCTGTGTGTCATGTAAATTTGCTTCAATTTCAAGAAAAATTGCTTATTAAAAATGAGCCATTTTCGGCCAATTTAGGCCTTATTTTACCTATATTTTACTTACTTTTGACAAGAGTAATAATGCAATTGCACAAGATTTGAAATAGAGTTGACTATTTCCTGAAGAGTATTATCCTAGGACTTCATGGGAATCGAAGGAAATTTATCTAGAAGTGAGATTTTTCTGTTTACATGCCTTTGAAATAGGTTACCATGGCAACATTTGGTACAAAGGTGTAAATACCTGTCATAAGTAAAAAGCTAATTTCTACAGATGTATGCCTGCTATTGTTACAAAACTTGGTATGTAGATGTATTAAAGACCATTTGATGCTATCATGACCTTGAGAAAATGTCAAGGTCATTTGCTCAATTTTCAAGGTCATTTAAAAATATATGCTATTTTCATGCCAAATTTTGTGGTTTTTCACTAAAAAGAGACATGATTAACAGTAAACAGTATAGAACCTTGGCAAAACAATCAATTATCGGTAAAAGTATGATAAATGTATTATTTGTTGGGCTGAGTATCACATTTATCAGAATCCAATGAAGACCCCAAAATGTCACATATTTTACAAGAAAATTTAAGAAAATCGCAATTTTATGCTCTTTTGAAAGTATGTCATACATAGAAGTGAAATACAATTTAACAAAATTGTGATGAATTCTACTTCTTTTGATCGGTTGTTCAACTGTAAATATTAAAAATCAAAATATCTAATGAAATAAGTTAGAGAAATCGATTTAAATTAATTGGAAATCCTGATTTTTTGTCTTATTTTTAGTCTAAAGTTAGAAATGACCTTGAGATTTGGACAGATGACCTTGAAATGATTTGAAGGTCAATTGCTAATGATAAATATAATTTGTATACTGGTATGCTATTTCATAATCATAGGACTCAAACATGAGGAAAAACAATGTTTTTAAATATGCGGTATATGGTAATATGGACTCCAAGTTGCTATAGCAACGGATTTTGATTGGCATTCATGACAAAATGGTGAGTTTCACCATAGATTTTATTTCTTGATTTTTTCCAGCTATAAACATTTATTTTGGCAAGGTGATGTTAAATACCCATTACATTCACCGAATAATGGTTTTCAACCTTCAAAATAATCAAAAACAGGCCAAAAATGACCCTAAAATTAGACCTTATTTTTGCTAAATTTTCACATAATTTGACTGAATATCAACAACTACCTGATAACCCCCTCCCCCGAAAAAGTTATTCTTGTCAGAGTTAAACTTACAAAGAAAAGTTTTTGTGTTCAAAAAGTAAATTTTGACCATGGTTTCCATGGCAACAGAATGCCACAATATGTCTTATCTCTCATATTTATGGGGGTGTTAAATAGATAGACCCCGTTACCATGGCAACCGTTGTTCAAATATAACAATATGGTTTGTTTTCATTGTTTTTACATTAAGTATGATAATTACAGAAAGTTTCATCAAAATCCATGACATGCCGTGGCCAGCTGTTTTAGGTTTTTACAGAGAATCCATATTAAAGTTTATTCATATTCAATAAGCTTGTGTGATAAGTTTTTATCAATGGTGCAACAAGCATCGCGAAATATATATATTGTACACGTCAAAAATATTTACATAATAGCATTTTTTCAATTTAATTGTCATCAGAAACATCTACGCAGCCGGAACGCCAGTCGGCACTTGTCTTTGAAGTTTAAAAACGAAGTCACGTGACAAATGTTTTGAATATGACGACATTGTACCACGTCATCAAAAACGCGTCATACTGACTGTGCTGCATGTGTAAACAAGAATGGCACAGGTGATTTTGATGGCAATAGAGATACCTTTTCAATTCATAACACTTAATCAGGTAAATTTTGTGGCATTTTGAAATTAATCGGGTGTTGTCAAGGGCTGTTTTTCGCCAACGATCTGTTTACCTGCATTTTATTGCTTATTTTCTTTTAAAATCCCGGCTGGGAATGATTGGGAACAATCTCAATGTAAACTTTATATATCACCGAAGTCACCAAAACCAAAAATAGTATGCCGATCTTTGCCTTAAGGGGTTTGTGTCACCTTTCAAACTTCGATATGCTGTTCGGGCGTCCATCTTCCATGTCAACGTATGGAAACTCGTTTGTAAACAGAGAGTAAACGGGTACACATGTACCCAAGTCGGTGCTGCGAAGTGGTTAGATTTGCCAAAATGAAACATGACATTGGCACAAAATCATCTACAAGGTATAAAACCATCAAACAAATGTTAAAAATTCCATTGCCACTTGAATTTGGTGTATTCTGAGTCCGTAATGATAAATTTTAATGAAAATCTGGTCCTCGTTATAGCGTTTTTACTCCTATTTATAGAGTACTTGTACACTAAAATTCTATATAGGTATCATAATTGGGATTCTGTTGAAAAGATTATCATTGAATTTCGACCAGAAGTGCAAAGGGGAGCATTTGTGTCAGCTTTTAGAACCAACGATGTATGCACAATTTTCGTTGGATCTTTAGCAGGGCTGTTAGATATTATAAATCCCTTTCAGAGGAATTTCTGTTATATGTAGTGAATTATACCTGAGTATTATTTGTTTTATAATAATATTTAAAATTTGAGATAAACAATTAAGGTCGTTTAGCCCAATTAATTCTTATTCCGCTACTTTGTATGTCAAGAGTTATCCGCCCCTTTTAGAAACAATGCTTCCAACCGTCAAAATAGGGATTGGCGTTCCGGCTGACGGTTGAAAGAACAAAAAATATTATCCACTTAATCATCTGAAAAATGCATATTATTTTAAAAATCATACCTTTTGCATAAGTTTTATTGAATCGGACAAAATGTCGGCTGAAATGATAAATGATCGCCTGCACAGTTAGTTAGACTTGGTTACCCCTTTAAATATAATGCGATAAACCAGCTAACACCATGACAGCATTGAATAGATAAGACCACTTGACTGCAACAAGATAACTTTGATAGTTTGTGGCTTCTAGGTCTACATCTGTATATCACTAACAAATAATCCACTTTGGTGGCATTATGTTTTTAGAGCTATGAAGTGGAAGTAGACAGTTTTGTAATATATTTCAAACTGATGACTTTTCGAATTATTCCAGTTTAGATAACTAATGCCTTTGTAGTTCGAATGAATCGGAAATACGATGGATTTTGTAAAAGGTATAATAAAGATAATCAGAAGATACAAATATTTTTTTTTTCATTTCATACCAAATTAAAGTGAACATATGAACAAGTTTTTATTATCTTTAACCAATTTTATCATTATATTCTGTTCCCACACTCTTTTTTCATTTTGTTTAATATATTGTCTCCTATAGGCTTTCAAAAATAACATGAGGGCGTAATCTTAAGGAATAAATGTCTTTTATATTTATTGATTCAATATTTCTGTATGACTTTCATAATGCTTAAGGTGGATGAAATAGTCAGAATTGTATGTCATATCAATAAAAATAATTCTTTATCGTACATTTGGAAAGTCACATCCTTCTCCGTTATCAGCATCCCTTAAAAATAAAAAAAATGTTAAATAGATATAATTTATGCGTCTGTACCAGATAATTATATTCCGATACTGGTGTACAAATATTTTGCTTTGGTTTTCTGCAAACTTGAATTATTAAATTCATGAATTTTGTAATCTTAATTTGCGCATTCTGTCTCATTTCATTCTACACTTCATTTGACATTTTTCTGAATAATACGGAAGTGTGATGGAATACATAACTCAAAATTGATAAAATATGAGAATGAAATTCATTTCTCCTGCGCAAATGACTGACTACACGAAAATTGAATTCTTGTCATAACATTCATAAACATAGTTCAAACCTTACAATCTTTATTCAATAATTCATATGTGTTCCAAAAGCATTGAGAATATGGGAAAATACTTATGTTAAATGTGTTTGGAAGATGTTTTAGTGTTTGGAAGATGCTGAATGGGTATGCTTTATCTCCGAGAAAGGACATAAGATATTTCTTATTCACTATTTTGTTAAATATTGTAAAATACTGCTCACCTCTGATGTATGGCAATGTACTCCTTCTTATCTGAATTAGATTTATTTCTATATGTAGGCTGTTCTAGTGTAATACTATGCTCATTTCTCTGTTTCACCTCTACAAAATAGAAGTTGTTTGCAACAAATGTTCGAATATAAAATTTTATTTTTTGAAAAAAAATGTAATTACCCGTACATGTAAAAGACAAGGATTTAAAGTAATACGACATTATTATTATAAATGACCTTAAGTTTAGCAATTCTCAACTGAGGGAAATTACTCATTATAAATTAAGGAGTCTGACCGACATTCAGAAAAGACGCGTGTTCGGGGCCCTGTCTTCTCTAAAGAGGTTTTGATATAAAACAAAGGAGGGGATCTCTCCAACTACACCAGGTTGCAGCACCAACAGCAAAACTCCAAAACACCCAATGTAAAAACACAAAGCAGACAAGCACAGAAGGAGACGCAAAAAGGACAAGGAACGTGAACGCACAACATAGAACATCAAACACAAAGGACTACACATAAACCAACGAGACCAATACTTGACATGGCCCGTCAAGGAGTCCTATTGTCAACGTTTGTCAGAGTGCAATTTTCCAGAATGCGCTTATACAAGGATGTAGATTGTTCAAGTACCATGCCTAGTGTCCAAATTACCATAATGATATTACGACAGGAGTTTGGGTATTCGAAACTAGTCACGTTGAAAATTTGTGTATTTATTTGTTTCAAACAATATCTTTTTCAAGCGAAATTATCAGCCTTGAAATGTCTTTTGTTATTTTTCTTTCGTTCAAATATGGGATAATGCACCATAACATTGCATATGCATGACAAAAATTTATTTTGATAAATAAATTCACTTCTTTCTTAAAGCCTTTTGATCGCCATTAAATAAGTATAAAATAGATATTTAAGGAATTTCATGTAATCCTTTTTTATGTTGGATATTCATATAATCCATTATATGATCAGAAATTTCATGTATTTACTGACGAGTTTAGGAAATAATATGTAATCCATAATTAGTATATTCTCTGTAACATACATTGGTTGAAAAAAATTATACTATCCACCTAGCTAGTTTCGGAAAAACCTTAGCTCTTGAAAGGCGTCAAATGAAGAATATTTGGAAGCTGAATGGAAACGTTTGGTTCCTATATCAGAGAATAGATCATCAACTCGACTCGTTATGAACAGCAAAATAATTTGAATAAAATAATTGATCATTGCTTACATAATTGAGTAATTTTGGGTATTCCTGACACTTGTTGTAAGCATGTTGCATTGATGAGGACAATATCAAGCGGAATTTGGTATGTGGTCTTTGTTTCAGATAGGACTATCAATGATCTTACAAAAGAAAGCAAGAACAGCTCTTGACAGGTCGTTATTTATATATTGAATGGTTAATATTATCCCTTATTGTAAGTCATTTCCTAGTTGTTTTATCATATGCGAGGTAAACAGTATCAGATTCAGATCATGTTTTCACGAGTCTGTTCAACTTATACCGCTTTCTTCTTTTTAAATCAATTTACGATTAATTTACCTTTTATAACACAGTAACACGCAGCAGCCAAAATCAGTACAATGCCTCCAAATGTTGGAAAAATGATGATGATGACCAAATTGTTGCCCGTGTTATTTCTCACTGTAATGAGTTAATGAAGATCCTGACGACAATCTCAATAGCACTTACAATAAAGCACCGAACTGAGCATCGACGGACACCTAGCAAGCAAGAGGTGGGACCAGGTGTGTAGCAGGAGTAAGCATCCCCTGTTGGCTAGCCGCACCTGCCGTCGATGTTCACGCACGAAAATGAAAAGAATATATAAAATACATGCACTGTCTGAGGTTCTGTCTATATAGAAAGTGCTATGGCGACAATGTCAGGGAAAAATATTAAAAACACTTACTGTCAAACCTCTTCGCGGGGAACTTTTTTCACATGTAAGTTACAATTAAGATTCTTTTGTCATATGTGTTGGGGTCGTCAACTGTGGATTTTACTGTATCTAACTTTTTGTATAAAATAGGTAAAGCCTATTTGTCTGTAATAGAGATTATAACTTAACAATTTATATTATGAAAGTACATGTAAAGCATATACTACTGTTCAATTGCAGAATTCAGAACAAGTAACATGCTTAATACTTTTCTTGATTTGGATATACTATATAGTTGAAGCAAAAGCTGTAGCAAATCGTCTGGACGGATATTCTGTTGATGGTCTTCGTGACTGAATTAAACCTTTTAGGGATATTGTTCATTGATGTAAAGAATTGAAAAAAACTTCAAAATTAAGAAATGTTGTTATCAATTCTTCCGAAACGCAAACGTTTTATATTATTTCGTCTTGTTTTCTGTAATCTGATGTGGAGCGATGACATTTAAGCATGTAAATGGTGATTAACATATGATTAAAACGGTTATATTTTTTATTTTTATCATTCATAAAGCATTCCTATTTTGCAATTATAAGGGATTACATTTCAATTCAAACCTCGTAATCTGAGTTACTAATATCATCGAAGCGAAAGCGGGTTAATGCGATGTCATAAAACTTTTGATATGTGCTGTTTTGTTCGTTTAAATATCCGAAGTCTTGCGATTCTTAACCCTGATTTTGGGTACGTGCATTTTCTCAATTCAAGATAAATCATTTAAATATATTCATAAAAACAATGACATTTTATTACTTACCACTCAGATTGTCCTCTTCCTTCACCATAGGCGTATTATAGATAGTTGACCTAAATAGAATAATACATGGGAATTTTTTTTCCTCTCAAGATATTGTGAAGCACAGATATTCCATATTACTCACAAAACAATATGAGGATTGAATATTAAACAATAACACATTGCTGCGTTTTATCAAATGTGGCTGTAAATTTTAGATATAAAACTTATGTACCGTTTCTTGCAAATCGCATCACTATTTCGGGTACATTTAGCTATTTCTGTTTTTCCTACTGAGCTACAATTTGTACAAGGTTTACACTCATAGGCTTTTACGTTGCTGTACGACCCGAATTGACAATCCGTGCAACTCCTACATTCCACCGGCCCCTCTAAGTATTTCACCTTTGAGTTAAAATCCTGTAATTTTAAATAATTACTTTTCAATGTTATTTAAGAAATTTGCACTTGTCCAACCAGAATTATACTACCATGGAAACCAAAAGTAAGACAGTCATTACTTATATTTCCATTTGTACTAAATATAACACACCAAATATAGCATTGATAATGAACGTTTTGAACGCTATAACGTCAACAGTATCGGAACGTAAGTAATTCTCCGTACTATGAAAACTAAAATGTGACGTCATAATAGGCAATCAGAATTATAGTTTATATATCCCTTTGCCTTACGGACGCTTAACATGGGAATTCTCTTGCAATGGTATACAGTATTGAATCTTAACACTACCCGCATCTTTCTGTTAATTGAAATCTAAAATGAAACTTTCCTGACAAAGGTAGGAACGAAATTTTTATTCATTTACTGAAGTACCTATCGGTTATTCAGTCTCAAAAAAAGAAAGCAAGGCAAAATTATCAGAATGTCCACTGGAACGGTTGCGAACCTCGAAATGAATAATATTCCGAAATGAGACCTGGTACCCGGGGAGAGTCAGCGTCTTCTAACTGCAAGCAACATCCGACGCAACAGGTCCACGGGAACTTGTCGAATGCGATGATTGTCTCGATGTTCATATTGATGTACATATCAGGTAAATACTTCTTGTTTGGTGATGATGACAGCCATTCAATGGCAATCCAGAATGTCACTGATCATTCTTGAAAGAAGGATTTTATATGCTTCTATATATCCCCGTAGTGCCTGCAGAACTTCCTCAACGATTGTTTTTTCAGTCGTTGTGTAATTTAACCCTCAACAAGAAAAAAGAAAAAGATTAAATCAGTTTCCCACCCGTTCTACTGCGAGTTTCGGTATTTCTGGACATAATAACTTATACACTCTTTGGCCATATCACATTTTTCTTTAAAAATTGCCTGAAAAAAAGCCAAACAACAAAATTTTCGAAGGATAACGGATATGCGATCATGCAACAGTAGACAGAAAGATGATCGAAATATGTTTTATCCTCGGTAGTGCGAGTAATGGAAAAAGAAAACTTGAATGGTATATAATGTCTGACTAAAAGTTTATGATTAATTAAAAAACACTATTCATTATGGTGTGTTCCTATTTTTGTCGGGTAAGACGGGTATTGAATAAAATGATTATCACAAAATTTTCATTCATAAATAAAAAAAAAAGAAAATACCTGTGAATGAGTCAGATGTAGTTTCGATGTCTCTTATCTAGAATATCTATACAATAATAAGGTTTTGCAGTGGTGACAAATATAAACTTCGATGGCTAGACCTTTGGTGACTCGGCTTGGTCACAATCCTTGTGAATGTTAATGTAACTACTTAGGAAAGGGACAATTATTTGTCCAGAGATGAATATAAAATTCATATGCGTCCCTGGTTTGTCATACAAAACAACCTCAACAAATGACATGCACCATTGCGACCTATTTAATAGAATCAAAGATAATTGTCACGTCAAAGGTAATTCTTGGATAACCTCATTAAGTGTTTGCAAACCTGGTCGTTGGTTACATAATATATAGCAGTTGTACCCCTGTACGGGCTCATATACTGTATCAAAATTCCATAAAGGACTCTTACATGCTTCGCTTAACAAAATAAAATGCCTTGGGTGTTCGCTAAAAATGAAGCCCATAATGTCATTGTTCATACTTTGCAATACTTGCATTAACTATTGTCGAGCTGAACAAAAGTTGTAAGATGGATCAAGAAATACGTTTTTGAACACATAATGTTTATGTAAAAAAAAAAGCATTCAAGAAGGTGAAGAAATTTCTTATAACATTTAAAAAGAGATAATTTGCTAAATAACTTTATAGATCATGTGCATTAGGACAAGTTTTAGCATAGCACATAAGAAATAACAGATATCACATATCATAATAATAACTACAAATTCCATAGAAATATAATTATGATGATATATATAATGACAAACATGTGTCCTACGGAAAATTCCTCCAGAGCTTCATATACGCAGTTCCACGCACAATGCATAATAAATAGAATCTTTGTGTCCACGCACAATGCATAATAAATAGAATCTTTGTGTATCAAATTCCCTAACTGACGGTTATACTCACTATTCACAGTTACCAATCAAAGCTTAAAATGTCATTGATTGCAGTAAAATAATGTATAAGCTAATTTGTCTAAATAATTGTACCTATGTATACTTACCTCAATGCTTATGGGTTCCTGCCCTTCTTGACATTTGGGACATTTCGCACATCGATCAAGTCGAGGCTCATAGTATTCATGATTTTCCGGATCACAGTAGATATTTGAACAAAGAGTTTGAATAAAAGTCAGTGCATAAATCAATATTTTCTTCGTAATATGCGGTTGTACATACATCTTCCAATTCATCTTCCAAAATGCTTCACAATGCAGTGTTTCAAATGGCAAGGAACGTTTGTACAGTAAAAGGTAGTCATACAGTTTTTATAGGGATAAATTTTCACATTTGATTCAAAAAGCATATATCATGTACGGATTGATTATCTAACAAAGTGTTCACCTACCGCGAAACCCAATGTAACATTTGACATACATGTCAGCGCTAAAATTTCATCATATTCAAATTATGTGCACTACAAAACAAAAATGGTGCACCTTCAAAAGGATTTTTCTTGAGGCATCTCTCCAATCTTGTCGATAACAAGGTGTGGTGTTTATTTATTCATAAAATGCCAGAACTATAAAATGTACGGATTAAAAAAACACCACAGATATGTAGACACAACATAGACAAGGACGTTTTCCATATACATCATAGAACATGTAAGCATGTAGAACAAGTAAGCTAATATATATATATATATGTCTATAGAAAGATTTAGAAATGATTCATACTTTATTTCCAAAAATATTTTCGCCATTCAGGCTCTTCAGTGGAAACATTTCTGAATCTTTCTATATATCTCAACTATTCCGAGAGGACTTGAACTTTATACTATATATGTATATATATATATTTATCAAATGATACACCCGTTATGCAGTTTCATCAAGCCATTTCATAATTATAAGATATGATAACACGTTACATATCGCTCTGCTTGAATGCGATTGGTCAAGTTTGGAACCTTATCACATAAACTTTGACAAGTGTGACCTTTCAAATATCGGTCGATTGTTAAATTCAGACGCGGATTCAATATCAATTATTAAAATTGTTGTAGAATTAATTATTGCATTAAAATACTGAACAAATTTGAAATAATTTTTTCTCTTATGCACAGAATATATCCACACGATGGGGTACTACTTCTCAAGACGTAGCAGACGACCTGTAGGTCACGGCGTGATTCGGCTCTTATTCTCAGAAATGTTGATTTCACGTTAGAAAGACACATATTTAGGCAATATCGTGTGATAAAAAGAATCTCAAATGAATTTTCATTTCATACGATGTATTATGAAAGAAGGGAGGAGATCTCCAACAAGACCCCGTTGCAACATCAACAGCAGAACACCAAAACACCAGAAAAAAAAACACAAAAGACGAGTACAGCGCGAGACGGAAAAGAGACACAAGACATGTAAACATCAAACACAAAAGACTACACATAAACCGACGAGACCAATGTGCAACCAGTGCCGACTTTGGACGGCCATTTGTCACGCAAGTAGCAAATGGTGTGGTTATCCTGGATTACGTGCGCACAACCCTCTCACTTCTCCAATTACCCAGAGGTCTCGAAGAACGTACAATTGTGGTGTAAAACAACCTCCTCACTGTAAGATGACATCATACAAACAAGACCGCGAAACGTAGAGGCCCCAGAAACATAGATGAATATGGAAATGGATATAAAAAGAGGGCATGCATATAAAAAGAGGGCATTATGAAACTCGTTGTGCGTTTTATATCCCCTCACCAAGGCTCGGGGATATAAAACTCACAACTCGTTTCAAAATACATCGTATGAAATGAAAATTCATTTGAGATCCTGCATATATCGGCGGAACCGCGGTACTAGGGTGGTTTGAACCAGCAACTTCAGATTAGAATACTGGTCCGACACTGCAAAAAAAGTATGATATAATGTATAGGCATTATATTCCTTTCCATTATAAATTCCAAGTATAAGAGTAACTTATTCTGCCAATCGCCAAATGAATCCGTCCTCATGATCAGACGCAACGCTCTGATAAAGACACTTGGTTCTTAACGCAATATATCAGAAGCTTTCTGTTCACTCTTAGAAAATGCTTACAGCTGTTTAACCTCTCCAAATCGATCTATCAGGTATCCGGATCTGTTTTTCAATTATAATTAGCACTTTCCTCTCCATTTCGATGGCTCTAAACTAGAATATCCACCAAATAATAAGGGCAACCAGATTTTTCATGATTTATATTTTCATTGTGTCATCCGAAAGATTTTGCAGTGACAAATGGCTTGCTTTTTGCTTACTCGGCTTGGTCACGAGACCCTGGAGTTGAGCTTACTTGTTTCGTGTATACGTAGAGGAAGATGGAATGTTACTACTAGGGAAAGGAACATTTATTGTGACGGTGAAGTTGTAATATTAAATATTGTCCAGGGACGAATATGAAATTCATATGCGTCTCTGATTTGCCATACAAAACAAGCGCAACAAACAACAAGGAACCGTGTGGCCTATTTAAAAGAATCAAAGGAATAGTCATATCAAAGGTAATATGAACCTGGTCGTAGGTAAAAATCCCTTATATCATGGGTATGATAAATGCATACAGCTATGAACGAATTTAAACCAATGTATATGTACGTGCTTTTCTGTCAGTAAGAATATACTCTATTTACAATTCCATTAATTGCCCCTACATTCTATGATAAACACAATATAATGAGTGTTTGTCAAAAATAAAGTGCCTAATTTTATTGTTCATGCTTTGCGATACTTGCATTTTTTTTTTATTGTCGAGCTGTACAGACGTTATAAGATGGCTCTAGAACTACGTTTTTGAAAACAGATATTTATGTCACAAAAGAGCATCCAAAAAGGTGAGGAAATTTCTTTTTACATTAAAAAAAGAAAAATAATTACCGTTATAGGTCATGTGCATTAGGACAAGGTTTAGCATTGCGCACACTTTCAAGTATCATTTTCAATAAATATGCCATACATCAAACATTCGCTCCAGGTGTACATTGATCTGCCTTCTTGTTTTTCTTACCTTATAACTTTTAGACTTAATACTAAAAGATTATACGAAGAAAAGCTTGCAGAACATACATTTGTACGAACAAGAATGATAGAAATAACATATATCACATATTATCATAACACATACAAAATCCATAGAAATATTTGCTCAATGACAAACATATGTTCTACGGAAAAACACCCCAGAGCTTCATATACGCAATTCCACGCATAATGCATAGAAGATAGAATATTTGGAATCAAACTTTGTGTATCACATTCCCTAACTGTCGGTTATAATACTCATTATTCACATTTACCAATTAAATCCAAAATATTCATTGATAACAATTAAATAATGTATAAGCTAAACAATTATTTTAAGCTTAAATAATTCAGAGTCTATTTCATCTATTTTGATAACTTTAAGGCCCTTTGGTTATCAATTTTGGTATAAACGGACGATTTATAACTTGTTCCATCCAGGAAAAATTGAGATTTGCCCTATATCCTTTTTTGAAGCATATTTTCGTCTGAAGGCGGAACTTGCTGCTTTAATGAGTTTTAATCTCGTAATTTTTTCATTTGGATTATTAAATATCTTGACAACATTTTTTTACATAAAAGTAAAAATATAAAAGGTACCGATAAAGGTAGGATTTATATTCTCGTTCGCCTGAGCCTTACGCGACTTCAATAATCATCTCCCTGGGGAGACCTGTACAATCCAGTACATTCTTAATTCCCTTGGGAGTATACAAGCAGAGCTGCCCTTTGGGCGCTAATGCTTTTCATTCATATTACAAGCTCCTGCCAGGTACCCGGTTTATTCCTTGCTGGTGAGATTGCAACTTAGTGTAAAGTAACTTTCCCAAAGTTAAATTGGTGTTGCAATGATCGACGACGATGAAATTCGAACTCAAGACCTATGGGCTCGTAGTCCACCGCGCTAACCATTACGCCACCAGCACTACATAAGTACAAGGTTATTGCCTATAGCATCAAGTCGGTAGTCGATTATACCAGAGACAATTATTTATCTCATTTCTATTTTTCTTCTAGATTTTAAGCGGCATCCCCTCCATACACGATGATTTTATTTTTTGTTCATTTAACTATTGTTTAGCAACAAACCTTAAACAGAGAGATTTTCCATAATCTTTTCAATCTTTTAGAACTCAAATAATCTTTTAACTAAAACGAAGGATGAAAACAAAATATTTTCAAGGTAAAAGCAAATTGATTTGTGAATCATTTTATTATGGCTCATTTTAATGTAACTTTAGATAATAGGTTGCAGTGCTGCCTTTGCCTGAGGAAAATACTTTCATTTATTCAATCTGAACCTCCATTCAAAGAAGGCGTGCTGATACACTGTCATGTTTCGGGATTCAGATTTATCTACTTTTTAATCATTTCCGTTATTAAAAAAGGATAGAAAAGTTTGGTAAGTTGAGTTCATTAATGGATGGATGATCAAAATACTTTATTTTTCAATCATATGCGGGAAACACTGAAAGCTAGACTCTAAGAAAGGAGGGATCTCCAACAACATTCGTTGTAGCATCCACAGCAAAACCACAAAACACCCACAGCAAAACCACAAAACACCCACAACAAAACCACAAAACACCCAATGCTAAAACACAGAGCAGACACTCACAGAGAGATAAGCAAAAGAGTCAAGGAACACCAACTCACACCATAAAACATAAAAGACCATTCATTAACCAACGACACCTATGAACAATCGGTGCCAAGTACTGGTAAATTTTCTAGATATGCTTATGTAACGTTTCACAACTTACCCATCAACATCTGCCTAGACATAAGTTCAAATACAATATGTTTATATGACTTTTGTCGAGCAGTCAACTTTAACCAGAAAAATGAAATAAAATGGTAAGACTTTTCTTTCAAGCATGTTTTGCATTTTGATATTCAACACTTAATTCTGAGTCATTTGATACCAAATTTAACTACAAGACTCACATTTCTCCAAGTTACATTTAACGAAATAGAATGATAAACTATATTTAGAAATCGGTCATCAATGTTACTCTTTGTATTTTGTTACTCCGATTTTATTCAAATCCCATTTTTTTAAATTAACTTTTCAAAAGTATATAGATAAGTGCGATTTTCTCGAAAACTAGAATATGAAACCTTCTTATTCCTCTTTTGTTTTGGAAATCCCCCATCGTCGCGTCGATAACTGTTGGTTGCACACAATGTCTCTCTTCTGGATTGATGAACATATGGCAAGCTGTTCTATGTCACATGTCTAAACATTAGTTCAGATATCACGTGGATTCTATTTTTAAAGTTACAGACAGACGTCCCGTAATTGGTTCCGCATCGATTTGTCTCATCGTTCTACTTTCATGTAATTCCTTGTGTTTGTTTCAGTAAATTTCCAGCATTGTGTGTCGTAAAAAAGATACGTTTTTTCTTCTCTAGAAAAAAGCCTTATACTTGTTAAATGAATAAATTTAATCATTAGTTATTTTAAAACTGTTATAGCGTTATCAATACCACACTATCTTCATTTTCAAGGGATTGTCGGTAATCAAACTTTCTTTGAAATACATTGATATATTTGAATATTCAGAACTAGAATATGTTACAAGTAAACATTGTAAATGTTATCTATATATTTTGTTCTGGAAAAAGTATATCATGTAGGTGATTAAAAACGCGTTCGCAATATGCATATCTTTATTATTACCGGCCGATTTCAAAAATCAAGAGACAGAAATGAAAACAACAAAGATATTGCAAATTGGAAACAAAAATCGGTTAGTAAGTCCAAATGTCGTCAAGCTGTGCCCGTCTGACCTATTTTTACTGTCTATACTTTCATGTAAGGTCAGGTATAATGTATCAACACCCACAATGAATATTATGGTGGTCGTTTAAATTTTATGAACTAGATAAAAAAAATCATAGCATGACACAAACTGAAAGATTGGTTACCTTAATGATAAACGTCTTGAAATTCAATAGCGTCATTAAGACCAGATAAATTAACAGCATGGACCAGACATGCACGTTCTGCGTACTAAACCCTCGTCAGTGATCCTCAATCTAAACAATGCAATATAGCCAAAAAGTGTTAAAATTATTGTGTCCTAAAATGTACTAAAAGACGTAGCAGAATGGGTGGGATATGATGCTACAGAACCCACGTTTTAGAAATTTCAAGAAATTTTGTAACAGAAAATTTCAATGCGCTGAAGAGACAAATGATCATCCGAAGTTGATCGAACATGTGCCCTCGGGGCCTCTTGGTCCACCAACAATGACACTTACCAAGTACTTCAAATGATAAACGTCGTCAAATTCAAAAGCATCATTTAAGACCAGGTTTTAGTTAAGTTCTATTAGTAGCTGAGAAGCAACTGAACACTTTTGTCGCAATTCAAGGCTAGCGAACATTATACTATGAAGTTGAAATTAGGAATGTTTCAAATCAATTAAGTAATGCTTTAATAAGACCCCTTCGGGTTTCATATTTTTTACAATGAATTCATTTGAGATACTTTTTATTATCACATGATTTTGCCTAAAACTGAGTATTTCTAACGTGAAATCAACGTTTCGGAGAATTAAAGGCAGACCACGCCATGACCTATGATGATCCTAGCGTTAGGAGATAAATACAGTGATGATTCGTTAGTCCGGAATTCGTTACTCCGGAAAATTCGTTACTCCGGACAATTTCTCAGGGAACAAACGTGCATAGTGCAAAAATGATCCGATAATCCGGAAATCCGCGTTCCGGATCCGGACGGTAGTTTTCGGGAACGGACGTGCGGATCATATGTTATTTTGTCCCGTTAGTCCGGACGATATAAGCAACTGCGGACGTGTTTTCATAACAATTAATTTTTACCTGGAGAAATATACTCGGACGTGTTTTCATAACAATTAAGTTTTACCTGGAGAAATCTACACGGACATGTTTTCACAACAATTAATTTTTACCTGGAGAAATTTACCGGAAAACCGGCGGGTTAATTAGGCGATGGGATACGCAGTACTAGTAACGGCTTGGGGTACGTGTACTAAGTGGTTATCAAATCTATGCATTAAAAGACTTAATTGTTCGCTTGATCACTTTCTTAATTCTTATCGTGATATTTTTCAGCTTCTACAATTAAATCATTATTTTGAACAGATGCACGCTCTAAAAATCATTTCAAATTAAAGTTGATATTTTTACATTCTAATGTTTGTATCACGATGAAGATGGAAGTGAACTGAATGTTAGAGTTAGTTAGAATATTGAGGGCTTGTTTTTAGCTAAAATAGAATCGAAAACGAACGTCAACCGCTCTTGACAGACGATGATTTCCGTATTTTTTCATGAAGAAAAGTGGTAAGTTTCGGTAGGTATTGGTAAGTATCGGCGCCCGCGGAACCCCGATGCTTAGATAAAATTTTATTCTTATTTTAAAGGTTTAAGTAACGCTCTATCCCCCAATTAAACCGATTGATCTCAGCGTATTAAATCGGAGGCCTCCCTCCACTTTCGTTTGATCTTTATTCTTGTGCATTTCGTCCATTAATTTCTATTAATTTGATTAGAATTCTAAAGAAATAAAACTGCTTGTATATTTATTTTCAATGATGAGAAAAGTATTGATTTTAAGACGATCTTACCGATACGAAAAAGCGAAGACAAAATCCCGGCACCCGAACCACCCTCTCTTTTCTAGTTTTTAGCGCTCATGTTTTAAAGACATATCTAGAGATTTAGATTTAGTAGATCCAACATTTTCAAGAAATAAACATTAAATCAAATTATCTATGATGAGAAAATATTTGTTTACAAGACAATTTAACCGTACAAACACACGCAAAAAAATAACGGCGGACCCTCCCCCCTTTACTTCGGAATTTGGCGCTCAAGTTTTGACATTTTGAACAGGATTCAGTAATCCGGAAAATTCGTTAATCCGGACGAATTCCTTGGGAACCAAATCGTCCGGACTAACGAATCATCACTGTACTTCAAATCCGTACAGTATTTCAATGCAATAATTAACTAAACAACAACAATTTTAATCACTGATATTCAATCTGATTCTGAATTGAACAAATGACCGATATTTGATAGGTCACACTAGTCACAGAGTTTAGGTGATTGGGCGAATTTATCGACCAATCTGATATATTTACGTAGACACCTCAAACGCAAGCAGAGCGATATGTAGCATATTACCATAACATTTATCTATGAAAATGCTTTATTGAACTGCATAACGAGTGTATCATGTGATAAAAAAAGAAAAGAAAGATATCCTCTTTCAAGAAGTATCAGGGACATTCTGGATTTCGATTGAATGGCTATCAACATAACCGAAAAAGATATCTTGACCTGATATTAACATCGAGACAATCCCCAAATTTGCAAGAAAGTTATTAGGAACTGTTGCGAGGGATGTTGTATACAAACTGGAGACGCTGTCTCTTCCCGGGCATCTGGTCTCTCTTCGGGATATTGTTTATTACAGGGCTCGCAACTGTTACAATATAAATTCATATGACTTTGTCATACCTTCTCGACGTTGAGACTAAACAAACTGATAGGTACTTCTTTAATGTTTACTATCAAAGCAAATTGGTCACCTTTCTGCAATGAAAAAAGATGCATGGTGGCCCTTATACAGCGATTTATATTTATAAAATCAAAATAATCTCATCTTTCTACCGATTTCCTTGAATATATCCTAATTCATTTATAATCAATTTTGAGATATCAAGAATATCTCTGTCCTCTAGATAGAATTATTCTATACAAAATGAAGTTCCGTTACTTCCTTGCCTCATGCCTTTTTGATGAAATAGTAGATTTTGCATTGAATATCTATCATTCCTTATCTTTCTTTTAACATATTTACTTACCCTTGTATAGAAGAGACACGTTCAACCTAGTAGTACATGTACCAACAAAGGCAACTGTTAGAAGGATAAAGAGTATATACTATAGTACTACAGTATGTTCCATAGTTGCTCCGACTTAAAGGAAAATGATTTTTAAATAAATTCTACGTCTTCAAATATGTTCTAAATAATAATATATATTATACAATTATGGACTTTTTACGAGGTGAATGTGTTGTTATTTTTCTGACTTAGTAATATTGACCGAGGCGACAGCTATGTTTCAAGTAATTCATGACGTTATAATGAAAATCATCATCAAAGTACTTGATGTCCGTAGTCCGGCTATCAAATGAGACATCTCGAAAATGCTCTATTGATTTTGATGTCCTGTGAATTAATCTTTTTAATTTCGTAATTTTTTTAAAAAAGAGGAATGGAATCGTCCTAAACAGAAGACTGATTTCGATTCTTGTTCACATAACATCCGGTAGATTTCTTCTGTGATAGGCATCATGTACGAGTTCAATCTTGTACTTATGTGTTCACCCGCGACTGCTGTAGCGTCTTTCTATGAGTGATTGTTTTGCAAAGTACATGTATCTTATTGTTTACGTTTATAAGACAAAAATAATCGCTCTGTATGGATTCTACTTAAATATGTTTTGAAACTTGCCAGTCTGTTTATACAACACCGTTGCATTTTTATACTGGTAAATGCGTGTGGCGAAGTTCAAAACTCTTATATCAATAATTGCGAATCTAAACATAAAGAAATAAAGCTGAAATAAATATATGTGATCCAATCACTTGCATTTTATTCCTTTAAACGACAGGAAAAGGCGATTTGACATATCTTCACGTATAATCCATAATTGATTGAGTCGTATGGACAATACGATTCTTGTCATTTCACTGAAAGTGGACATCAGTCTTTGAAAAAAGAAGCAAACGCATATTTGAAATATTTTCTATTTACAATACTGTTGGTTTTGTGTTGAACAAGCTCTTTTTCCACCAAACAAGATATACTTACCTGATATGTACATCAAAATGTACATCGAGACAATCACCGAATTTGACAGGTTTCCATGGAGTTGTTGCGACGGGTGTTGCATGCTATCAGGATACGCTGACTCTCCCCGGGCACCTGGTCTTACTTCGGAATGTTGTTCATTCCGGGGTTCGCAACCGTTTCGATGGAGATTCTCACGATTTTGCCTTGTCTTCTCGACTTTGAGAATGAATAGCTGTTATATTTCTTTGATGTTTATCCATTCGTACCTTCGTAATTGCAGATCATGCAAGTTATTATGAAAGACTCTGATTCTTTATATTGTACTGAAGCCTCTTTAAAACAAAGGAGGGGATCTCCAACAACACCAGGTTATAGCACCCACAGCAAAACCCCAAAACACCCAATGCAAAAACACAAAGCAGACAAGCACGGAAAAAGACACATAAGGGACAAGGAACGTCAACGCACAACACAGAAACATCAAACACAAAGGACTACACAGAAACTAACGAGACCAATGGGCAACCGGTGCCCACTAAGGACGGCCATCTGCCACGGAAATAGCAGAAGGTGTGGTTATCCTGGATTACATGCGCACAACCCTCCCACTTTTCCGAATATACTATATTGGAGTAATTTAGGTGTACCGTAAAGTATTTCAACACAAAAGTATAATCAGTGAAACATGAGGTCAAAATAGAGGAAATCATCAGACTAAAACATCAACGCGTACGAGTAAAATTCTTAGAATACCTTAAATGTACATGTATGCAAAAGATCTAACAAAGAAGAGAGTTTTGCCTATAAGAAGATATCCTTCGCTATAAAATAAATATCAATTAAGTTGAGAATTAACAAATGAATTCCAATTGTTAGCCTCGTCTTCAAATTCAATAGCATCATTTACTGAACAGATAAATTTGCAGTATGGACTAGACATGCTCGTTTCATGTATTCTACCCTCGTCAGCGATCCTTAATCAAAACAATATGATATGACCAAAGAGTGTGAAAGTTATCGTGTCCAAATATGTACCGAAATACGTAGCAGGGTGGATGGGATATGATGTTACAGGATCCACGTTCAAAGTCAATTGTCAATACAATATCAAACTATGCGAACGATATAAATGAGGACTACTAGTCTACCAGTAGAATGTTGTCGACCAAGATTCTCCGAGGGCACATAGCCAAGTAAGATCAACTTCGATTGATCCTTTCTTCAACGAATTCGAAAATTCTTGTTATCAAAATTTCTTTAAATTTCTAAAAACGTAGGTCCTGTAGCATCATCTCCAATCCATCCTGCTACGCCTTTCGTTACACTTTTGGACATAATAAATATCACACTCTTTGGCTATGCATATTCCATTGTTTAGACTCAGGATCACTGACGAAGTCTCTTCCTGTGCTTCTCTGTCCTGTGTGCTTGCATCAAGTGTGTTTCTGCCTTGCTGTAGGTGCAGCAACCGAGTCTTGATGGGGATCCTCCCTTTTTGTTTATTTTAGAAAGAATATCTTCAACAGTTTCCATTTCAAATATATTGTGTATGAACTGTTTTGAGGCATTAGGCAGAGAGGTTGGATACTATTAAAAGTATGCAATCTTTTTTTTCAAAATGATTTTACACTTTACAATTTTTATGCAGTGTAAAGAAGTTGCATTATTTATTGATAGAAAGGAGTAAATGAAAGTCGGTTTCTGTATTGGTTTTTTACCTGTATAAGTTACGCATTTTACGACTAAACAATCGGTCACGGTGATGACTTTGTTCACATATCCAAGACGGTATTTTGAAATTTTATTCCTTCGTCTAGACAAAAAAAAATACCAGGTCAATCAAAATAGGCCAGTGTATAAAGTTTAAAAACCCCCCTTCGCTATGTCATAGTGTTCTTATATATCTTTAAATATTTGCACTCCTTTACAGAATGAGTGCAAAGGGGTACAATGTATTATATAGTAAAGAGGGCATCTTTTAAGCATATTTGGAATGAGATAAACCGAAAAGTTCACTCCTCAACAATAAACTCCTGAAGTTTAGTTCTAAGAAATAGTCTATTAAACATTTATACATTTTTTCTATGTATTTTGATTTTGAATGTTTTGCAGGAAAAGAGAGGAAATAATTCTATAATCTGAATACTGGCTCAAAAGGAATTACATCTTGTGTATGATAGCTGGCTTGATGATCTAAACGTTAACGAAACAAAATTATGAGAAATGTGTCAGAAATATAATACGTGAATATCGATAGTGCCCTTTCTGTTATTTTTTCACCCCTGTTAACATTAGGCACTCAGCAATCGATTTGAGAATTCCAAATGCCAAAAGACTTTTAATCTTTTATCTTCCGTAAATGACCGATGAGGATAAATCAAAGAAAGGAGCCGGACCTCTTTTCAAACAACAGACATTGTGCTTTCTTGACAAACATTTTTACCGTCTGACCTATTCCGGTCTATACCCTGACACTGCCGAATGTGTAACACTCTTCGCTCTCCCAATATACTTGTTTGCAGAGGATTTTAAATGGAAATTCACGTACTTTGTCTAGACAAAAAAAATTGGGTCAGACAGTTGTGCACCAAATAAGTTGATATCTATGTTTGATATAATTAAGGTTGAAAATAAGTCTGGAGGTCAAGGTGAGATGATTTAAAAGCGAATAAAGCACTAATAACTTCTTGGTGACACAAATGACTAGACATTGGATGATTTAGTGGTGGAATTTGTTTTGGTTACATGTATGATTACATTACAACATATCCAATGAGTTAAAGATGATCCTGACGAAAATCTCAACAGCACCAAGAGACAGATACTGCTACTGATTAACTTATCATAATAAAATAAGATTTCTCAGTATTTATCAATGAATTTGAATAAGAATTCATCACATTCTATAAATGCATTGATATTAGTTTTTTTTAACAGAACATTCGCATAATTTGAAAAGAATTATAGATATGGTTTATTGTTGTTATTTTCTCCATCCCTAAATTGCTATGGAAATTCCATCCTTTTTGTACCATTAGGCCTAAATTTTTAAAACTAAAGGGTATCTCCCTCATTGCATAGCTCTGTCCTTAGCTGGGTTTCGGCATATTTTTTTCGGCCATATTTAGAATTAAGCTTCTTGCACTTACCCTCATACGATTTTTGACCATAGTTTTCACTTAAATACGCTTCTGAATAAAACCTACACAAAATTTGGAGCCGCTCATTTTGGCAAGAGGAAATTTAAGCTCTGTTTTGTAGATGGCGCCAGGAAAATTCACTTTGGCTTTATTCAAACTGTTCGACATGAAGCACTACTGACGAGGATTAAAATATCCGAAAAACGTGTCTAGTACAACAATATTGGTACTATAGAACATATTTTTCAATATTGACAAAATTAAACATGTTCAATATCAAAAAATATTATAGCTATATTGTAGAAACCAACTACCGTCGTCTGTTCCGAAATGAGAAGAAATTTGCCCTTGAAAGCGTCGTTCTTTCGAGTTTTTTTTTTTTTTTTTTTTTTTTTTTTCTTCTTTTTCATAACACTTATTTTCCTTTTCATAAACGGTATAACTGAGAAATGAATTAATGAAAGTTTCGACTAAACGTCATGCAATGAAAGAATACTTAATTTTTCCCAAGTACCGAGTGAATACCTTATTTCTAATTTGATCTTTGTTACTTGGCCAAAAGCTTAACCAAAGATTAAAATACATAACAGGAAACGGTTTGCTCCTTTTAATGCATGATAGACGCATGGCGGACATGGTAAACAATATTCTTCAACCATTGTTGGCGGATGTATAGATAATTAGTTTCCACAGGCTATCAAGCTACATCAATAATAATTTAAACATTTTCAACAAAGAAATAAATTGCAACAAGTGAGATAAGAAATCTTATCGACATCATCCGATTACCTTTTACATGTAGAAGGTTATCAGAATGTTATACTACTCCTCGTGCTTTAGATAGTAACATCAATCTCTTTTCTCCACAGGTTTCGTTTAATTTAACATCAGTTTAAAGCTCAAATTATGTTGAAAATATTTACATCTGTAAAATAAAATTTGTTAAATGATCCTCCAGATTTCTAAGTTACTGTGATAAGCAAACATAACAATATGGAAGTGTTCCAACTCTAAACCTTCTTGAAGAAAATTTCAAACCAATTCATTATGCACCAGGCACGTGTTTGGGATAAAATTATTAAATCCTCATCAGTGATGACTACAGCAAATGTGATTTTCATACGCCGCCAAAATTCATTTCAGTAGCGGACGTCCTCTGGTTATATGTTATTTGAATTTAAATTTGTGCATTTAATTTACAGAGAGTGCTCGGCTCTAAATTTCCTGTAGGGTCGATTAACGATTAGGTATTTTTATAAATGATTTTACAAAAAAGGAGGGGATTTCCATCAAGACCCTGTTGAAGCACCAACAGCAAGACACCATAACACCCGATGCAAAAACACAAAAGACGAGCATAGTATGAGACGCAATAGAGACATACGACATGTAAACATCAAACACAACTTCCAAGAGAAGTGTCCCATTTTTAAATCACCCTTTCTTAGCGAACAGCTTTGTGATTGACGGAAATTGTTTCATATTTTAAAAAAGCTTAACGGATGCACTGAAGAACGAAACAAAGGACATTATCATCATTATTTAGTTGCTAGATTATAAAATCCTGAGGCCCATCATTCACTTACATTCGATGAAAGTAAAAAACGTTCTCTGTTACAGATAGGATACCAGAGAAGAATTACCAATCCTAGTTTAGAATGAGTTAAAGAAGATCCTGACGATAATCTCAACAGCACTCACAATGGAGTACAAAATGAAGCATCGACGGACCCCTAGCAAGCTAGAGGTGGGACCAGGTACCCGGGAGGAGTAAGCATCCCCTGTTGGTTAGCCGCACCCGCCGTCGATGTTTAAGCACGAAAATGAAAACAATATATAAACTTCATGCACTGTCTGACGTTATGTCTATATAGAAAGTGCTATGGCGACAATGTCAGGGAAATATATTCAAAACACTTACTGTCAAACCCCTCGCGGGGAACTTTTTAGAAGTCAAAGATTCAGGGGATTACGGCATAATTGTGTCTTTCCTTTAAAAAGGCAAATGCGAACGCCCGAATTGAGGTTGGGCCATGTGCCCGGGAGGAGTGTGCATCCTCTGGCTACATGTAGCACCCGTCGCGAATGCTAGATAGAAACATGGCAAATCCGTCATTTTAGATGGTTATATAAATGAGGGTTTATTGCCACCTTAAATTTGCAAAGCTATCACATTATTATCAATGCCATCATAGCAATTATTAACATTGAAATATATGTTCAATCGTATTAATTTATAGTATCTGTACATTTCAACAATCGATTCTCGATAACGGAGTAGAGAAATCTAATTAAGAGGCTGAATCTCGAAAGAAGTAATTGATACATGGACTGATAAAGAAGGAATGGAAGTCGTATTTTGTCACTTGCCTTATGTAAATACAAATCCATTTCATCGATTGTAAAACTCAAATCTTGAATACATTTATGTGAAAAAGTACCAAAATCATGAATTATACAAGTTACTTCACAATCAAAAAGATTAACATGTTTTCAAGCATTCAGGATGAAATGGTTCAAAATGAAATGCTATACATAGAAATCGATGAATGTAAGTCACATGAAAACACAAATCTCGAAGCAGAATCCAAAAACACAATCAAATTGCTGATGAAATATTGAAAACAAAAGAAAGTTATCACGAGGAAAAAATCGGACAAATGAAGAAACACAAAGGACAGCATCATCTTTTTAAGTATCTCCAAGGTCCTGTGCAATTAATGGAGGTGCAGTCCGCGCAAGGCGCAGACGTAGTCCTCATGAAGATAACACGTGTAAATAATTATGAAAAATACCGGTTTCAAATGTTAATTCTGTACAAATTCTGTATAACCAATGTATGTTAATTCTGTACAAATTCTGTATAACCTAAAATCTCAGTCGTGCGGCTTCGCAATAGTCTCGGGGCTTACTACTCAACCAATGTTATTCGGAAAAACTTCCGGTCTACATGGACGGAGGATTATTGGACAACCTGTTTTCAGCTGTATATACGAATTTAATAATCTAACTGAATCCTGCTTGCGAGCAACACCCGTCGCTTCTATTCGGTAGAAATTGTCACATCCGGTTACTTCCATTTCGGAAGATATAAAGTATAATCTTTGATTGGAGGGTTAAATGGTCTATGAAAGAATATTATCTACCATTCTGGAGTACTTGGACAGTCAAAGTGTATGACGAGTTCCCCATTTCGACCGTAGAACTTCCACAGTGACGATGTTTGTCGGTCACAAACGTATCCCTGACTGAGAAGCTTATCTGAAAGACGCCTAGCTTTCAGAATAAAATCTGTATATTTGGTACTTGCTCTGGCATAGCGTGTATCAACTTGAGATATGAACAGGCCATAAGCAGGCGATGAATGGATGTTACTACTCAGAAAAGGAAAGTTTGTGATGCTGAAATTGAAGTCGTCACGTTTGTCATAGAGTGAGGTGTTTATATGACCATCATTTTTGTAGGACAACATTATGCCCAAATAGGCTGCTGAATTATTTGTCTCTGTAGTTTCCTTGACTCCAAGTTCCGAAGGATAGATTCTGCTGAGGTAATCCGCGAAGTTTGGATTATTGATGGACTAATACGTCATGACGTCATAATGCAACATCAGAATGCAACGTCATCATGTAGCAGGAATATCGTATTTCCCAGTGAGATCTGTTCTGCACATTAGCTGGAATATTTCGCCCGTCTCGAACTCTATTCCGGTTTTATTTATTATTGATTTTTTTGTATGTGAAAATAACCAAATAGAAACAACGTATGGGACGGGCGAAATATTGAAGCTATCTGTACATGTGTGTGCAGAATTGTTAAAATTTTCAAGAAACTATCAGACCGATTCTTCACCAAGGTCTCTCTCAGTTGAAGCTAAATGACTAGAGGCGAATTTGTTTGAATTTGTTTTGTTTGGTTTTATTTGTTTGTTTGCCTTTTGTTTTGTTTGTTTGTTTGTTTTAATATATGTTTTATTTTGTTATGAATTGGTTTTTGGGGGTTTATTTTGCCGCTGAAGTTGAGGGAGCAAATATGTGTAAAAATTACTTGATGCATGTAGAGGAGTTTAAAATTATCTTCCTCGCGCCATAAAAACTTAAAAGGTGTAAATTATTGAATAAATATACCTTGAAATCAACGTCTAATATTCCATATTCGCTTCTTAAAGTATGATTTTTTTTTCATTTATTTATTTTATTTCGCTTTCATTTATTTATTGATTTATTCATGATCATATTTATTTGTTATCTATCAATGGTATTATAATAACATGCCCATTTAATAATATATTTCTTATTTATAAATTTACTTTTTCAGTTTTTGAAACAGTAATATTTTCTTTTCAATCTCACTCTGCGTCCTCACTTTGGCTTTGCCATTATTCATATTGGAAAATGATTACGCTTTGTACATTGTTGCATATGATATTAATTTCATCAAAAGTATACTACATGTAACTAGATGATTGACATTGTTTTTGAACATCTTCAAATTCAAGAAAAAACATCATCTAAATCCTTTTCTTCATCTTCTGTATCCTTTTCTAGAGTAATTCCTACTTTTGAAAGGATATCTTCATCCGTTACAGGGGGAAGTCTCTCCTGATCTCTTGCATCACATGGATATGAATATTGACGTGTGTATGGAATGCGTGGCGCCCCTGGTCTTTGTATATGATCAATTAAATCATTCGTAGATGGTACAAAAGTCTCTTTATTCACAGGGTTTGAAATACATGCTGGAAACGAATCGTACCTATCCCTCTTTAGTCTGTGTCGATGATTCAAAAGAGGATTCATTTCCTGTATTCGAGAAGGTACTTGATCATCTTCTTCGCCTTGACCGTCATGTTCTACGTTGTTTTCTGTTTGCTCTATAACTACCTGTGCTACGTCCCTGCCATGAAAATAACATTACCATTAGTAAGAAGCTGAGCGTAATCTATTTTGTATGGACAAAATATAAAGCTGTTTACTAATAAACGATTCTCATTCAGCGTATATTTTGTCGCAACTTAAGATTCCAAAATCTTCTTGAATTTAGGTATTTTTATGTCCTTATGAATGCTTACCATTGTTCTTAGGCTTTGATGAAAATATAGAAAATGATTATCTTAATGATATATATAATCACCGTGGGGTATCACGTGATACACAAATTATATGTTCCATGGGAATCCCCTTTGATTGAACCAAGTAAATACTGTCTAAATCTACTTTATATGAATTTATTTTAAGCCTATCATATGGTCATTACAATGTATTATAAGTTATATGATGGTAATTTATTCTGGTCAAGAATAGACTTATATTTGGAGAACACTTAAACAGAAAATTTTGTATCTGTCCGTGCACCATATCATAACATTTGGTAAGCATTGAAAAATTTCTGTTTAAGTGTTCACCGAATACACGTCTATTCTTGACCAGAATAAATTACCATCATATAATTAATAATAATCACCATATGATAGGCCTAAAATAAATTCATATAAAGTAGATTTAGACAGTATTAACTTGGTTCAATCAAAGGGGATTCCCGTGGAACATATCATTTGTGTATCACGTGATACCCCACTGTGATAATATCTTTTTTTGTTTTATTTCAGCTCATTCTGCATCATCAAGTGGGCTTGAGATTATGAATCTTCATTTTGAAACTTCCAACTCGATGTATTTACATATATATAATATATACATTGTCTTAAAACACAATTTTAGTTGTTTTTTTTTCTACAAATATGTATTACTTTTTATGTCCCCGTAATCGAAGATTCTTGGGCATATACCATTTGGTCTGTCCGTTAGTCTCTTTGTCTGTTTACATCTTCGTCTGTTTGTCCGCAAAAAATTTTTTAGCATTTGCCATAATTTTGAATTGTAATTGATAAGGCTTTCATATTTCGCATGCATGTTTCTTGTTACAAGACCTTTCCATTTTTCGAAGGTATTTATCCTGTTTACCTTGACTCAAACTTTTGAACAGTAAGTGATGGGGCTTTCATATTTCACATTTGAATTCTTTGTAAAATTATTTGTAAAATTACCTTTTCAAATATCCTGACCTTGTGACCTTGACCTTGGAGTATCGCCTTCTTTTCCATTACATCTGCTTTAATGACAAAGATGGCGACATGTGGCATCCGCGTGTCACAAATACATGTTTTACATTTCCATCATCTTTTAGGAACTTGCATTTCTCCCTACGACCGGCAGAGCATGGACTTTATTACGTACGGACCCCTGCTGTCTTGTTCATGTGGTCACCTAACAGTGAGGAGGTTGTTATACACTATAATTGTTTGTTCTTCGAGACATATCGGTAATCGGAAAAGTGGGAGGGTTTTGTGCACGTAATCCTGATAACAACATCATTTGCTACTTGCGGCACCGGTTACACATTGCTCTCGTTGGTTTATGTGTAGTCTTTTGTGTTTAATTTTTCTGTGTCCTGTTCTATTTTTCGTCTCTTGCTCGTCTGTGAGTTTTCTCATTGGGTGTTTTGTGTCTTCCTGTTAGCACTGCAACGGGGTCTGGTTGGAGATCACCTCCCATCTTGAAATAACGTAATTCTTAACAAGTGTCTTGCTGGAATTCATAGTGCACTTGGAGTTATTCTATTTGTATACAATATGGATCCATCTTTGAGCACTTACGTTTCTGAAACTGTATGGTACAGTCCCCTTTCTTCATTCGATAGTGATGTGATAACACGGGATCTTTTTCTTCTTCTTCTTGTGATTGCTTAATTAAGAATATAAGATTGAACTGATACAGTTAATTCCTGTTCCGTAAATTGCACTGCCACCTTTACTAAAATATGTTAAATGCATTTTAAAATACCAACAGCTATGAAATCTAAAGAAAAACTCGGTTCAGATATACATATCATATGTGCAATTCATAAGACTCATAAAAATATAAACATACCATAGAAAATTATGAACGGTAGCATAAAGATGATCATGCATCCTATTATCAAGCATAGGGTTGCACTGATTGGTAGGCCCTCCTTGATACCATCTAAATGGAGTTAAAGAAAAATAGAATACTTTTTATCTTTCAAAATATATATAATTATATTTGCAAAATACTTTCCTGTATAATAAACGAACGACTTCAATTTTTAAACATCAAGATGTTGATTCCGGAGAAGCAATATTCCTTTCTCTTCTTAGTTCGGTACTTACCTATTGATGTAAAATTTCACAGCAAGCAAGCTCCATAAAAATGGTCTTCGCTCTAAGGACAAAACGTCCAAAAATTATCCGACCCAAGGGAGATTTTTGAAAGCCTTAATGTTTGCAACAAATTACTTTAAATAAAACACAATAACACCAAATTGTCCCTCACTGTCAATGAGGTTGACAGTTTCCTTAATTTCGTACCATCCAAAACACCTTATTTATCATTATTTTAGCTTATTTCATTACTTTAAGTACCATGATCTTTTTTGTAACAAAAAGAGATTATCACTTTCCAGGATATCTATTTCATTAAAGTTGTGTGTGTTCCTTGTTTTCTATTGTCATTGATTGTGATTTTCTGAAATCAGATTTTTGTTGGTTATGTGTTTGATTTCCTTTTCCATACTGAATCATATATAAAGAAACTAAAAGATACTTACCGTCCAATTCAGTTCCTGTATTTATTTTCTCTGTCACATTTCCAGGGTAAGTTGTAATCTTGTAAGTTGATCTGTAAACATAAGTATCCTTCTTAAACAAAGGAGGGGATCTCCAACAACACCAGGTTGCAGCACCCACAGCAAAACCCCAAAACACTCAATGCAAAAACACAAAGCAGACAAGCACAGAAAGAGACGTATAAGGGAGAAGGAACGTCAACGCACAACACAGAAACATTAAACTCAAAGGACTACACATAAACCAACGAGACCAATGGGCAACCGGTGCCGCCTTAGGACGGCCATCTGCCACGGAAATAGCAGAAGGTGTGGTTATCCTGGATTACGTGCGAACAACCCTCCCACTTTTCCGATTACCCAGAGGTCTCGAAGAACGTACAGATGTGTTGTAAACCAACCTCCTCACTGTCAGATGACCACACACAAACAATACCGCAAAACCCAGGGACCCAAGCAACACAGATGAATATGTAAATGAATATAAAAAGAGGGCGTACGTTATACAATCCGTGCTCTGCCGCTGCGAGCTCATATATGTTATCACCCGAGGAGTCCGACTGACATTCAGAGAGGACAGTACAAGTCCGTGAAAGAATCAGGCAGTTTAAAAACCTTAAATTTTGTGCTGATTTTTTTTTTTTGAAATGTGTTCAGATCAGCCTCCATATGAATGTTCTGAAGGAATTTTCCTCATACTTTGATGGTGAAGAAAGTAATAGGGGTAGCAAACTTGGTTGAATTATATCAGGATAATTTTCCCGCCATTTGTTTTCTCTTCATAATTCGTTAAAGAATATGAGGTGAATATCTCGCTTCACTATCCGAACATTGAGAAATGATTTCCATTCTTTTTGATTGTACCACCCATATTTCTCAAAACAGGAATAAAAAGTTCTACAAAAAAATTTCATGTATCCCCATTGCCTGATTCTTATCTCCACCTGTGCTTAAGTATTATTGTTTACACAGTACTACGAACATACTTTTTTTTCAAGAGAGTCTTCATGTAAACATTACACAGACAAGGAATGTTTGTATATGACACATACAGTAACACAGAAGAGAAAATAGGTCGGACAACCCGTGGTACTAGAGAGGATCAAAACGCCAACCTTTAAAGTCACAGGTATGACACCACTAGAATGCGGCGTAGACAAAAAGATAGAATATGTAATTTATCTGTTTCATTATCATCTAAACTTGTTTTATGTGATGTTTGAAATCAGGCTAACAACCTTATGAATCATATGTTCAAGTACATCTGAAAATTACATGTGAACCTTCAATGGACATCGAGCTCAAATGTTATTTCAGAGTACGACTTTGTGAGATAGCAACTGAACATAAAAAAGACATACTGCATTTGTAATTCGTATCACGTGATGATTTATTGTACAATGGAATCTGGAAATAGATATCTTTTTCTGCATGAACAAGTTTTTTTATTATGAAAAATTGTAACTCACACTTTAATTGTACTTTCCGAGCACAAAGTATCCCTTTCTGAAGTGCAAGCTTTCAACTTATATTTCCTAAGTGATCCACAGTCTGTACATATCTTGCACTTAAAGGCTCTTACGTCACTGAATGTTCCTGGACTGCATGGCACGCATGCTCTACATGAGGTAGGGCCTTGTTTGTGTGTCAAAGAAATACTCCACGTCTGAAAAATCAAGGTAGGAAGTTAAAATCAAAACATTTCATCATCCATTGAAAAAGAATCCTACTGCAAACGTGCCACTGGCTATTTTCGCTATGGAAAGTCTCGCCAAATGACCTTTGCAACAGTTGGGGCAATTTTGGCGAGATCTGGTGCATAACATTTAGTCTGTTATACCGATTGTAATTTTTACGCGAAGGTTTTTTTCGCAAAAATAATTCAAACGTATAAAACACAATAATTACACTCAAGCTAAATTTCGACGTTTACAGTACTATTATTCCATTTTAACCTAGATTTTATACAATAATACTAATATCTCCATTTTTTTGTTCTATATTCATGACGTAAAGCCGTTGACAAAATGATACGTAAATTGCTTTACTCAAGCTCGAAAATTTTCTCTAGAACAACGACAAAACTGTCATCAAGTTCAAATGATTTCTCTTACGCCAGTCATCTCATTAGACCAACATAATGTTTTGAACAAAAGAAAGAAAATACTTAAGAAAATAACAAATAATTATGATCAATTGTGTATGTACTGATGAGAAGCTCAAATTTTATTTTTGGGAAAATAAGATTTCATAATGAAGCTTTTCATAATTTCAACCACCACTGCTAGCTCCTGTCATATCTTTCGTCTAGTTTTACTGAAGTGTCTATCTTTCTGATGACACAGCTCTATCCTTTGATGGCTTTTTAACACACATTAAATGTTAATGTTAATGTAATGTAATGTTAATCAATGGTCACAACCCGCCGTACCTGAATGTACCTGTTGTCTACGTGCATAAACGTAGACAAACATTGGGTATCCATAAGGAGTCCGTGCATTATCAGTACGTGTCCCGTACGGCCTCCTTGCAGATTTGGGAACACGCAGACAGAACGTAGCAGTTTTAGTGCTTATAGAACTTTCTATCGGATGAAGCTGCGTCCTGTCTGTGTGCTGTCTGCGAATTCAATTAGAAGTGCGACACCACGATGTATGTACGTTGCAAGTACGTGCACTGCACTTTCGACGCAAGGAATTGTAGATTCCGCGCGTTGGAAGAACGTGTTAATTGGATATCTTTTCAATAATGTAGCAGACGTACGGAGAAGGTACGTTTTAAGTAAGTTACACAAAAGTAGTAAGTACGTAAATGCACTTACTTTTTGCGCACCATATTATGAATGTAACTACCCATATAACCGTGCGTTGACGTACAATGCACTCCTTCCGTACTCTTGCCACTTGCTTCCCTGCGTCTTCAGAAAAAACGTAGCAAACACGAACGTCCAAAAGGCACGCATGGCGGGTTGTGACCAGGGCTTTTATAAACTTGGTCACGGTTCGGATGTCCTAATATTAGGTCTCTTGCATCACTGATCTTACATTACACATATATGGTGTCCTAAATTATAAAGATATAGATCATAAACCTCAGTATGATATACTTTTAAACACCTCGTAAGACTACTGATCGGGAAGAAGTTAACGCTGATCAGTTAGTATCGCCGTTTGTCCATATCTTTGGTTCTACAAATGACAGAGACTCAATTTTTTCAGCATCTTACCTTCTTATGTTTATCAAACTGTTCATGAAATTTCAGATGAATCCATAAATGATCAGATGAATCCATGCTCAGTTTTGTGCTCTATTGTGAGTGCCGTTGAGATTATCGTCAGGATCTTCTTTAACTTATTTGTGTCACACTTATGCCCTTTGCCGTTTGGCGCTCACGCAAGGGGTTTGAAAGTAACTATTTTGAATATTGTTCCCTGACATGGTCGTCATAGCACTTTCTATATAGAGATAACATCAGACAGTGCATGTATTTAGATATTGTTTTCATTTTCGTGCGTAGAAATCGATTGCGGATGCGATTAGCCGAACAGGGGTGCTTACTCCTCCCGGGCACCTGATCCCACCTCTAGCTTGGCACATGTAACTAAGTTCGATTAATTTCGGTTGGTCGTTTCTTCAAACGCATTTGAAAATTTCTGTTTACAAAATTTTCTCAAATCTCTAATACCTGGGTCCTGTAGCATCATATCCCAGCCATTTTGCTACGTCTTTCAGTATATTTAAGACATAATTTTCACAGATTTTCGTCATATTACATTCGTTAGATTGAGGATCCCTGACGAGGGTTAAATTCACGAAACGGGCATGTCTGGCCCATGCTATGAATTTATCTGCTCTTAAATTATGCTAATGAATTTGAAGACGTTTAACATTTGAATCACTTGGTGAGTGCCACTGCTAGTAAACCAAGAGTCCCAGAGGGCACATGTAGCCAAGTTCGATCAATTTCAGTTGGTCGTTTCTTCAAACGCATTTGAAAATTTCTATTTACAAAATTTTCTCAAATCTCTAAAACCTGGTTCTTTTAGCATCCTATCCCATCATTTGACATACTTTTTCACAGTTTTTGGTCATATTACATTGTTCGGATTAAGGATTTAACTGCTCTAAAATGATGCTAATGAAATTGAAGACGTTAACCATTGCAAGGGGGTCCGTCAATGCTAGACATTTTGTGTTCTATTGTGACTGCTGTTGATTTCAGATTTTAGCTCCTGAATTTCATTAAAATAGGGTTCTCTCTAAGCCCCTCGGTGATGGTGCGTCTTCTTTCTCAATCATTGAAGCAATTTCATACTTTTTTTCAATAATATTCATCACAACTGATTAGAAAAAAAGGAATAGAGGAATCTGGTGCAAGTTTAGTCGCATTATGGTGGACATTAGACAAGAATAATTCTACGCGGCGATCATTGCTTCTCCAACATCTTTAAAGAAAAAAAATTAATTGCTATAGAACCACTACAGGTAATCAGATTAGTATTGATAATTCGTGGAAGTATACGTAAAGAGTTCTAGTTTGTGCTATCCAAATTCCATGTGCAAGTTTAGAAATTTAAGGAAAATAGAGTGAAAATCGTCGACAATTATTTCTCCATCAGCAGATGTGCCGGACATATAAGTATACAATCCATTAATAATTCATTTATTTTCTTGGCGTTTCAAGATTTACTGCAACAATGTTTTAACAAGCTATTAAAATTAGATATACATGTACGTGTAGAAAGGGGGCAAAATGAATTGTTCAAAATATGCTTCGACAGCTACATAACTTAAAAGTAACTTAAATTCAAACTTTTCTTAAGATTTATGATCGATTGTTATGTACATGATAAAACCCTCAGGTATCCGATCAATACAAATTATGACATGTTTCTGTTTTATCCTGATTTTGTATGCCTTCGGTTTCTGATTTTCTGAATTATCGATTATTTTGTGCTGTATACAGGGATATGGTCATAATCCATATTTGTCATTGGTATATGACCAGGATTTGATGCAATCAAATTCAATCAATATCAAATCAGGATTTGAATTAACGGGAACTACCAGAGTATGTGTACAAATTGTTTTCAGATTTCTTGTTTAAAGGCATATATCTAATTTCATTACCTTGTGCAATTTACACAAACTACTTCTACAGTGAGTAATAAGGTGTTGACTGGAGTTGCCGTCTCCTTCTATAGCCTTAAATATGTATTTAAATCTTTTCAATTGACATGATATTTGACAAAACATACAGCTTTAGAAAAAATCCTTTGTGATATCTTTCACTTTACGTGTATCAGAGTTAACTATTTATAAACGGTTTGGCAACTCCAACCAATAATCGTGTACCTCATGCAGTTATATTGACAGTATTGGTTGCAAGTGAAAACACTTCCATGTTATATTTGGTAAATATATTATGACACTCTTTGTTGTCTCTGTCTGTTTGTTCTGTTTTGTTTTTTTTTTACTCCTTCAAAGGACATGCTTTAGAAAGGTACCCTTTAGATTTGACACAGTTTCATATTATTGTGTGTAAAAGTGATAAGTAGTAAAACTTGATGTGGTTACTATAGGAAAAATTGAAGTGCTGCGTACTTCCCAAATTGACATGCAATCATATCCCATTGCCAACTATGATAAATTCAAAATATTTTACAATGTCTTTTTGTATTGTTGGATGACTTTCCTTCTTATTTGGAATACAAAATATTGAATATACTACTAATTGATTGAAGCGAGGAAATTGAAACCTTTCCGCATATACTTTTGTAAAATGACATACACATTTTTCATTTTCAAATATTTGTCAAATACCTTCATAATGCAAATTGGAGTCATCTTTCTTGTACGTCCAAATAAAAGCATATTATTAGACATGTTTTCATTTCAAAAGAAACCTCCGTACTTTTATGTAATATAATTGAAGCATAATTTGACTTTATAAATATTTAAAACAAAAACAAATATTGCAAAAAACAATGCACTATAATCAGGTAGGAATAAACAGGTACAACATGTTCAGTCCGAAATATAATATAAAGTAACTTTATTTCTATATGATTTTATATGTATATGACTTTGGGGAACTCTTCGATGTAAAGACTCAAAAATATGGGTGCCGAATATGTCCGTAAAACTAAGAGAAAATTATTGATAAAAATGGATCCACATTTAATTGTTGTATACCTCCTCCAAAGGACGTTTTGATGGGTACATGTAAATAGACATCATAGTCAAGTTCCCAAGGTCAAAAGTCATGTCTGGTCCATGCTGTAAATTTATCTGCTCTAAAATGATGCCAATGAATTTGAAGACGTTAAACATACCAAACTCTAGTATTCTTTGTGGTGAATGTTTGTATCAGATATGAAAGCCTTACCATTCATGTTATGAAAGAAATCTGCTTTCAAAATGTCTTAACCTAATTTTAACATAAGCCCAAAGTCAAGGTCTACATCACAAGGTCAAAAGTCATGTCTACTCTATGCTGTAAATTTATCTGCACTAAAATGATGCTAATGAATTTGAAGACGTTAAACATGATACCAAACTATAGTATTCTTTGTGGTGAATGTTTGTATCAGATATGAAAGCCTTACCATTCATGTTATAAAAGAAATCTGCTTTCAAAATGTCTTAACCTAATTTTAACATAGGCCCAAGTCAAGGTCTACATTACAGGGTCAAAAGTCATGATATTTTAAATATAGCACTCTTTGTGGTGAATGTTTGTATGAGATTTGAAAGCCTAACCATTTATAGTATGAAAGAAATCTGCTTTCAAAATGTCTTAACCTAATTTCAACATAAGCCCAATGTAAAGTGCAATGCCACAAGGTCAAAAGTCATGATACCAAAGTGTAGTTCTCTTTGTGGTGAATGTTTGTATGAGATATGAAAGCCTTACCATTTACAGTATGAAAGGAATATGCGTTCAAAATCATCAGATGCGTAATTAAATCAGAGATGTGAAATATGAAAGTATGGGAGGGAAAAGCTATGGTTTAACCTACTGTATTTTGATGATTATTCCAGAAAGCATCGACATATTTAAATAGATGGTTTTTCAAACATAACCTTGAATTGATTTTTCTTGCGAAGTAGATATCTAAATACACTTGACGTTTGTTCATTCGTAAACTTTTTCATTGTACCATGGTACAAAAATCCATCTACTAGTGTTTAAAGTTTGCCATTGTATTCCTCTTTTTCATCAACAACAAGGAAAGAAAACACCCCTGCACAACCTTGCCAATGGTTTGTACAACATTTAGCATTCAATTACGGCTCTCTGACACAGGAGCGAGTTACCTAATCACTCTTGAGGAAAACTATATCTGCAATTTGGAAATTATACAAGGGAACTACAATAAATGTTTTTGGTTTTTTTTTTCAGATCAGGAAGGCGAGAGAATCAAAATATTTAATCTCGTTTTCTTTCCTACATTTTAATCGGTTTATTTATGCCTTTCACCATAAGGTTTGTCAGATCTTCATCGAGTTCACAAAAAACTCCGTGAAATTCCTTTCTACTCAGATCCCCTCCTTTGTTTTATTCAGATGTGCTATTCCTTTCATATCAACCATTTCCTTTTATTTTTGGGAGAGCGAATATTTTAAGTTGTCAATTCTATGGCAATGCGTGCTTAGCTGATATTAAATACAACGCCAGTTAATGACAATTGTTTGTGAGAACGAATATTGTATGAGGCTTTAGGTATCATATTTGATAAAACGGTATTCATACGACACCCATGAAGGTGATAAGTATTCAACCTCAGAGACTGATTTAAATGTTTAAACATCATCATAAAGATAATACTTTTTCATATTCACAACAAATGCAATTTGCTGCTATGAAGCTCTTGATATAGAATATTTTGCATTTACGTTAAAGTGCTATAACACATTACATGTACGATAAATGTACTTGTTGCATACCCGTAATAAACAAATTGTGTTAGTTAAAGAAGATCCTGACGATAATCTCAACAGCACTCACAATAGAACACCAAATTGAGCATCAATGGACCCCTAGCAAGATAGAGAAGGGACCAGGTGCCCGGGAGGAGTAAGCATCCCCTCTTGGCTAGCCGTCGGTGTTCATGCTAGAAGATGAAAACATGCAAGCATGGCAGGGAAAATATTCAAAACCCTCGCGGGGAACTTTTTTACGAGCTCTACACGGCAAACGGTAAATCGTAATCTGTCTTTCCTGAATTCAAATAGCAAACACATTTCATGGTCGAATCCAGTATCATTGTATCGGTACATAAAACAAACTGATGTTCAATGCACCCTACGTCTGCATGATAAACAAGAAAATCAATGTTGAAATTGAAAATAAAAAAACTAGGTATTGTGTAACTTTGATCCTCTGTTTACTTGCGACAACCATGAAATAAAGATGTGTCTTTTGTATCAAATGAAATGTCAATCCATTGACTAGACTTTGCATTGTACTTCTTGTCAGGGGTTTCTTACCGACGAACTTTAAAGACATCGAACGAAGGGTGTTTAAATCATGACACTACATAGATATTTAAAAGTCTCATAATTATCTCAATTGATGTGATTTTAAATCAATTCTGTTGACATATAAAAAAACTGATAAAGAGGTGAACAGCACTCCATGATCTGGTCTCATTCAAGTTTACATACTGTTAATGATACATGTAATGATTGTCAGCTCGGGTAGTCTATTGACGATTCCTACCAGAAGAATTTGATTAAAAGAATAATTCTTACATCTCTTATAACGAAAAGAATAGACGAGGTTATACGTTAAATTTAGGTGCCTTTTAAATCTTCAAATCTTGTCTGATACAAGAGCAAGTGTTAATGATCTCAGTAAACTTTGACAATTTATGTTATCTATTCGCGAGTTCATTCATTGATGTCGTAAGAATATTCCTTTCATCATCTGTAACTTCATCAAGCATTCTTACAACTGCATATATTTATATATGATGTTTGAAAACGTTTCATCCGAATGCTGTCTTTGACAAAATAGAACTCTACAAGAACAGATCTGTTGCATGTTTGGCCCTAAGCATGTAACCTTGACCTTGAAAATGGCCTAGACCTATGTTTGACACTGAGTCTCATCATACTTGACCATCCCTTCAAGTTTGAAAGATGTCTTATCTATATCAAGAAAGTTATAGCCAAAAATGTGATAGTGTGTTTCATGTATGTCGCTCTTGCGTTGCAGTCCACATAAAATCCAGTTTTAATGTCATTATTGTAAAAATTGTGCACTCTGTAAAAATTAACTAGAAATGGCAATACATGACAATCGTGTGAAAAAAGTATTTGTTTGCATATCAAAAGAGATTTGAAACTTTCGTGATGACGGCAAAAATTCGATACGCAATTGAATAAAAGTTGTTCATTTGTAAACACGCCAGCATTGTGATGAGCCCTTTAAACATGATAAGTCCATTCGTAATGTGATCTTAACATAACCTTAACCTTTGACACGATCCATTTTAAAATCATTGTATCGGCTTAAAATCGTATATTTTCTCCGCAATAATATCCACCGATAAGAACAAGGATTCATCTATAGCACATTTTATTAACACTTTTTTTATAACTTTATCATCTGCTGGGCTTCAAGGTTAACTTAACGAGTAAATGTGACATTTTCGGTGTCATATATGACGGCGCGTATCGAATTTTTCTGACATAAGGTCAAAGGTGTTAGGTGTTTGTTTTTCAATCCTATGATTGTATTGCTTATATAAAGATCGGTAGCCATAAAAACAATTTTCAGCGCAGTGAAGTCTTCTTATTTTATACGAAAAACCAATGCAATTCGCTAAGAGGAAGCTCTTGCAACGTATCCGTTGCCTTTCCGTACAAGCGTTGGAGCGAAATACATGTATGATCAATGTACTTGCTTTGCATTGCACATATCTGTAAAAAAAAAAACAAAATATGACACCCACTCTGTAATACTTGATGCTATATAACTATAACGTAATCGGTTTACCTGAATTGGAATAGCCTCCATTCCGATGGAACACTTTTCACAATCAAGACAACTTTTGTTTTCCGGTACATAAAACTGATGTTCAATGCATCCTATATGTGCTTTTGTTGGAGACAGAAACAGTATAGTCACGATAGTAATAAAACTGAGCAAAATAAATTGATCATAGCAAATTCTAAGCCTCATCTCCTTTTCCCCTGACAAACCTGTTATAAAGTGTTTCACTTGTATTTATCGTCGATAATCCTTTGAGATATTTGAATCAGCTGATCATGTTAAATAGCTGTTATCATCTTAATCTATTGGCCAATCAGATTCATAAAGGATGTCACTCAAAACAAACCCCACCCAGAATATGAATGACAAGACGATATTATTAACAAATAAAGAAGTACATGTATCGAACAGCTTAAGCAAAGCAAAACTATCACTTTAAAGCTTATTCTTATAGATTGTAATAAAGCAGGAAAATAATTCCTTTATGTCCGTGTAACTTATATCGCTTAAATGACATAGCCACATAATACCAAAGCGTCTTTAGAGCATTTTGAAAGAATGCCAAGGTTAAATTTATTTTGTACAACGTACCAAATATCTTGTATCCATTAGTTAGACAGATGAAAGCGTTTATATTTGGATTCCAATTCTATACGATGTTAAATGATACATGACACATACAGGATGTATTTTGTCGGCTCAAATAATAAATTTGCAATTTTTATTTTCATTCAATTGTTACTTCAAATTTTTAAAATAAGCTGAAGCCGATATGACGTATTAAAGTGCCTTGTAAACAGTCAGGGGCATCACGGATTTGCCCTTGGCCTTCGGGCTCGTGCAATAATGTGTCTTCAGGTCCAACAAATCATATATTGCCCTCATTCCCAGTCAATAAATGTATGATATGATTTGAAAATAAGCTTATAGCTCATATCAATTCAAATACATTCAAAGATCGGTTGAACTATTCAAGTAGGATAGTGTCGATAATTTGTTTTCAAATCGGATGATGAATGTGGCAATATATGCGGCAATACATGCGGCAATTACAAAACGATTGCAAATCAAATTAGGAATATTAAAAACTTTTAAGGTAATATTATAGAATTCTTATTTTAATTATGATTTCAACTTGCGGTTTGGCGTTTAAACTACGGCGTACCTGCAATTTCAATATATAGATAAACATCGACGAAATCGATTTATTTGATAAATTTATCAAATTGACATTACAATTGAATCTATGCTGTGAGATAACAATGTTACCTGCGGGAGTAGATTGCCGACCCATTCAACAGGTAAATGACATAATAGCATAATATTTGCGCAAAGGATAAGACATAGCTTTAGATAAAATTATCCCTTCCTTTCATGTTTGAATAAATCTATCTTAAATCATGACAGCCCATCACCTTCTTCTGTGATCACTGAACATTTCGTATGACTTATTCAGATATTGGGCAAACATAGTATCATGTAGAAGTGATAATGTGATCAACACAGATTTCAAAATCACTTTAAATCTTTAACTTTTAAATAACTATAATCTTCAAATAAAGTAACGTATTTTTTTGTTAAAAACATGAAATTTTGAATTTTCGATTTTTCATGTTTCTATGCATTTTCGAGACATTTTAATAGTACCCAAGGCAAAGTTCACTGCTAACCATGAAAAAGTCTGAGCTTGTACCTCTTTGCCTCAACGAGGGTTGAGTACCCGAAACGTGCATGTCTGGTCCATGCTGCAAATTTATCTGTTTATAAATGATGCTTTTGAATTTGAAGACGTTTAACATTTCCACCTTAATGCAAGTCATGCTTACAATAAAGACTATCACTTGTAAAGGAGAAAAACATGTACAGTTCAAAGATAAAAACTAAGAGTCCCCTTCGGCGTAAAAGGTAAAGTATAGAATACGATCCTAATAATGAAACTGATTTTTTCCTTTAAAAAATCCTGGAATTCGGCGAACATTGAATAAAGTCATACGAATAAAACCGCATAATGCGTCCGTCTTGCATCACAACGTCATAGGTTCACACTGTTCTCAATGTGACCTTGCCCGAAGGGGTATTTTTGAAACTCAAAATATTTTTCCTTCTTCTAGAGAACACTACGGTAAATTAAGAGGGTATCTGAATATTACCCTTAATTTTTCCTACTTTTCCTGCTTTCGGTTGCTATGAAATCAAATATGACCGACATAACGCCAACAAAATGCATAGCAACGATGATGTAATTGGAATTCCGAACTCAGTATTGAGCTGGAATATGCTCATCTTTGAATGTTAGATTTGGTTCCAAAGCCTGTCTGGTCATCTCAGTGATATTCATCTCGCGTTTACGATACCAGAAGCATTGACCCGAATAAGAAAAGTACCAAATTCTGTCTAAAATTTTGACGACAAGAATCCTTGACTTTGTGATCTCTGAGTAGGTATTGCTCCATTGAGATGTACAAATAAACATAAAATGATGACAACTAGCCTACATAAGACAGAAGAACCGTTTTACACGAATCGTGAAAAACATTGCATCCCCTTTCCCCAAGGCTACATTGTAATGAAGCGCCTAGCGGAATGAGATGCGCATTGGAGACCAAGATGATATTGCGTCGTGATATTGCCATTATGAGATTGTCATTCTTTAGTATGCCGTATCCGTGCCGTATCCGTTTGTAAATAGACTCAAAAGTTTTCGAATTACATGCAATACGAACGCATGCGGATTTCCGAAAAATAAGCAGTATATCCTCTAACGAACATCGAGGGCATATTATTTTTCGAGCCATTTCAACCAACGTCTAAACACGAGGGAGTTTTCAGTTGAAAGCAAAGGGTCCGAGAACACTTTGATTTGCATTTGATTTCAATCTGTTTGATAATATCATAATTTCTGAGATTGTTTTATATGAGTACTTAGGATGAAGTGAGCAAATACTATGCAGTACCTTTTTGTGAGTATATATAAACTGGATGTTTCGTAGAGATAGCAAGCAAGTATCTTATCAACATGCTATCAACATGCTATCCAAAATGGCTAAACTGCATAGTATCAAGAAATATAGTAAGATATTTTATTCTAAATTTGCACAAGATAGTTTCATTAGTTAAAGGTAAGAATGGAGTTATAGGTGGCAGCCTCGGTCTAGTGATTCTTAAAGAAAAGGTTAACTTAAAGGTAGCTAGCAGTAGGTTGAGTGTTCGAAACCTATTGAGTCCAAACAAAAACAAGTACGCATTTTCCTAATTCATACGTTTTATGAGTGTGTATTCTTTATTGTAAAAATCCATTACTTCTGAACTTCTTGTACGCTTTACAATGTACACATGATAATGGATTGTGGGGATTCCATTTTTTATTTTTTGGTTCGATTAATAAAATGTTATTGGACAATTGATGGTCGTACAGTGACAGCTGTCCTATTGCAGTTCCCAATACAGTTATTTATGATCTTCAAAAGCAATGAAAAGATGATGATGTGAAATGTTTCATTGGTACTTCTAGGTACCTGGATGATATTCTTACTATCGATAATCCTGTTTTTGAAAAGTATAAAGATGTTATATATACACAAGAATTGACTCTAAACAAGGCCAACGTTACAGACACAGAAACACCATTTTTTTACCTAAATATCAAAATTGTCAATGGAGAAATGCATACAAGTATGTATGACAAACGAGATGATTTAAGATTCAACATAGAAAATTTCCCCTGGCTTTATGGTGATGTCCCTAGGTTACCGTCATAGTGTATCTACATTTCGGTATACTAGAGCATGTACCGATATTTTGGATTTTCAAAGTAGAAATTTACAAATTACAAAGAACCTTTTAGGTCAAGGTTTTCGCTTTCACAAACTAGTTAAGACTTTCTGGAAATTTCACAAAAATCATGATCAACTTCTTTTGAAATTCGGACCCATCCAAGCAACAGGGTATATCACTTTAGGTTCTAGTATTTCACAACTAACAAAATAAGAAGGATCAAATGTAGACAGCATAACTATCGAAAATGCGTCAGAGTCATTTTATACCACGGATATGATCCTAATGTCACCAGACGGACACTAAACTTGGTACTTGACCGATCTACAGTCTTGTACGAGAGCATTCTTAAGACTTGCTCTCTGACTGACTGTAATGACGGGACTCCAAGACGGGCCCTGTCCAAACCTCTTTAGGGAAGACAGGGCGGCCCCGACCACCTGTCCTCTGTGAATGTCAGTCGGACTTCTCGGGTGATAACATGTATGAGCTCGCTACAGCCGGCAGTACACGGACTATATTACGCAAGCCTTCTTTTTTATATCCATTTACATATTCATCTGTGTTGCTTGCTTGTGTGTGATCATCTAACAGTGAGGAGGTTGTTTTACACCATTATTGTGCGTTCTTTGAGACCTCTTGGAAATCGGAATAGTGGGAGGGTTGTGCGCACGTAATCCAGGATAACCACACCTTCTGCTATTTACGTGGCAGATGGCTATCCTAAGTCGACGCCGGTTGCCCATTGATTTCGTTGGTTTATGTGTGGTCTTTTATGTTCAATGTTTCTATGGTGTGAGTTGGTGTTCCTTGACCCTTTTGTGTCTCCTTCTGTGGATGTCTGTTCTGTGTTTTTTTGCATTTGGTGTTTTGGGGTTTTGCTGTGGGTGCTGCAACCTAGTGTTGTTGGAGATCCCCTCCTTTCTTTTATGAGATAAACATATTTTTCACTTTGATTCACTACGCTACAAGAAGCCCTCTGATTCTATTACCGGCGACACTCAGTATGCCGGATTCTATATGTTAACAAAAATATTTGATCTTGTTAATCATTTTCACTCGACTGTAAGAGAAAACAAATACCTGCATACAATGTGACAAAGCAGCTTGCTAACAATATCAGTTGAAGTGACAAGGTTTCGTGCAACGAATCCGGATTACAATGCAATACTAACGTAGCAGATCACAATCAAACGTCGACATCGATTCTACATCTGTCTCGTTTGTTTCTGTGTAGTGCTTCGTGTGCAAGTGTTCTGATGATAAGTGTTTAGCTCCCTTGTCCCTTTGGTATATCTTGCTGTGGTTATCTCCCCTATGCTTTCGCAATTGTATTGACCCTTCCGAACGCGGCAAAAAAATTGAGAAAGTCCATGACGTCACAATGCAATTTCGATGTTTCACCGAGGTTCGAAGCTTGTTTGTCCGAGGTAAATGCATTGTGACGTCACGACTTCTTGCATTTTTCCCGCAATCGGAAAGGTCAATTGGATATTTCGGAGTTTAAACAAATGGTACTACAACCAAATCTTGCTTGTGAAACCTCCTCCTTTAAAGTATTTAGTAATACGAAGCATTAAGATCTTGCTTATAAGACCTCAAAAACGCACAATTAATTCTCAATGAATTTTTTTTTTTTTTTGAAAAACACATTTTAATATAGTTTTACACGTATACAGAAGCGACGCAAGACGATCAACATTCACATTTGGCATATTATTTTCAGTTCTAAAGCAGTATCAAAGCAACGATTTCTTTAAAATGTAAAAGTACATAATAAGATTATTCAGTTTAAGGGGTACAACTCTGGACAGAAAAAAAACAACACTCAAACGTGACATGTACTGCGTAGTGTTATGTCTTATTTTGACTCCCTTTAATGAAGTATACATGTATGTACATCATATATGCCCCTTAAATTACTGAATCGAGTACAGTTTGCCCATAGAAATAATTGTTAGATCTGACTCTTCTCATAAAAACATACATTTCAACAACCATTTTTTTTAAAACGTTTCGAGAATTATTTAAGGAATGTTTCTAAAATTCTTTGTAGCGAATTATACCGTTTGTGCATTGGCTTTTTTAGGTAATTTCCCATAACCAAAAAGAATTTTAGAAACATTCCTTATAATTTAATTCTAAGTTATATACTACATTATGTGCATCTTATTAGATCTTGGAAAATCGTGAAAATGCTTAATGTAATGTTCCTGCGTAGGGATTATCTCCCTCGTTGCTAATAACAACAACCGACAGCACAAGAATGGAGGCTGGTAGTTGAACGGCGCCGGCGTTTGTTTTCATACATTTCAGCCCGAGTCATTTGATATATTTTAAACAATGAGAATAGAATTAATCTGGATGGGATGACAGAAAAGGGGGCGTGTCCTAATATTTTTCAGGTTATGGAAAATAACCTCAACTTTTTAGCCAATGAAACTTTGAGAAATATATGCAGCTCTTGAGGAATCTATATATATGTATTTGTATAGTAAAAAAGTACATTGTTCTGAAAATAAAGAAAACAAAATCTATATGTTTACTGGAATCACTTTCGGTAACACCTTCTTTGTAATCAATTTTGGGGCATTCTTCTTACTTTGGAACATATAGTTTTATCTGTAACTTGCGGAAGTCTCTGCTGATCTCTGGCGACACAAGGATACGAGTGCTGACGTCGCAGTATTAAGCATGGTTTCTGTGCTATTTCGCCTAAGTCATCCGCATCATGGACATCCATACAATAATTATCGGCACCTGCTGGAAATGTGTAGTATCTTTTCCTCTTAACTTTACGTTGTTGGTGTAACAGGGGATGGTGGTCATCTGTTGCGGATGGTACATGAACTTCGTCATTGTTTTGACCTTCATGTTTTACGTTGTACTCGACATGTGGCTGACATACTTGCCTGCAATTTTTCGAATTTGCATTTTAATTAAACAGGCGAAGATAGAATAAATCTTTTGAATGCTCAAAATTATGCTTTGCATATGAAAATTTCCTTGTTTTTCAACATGCGAAAGTTGTACGTGAAATATTAACGAGGACAGATTGATATGTTTTCAGCCTCCGTTTTCTGGGGTGCAGAAGTTATTTTGCTAATAAATTATGCCAAAAAAGGACAAACAATCAATTGCACATACAAAGCTTTACTTCTGACACAGCAGTTACGTGAAAATATTAAAACTAAGGGTCGCGGAGAGCTCACTAGTTAAAGGTGTGCTGTTCTATTAGACAATGCTCCTTTTCACAAGTCTGTCACTGCCATGGCTGCAATTCATGATTGCGGCATTAATTTGATGTAGCATCCGCCTTATTCACCTGATCTTGCTTCATCAAACTTTTATCTATTCCCAAAACTGACAACAGATATTTCTGGCAACCACTTCCAGTCCGATGTTGACATCATACTTGCTGTGGATGGCTTTCTGACCAGTGAAGATAAGGAACTCTTTACAAGTGGTAATGAATCCCTTAGCCAACGGTGGAAAAAGTGAATTGATACTGAAGGGGATAATGTAGAAAAATAATGCAAAACGTCTGATAAAATTCAAATTCCTCAATATCAGGCTCATAACATATCAATCGGCCCACAGGGTAAAAAGGCACTTAACAACATTGACACCCTTCGGTCTAACAAAAAACATCAAAACACTAATGACAATACGTAGACATGGTCGACAAATCTACAGGAATTGCCAAAAGTGGACAGTGATTCGCTCTATAACAACGAAGTATGTAGTTATCCGGATTACATGCCTACACGCCATTGATAAAAAGAGCATGCTCTACACGAATGAAAATGAACACATGCACTGATGACGGCACTAAAAGCAGATATGAATAAAAATTAATTGTATAATATGTTAAATTCAATCCTTACATTTGTAATGCATCATACTGTCCTCTTCTTTTAGTAGAATATAAGCATGAGATTCTTCTCCTTCTCAAAACTAATTACAAATAAAATAGTGAAGAATATAAAGACAAATCCTTCATCTCAATCTTTAAACTTTTAATTTTTTTTAATTTTAAAACTTTTAAAATGTTCTCTTGAAATGCTTGACTTTTTTTGAATAATGTGTGAGATTAGAATTTAAGTTTTTTAAAAGAAAACTGTCTTTCTGCTTCATATCGCTTCCAAGAAATTAATTTCTTTTTTTCAGATTTTTCATAAAAATGTATTCCTTTACAAATTAAATCCTACTATCTTACTTTTACACCTACCTATGAACACAAGGTAAGAAAGTCCAATCACGATGATAACAGAAGCAACAACAGTAACAACTATCAAGACAATTCTTACAGATGAAGAAATTGTCTCTTTTGTTCCACCTTAAATATAATAGAACACAATGATATTTTTTTAATTTGGAGCCGCGCACTCTGTGAGGTAATTGCACAAATTTAAATTCTAAAACTAAAACCAGAGGGCGCTAGAGAAATGAATTTAAACGACTTATGAAAAGCACTTTGGCTGGAAGCATCACTGATGAGAATTTAATTTTCGAAACACATGTCTGGTGCTTGAATATTGGTTTGAAATTTTCGTAAAGAAGGTATAGAGTTGAAACACTTCCGTATTTTAAATAGATAATTAGACATACAAAGTACATGGAAAATACTTTCCATTTTTTTAACTCGCTAACACACGGCACATATCTTCAAATGATTATAAAAGAAAGTATGTATGGAAGTAAAGACAGGACTCCATTGAACACCCACAGGAATATACACTGAAGCATGCAAATGAGAATACACAGATTGTTCAAACACAACATAAGCAAAACATCAAAATGTGTTAGTACAATGTCGATCAACCATCAGAGATGACATCGAAATAGTAATCAATAATCACTGACGTCAACTAAGGTCGGCTCTATACTACGTTATTTCGAGTATACCGGAGAAGTACCAATCATAGTTCAAGATCCATGGGACTCTGGCATAATTGTGTAAGTATCAATTTACGGCGATCGCAAACACCCGAATGGAGACAGGAACAGGTGCCCGGGAAGAGTGAGCGTCCTTTGACTGCATGCAACACCTGTCTGAGCAGGTTAATTTGAAAGGTCGTACCATAATCCATAAGAGGTTAATATTTAATCTTTGTAGCGACCTGATTGACATCTTACGCTATCCCCCTTAATAACCTTGAGGAAAGAGCTTACAGGCATGTTTTGGAGTATTTAGTCAGAAAACATGCGCCACTTGTTCAATTACCAGTGATCCCGAAGAATGAACAAATAACGTGTATAATAGTTTACCACATGATACCCATTATGAACTCATCAAAATGCTACATATACAGAGATTTTCACAAAGAAATCCACACACATGTATCATATATTTCCCTCTGATGGTGGATTTTTGATTTACTTCAAAATAATTTACCCTATCCATCCATCCATGCCTACCCATGTGCTTCTTTAAAGGATGCATTTAGACAGCTATTTTCTCCGAAATGTTTAGAACTATTTTTGTATTAAAAGATAAAAGAAAAAATCTTAACTAAACAGATTTTTCATAATGGTTTTCATATTTGAAACGACGTTGTGTACTTACTAGCAAATTTCGTTGTATCTTCTTCTTCTTCTGGTGCGTTGGACGTTAAATATGTTCTGCAAATGTGACAATATTCCTTTAAAAACTTTAATTACAATGTTAACGAAAGTCTTCAGTAAGTTATTACAATAGTGTATTTTTACATGTGTTTTTCATATGCATCTGTATCATATGATATCAAATTAAGGTAGAGCATCCCTCAGGTCTCAGATGCTCATATTTCCTAAATAACAACTTTTACAATATTTTCATTTTCATATGTTAAACATGGTATACAAACACAATATAAAAATATTTCATGATTCTACCGAAAGTGTAGCCGTTTGAACTTTAACATTGAACCCTACGGGAAAATTAAGAAAAATCCCTTTATAGGGGTGATGAAATGTAGCTATAAAAGTTTCTTTTCCCAAAGCCATATTAGTTTGATAATCTGAACAATATTCTGAAGAGAAAAAATAGGGTATCCAGGCATAAAATTTCCAGAATTCTGATCTGAGGGATGCTTTACCTTATGTGCAGTCATTTCATAAAGTTTTTGAAAAATTGACAATTTATACAATAACGTATGAAAAAGAATGTGAGGTGATCTTACCCTTGGACATCAGAGCAAACAGTGTCACGTTCTGTGGTACAGGCCTTACTTTCATATTTTGCTAGTGCTCCGCAGTCTGTACATTCCTTACATTTAAAACCCCGTTTGTTACTGAATGTCCCGTTTCTGCATGGTTGACATGCTCTGCATTCTGTTGGGCCTTCCCTATGCGTCAGTGGAGGATTCCAATGCTGCAAAAAAGTATGGACTTTGGATATTTTACCTTCGTCATATCTAGGTTTGTAATTTTAATTGTTATTACTTTTTATTCATTTTTCCATCTATTTCTTGATGATACCCGCGGAATTCCCTTTAATCAAAGTAGAATATCGAAAATAACTAGAAGTCTCTGACGAGACTGAAGCTCTCCTGGTTGTTTAGTAAAATACATATCTAAATTACACAACTATTTTTAAGACCCAAGGTCTATCAGTCATACTTTCTAAGAAATAGTGTTCAGAAGATGACATAGAGTTGTATACTAGAAAATGACCACATTCATTTTCCAAGAACCTGGTGGTCAGGGGCTAAAACTAATTATCAAGTCGATAATCAAACCACATACCCTTTACAAATGTATTATGCAAAAAGAATTTATACTCTATCAATTATGCACTCTGAGAATTGGTTTTCACAAGAATGCATAATATATATAATATATATAGGAGAAAATGACAACACCCATTTTCCAAGACCCTTGGGGTCTGAATCTCACATAAAACATTAGGTACATGTACAAAACTAGACCTTAGACGCATCATTTTGCAAAAAGAATTGACTTTGTATCCTTTATACTTTCTGAGAAAAGATTATCACAAACTTGCAGTAAGTTACATTGGAGAAAATGACCACATACATTTTCTAAAACCCTGGGGGTCGGGGGCTCCGATGAAATATCACGTGCACACCTAGATGATAGACCTTTAATATTGCAAAAAGAATTGACTTTCTATTATTTATGAAATGGTGACACAAGATTACATAGAGTTACATAGGAGAAAATGACCACACCCATTTTCTAAGACCCTGGGGGTCAGGGGCTCAAACAAAATCTTATTCTATTGCTCAAACAAAATATCAGGTGCACAACTAGACCATAGACCAATCATGTTGCAAAAAGAATTAACATTCCATCAGCAACAGTTTCAGAGGACTGGAAACTACAAGAAATGTTTAACAGACTGATGGACGGACGGACGCCGGACGCCGGACACAGGGCGATCGCTTAAGCTCGACTGGTCATAGACCAGTAGAGCTATAAATACTAGAGTAGGATTAAGAGATTTAAATAATGTAATTGCTTATAAAAGAAAATAAATGTTAATCTTTCACAGTTAATTTGAATAGACGTTTTAATCATGAATCTATGTTAACTGTCTTCAAATTCAATAGCATCATTTACGAGCTATCTTAGATTAACTGATGAGTTAATTTAAATGCATTTTATCTATTGCATGAAGGTCCATTGTAATTATTATATTTACTAGTTGACAACTTTAACATTATTGCAATTTGATACTCGATGAGGTGGCCCGAAACTTCAAACCCAGGCAAACAAGTCTACTTTGAGGGTTTTTCCATGGTGTAATGTAATGTTATTCTTTGTTCGTACCAAGTATGTCCCTCAAGCTATTTTTTCCTGTACTAGTACCACAAGACTATGTACTTATGTAATCAGAAAAATCAATAACAGGCCATAACAATCGTTTGAAAGAAAACTAGATATGTATCCCGATATATCAATCAGCGTTTGAAACTTTGATGTTAACCGGTTTGACTATGAATAATATATCATATTTGATTACACGGCGTAGACACGTACATTATGCAGTGAGTCTTTATTCCCCGTGTGAAGATCTGCTTAAGGTATTCAACCCCTAGTGCATTTTCAATAATAATTACCAGAGATAAGACTTTTCATTCTCTTCAAAAAGAATGCTTTACAGTCTTTTCTAGCTAAAATTAGAGATTGCACTTCTCATACAATAATTTACTCTGTCACCCCGAAGATTTCCGATTATGAAATCATCGGTATTTGTCGGGAAATTATGAAAATGTAGTAAATTTTAACCGGAAGTACTCTATTAGGGTGTGGGATCCTTAAATATAAGTCTCCGTCTAGATAATATAATACAGCGATGAAAAATTAATCTATATCTACAATATTGTAGAAGGTAACGCGCTCTCTATATGACACAAAGTGTTCACAGGTGGACATATGTTTTTCAGTAGGTTGATATCTTTACTGATAAAGTGGTATGATATTACATAGGAAAACCGTTTTCCTAGATTCACAGTGTTTCGGTACTTTGCATGAAACATATTGTGTAAATTGTCTGTCACCAATTTAGATAAGTTATGCCAAAACTAAGGAGTATATTTATCTCCCTGAATGCAAATTATTAAGTTTGGATGTTAGTTTTTTTATCCAAGTTTTTTGGATGGATGGAATGCATTTTTTAATCATAGTGCATGTCTAATTTCTTCATCGAATCTATTAAGGTTGGCGCTGATTACAGTTAATTTTGGTAACGTTCTTGTTCTAGATTCTCAAACCGGGTTTCATGAGCGAAACAACCCCCATCTCCCCCATCCCCTTTTAATTAGGTAAAACGAAGAGATAAATTATATAAGCTTTAAAGCTTTCTTCTTACTTAAAACTAGTTTGCTTTCTATTATAATGAAAAACACTCTTTCGTCCACAAGAGTGACAATCGCAGATACAAATACCTTGTTTCAGGACGATTAGACAATTATTTTGTCAAGTAACACTCTGATTCAGACAACAAGTATACTGAATACGACATCATCAAGATCCTGGAATTTTTGATAGACAATATTTTCGTCGTTCTTGGAGACCAAATATTCCCAACTTCCTGTTGTTCATTGGTATCCGTTGTACAATAGAGTCATTTTACATAGCGTTTTATTCATCTCCATTGTAAAGTATGGTAAATTTTATGACTGGTAAGGTACTATAAACTATATATTTTCTGAAAGGTAACGATGCCCTGAGTACAGATATACGAATCCTAGGTCTTAAAAATCAAAGGGGAAAAACTCTTGTACAACTTCGTCATTTTGCATAGGTTATATAGAGAAAATAGACAATTTAAATGCTTCACCAGTTATTCCCCTTTATTTTTCTGACCCCAAAATTATTTTTTTTGAGCAGTGGGCATTATAACCTTTCAGAAAATATATAGTTTATAGTACCTTACCAGGCATGGAAAAATGCCCTATTGTACATCGGATACCTTATTAAGGGACATATGTCATACAGTCTCAGCTTTCAAACAGCAAAATAAGGCTAGCATCGCAGTTCAACTACACAGATGACATAGGGTCTATCCAAGGGAAATATATTTCACAATAAAAACAAATCAAAAAAGCAAAGGGTCTTATGTGGGAGGGTAGGTGGTCCCCCACCCAGGCCTCTGCAGGGGGTTTTCTCCGGGTACTCCGGTTTCCTCCTGCTCCTTGGACCCCCTCACGACAACATCTGAGCCAACGTGAGACATAAATATAAGTTGTGTAACTTGTTTGTTAAACGTTGTAAAATAAATAAAGTTTAATTTAAATAAAAACAAACCTTATTTTCCGCAACATCAAACCGATGCTCCATACATTCTACCTCTGCTTGTCTGGGAGACAGGATCATTTAAGTCAAAATTGAAATCAAATGGTACAAATGCAAATTACAATAACAATTATTGTATCTTCTTCTTATTTATGACGTCATTTTATACAATTGTGTCTTTTGTATCAAACGACAGAATAAATCATTGACTATTAAAATGCACTTAACTTCCACAAAATTCTGTAAATACTGTATTTATATAGAATCTTTCGGTTGTACAATATGAAAAATTATATAAAAGTAAACTCTTCCAATTGGACAATGATTTGTGGATATGCATAAGGTATTTTCATTCACTGATATAAACTGCCGCAGTATGTGGCTGACCGCGATAGTAACGAAGATTTATACAGAGAGCTCGAATGATTTTACATATTATACAGTATAAAGTGTTTATTTTGACCCTTCGGTTTCACGAAGCTTAAAGCTGTTGCTCGGTCAACAAATATTTTAATGACACTTATAAACGTATGTACCTTATCGAAAACAGGTATTTACTGTTATATATTGCTCTCTGCAGGATCATTAATTCATCTTAATTTTATGTCATTTACAATTATAAAATCAAAGATTTTTTCCACGTCATCATAAACCATATCAATGTTTAAATTACACCGAAGTACAATTAACTAAAATGTAACAAATGAAATTTTATCGTTAAATGGAAAAAGCAAGGTAACAAACTTTTACAATTTTAACATCAAAGAGTTCCAGGTTCTTGAAATTTCTAAAACGTGGATCCTGTAGAATCATATCCCACTCATCCTGCTAGACAGTAGATTTTGGACATAACAACTTCCACACTCTTTGGCCATATTACATTGTTTAGATTGAGGATCATTGACGAGGGTTTAGTACACTCGAAACGTGCTGGTCCATGTTGCAAATTCATCTGTTCTTAAATGATGATATTAAATTTGAAGACGTTTAACACCATATCAATGTTGAAATTATGCGGAAGTACAATTTACTAAAATGTATCAAATTAAATTGTATCGTAAAATGGACAATTAAGGCAAGGTAACAAACTTTTACAATTTTTACACTCTGTCATATAGAACATATTATGAAAATGTTCAACTCTTCTATAATAATTCTAATCATTGTTCATATATATATATGGATATATTGATAGAGGTATCAAAGCCAACGAAAAATCTTTCACTTTAACTTCAAAGCAGGAACTTTAGACTGAAGAATTTAAGCCTACACTTAGTCTAAAAGTACGACTAAATTGCAGGTCTTAGAAGTAATCATGAGTTATTCAACCTCAAGGCAATGCGAATCCAGCTCACGTAATCCTAGGAGTATTGAAATATAAACGTTGAATATAATTCTTACAACTCTCAAAACGAAAAGAATGCATAATGTAATATCGAAGAGTCAAGTGACTTTCAAACCTTGTCTGATACAACTTGAAAAGTTCATTATCTGTTAATATATTGTCAGCATACTTTATATATAAGCGACATCGTGATCGATTGATGTCGTAATAGTTTCCGTGTTAAAATTCATTGTCAATAATCAATTATTCATACAAACTCGTCTTTTGATACGTGTTACTACAGAGATGTACAAGTATATGTAATCTGAACCGTTCTATATCACTCTTATCTAACAAATACTTTCAATACTGTAACATTTAGACGAAAACGAAAATGATAAAACGGAATACAATTATGGCAATTTGTATATCTTTTTGACATATTAAATATATCGTTAAAGGCTTCGGTGTATTCGTTTAGTCCTACGTTACGGTATACACGCGACGCCAATGAGGTGAGTCTATTAGAGCTGAGTCAAAGCATTTTTAAATAACCAATACTCCAGATGGTTTCAAAAGAGATCATAATTGACAAGATCCAAAGTCAAACCAGCTCTATGTAATAAATCTTCTCTGTAACAAAATTCAGTTATAGTCTTTCAAGTTAGAGTTTAACTACTGTCTTTACAGCTCAGCTTTGTATTTCGCCCATTATCAACTTGACATCATACATATTACTTCCCTATTTGCATACTTGTCATTAAATCCTAATATATCATAGCAGTATCCTTGCACATTCTAGGAAATCTGAGCCGCGCACTTATTGTACAAATAAGATACACAAAAATAAAAAAAACTAGACAGTGCTGGTAAAATGAATTTGACTTGTTTGAAAAATTACTATGACTAGAAGTACATGTTCCATTCTTACCTATCTGAAACACGTCTGGTGCATTAAATTTGATTTTGAAAGTTACTATTTCCTTCACAATATTAAACGTGTTTATTATTTATGTTAACATGTGACGGCCTTCATATAATATACAAGATCAGACAGATGAACTATGTCTTCATTTTTGTTTTTATTAAAACAAACCCTGCATACCACTATACATCTGTTTGTTAATGGTTTGATCCAACATTAAATATGGTGACAATTCAACCTCTTAAGATTTCTAATCATTTTTATCGATTTTAATATGTGTTGCTCAGATAAAGATAGGTCACCAAAAGCACAAATTTTGTCATGCTGGATATTCTTAATCACTTAAATGTTTTCTAACTTACCTCAACTGGAATTACTTCCATTCCAATCAGACACATCTCACAATCAAGACAAGTCTTATTTTCCGGTAAATAAAATTGATTCTCAAAGCATCCTATCTGTGCTTGTGTATGAGACAGGTATATCAAAGTCTCTATTGTAACTACCCAATGCAAATTCAATTGATTCAAGCGTTGTCTCATCTCCTTTAGTCTCTGATATGATTATAATAAAGTGTGCGTTTGGTATTTACAGACTTGACAATCCGTTGATTGGCCAAGCACATTCATGAAGGATGTCACTCAGGAAAGCCCCGCCCAGAATATGAATGAAAAGTTGAAATATTTGGTATGAAGGTAGTAATTATTTATTCGGTCCCTTTAACATAGAGTTCTATGGGAAGGGGTTATCCCCATTGGGCCTCCATAACTCAGTAAAAACAGTTGATTTGAAAAATATGCTAATCATCATAACAGAGATTAATAAATTATCTTACTTTTGACCAAAAAAAATTTGGGGGTTAACGTTGCTTTTCTCCCCTTAAATTTTGATTGAAAAAAGGGGGGATGAAATGAACTGTTTCAACTAAAAAAATTACCCCCATTTGGCACCCCTAAATATTTCTATCTTAAATAAATTTCATGAAAATGCTGTACATGCAATGAAATGCCACAATCAGTACTTTTCTTTCATATCTGTATTAATGAATATTATCCAATCACAGAAGCGCTATCTTTTACTCCTTGTCAAACTTTGGGTGGCCTCAGAAGGGAAGCGACTCGTTCGAAATAATTACTACCTGTATACCTAAAGGAAGCATAATAATGAAATTTAAAATGTCTTGAATTTGGCAGATGTGGTCCTACTGGAAAGATTATTCTATTTTCTATCTATAACATCATCATTTGTCGTGAAACTCTCTGATGGATGAAAATTTTGGGATACGAAATTACCCAACCCCCTAACTGGAACCTTACGTTTTTCTGACTCGTTCAAAATACAGAAAATTTTGATTTAAAAAGGAATTTAAAGCCATTTGTCAAGGAATTGTGTTTTATATAGCTCAATCAACACAATATTCAATCTTATCTTAACATAATCAAGGTATGATAAAGACGAAAAGAGTATCATTACAGGAGTTATCTGTTCTTGAAAAGTTTTGGTGGTGTTTTTACACCCAATTTCAAGAATCAGGCCTGTGCTCTTATCCTATCTCAACGTTGGATTTGAATTGGCATTATTTCAGAAGATTAAAGTGTGTTCTTTCACATTCTTTACAGAAATACGTCTCCATGAACAAAGTATTTGCAGTAAAGGTCATCAATGCAGGTGACCCCCTTGTCAAATTACATCCAATTTTTGGGGGTATACTTACAAAAAATTCTCTGAGATGAAGAACATTAATTAGATGTCTATGTTTGACGTATCAACTCTTTCATTGAGTACCAAGGAAACTTTCAGAATCAACCAAAGTAACGAAAAGGGCATGTATAAGGTTCCAAAGGGGAATAACTCTATAAAACTTTATGAAATTCGAAATTTATTACATTTATATGAACATGTTGCAAAATCTTAAGATTTTAAAGGAAATTATGAAATATGTCTGAACATAAATAACGATAAAGACTCAGTGAACAATTCCTCGTGCGAGAGCTGCCAGGATTACTACTCTCCTGCTTACAAGCGGGCATTTCTATAGATCCATAGCAAATTTTCAGCTGCATCTGACGGCAAAACTTTAAGTGCCTAGATACTTTTATATGTCATTCCAGAGGAAGTTTATCGATTTCATATGCTTTTACACATCAATTCATTCAAATAAACACATAATCCTTTCAGCTAATTACTTAAATAAGATTTTAATTATTTTACGGAGCCCCTCCCCCCTTTTTTCCAACATTTTATTCAAATTGCCTATATATTAAAAAGTCCGTCTTGAATGGAGCCAATTTGAATTTTAGATGATAAAATAATCTCAGCAGTACATTCTGGAACTACGTTTGCCAAATTGACACCCTTTTTTAGGTATGAAGGTAGTAATTATTTATTCGGTCCCTTTAACATAAGAGTTCTATGGGAAGGGGTTATCCCCATTGGGCCTCCATAACTCAGTAAAAACCGTTGATTTGAAAAATATGCTAATCATCATAACAGAGATTAATAAATTATCTTACTTTTGACCAAAAAAAATTTGGGGGATAACGTTGCTTTTCTCCCCTTAAATTTTGATTGAAAAAAGGGGGAATGAAATGAACTGTTTCAACTAAAAAAATTACCCCCATTTGGCACCCCTAAATATTTCTATCTTAAATAAATTTCATGAAAATGCTGTACATGCAATGAAAGTCCACAATCAGTACTTTTCTTTCATATCTGTATTAATGAATATTATCCAATCACAGAAGCGCTATCTTTTACTCCTTGTCAAACTTTGGGTGGCCTCAGAAGGGAAGCGACTCGTTCGAAATAATTACTACCTGTATACCATTTGAAATAGCAGTCGTTAATGACAAATAAAGCGGCCCATTTGTCCATTTAAAGCAAGTAATCACCGTGGCATAGTGATCTTTGACCTAATAGTTCTGAACTGTAATAAAGCAGGAAGACGATTCTTTTTCGATCATCTGAATTTGAGACAGTTTCAATTGTATAGTCATATTATTACCACACATCGTCTGAACATATCAATTAAGTGTTGAAAGCAGGCCGAGGTTAAATTTACTACAATGTACCGAATAATCCCCGAGCTATTTAGGTTTAAGAAAAATGACGATACTGAGAATTTGTAAATAATTATCTTAGATATGGAAGAACATTCAAGGCAACAGATAAGCATTACGCCTTAAGATGATCCTTAACTTTTACTTGTCTTCAAATTCAAAGCATCATTGAACAGATAAATTTGCATTATTTCGGCCAGACATTCACGTTTGGGGTACATAACTATCGTCAGTGATCCTCAGTCCAAACATTGAAATCTTACCAAAGACTGTGAAAGTTATGTCCAAATATGCCGAAGTACGTTACGTAGGATGGGTGGGATATTTCGGGTTTTACACCTCAATGTAAACAATGTAATTAGGCCAAAAAATGGGAAATTATTGTCCAAAAATGTACCGAAAGACGTAGCTGGATGGGTGGGATATGATGCAGGACCCACGTTTTAGAAATTTAAAGAAATTTTGTATCAGATATTTTCAAATGCGTTGAAGAGACAGACGATCAACCGAAGTTGATCGTACTTGGCTACATGTGCCCTCAGGGACTCCTTGTCCACCAGCAGTGACACTCACCAAGTAGAACAAATGTTAAACGTCTACAAATTAAATGCTACAGCACCCACATTTCTGAATTTCAAGGAAATTTTGTGAACGGAAATTTCTGAATGCTTTTTAAGAAAGAATCAACCGCGAAGTTGATCGGACTTGGCTACAAGTGACCTCGGGGACTCAATGACACTCACCAATTTCACTCAATTATCTTAAATGTTCGGAATATTTTCGATTATTCGATTCTAAAAGAAGGAATATATAATGGCAATAGTCTCGTTTACAATTATTCGCAAAAGAAATAAGATTATAATCACAACGGATGTGATTCGCTTTTTTCCATACTACGTCCTTAGCGATGTAAGAATAGTAATGTTACTTACCTACTTGTGCACATTTTTTCATAATACAATACTAGTAGGACGTAACTAATATAGATCCCTAGAACTCACATAAGCATGTTTACCGATCTCTTAACCTCGCGTGCTAGTTGTATACTTCTTAAATTCACACTGCGGCAAACTACCAGCTAATCACCTTCGAATGTCACCTGAGCTGCCAAATTTGTAAGAAGCATGTAGATCAAAGTCAATTATTATAATGTTGTGAAGTAAATTGGAATTATCAAGTAGATAAGAAATGCCCCTTTAAAACTATAAGCAGTGAGCAATGGGTTGCAGAGATCATTTTGCTTGTTGGTATTGGTAAAGAGATTGAACTCTATCAATTAAAAGTTATTTAAATGTGTTTAATTTAAAAATTAATTTGATATAAGGACTTGATCAGATCTAACCAAAGTCGAACCGAAAGAGATGAAAAAAATTAAAAGGTCTAGATCCGTTATAGGTGTCATGGATGTTACATTTCCACTGGTATTACGGGGGAAAAATTATGATCATGAACAATTTAATAGTATAATAGCAATATGTTGACTCAAGGAATCGACCTGGGCAGCTTAGATTATAAAAGCTTTCCGTTTTGAGTCCTTGGTTATCCGTAGCAAGCGTCGGATCTCGTATGGTAGTAATAGCAGTCCATAGGGAAGTCGTAGCATTATACGTAGGGAAGTCGTAGCATTACGCAGGGGAGTCGTAGCAATACGTATTTACGTAGAGCAGTTTTTTTTCAATAAAAATAGTCCAACATTGCAATGGATGCGTTACGGAATGCCATGACTCCCTCCAAAATGCGACGATTCCACTTCGACTCCCCTAAGGCAATTTGTCATCTCAAATGTTTAACATGTTCAATTTTTTTTCTTTCAAATTGCTTTCTATGATATCTCACGCCGACTGGGGCTATAGGTAGCTAAGGATGCATTATTTACCTCGATTCGTATCTATTTGTGGCGCGATCCGTGGAAGCGTGATGGGAACCAAACATCGACAAGATCCTAACATTCATAGAATATATTCTAACGGCGTTCGACAAGCTTTCGGGGGCCCCATCCTTTTCAAACTTCGGACAAGGTTTCTACCTCTGTGTTATGCCTTCTCTATTTCAATGACATCTATGGGTAACCCACAGAAAAAAAGTATCAATAATTTCATACCAAGTACACGTGCATGTTGCCTTTAAATTACAATCATTATGGTACAGATAAGGTTAGAGATAGAAACGGGTCAAAACAAACAATAACATAGGTGACATATCTCAGTATATCAATATTGCGCCCATACACATACTTGAATTAATGTCGCGAGTTACTTGACTGCTTAAAACTACCAGATCTACTTATGTCGATCTGCTGTTTGAACGATCCCCACGTGACGTGGTAACGAACAATGATAACATAAAATATCGCATGTCACCACTTACAAGTATGAAAGGAAAATAGCACTCATCACTTAGGTGATTACTGATCTCTATACCTTTAGTACAGGTGATGTAATTCCTAAATATTCTATTTAACCTCAAAACAAATGTTGCCAAAACTCCTAAAAAGCAGACAGAAGTCGATAGATTTAGACAGGTACTTGATATCCCTTCACTCTTCTTACTAAAGTGTTATGAGCGATTTTTTCCACTGTGATATGAAGGGAAGGTAGTACTGTGGGAAATAGAATGGTATAGTAGACGTACATATATGTAGACTCAAGGCATCGCCACGGGAAACTTAAACAGTGAGTCAGAGCTTCTTCCAAGAAAGCTGATAAACTGGTCAATTGTTCCTCACTGTAATAAAAGTCTAGTGAGATGTAACTTGTTACTTCAAAACCTGTCTTATTTCTAGTTGGCAAAATAAACGCCTGACCATTAGAGGCATGTATACCACTTCCATGTAGCTTGCTGTGAAAACATATAATTTGATATTTGGTACATTATATACGGCTTTGTGTGCGTATTCAGTTTTCATTGATTTATCATTTGTCTGTCGTAATAATTCTTTAAGATTTCATTTTTCCTTTCTACACTATACTTTCTCATGAGTATTTATATTCGTCGGTACGTAATTCCGTCAACGGAGACACAGACGAAAATTGGTACCTGACGAATAAAAACCAATTAACAGTATAGTCATTTATAACGTACGCTTTGAATCAATTCAGTGAGAGTAGATAATCTTTTTCATTTTCATATATTTTACTTTAACTGAAATAACTTCCATTCCAGTTGAACACATTTCACATTTAAGGCAGGTCTGAGTTTCTGGTACAAAGTTCCTGACAGCTCATATCTGCTCGAGTGGGAATCTAAAGCACCATTGCCATTATAGTCATCAAAGAGTTATCAAATATTTTTAGATTATCCATTCTTAGCATGCAGCCCGTCACCTATCCACTTGTTGTCGACTCTCAATCTCGTCAACGATACAATCATGCTATAGGAAACTAAGAGTCCCCTTCGGCGTTGCCGGTAGGGGACTACTGATTCAATTGTTATATAATCCATGGCGTGTTTACGTAGCAAGTTTAAATAATGAATGTATATATGAATAAAAGGCAGGCCGACGAGTTTTTGAAGTCAAATCCTTTGGTATGTCATTTCTGTGTATTCCGGTGTGTCACGAAAATCTTGAATCAAAACATAAATATTAATTTTCCTTGTGTTATCTCTTAATTATTCAGAAACGACATAAAACATAAAATCATCGACAAAGTCTTACAAACACTTTATTGTTTATAAATACGTCCGTAATAATGACAAATATGGATAATGGCCATATCCCTGTAATCAGCACAAAATCGATAATTCAGAAAATCATAAACCGAAGGCATACAAAATCATGATAAACAGGAACCAAAGCAAATAAACAAAAACCTCCAAAATATAAAAAGAAGCGAAATCCCGATATGGGAGTGACACCATGTGCCCAGGATTAGTCGGCATCTCATGCTTGCATACAACACCCGTCGCTTCAATTCGGTAAAATTGTCACATCCGGTTACTTCCATTCTGGAAGATATAAAGTATAATCTTTGGTGCGATGGTACAAATGGTCTATGACAGAATATCATCCACCATTCTGGATAAGTGGGAATCATAGTGTATGACGAGTTCCCCATATCGGCCGTAGAACTTCCTGAATGACGATGTTAGTCGGTCACAAAAGTGTCCCTGACTGAAAAGCTTATCTGAAAGATGCCTAGCTCTCAGAATAAAATCTGTATATTTGGTACTTGCTCTGACAGAGCGTATTAACTTGCTCTGGCATAGCGTAAAATTAATTTCCCTCTCGCAGACCTACCTACCTGTCTCTTACCAAAGGTGTATGAATTTGCTGAAGAAAGTGTTATTTACGGAGGCTAAGCGTTATATAAAAATTGGATTGTAATATTGAGAACAAAGGCATAGTATTTCCCTACATTTGACATTTTTACAATTCTTTACAAATCTTAATCATTCAAGGCATTGCTTCTCTCAACATACAACGTATCTATATAGGCGAGTCTATTCAATTGTTTGAAATATTTTTACAGTAATTCTGATTGGAAACATGATTTGTTTAAGGCGAACAAATAAGCAGTAAAAGTGCAGAACGTATTTGCGTAAAAGTAGGCAGGTCTGTTCTCGAATCAGAATAATTGGGTCATGTAATTCGAAATTTCATTTGTTCACTATTTTTCAATGATTAATCGCTGGCAGATGTTGGCGATTTATATTAGAGGTTTTAAATTCTGTCCATGGTCCGGAATACTTTTTTCTTGATCGTGACACATATGAAATCTGAGTGAACAATTCTGAGGTACTATAGCGTACTGTAAAAGTAGGAGACCATCTCGGGATTCTCAATTTACTGAAACGAACGCCGGTCTCGAGTCCGTTAAAATGTTTCCGTCTAATGCCATACATTTTTAAGCGTTAAATAGCTATGAATGTGATTTTATTTTTCGGAGAGCAACCATTAATTTAGGAAGCGACGGTAGGTCTACATATTTTATTCTAAAAAGGCGGATTGGGTGATTTACAAAACATACATTTCAAAATATTAAACATTAAGATGTTATCTAATCAGTTAAAATTACAGGTATTTTTGTATCTGAATTCTTCTGGCGAATCTGCCGTATGATCGATCCCCATGTGACGTAACGAACAATGATAACATAGAATATCGCATGTCACCACTTACAAGTATGAAAAGGAAAATAGCAATCATCACTTAGGTGATTACTGATCTCTATACCTTTCGTGCAGGTGACGTAATTCCTAAATATCCTATTCAAGCTTCAATACCTTACAAATGTTGCCAAAGCTCCTGTAAAACAGAAAGGACCAATAAAAGTTAGGCCGGTACTTGATATCCTTTAGTGTCATGAGCGATACATTTTCCACTGTGATACGAATGGAAGGTACATGTAGTATTGTGGAAAATAGAATGGTGTAATAGAAGTATGTGGACTCAAGGGTAACTTAAACACTGAGAGCTTCTTCCAAGAAAGCTGTCTTATGTCAAGTTGGCAAAATAAACGTCTGACCATTAGAGGCATGTATACCACTTACATGTATCTTCATTTAGTAATTGGTAATTTGGTACATCATATGCAGCTTTGTGTGCGTATTCAGTTTTCATTTCGTAATAACTCTTTAAGATTCCATTTTTCGTTTCTACTCTATATTTTGTCAGGAGTTTTTATATTCGTCGGTACGTAATTTCGTCAAGGGAGGCACTTACGAAAATGACGAAAATTGGTACCTGACGAATAAAAACCAATTTACAGTATACTTATTTATAAAGTACGCCTTCAATTCAATGAGAGTAGATAATCTTTTTTATTTTATTTATCTTACCTTAACTGGAATAACTTGCATTCCAATTTAGCACATTTCACAATTAAGACAGGTCTGAGATGCAGGTACAAAATACTGATGTTCCTCACACCTCACATCTGCTCGAGTGGGAATCAAAAGCACCATTGCCATTTTAGGCATCAAAGAGCTATTTAATATATTTAGATTTTCCATTCTTCGCATGCAGTCCGTCTCCTATCCACTTGTTGCCGACTCTCAGTTTCAGTGTCAACGATAAAATCATGCTGCTTCAATTTTATCTAATCCATGGCGATGTTAAACGTAGCAAGCTCCACCTCCGAGTACGGTTTCATTGTCTTGAAGCCAAACCCCTTGGTATGATATTTCGCTTGATTCAGAGTGTCGCGTTGTGTCATGAAATTCTTGAATCAAAACTTGAATATTTATTTTCCTTGTGGTATCTAGAATAATTTAGAAATTTGTAAAAACATAAAATCATCGACAAAGTCTTACAAACACTTTATTGATTTTACGTCCGTAGTTAAATTGATTTGTTGATCGAATCAAAATAATTGTGTCATGAAATACGAAATTTCATTTATACATGTACACTATTTTTCGATATTTTTTTTTACTTAAAATATAAGTTGAATTGATCATGTATATACAGTAACAAATGTCTGTCCTTGCATCAAAATATAACAAGATCACAGAAAATATGGGACATTGAAGAACCCATCTCTTTTGTTTTTTTACTTTTAAATCTGCCTCAGAAAAAGGTCGGCGCTTTTTGTATAGATAGGTAGAACTGGCAATACAAAATACCAATATGAACAGTGTATCGGTTACTTCAGTTATATTTACTCCAAACTTTTAGAAAATATTCATTAAATAAACAAGAATGATATAATCAAGATTATTACTTCATAGCTTAAACTGGTAATATGTACTACAATTTTGGGTGGCACTTAACCCAAATTTGATATTGTTATACTTGACCGATTTTGCAGTACCTTATATCTAAGTGAAATGGGGGTCCAATCCAGCAAAAGGTGTCCAATTTCGATATTGTAATCTGATCTGAATTCCTAGTATCTTTTTATCTATTTATTCAATCATATATTGAAATCAAGAAAATTTACATAATATTATCTTTTTTTACATCGGAACAGGTCAATATTCTCAATAATACAAAAACAAATATTTTAAAACTAAAAAAAATACAATAGAACATCATAAGGGAATAATAGCCAAAATTGACGTCTGATGGAATTTGGTCAAGGGTGAGTTTCGAATCAGATTATCGTGTAGCTTATAAATAAACTTCAAACCACAACCCTGTCTTTAAGCATTGGTGATAATACGTATATATGAAATTGTAATATGAGAACAAAAATTACGTAATTAAACATGATGAAAGTGTGTGCGATGGGGCTACCTCATAATATGAATAACTACGATGATTTAAAAGAAGAAAATGTTTGATTAATTAAACATCGATATTGTATTACCGCCTAAATGTTGATATAAAAATATCAAACTCCTTAAAAAAAGCGATGGGAAAACGTTTGAGTAGCGATTGAGTCACGCGTCTGAACGATGGGAAAACTAATGAGTAATGATTGAGCCCTGGAATTTAATCTTACGATAAAAATATGATACACTTTTTCTACATATAAAAAAAACTTGATTTGTTGTCGCGAAGTATTTGATTATAAAAAATCTTCGCCTGTACAGGTATCAGATCGATTGTCAGCTGTTTTAACGATCCATGACTAAATAACAGTCAATGACATAAAATAGGGCATAAACTGTAAATATTTTGTATCGTGAAGAATAACAACAAAATACTATTATCCGTGACAACATGGCATCGATTTTGAATTATGAAAAAGAAGGAATACAATATGTCAATAGTCTCTTTTACAATCATTTACAAAAAGCAAACTTAGCAATGATATTAAAATTGCAACCGATATAATTCGTTTTGTTTTTTACTACACTTCATCCCTGGAAACTTATTCACTTGTGCAAATTACTTTTCAAAATTAACTGCATTTGGTAGGAAAAGTAGGAACCAACTAACTAGGAGCGATAGAGATGACAGTATAAACTCACACAAATAATTAATTTATTACTGATCTCTTAACTTCGCGTGCGGCTAGCCAAACAGGGGATCGCTACTCCCTTGGTACGTTGTCCCACCTCGTTCGTCGAGATGCTCATTACATTTTATACTACGTCCCTAGCGATGTAAGGTGGTTTCTTATCTACTTGTGCACATTTATATCATACAAAACTAAATAGGAAGTAACAAATATACAGCGATAGATCTGACAGTAAATACTCCCACAAACAATTCTACTGAACTCTTTACCTCGCGCTAGTGATGTAATTCTTAAACAAACATTGCGGTAAATATCAAGCTATAATTTTTGACTGTCATCTGAGCTAGTAAAAACCAGGTAGACCAAGACCGAAATGGTCCGTTATAATTAATGTCATGGATGTGACATCGGGTGTTTTGGTGTTTTACTGTTGATGCTGCAACGGGGTCTTGTTGGAGATCTCCTCCCTTCTTTTCATTCTGCTGGTAGTACGGTGAAGGGAACATTTAGGGAATATGCATGTCCATGAAAACATAGAGGGTATAATAGCAATATGTTGACTCTGAATCGACCTGGGTAGCTTAGATAGTAAAATCTTTCCTTGGTCCTTGGTCATCCGTAGCAAGCGCATGATATCGTATGGTAATGGCAATCCGAAGGGAAGTCGTAGCATTTATACGTAGGGGAGTCGTAGCATTGCGTAGGGGAAAATTAGCATTACGAAGAGCAGTTTGAAATGGATGCCTTACGGATTTCTATGAATCTCTCCAAATTGCTACGATTCCTTTTCGACTCCCCTAAGGCAATTTGTCATCTAAAATTTTTAAAATGTTCAATTTTTTTCTTGGCTCTCTCGGATTTATACAGATATCTCATGCCGACTGGAGCTACATGTACGGGTAGCTACGGATGCTTTTCTTACCCCGATTCTTCGTCATCTGGTGCGCGATCCGTGGAAGCGTAAGGGGAGTCTAACATCAACAAGATCCCAACATGCATAGAATTTATTCTACACGACGTTTCGGCAAGCTTACTTGGACCCAATCCTTTTCAAATCTACTTCTGTGTTAAAAATACAATTTTTTCTCTATTCTAATTACATCTGTATTTTACCCACAGAAAAAATAGCAATACTTGCATACCGCGTACTCATACATCAGTGGCGGATCGAGCGCCCCCTTTGCCGGGGGTCAAGGGGCGAATTTTGACTGAAAATGGGCCAAAATATACCTGTTTTTGGAAATGTTTGGGTCAGTGCCGGGGGGGGGGGGGCGGACGCCCCCTCCGCACCTCCCTGAATCCGCCACTGTACATGTTGCTTTTAATTACAATAGTACAAATGTGTTTAGAGATAGTAACAGGTCAAAAAAGCAATTGACACATCTCCTTACATCAACAATTTGCCCATACACATATTTCTTTTTTGTCGAGAGGTACTTGTCTCCGTCAACAAGTACCGGATCCGCTATAACATAAAACTGAACAATTGTTTGCCAACACTTACAAGTATGAAGCAGAAAAAAGAACAATCAGTACAGTAATCATCACTGAGGTGCATGATTACTGTTCTCCAGACCTCTCGTGCAGGTGATGTGATTCCTAAATACCCAATAAGTCACATATTCAAGCTTCAGTACCTTACAAATGTTTCCAAAATCCTTAAAAAGCAGAAAGAACCGATAAAGATTGGACAGTATCCCTTTACTCTTTACTCAAGTGTCATAAGCGATAGTTTTTCCACTGTGATACGAAGGGAAGGTAGTATTTTGGGAAATATTATGGTATAATAGAAGTATGTGGACTCAAGGCTTCACCTCGGGTAGCTCAAACAGTAAGAGCTTCTTCCAAAAAGGATGATAAATTGAACAATTGTTCTTCAATGTAGCTAAAGTCTAATGAGGTGTAACGTTCTACTTCAAAGCCTGTCTTATGTCAAGTCGGCAAAATATATAAACGTCTGATCTATATATTTTAACATAACTTTGTCTAATATGCTGCTTCATAAAGTTTCAATTCAATCTTTTTCATTTTCATGTATCTTACCAGACTTACCTTAACTGAAGTAACTTCCATTCCAATTGAGCACATTTCACAATTAAGGCAGGTCTCAGTTTCTGGTACAAAATACTGATGTTCCTTACAGCTTATATCTGCTCGAGTGGGAATCAGAAGCACCATTGTCATTATAGTCATCAAAGAGTTATTACATTCTTTAAGATTACCCATTCTTCGCATGCAGTCCTGTTGCCGACTTTCAATTTCGTGTCAGCAATAAAACCATGCTGCTTCAATCTTATCTACTCCATGGCGTGCTCAACGTAGCAAGTACCGCCCCGAGTTTTAAAGTTTGATTGACCAAAAATGGGGATGCATGTATTTTTATCTGAATATGAGCTTCAGTTTTGAGTTCCTTGATTGTGTCATTGCTATATACTTATGTGTCGACTATTCTGCTCATTTGACGAGTCCCTGAATAGCGGTGAAAATTTGAACACCTCGGACAATATTTATCAGATTCTTAAGATCAGTGCCAGATAACATTGTCTTTCTATCCGTCGCTATCAAAGTCTGACAGTACATACACACACATTGACCATGTTGAAAATCAATTTCTCAAATAAGAAAATCACCGGTATTTGATAGTATACTCGTGCATATGTATATTAAACGTGTCGAATTCCTATGGAGGAAAGGGGCGGGTGTTATTCAATCCCATTTTTTTTTAAATCTGAAAATGAGCATCACAAATTTCAAAAAGGGAATTTAATCCAAAACAATTCAATCCAGCACCACTCCTACATAGTATATAATTCTCAGATACATACAGAAAGCCATAGCATAGACATCGGAATCACCCCCCCCCCTTCCTACACACAGCTTCCTTCTATTTTGGATGTAATATTCATGTCAAATTACCTGACTGATACATGTTTTATTCATTCGCAAAAAAATGCATTTGAATATTATTGCAGAAAAAAAAAACAAGAATGCATGTACCCATGTACAGACGATACAAATATTAAGTGAAAAAGAAAGATAACTCTAATCCATTGCTCTGTAGATATCGTCAAAACTTCAACAATCAATTTACTGGGGTAAGGTACCATTTTCTTTTTTCGTGTTCTAAGATAAAATACTAAGGTTGTTCTGTTTCAATTGTGAAATAAAGATATACTATAGAAATAATTTGAATATGGATTTTGTACCTTTTCACATTATAAGATAAGGGCAGAAATCATTGACTCCCTAAGAGTAGGAAGTTCATAATAGTCAAAATGTATATTGGAAGCTGCTCAATCAAGTTCTATCGAATCTCAATATTTTTATGATTTAAAATGCCACTCAAAATTTGAGAAAAAGACATACAATAATCGGATTTGCAGGGTCAGACCTTAAATCACAAATCTAAGGTTGATATATACTGCAGAGCTCGCAAATTTTGCTATTCAAAACGAACTGACGAAAGTGATTTCTTAGCTTACGTTATATGAAAGAGGATAAAATCAAAGTCCCCAAGTACCCAGAGCTGAGCTCCCTAATGATCTTTTTTCTATTCAATTTTTTTTTTTTTTTTTTTTTTTTTTTTTTTGGACAGAGATGAAATACTGACAATACATGTATAAAGATGGATAACTCTAATGAAAATCAATGCTTCACATGTGTCACGAAGAATAATGTTTCTATTCGTTACATTTTTGTTAAAAGTAGTCATGTTCTCACAATTAATGATTCAGAATTGAAAGTTAGAAAAAGACATGTATAAAGAGGGGTGGTGTGCATCAACAGTACTTTAAAACTGAATATTTTACTCCTTTTATTTGAAGTATGCGAAACTGAATATAACAAAGACCCTCTTCCTAAGAATACTAAGACATGGTGGATGGTTCTTTTTACATTGAAAAAATATTTGTGTTCAAAGTATTGATTCTCTTACACATGAAGGAACTGAAAACAGTGCCAGTTTTTATCATCGTTGAACAATGCCCTGTCGCAACGACGACACAGAGGGGGGATGGGGATTTGCCGATTGCAAACAAAAAGCGAGATATTATCTGGTATCACGTTGTGAGTGATGAAAATATAAAAAAAATATAATCTTGAGCATTTTACAAAGATTCTGATACGGACTTATTGTGGACTTTTTTCCTTGTCATTACCGAAATCCCCCCAGTTTTCAGTCCTCCAGTGTTGAAGGTGACGAAATCTTAGTGTCCTATGATAACGATATATTTGAAATATTTAAACATGCATTATGACTACATTAATAATGCATGTTTTAATATTTCAAATATGCCATAGGACATTAGCGTGCAAAAAATAATTTTGTAGGTAGAGGTTACAGTAAACTTTAATTGGTCCACATCAGCAACCAGTTTCACAAAAATACTTACGAAAAAATGTCAGGATTTTATCTAAATTTTCATCGCTTAGCTCTTCCTATAAATCAAAACTTTTGATGTTTTGTTTCTCAATTTGTATTTATATGTAGAAATGATATTTGAAAACATAATACGATCTCTCGATCGCTGTGAAACGTTTTAGCTTCAAGTTTGATTTAATGACGAAATTTACGAAAAATCCTAAAATCCACCCACGCAGAGTAACAAATGCCATGTGTTCACCACAGCATCATACAATGCGCTGGTACAAGACATTTCGCATTCGGATCAGCCTCGACCTTTTCCTTCGAAAAAAGACTCGGACGTCACACGGCGCCATTTTAAAAATAGTTCCCCGTTGATCTATTAGTTATGTTATAATCTATTATGAAATACAAGTTCCAACACTGGATCGTAACTGACAGATATATTGCTCACAACATTACAGACTCAAGTCGAAGAATTTTGAATGTTGAAAAAGTGTCTTTTTTACTTTTACATCGATTTGATGTAAAACCTTCCATCATTGGCATCCGAGTTTTTTATGCCGTTACAAATAAAGGGCGAGGGGGTCCGAATGGACATTTCGAGCCACCGCCATATTGTTCTCCGTGTCACGCATTTTCAGCGATTTTACTATGGAAAAATCCCCGTATTTCTATCTTAAATGACTACAGCCAAAACAATGGTATTTTCTGTTACGACTAAAGGAGTACTATAAAATGGATATCTTTTTGGAAGATGACGGTATCATATTTTAGACGAAAACCGGGAAAACAGGGTGCTCTGGATTTAGTGAACAGGACAGTAAAGTTACATCAAGTTACAGAGCAGAGCCCCGCTCAGTAGAAGAGAAAGTGTCTTACGACTTGCACTCTGACTGACTGTGACGACGGGACTCCACGACAGGCCCTGTCGAAACATCTTTAGAGAAGACAGGGGTCCGACCACCTGTCCTCTCTAAATGTCAGTCGGGCTCCTCGGGTGATAACATACATGAGCTCGCTACAGCCGGCAGAGCACGGACTGTATTAAGTACGCCTTCTTTAATATCCATTTACATATATTCATCTGTTTTGCTTGGGTCCCTGCGTTTTGCGGTATCGTTTGCGTGTGGTCATCTGACAGTGAGGAGATTGTTTTGTACGGTCTTCGAGACCTCTGGGTAATCGGAGGATGGTGAGCACGTAATCCATGATAACCACACCGTCTGCTAATAGCGTGGTAGATGGCCTTCCTAAGTCGGCACCGATTGCCCATTAGTCTCTCTTTTTTTTTTCTTTTTTTTTCACCTCATCATACATATAACTTATACAACAATTATTGTTTAATGGAAGTGATTTTTTTTAGATAAAGGATGTGCAAAAAGAAAAGGGGATAGGTGGGGTGAGTAAGAGCTAAGAGATAGAGGGAGGGTGGGTGAGGGAGTTAAAGGAGCATTCAAGGTAGATAGAATGATAGGAGAAGAGAAAGAATGTAGAGATAGAGCATGTGAGAGACTCAGAGAGTGGTTATTAATAATAAGAGAAGATTGAAAGGAGAGTGTCGGTTTACTTCCTAATTAGAAAAAAATGATATGTATTATAGGAGAGGAGAGCAAAAAATGGTTCTTAATGTCTAAAACTTTTTAAGAAAGACCATTCATGCCATAGGCAAAGGAATACATTATGTTTATTGGTTTTAAAGGAAATATATTCTGCAGTATGGCTGAGCGGTTTTATCGCGGTACCGGTATATCGCGATACGAGGCTTCGCAATACGTATCACGGTATTTGTTTTCAAAAACCGGTTTTTGACGATATTATTTATCTTCATATTTATATGTTGTTTCTTTGAAACTCACGGGCGAAAGCGATCAGTTCTGCAATTTTCTGACTAGCCACTTTTAAACATCACGAGGTGTCCGTTCTATGCTACACAGCAAAATAGAAAAATAGATTTCAAGAAATAGGTAACATAACGTTTCTTTGACCTTTAGAAACGTTCAGCAACACACTGCACATTGGTATACTAATTTGCAAGAAAGACTTTATCATGTTAGCTTGAGTCTTATATTTTGTTTATAGTACCTGACATTGTATATATTTAGTTATGATTGTTTAAACGTACATCATAGTGGTGTCATTCTAAGTTTCCTGGTGACTTTTTGCACTGTCTGTCCGCGAGTGTCTACCGATGTCTCAGCAGAATTATCACATTGATAGCTTAAAATAACTGGATAAATATCATTTTTTCAACCGGATATTCATGCATGTACGTATGATTGGTCAAATTTGTCTGCACGTAAATATATCATGATGAAGACATTTTCATATTTTAATATAAAATTTTGAAAGGAAAATTGAGGAAGGAAAAAAAATAACCATAAGGACTCTTGATGTTACCGTATGAAAATATTGCAATATATCGCAATATTTTTCCAAATATCGCAATATATCGCAATACACATTTGACCCGCGATTCTCAGCCCTATTCTGCAGTGGAATATAATCTTTTAAAATCAAATAAAAGGAAATTAAGAGAAGGTTCTTTGTCTAAACAGCGTGATATGTATAAATACTGTTTAAAGGTAACAATGATATTTATCTAAACAGCGTGATATGTATAAATACTGTTTAAAGGTAACAATGATATTATTTTCCGGGAGTGACTTGGATGAATGTATACCAAAAAGAAACCTTAATTTGTTAGGTGCAAAATTCTTATGATTTGAAAGGCAATATTGGGAGAATTGATTTATCATATTTTGAGTAATTCTACAGTCCCACATTAAACGGGTGATTCTCTCTAGTTCAGGCCCCAAGGTTATAAAACTTTTACCGTGCTCAACTCGAGTCTCATGCTCAAACTTTGAGATCGTGCTCAATAGAGATCGCCACTTGAGATATGCCCAGGGTTATAAAACTGTTTTGAGAACGTTCTCCGTGCTCAAACTGTGCTAGCGTGCTCAAATATGAGATCGTCTCCAATATTTTAGGTTATAAAACTTTTAAAGTTTGAGAATGTGCTTAAAATTGAGCATGTGCTCAAACATCTTTAAGATTGGTTGGAACCAAGGACTTATAAACAGAAGGATTCGCAACTCTCTACACCGCCTTTAGAATAGTAACGAAAACTCGCGTGTAACGAGATCTGAACGAGATCAAAACATTGCCCAGTCCTATCCGAGAAGGGTGATCAAATAACATGATTTTCTCAAGCATCACACAATAAACATATAAAATATTGATACGTACATGTAGAAGAAACCTTACTGTTTCAATAAATACCAATTTTATCAAAATATATTTATATATTATTATAATATCTAGCTTCAAAGCGGAGCCTTGACATTCGCCGTTGTGACCCAGATATCGTCAAAGAGAGTGAAATAGGCATATGCTCTGTCCCATTTTCTCAGTCATTACTAGACTTACAAATAAAATATTGGTGGCAAATCAAAAATGAAAACCTAGTGCGTGCATTAGAACCAATTTTGATTAATTTATTCGACGATTTCATCGTATACCGGAGCTTCAAACATAGAGGTTTTCACTCTTCGGTATGCCCGGACATTTTCTGAAGGAGGTAAACAGCCCAACGCTCTGACCCATTTTCTCAAACTAGACAAGATTTACATATGAAATATTGCTATCAAAATAAAGACTACAACCTAATGTGTGCATTAGGACCAATTTTGTTTAATAAATTCGATAATTTTATTGTTTTACGGGGCTTCAAATATGGGTGTTTTCACTCGTCGGTACGCTGTTTATAAGTCCTTGTTGGAACCTTGCTCAAACCCAAGCTCAATGACTGCCCATGTCCGTTTGCCGTTTTAAGGCATCCGCGAAAATGACAGAAGGAGGCATTCACGAGTCTTGAGGGACCAGTCTATTTACCAACGAGTCTATGTAGATGAATTGAGTCCGCATCCCCCCTTTCGATTTCTCATGGGGGGGGGCGAAACTTGCATATGTAACAAAAATGGCTTATTGGACTCGGTTTTTTCCCTATTATTAAGCTCTTCACTACTGCGAATGATTAGAAAATGATGATATTCTAAAGCAATTGTTCATTTGTATATTTTGATGATGAATATCTTTTTATAGAGATGGTTTGATCATTTAGCATAAATCTATCGAATATTGAATATTTCCAAGATATAGCTTTCAAAATAGTGACAGATTTTCAAATACATGTTAGTGACTGTTGTGGATAGTAGCATCTGTTTACAAAAACATTATTAAGAAAACATAAACGATTTTGTGAAAATGTTTTATAAAGTAAAATGTGTTTGTCCCTGTTAGAATAGATCATCACTGCGACCTATTTTTTTTTAGCGAATTTAAATCTATAGGAAACGGAAAATTTCGAAACACCACCCACATAAGATGAGTACTAAAAGAAGGGCAAAATCCTTACTATTCATTATTAGCTCGCCGGGACGAAAAAGTCCGGAGAGCTAATGCCATACCCTCGGCGTCGTTGTCGTTGTTGTCGTTGTTGTCGTCGTCGTCGTCCGTAGACAAAACTTTAACTTGGGCTATATCTCTTGAACTATAAGGGGTAGGGCTTTGATATTTCACATGTAGATACCTTTCATTTGAAACCCTGACCTTTGACCTAGTGACCTTGACCTTGGACTTTGCCCTACTTTTCAAAAACTTTAACCTGGTTTCTGACAAAAACCTGTATAGGCGAGCTATGTAATATTTGATTACCCTGTGTTCATTATCATTATACATGTATATCATTTGTATACTTATTGTATCTGTACAACCAAATTTGAATCTTAATTTGCTATGATTAATCAAACGTGAGGGCGGGACAAACCAAATTTAGACCTATAGGAGAAATTTTAGTTCTTATTTTTCGATATAAACCGACAATTTCCGACTGTATTAAAGATGAACATTATAAATATTTGACATTAAAACGAAATTCATTGTAGTTTGCACTTCTGAAATGAAAATATGCGGTGCCACAAAAATAGAAAAAGTTGTATATATACTCGCAGATTCGTCTCCTGAAACAATCTGAATCTTTTAATTTATTCTAAATATTATGAAATCAGAATGATAGTACTTCGAGCACGAGGAAATTTAATCATCATAATTATTTTTCGCGGACTATGCATAAAATGAATTGGTAAATCGGAGAAACACCAAGATTAAAAACATCTGCTAGAATTACAAATTTTCTGATGCCATGTGTAGTTATTTTTGCAAAGTTGTCAATTTATTTCCAACTCGAGGAGGAAGGTTTCTCATTAATTTTAACATCATTACCAAAAAAAAAAAACAAACAAACAAACAAGAGGCCCAAGGGGGCCCCATCGCTCACCCGAGGAGACTGTATGTATGTTTTTAATCAAAGCCAGTATAAGACCTGAAGGAAATAGCTTTTAGTGAAGCTTTGAGAAGGACAATGTGTACTTACTTCCTGTAAAAATTGGTGACATTCTGTGCAGTAGTTTAAGAGGATAAGTCAAAAATAGAGCCTATGGAGGACATCTTGAGTTTCCGATCGGCTCCAAAAACACAAACTTGGTAAGGGGCAATGAGTACTTGCTTCCAGTAAAGTTTCAAGAAATTCTGTGAAGCGGTTTCAGAGGAGAAGTCGAAAATGTGTCAGCCAATCAGAGCCTGTGGCAGCCATCTTGGATTTCATATCGGCTCCAAAAAACACAAACTTGGTAGAGGGCAATGTGTACTTGCTTCCTGTAGAGTTTTGTGAAATTCTATGCAGCGGTTTCAGAGGAGAAGTCGAAAATGTTAAAAAGTTAACGACAGACAACGGACGGACGACGGACGCCGCGCTATGACAATAGCTCACTTGAGCTTCGCTCAGGTGAGTTAAAAAAAACCTCCCCACCTCCGGTTCCTACGCACACGACTCTTCAGATTATATGTGTAAATGTATTTTTTCGTATGAAAACATCATCTGTATTAAAATCACAGCTCATTGATTTTCTAACCAGCGAAGTGAATCCGCGTTATCTCTTTACACGGAGAGCGTAGATTTCAGAAAATAAAAATATGGTGCATAATGTTCAAGCAACACTTGCTTTAAGAAATCCTTTTACATTTAGAGTTATATGATCATTATGGAAGATGAAGTTGTTTGAGAGAAACAAATATCATATCAAGTAAGCTATGAACATGTACTATGTGAAAATGTGACTTGGAGAGGAACTTGTAAGTTTGAAAACTTGTTTCCAATCCATTTGCTTTTTAATGCAATAAAATATGTTTAAACTAAAAAATGTGACATTGGTCCCAAATCTGTGACTTGGACCTTGAATGTTGCCATGACCTACATGACGTGTTGATCGAGTCTCAGCATGGTAAATCATGCATATAAAGGAAGGTATGAACACATATGTGAATGTGTGACTACCAGACAGACGGGCGGACAGACGGACGAACGCCGGACAAAGTTATCCCGAAGTGCCGCTATGCTTCGAATGCGACACAGAGTCAGAAAGTCAATTTGTGTTTTGTTACGGGTATCCAGAAAGTACAATTATTCTATAAATTGTGCTATAAAAAATAAACAAGAATACCATGGTCCATATTGCTTTCCAGAAAACACTGGAAACTTACAGTGAATGTTTTCATAAGTCTTGTGAAGTAGATTGTTTAATAGACCCGATAAAAGAAATATAACAAAATAAACTAATAAGTTCTTTTTTAAACAAGAGGTTCACCAAAAAACCATTCTAATCTGTACGCAATATCGAGTCTTTAATCGTGATAATATGCATGAGCTCGCTACAGCCGACAGAGCACGGACTGTATTTCGTAATTCCCCTTTTTTATTTCCATTTACATATTCATCTGTGTGTTACTTGGGACCCTGCGTTTAGCTGTCTTTTTTGTGTGGTCATCTTATAGTGAGACCTTTGGGTAACCGGAAAAGTGGGAGGGTTGTGCTAACGTAATCCAGATAACCACATTATTTGATACAGGCGTGGCATATGACCATCCTGAGTCGGCATCGATTGCCTATTGGTCTCGTTTGTTTATGTATAGTCTTTTGTGTTTATATGTCGTATGTCTCTGTTACGTCTCTAGCTGTGCTTGTCTACACTGTGTTATCACATCAGGTGTTTTTGGTGCTTTGCCGTGGGTACTGCAACCGAGTCTGGTTGGAGATTCCCTCCTCTTTTAATTTTCATCGAAATATGAGTACCTTTTTCTGGTAAAGATGTTGAAAAGTTTAAGAAAAAAAACCTCCCTCCATCTCTTTACTTGCAGAGTAAGAGAATCATTTGAAATTTAGATTTTATCAAAATTCTTTCACAAACGTGTTCATTTGTAAAACAAAATTCTAACTAAATATACAAATGAAGTTATAAATATATCAATACAGCATATTTGGGGGTTCTGGGTCGCCTGTTTTGGGAGTTCCGGGTCGCACATAACTGTTTGTAATTTTTATAAATAAGAAATGATTTTCGTAATTAGTGATTATTCTGTTATTCAATGTTGATAGCTTTCTTTGTAGAAAAATACGAAATGTCATTTTCCATCTTAAATAAGTGAAAATTTAGGTTTGATTCTTGATACCCAAGCCGACCCAGAACCCCCAAATGTACTGTAATAATTTAGGGGAAAATGACAAGAAATATATGTCAACTTGAATAAAAATGACAAAGTGCGTAAACAAAAATATGTATAAAAAATCAAATAAAAACAATTCAAATATTCCTTCAAATGCATAAACATGATAAATAGCTGAAAAAAGGAAAATAAAAAAGAAAGGGAAGCTCGACGCGGGATTCGAACCCACAACCCTAGTGTTCCTCTAGTTATGCGTCAGAGAGAAAGGCAAATGGCGTTCTCAATTAACGCCGTACTAAACTCAATAGAGAACATGCTCAAAATACTTTATAACCTCTACCAGACCTAATCTCAAGTGGCGTTCTCCAATGAGCACGTTCTCAAACTTTAGAAGTTTTATAACCTCGAATATATGAGACGATCTCATATTTGAGCACGCTAACAAAGTTTGAGCACATTCTCAAACTTCAGACGTTTATAACCTCGAATTTCAGAGACGATCTCATATTTGAGCACGCTAACAGAGTTTGAGCACGGAGAACGTTCTCAAAACGGTTTTATAACCTTGGGCCCAGATTTACAAAAGGAGCAGGGATCAGAGTTTATGGTGCCAATTTTGCACAGAAATTCATTGGTTATCAATATATGATGATTGATTCTGAACTGCATCCATTTCAACTTAGGACCTAATAATGTTTTGAAAGGAAGAATTAAAATAGCTTTCCATTGATCATTTGTCTAATGAAGTAGAGTATTATTCCATTTTGTCTAGCCAGTTGTCCGATTGCCCTTTAGTCTCGTTGGTTTGTGTAGTCATTTATGTTTGGTGTTTCTATGTGATTTGGTGTTCATTGTATACCATTTTGGTCTCATTCTGTGCGCGTCTGCTTTGTGTTTTTGCAGAGGGTGTTTTGGAGTTTTGCTGTTGGTGCTGCAACCGAGTGTTGTTGGAGATCACCTCTCTTTGATGAGAACAATCTCCACAAGGCAACAAAAAAGAAAGGAGGCAGCGCATTCACATCTACAAACATGCACAGTACATTTGTCAATATCTAGAAGCCATGTACGCAATATAATTATATAAAAAAAAACATTATCCAAATGTCTCTCGAAATTACGAACAAAATAGTCAAAACCTTTTTCCAATTTCAAGATTATGCAGTCTAATTGGAGTGAAGAGATAGAATAGTTTATTAATCGAAAGCAATACAGCTTATATATATAGATATCAATACAATTTGCTTACATATAATATTACATTTATGATCTTTTGTCTTAAATGAGTATAATGGGAACCTTAATTCATCATAATATATATAATTTTTTCTTGTATGTGCTAAATTGCCATCATCTTTGTTCATAAATTGTAGGGAAAGGGCTTTCATAATGTTTCTGTAACTTGTGCCCAATCCCACTTCATCTATTGAAATAAAATATGTTTAAACTAAAAATGGGAACATTTCAAAATAAAATTAAATTCGTCTTCAACATCTTCTTTACAAATAGGACAATATCGTCTATTCAAAGGATTTTTTTTATAACGACCAGTTTCTACGCTAAGACAATGAGAATATACACGAAGTCTCTTGTATTTGTATTCAGATGGATAAGTTTCAACAAATAGTTTTGCAATGTGAAATTGTCAACTAAATTTCTATAAATAGAACATTTTTGTGAGGCATCAATATCAGACAAAATAGACTGCTTACACATATCAAATAAACGGTGCTTTGCAACGCCTAAAATATATTCTGGCTTCTCTACATGTTGATTTATTCATAAATCCATTAAACCTATGCTACATACTCATAGTAAATTTTTCACCTCAGAAACCTGATTCTTACAATTACTTCTAGATTCACACTCAGTATTCATGTATTCGTAACAATTCTTCAAACCACAATTATTTGCATTCAACAGTTTTACCAATCATTTAGAATACGAGTGTTCGGATACATATTAAAGGTTATCTCCCAAGTTCACAGTACTTTTACAGAATTGGGAGGTGATCTCTTGACACCTAGCATATTTTTGCAAAAATTAATTTGTATTTTTCAATGTCTCGGGCAGCATGAGAACCCCACACCTCACAACCATAATGTGCAATATGCTACTTATATATAAGAATCGAAGAGAGATAATAAAGTAACAATATTAAACTGCATATATAACATTTTCTTTTTAAAAAGGGCAAAAGACAGCTTTCTGACATTGGAGCAGGTACCTATTTGCTTCCAAGTAACATAATTTTCCATTGTAATTCAATAAGAGACATGAGTATCAAAAAGTATCTACTACTTCTATTTTCTCATTCTTATAAAACCATTCTTCGTCAGTTCTTATTGATGAGAATGAGGAGAGATAAAAAAAAAAAACAGAAAAAAAGGGGACACCCGGGTTCGAACCGGGGACCTCTCGATCTGCAGTCGAATGCTCTACCACTGAGCTATATCCCCATGTACATGCCAGACGAAAATAATTATTTAAATACATTGATCGTTTGTCGTACAATGGATCTAAAAATAAATCAAAAATCTTCCCACGCATACGAAATGAAGATTAGTCTAGAGGTGTTCCGTAAATCAAAACAATGAATATAAAGACGACCCTTGAGATGTTCCGATGAATAATAATCAGCTTTTTCTTTTTCAAATTCACATTGAATCATGTATACATGTACATGTACCCTATGGACATTAAGAAACCGTTCAAAGATAATGATCAAATGCCTCGGTTTGACCATGGCGATCCGCGGGGCGTGTTGTTATCACGTGGTTGTTTTTGTTTATAAATAAATCCTTGTCGATCCTAGGTTTAATCAGCTAATGCACTTCGTACTTTCTTATAGAAATTCACAGTGCTTGTAAAACCCTACAAAATTAATTTGTTGATTTACAATTAAATCCTTCTTTGGTAGATCTATATCTTGCTTCCGTCTTTAGAAATGGCGGGAAATTTTATCACTCGATTACCTTTACCGGAAGTAACTAGTACATTGATTTATTTTTAGCCTTTTCCTGAGGCGAGGTTTAAATATAATCTTGTATTGCTCATTTCTTATCCCGTGATAGCTCAGTTGGTAGAGCGGAGGACTGTAGTGGCAAAACCTAGAAATCCTTAGGTCGGTGGTTCAAATCCGCCTCGCGGGAAACATTTTTTAATTTTAGTATTTTTACTTACATCTTTACTTGTCATTCAATATGCAGCTCTCCTGGTTATTTTGTTTTATTCACTCATTGACAAGTGAACAAGATACATATATAAATATCAATTTCCATTTTTTAAAACCAAAGACCAAATATCAATTTCCATTTTTTAAAACCAAAGGCGCTTTTACAAAGTATCAGTAGCACAACAATTAAACAACTGTTGAACATATCTGTCAGACGTTAGACTGAAACTAGAATATCACTCATGTAATTCATAATATCCGAGATATAGTTTTTTTCAAAAAAGAATGTCGCATCCGTTTTCCAAGATCCTAGGGGTCAGGGGCTGCTAGCTTTAATGAACTATCAATGACACTACAAAACTACAATCCATCATATTGAATAAAGAATTTAATCTCTCCATCACTAATAGCTTAAGAAGAGTTGAGAGCACAATTATATAGGAAAAAAAATGACCATTTTCTAAGATCCTGGGGGTCAGGGGCTCAAACAAAATATCAGGTGCACAACTAGACCACAGACCCATCATATTGTAATAAGAATTAAGTCTCCATCATTAATAGTGTCAGAGGAGTAGTGAGCATAAGATAACATAAAGTTATATAGGAGAAAATGACCACACCCATTTCCTAAGACCCTGGGGGTTAGGGGCTCAAACTAAATATCGGGTACACAGCTAGACTACAGACCCATTACATTGCAAAAAAAGAATCAAGTCTCCATTATTTATTGTAACAGAGTAGTTGCGAGCAAAATATTACATAGATTTTCAATGACCACGCCCATTTTCTAAGATCCTGGGGGTCAGGGGATGAAACCAAATGTCAGGTGCACAACTAGACCACATATCAAGTAGATTGCAAAAATGAATTAACTTCCTATCTCCTATGGTTTCAGAGGAGTTGAGAGCACAAGTTTACGGACGGACGGACGCCGGACGAAGGGTGACGACATAAGATGACAGTAGAGCTAAAAACAAAGGGCCCATTATATAAATTACTAAAATAATATTGAAAAATTTAAAAGTCTTCCCACCAAAATAAATGCAGCTTTTGCCGACTAGTATATATATACTAGCATAAAACAATCAAAACTTTAACATACTCCGTGTACATGTACATAGAACAAAAATAAACATATCTACATGTACGTTAATAACCCGCAGAATTTGTCATATCACAGTGCTAACAAAGAAAAGTGATCGAAATTTTCCTTCTTACCATAAAACATCCAAAAAATTGTAAACCCCCCCCCCCCCTTGGATAGTTAAGACCCTTGAGAGCCTTGCATCCCCACCTCATCCCATCCTCTCATTGTCTGCATGTGATTCAAGTACAGTACTTACATTATTTACGAGTAGAAACGAAGATACTAATATTCATATACATCCACAATCATTTCTTATTACTTCCATTAAAATCTTGTTGTACAGTCGATTAATTTCCTTTTTTTCGCCGACACAATACAATAAGAGAGACATTTTCATTCCTTTGATCTCTAAAGGATTTTCCCGCAATATCCAAAGACAATTACATGTACTTGTCCCTCATTTTGTTTTGTTTTTGGGTTGTTTTTTTTTTTTTTTTTTTTTTTTTTTTTGGTACACTTTCGCTTCAATACTAAATTTCATAACTTCCCATCAGAATTGAGAACTAACCCTCATCCCCACTTTCCCCAAGAAATATTCCTTCATTCATAAGTTTCAGGAAAAGAATTATTTTTTTTTTTTAATAATATAAAGAATTTCTCACCTCCTCTCTGTTTACAACCGACGGTTCCTCCGTGTGAAAGTTAACAGCGCTGAAATGCCATCTGGGGTAATAAATTTCCCAAAGTGGCAAATTCTGCAGAAAAAAGGCCAAGGGTAATTAATAAAATTTGATCTGAAAGTCGCAGTAACAAATTAGGGTAGCATCAACTCTGCATTTAAACACAATAGATGACTTTGAAGTGCGATTGTAAATCGTCGTACATTTTATCCAAAGCCGTATACTTTTTAAGTAAACTTTTACCCTGCGCCGTTAATCCGAAACAATCAACACGTCAATTAATTTATAACGGCCTAATCAACCGGCGAGAAATTCCAGACCCTGGACAATGATGGGGCGCCGACGGGATAATCCAACAGTTGGTAGCGATGACAATAGCCATGCACAATCGCTGCGTTACGCAAATAACGATGTCAGTGCCTAAAAAATACCGTCTGTGCAAGGGGTAAAGGAATAAGAAGCGAACACTGACAAGGGTTTTAATTCTTCATTTGCGTAACGCGCGGCGGCGACAGTCACTGTGTTTCATGCAACAGCGAGCATATATTATAGTTTTTAGATTCATATATTTATTGGCGGTACATAGAATTTGATTAAAAAGATCGGTCATTAATTATTGGTAAGCGTGAAATATTGGTTTTCGTTACTAAATTTAAAAACATTATATATATATATCGGTCGAAAAAATGATAGTTACGAAGTTTCTTTTTATAGTAAATTTAGAGTGAAAATCAATCCAAAAAATAAATAAGTAAAATATTAATTCAAAGATTTTTATAAATGCATATTAAAAGTCTATTATTTTTTTCTATTAAAAGTCAAGATTAGGTTCATGGATGAGACTTTGACGAAATTCACGGATCAACATTTGAGTGACGGAGCGACCGATGGGGCATGAAGGGATAAAAATCTTAATTCTTGCGTATACAAAATGAACGTGTATATTTTTTCTGATTCACATCAGTCCGTGATTATGCAATTCGAAATCATGACGATTTCCTTATATTGCACCATGTTGTTTTGGATTACCAGTGGCGGATCCAGCTCCCCCTTTGCCGGGAGGTCAAGGGGCGAATTTTGTCGATTTTTACTGCAAATGGACCAAAATATACCTGTTTTTTGGAAAATTTTGGGCCAGTGCCCGGGGGGGGGGAGGGGCGGACGCCCCCTCCGCACCCCCCCCCCCCTGAATCCGCCACTGATTACATTGTATTCCTTGTTACTCGCATATTTACGACGAAGTCTCCATTGTTCCCTTTCCGTGCCCCAATACATGTACTGTCCAGCCTCAGAAATTGGGTCCTACACAGAGGCGGATCCAGGGATTTTTTTAAAACGGGGAGGGTACATGTAGCTTTTTTTTCAATATATAATATGGTGTTTAATGTCTCCTACCCTATTACAAATTTTTCTTTATGCATGTACAATGTAAGTTTGCAAGCACAGTGACCCGATTTTTTTAAGAATTGAAGAATTCAGCGACTATTAATTTTAAGAAGATATCAGAATTTTTAAAGCGAAGCAAGCTGGAAATACAGTACATTTAACACTTTTAAAGAGAATAATGTTATGACTGAATAAAGCAATTCTGTCCTTTCAATACAATGTTTTTTTCTACTATATTTTTACAAATCCTTCGATAGCTTTACCTCCCCCTCCCCACATTTTTTGCAATGATACAATAAAAGGACTAATCGATGATACCATACATGTATATGGACAGACAAAGGAGGCTCAAGTTATATCTCTCTCTCGAATTTTGTAATTTTTTTACGGTACTATCAAATGGGGGTTGCGACACCCCCTTGATAGATCCACCTATGCTGAACCATGTGAAATTTACCTCATCAAATCAGGCTAACGATAAATTAAAAGTTTGTTCAAGAAGGTTACGAGTTAGCACACTTCATTTTTCCTCTAAGTTAGAAAAAAATTAAAGCCCTTGAATGGCCTGACCCCCCCCCCCCCCCCCCTATGGACTTCGCTGATACTGACAATTTGAGTCAAAATTAAATTTCTTCTTAAAAACTTTTAATATGAGTGTGAGACTGTGATCTCCTGAAAAAGAACATAGATTTCTTTGTGTCGTTCGGTTGTCACTTGTGCCCTTTATGTTTGTGTGGGTGTGGTACGGTGTTTTGTTTTTTGTTTTGTTTTTTTTTTTTTAATTAATTTTTTTTTCAAGTGGCGTGCTATTTTAGCCCTTTGATTGCAATGTGCCGATTCGACAATTTTTAATACTTAACTTGCTTAGCTACATGTAGTTTCTGATCAAATCGATAGTTTTATTGCTTCCTCTACGCGGATCCAGGAAATGCAATTGACCCAAAAGTTCGGGAGATAGCGAATTCAATCCCGATCTTAAAAAAATGGAATTTGGGGGTGACTGTATTTATTTCTGCCGTCATGGCCATCCACTTACCCCCAGTGGTATGGATACTAGAACTCGTGCAGCTGTTGTGCGACACTCGCACGAAAAACAGGATAATTTGTACTTAGCTTTAGTCGGCAGCCTCCGAACGAGCCAATCGTCGTTTCCGTACATTTTTTCCTTAAGGATTAATCCGAAACATCTCACCAAAATCAGTCTTTGACAATTATTAGCTAGGTGTTGGGGGGGGGGGGGGGGGGCTGGGTTGTGTTGTGTTCATTTCAGCGACCCTCGGAGGCTCCGACGAGTCTCAAGTTCGCCCTTTCTCACACGATTGCGACAATTGAGTAATCGCATCGCCAGATGAATGATTTATTTACTAATTTTTAAAAAGTTGTATTTTCAGCCAGATAAGATCTTTAAAATCAGGTATGTTTCTGCTGAAAAAAATCAATTCTGCTCGAATCCGCCGTCATTCTGTCCTTTGAACTTGAAAATCAGCAGTAGCATACCTTTTTTAAGGCCTTACATGTATCTGCATGCCCGAAAGTAACAAAGCTTGTAAAAAAAGCCGTGAAAATAGAAAGCGACCCTTCGAATGAGTCGGAAATGAACGGTTTTCAATATAGGATTTGTCCTGA